>JADFUC010000767.1:0-749628 GCA_019722365.1 Lithospermum erythrorhizon | reverse complement strand
ACATGTATTGCTGGAGTATTTTATACTCGAAATAATCAGATCATTATCTGAATTGCGTAAGGAACATGTTTCATTCTGGTGAATAATGCATAATGCGTCCCTAGTCATATATTTTGTCTCTCTCGATAATTTGAATTGCGTAAGGAACATGTTTCATTCTGGTGAATGAATCGAACTGAAGTGTGGTAGGAGCATGTTTTAAAACTAGAAGCAAAGTTTCAAATTAATATGCATATAAAGCTTCAAAGTATCAAGGGTTGGCAGAAGGTACCCAGGAGTCTATTAGAAACATCTATATGTGGGGTCGGTTAGAATTTAATCAAATTTAGTGGCAATTTTGGACTTCAAAATATGGATTAAAAGCTTCCATTAGTGACTTTTATTTGTTCTTGATGTTGAATACCTAGCCTATCGTTGAATACAACTAAAGTATAATCATAATGGTGTATTTAATTGTAAAAATGTACTCTTTAGGATACTTTTTTGTTAAGTCTTTTTATTTAAAATAATAATTTCAATGGAGTAGTAGGAAAGAGTCTACTCTACTACATAATTATTATATGTGTATATTTGTTTAGCTTACTTTCTGTATTATGCAACATATAAAGACATTGGTAATATCATTGTTTAGTGGATTATAGTTAGAGAATCTTTATAATATTTATGTATGTGGGAATAGATTGTGGATAGAATAGTTGGTATGTTTGACTCCATATTAGAAAGAATACTTAATGAGAGGTTATTTGGAAGAGAATAATAACAAGCCAGTGTAGCATATAATATATTCATGTTTGAATGTATATGCATGTATGTACTAATACTAAAAAGGGGGAATTATTCTTGTAAAATTTGTTGCAAAACTTCCACACGCAAAAGTGGATATAAGGAGGCATTCAGCTGCTAGATTCTGGTCGTGTTGGGTCAATAAGGATAGTTATACTAATACTCTGAATAACACAAAATGACAAAAATAATCCAATTTATAATAATAATCAAGATATATAATTTTCTTGCTGGAGCTACTATACTATTACAAAGCTGGCCAAGTAGTCTAGGAAGTCTTCATACAATAATGCTTTGATCGATATAACATTTTCTATTGCTGATCAGGGGTACTAACAAACAAGAGGCACAGGGAGCCTAATCCATCTACTGATCCACTTCATCAATAAATTATGTTCCTTTGTTTTTGTTAGTAAATTCATATTGCATGTTACTTTCACATGAGTTAATAAAATTTCGAACAACATATTCTTCTACTGTCCATTGATATCAGAGTGAAAACTCGCAAATTTTTGACAATCAAGATAGACATTGTAAGATAAAACCATTATTAAGAATGTGTATAGGAACATACACATGGTAGGTTATTGATTAGTCATGCCACCCGCACATATTAATAGAAGATCTTAGAAGATGTTCCATGTGAGTTAATAAGATCATCAACTAAAACTACTATCCAATAATTGTCAATCGCCATTAAGGTAGCACCCTATAAGTATTCCATAAGTTTAAATTACTATGGTTCACCAATCTTGCCCCGAATGGATGTATAACTTTAATTACTCCGTTCTAAATACCCCTACAATCAGTAAGTATACGAACTGATATAGCTCACTAAATCATCAACAAGACTTTAGATCCATCTTTTTCAATTAAAAATCTCTAATTGCATATGCCTTTTTCAAAAAATAATAAAAAGTACTCCCTATAGGATAAACTCATCATTACCCAATCGAGACGAGTGATACAGTAATCAATTGAATACATTATCTCAAATTCATTTTTCAAAAAAATCAAACAATGATCTATTGAAGAGATGGTGATTACAGTATCCCACCATTAAGTAGGCTTTCTTCTAGGCAAGGTGATTACTGATTACTGTAAGTAATCATGAAAACCATAATGTCGCTATTATTTTAATGATTGTCCAATTAGTATGTGCAATGACACTAATAAAGTGGATTATAAAGTTAAGGAACTGAGTAAAACGAAAGTGCCTTTTTTGTTTAAGTGCTTCATTTTCATGCGTTGCTGAAAGCCATTGATTCCGGATCCCAAATGACATCAATTATTTTACCATCATTAGAGTTTACAGCATTCGTGTGTTCTATGGTCTCTGTCCCAATTTTCTTGTCCATCATAATAAAATTAATAAATTATGTTTATGTTAATTATTTACTCTTGAGTATTTAAGAACAAAATTCTAGTGGCATGACCACAAGTGAAGATACTCATAATTTTTCTACTTATAAAAGTGTGAATTGTGTTTCTTCCCTTTTCATACTATTAATTACTATATTACTCTTATTATAATATATTTTATTGGTTCAAACATATATTTCTATTAAAAAATTTAAAACGAATTCTATACAATTCAATAATTAATGTTCTAAATTTTCGCTTAAAAATTCTATAACAATCAAAAACAATGAGCTTTATCTACTCTATTTAACGTATTAACATTTACCACTTTCATATCTACAAGCGTTAATTACCAATAAGTTCATTAATCTATATTTTCTCAAATTCAATTATATAAAAACACAACATCTTACGTATAAAAATATTTTGGGACATAATATCGCTCTTTAATTTTTTAATTTTATCATAACACAAAGAAACTCTATTTTAACGCAATCTAATTACCGCTTTCATACTAAATTTTTTTGTATGATAATTATTCAATTATAAAATTGAAAAAATAAATTTTCTAATCCAAAAATTACTATTAAAGTTAATATATATATCTAAATTATGTGATATTTTCATATTACATTTCTTGATAATTGAAATAAAAAGTGTCAAATACATGTTCAATACTAGCTCCATCCCCAATAAATTATCAAGGTTTAAATTTAAATTTTTCACAGATTAAATGTTAAATTCAAATATTTTTATTTCTATTATACAATATTTGGTGAAAATTAACAAATAATAATATTTTCAAATTACTTTAATATTGACATTAAATTTTATTCAAATCAAAATTATGTTTATCACGTATGTAAAGCTATTACCTCAGAAAGACTTAAATCAAGCATTTAAAACTAATAAGCATTTTTATAAAGAATAGATT
The DNA here is from genome assembly GCA_019722365.1 of Lithospermum erythrorhizon. Classification (NCBI taxonomy): domain Eukaryota; kingdom Viridiplantae; phylum Streptophyta; class Magnoliopsida; order Boraginales; family Boraginaceae; genus Lithospermum; species Lithospermum erythrorhizon. Next base: position 746,549 of record JADFUC010000767.1, on the reverse strand, counting down.
GAATATTTATTTTAATTTTGGCAATAATATATATAATAAGTTAGTTTCATGAAAGTAAGTCGCATATTTTACATAACGCTGCATTCTTTATTAAACATCAAAAATGAAGAATAGTATGTTAACAAAAAATTTAAATTTATTATTACAAAATTATGCGGATCATATAACTAGCTTAAATTAAATTTAATTATAATATAAATTAAAAGATAATTTATAAATTTACGTAGTCAGTTAGAATTATTTTATTTATTACCTCGCTTTTAAATATTCAATCATAAATACTTATGCCAAGAAATAGACGATATTTTACTAATTACTCAAATTTCTCAGCAATGATCCCTATTTCGCACTGTGATAAAGAAATTCGATAAGTGATAATAGCCTATCCTCAGAATTCGTGACGTGTTACGAAGCTCCAGCCGATAGATTACCGTGGTTACGCCTTACAATACTAACGTTTAAATTTACTCAAATAAATGCATGAGATATATCATGTATTTTCTAAAATTTCATTGATAATTTAATCAAGTGGGTTTATGTATATTTGAGTTCGAATTGATAAGCCTTCAATAGTCAGTTTCAGTCAATTTTTCTGGGACGCATAATGTTTCTAGATGAAATTATTTCATTCATCCAAAACACTAGTGTAAGATGTCAGAATTCAAAGAATTCTAGAAAATATACATAGTTGTGTCAAGTGCACACAAGCAACACACCTCTAACAAACTCCCCCAGCTTCAACAATGTATGAACAGGGCATAAACCTTGATCATCATCCCAATCTTAGTGGTGATGTTTTTTGGAAGATGATCAATAGGGTTTCTATATCTATTAACCAAATAATACAGGTGAAGTAGTGTAATGATTGTAAATTTTCATAACATTCCTTGTCCAATCAAAATTTACTCCCAAATCCCTAACAAAACTCTGCTCCATTTGTCTGATAATAAAAAACCCATAACCAACCAAATTTATGTTCAACTAAAAAATCTGTTCCATAAAGGGAAGACATATATGGAAGAAATATAGGGTTTTGTCTTACATAATCAAATTTAACTTGATATTACCATTACTCATGAATCATTTCCATATTCATTATTCTGAAAGCAACTTAAAACCTTCACATTGATAGAAGAGAACATATTGGTGATTACACGACAAGCACGAGTTCAATTCAGCTTCCTAATTCAAGTAAAAAAATAGAGAATTAGGCGTTACTAATTATAAAAAGGTTATCTCATGATGACTCAAACCCTAATATTCTGAATATGCAACGCTTCGGGTTAAATTGCACCAGTCCTATATAAACATAATTTCACTATTTTTACCATAAGGTACTATGATTTTTGTTTTTTCATATCAATTTAATGGAAGTTGAATTCCGCAACTTTTTGCTCCTTGAAAAACACTCTATGCTTATTGATGAAATCATCAACAGCTAATTTAAACTCCTCATTGCTCAAATGATCCACCGTATTAAACTCCGATTCCACAATCCTCCGCTCTCCACCACCGCGAACCACCGCTCGACTATTCTCGGTCTCCGATCGACGCAATTCTTTCGTCTTCCTCACACCAATATCCCTCCTCAACTTCTCCGATTGCGTCCTCTCAAACCTCCGTATCCTCTTCGCCGCCTCCTCAATCGCCACCTCCACAGCATCCCTATCACCATCATCATTATTTGCAACAACAATCTGCATTTCATTGTTAATTATCTCAATCTCCTCCTTCGGAATTTCGTTCGTTTTTACTAACGGAGAATTGATTAATTTTGTGAAATCGTTGTTCTGAACATCGTAATCTTTTTCGAAATCATCATCATTGGACTCATTTACGTTTTCCTTACATAGAAAAACCAAAACAAGTACGATGAAAATCACCATAACGAAAACAATGTGAGGCTTCTTCAGACAATTTATAAGTTCTAACAAAAACTTGCCCGAAAAGTCAACCGCTAATGGAATCTTCTTCGTTGACCACGAAATCAACACTAAAAGGACCAAAAGTTCGAAAACTTGTAATAACTTCTTCATCCTCTGGAACATGTTAAACCTCGCCATAGCTTTTTGCTTCTCATATTTCACATTATCGAATATTATTTCTTTATCCATAATTTCCTCTGTACCAAAAAACTGAGAGCAAATTTCTGAGAACATATTCATAATACCGAGAAGATTGCGTATTTATATGTAAATAATTGCGATAATATCGATATTGATGCTAGTGATGATAGGAAGGGAAATTAAGAGGGGGAGATTTGGGAGGGAAATAAAAGTGGACAATTGTTTTGGGACGAAGGCATAAATGTGGTGTTGAAACAGAGATCATAAAGTACATAAAGAGTATTTTCAGCAAAATGGACAATTGTTTTGGGACAATTAAAATGTTCTGTTTTATAGAAAATTGGAAAATGGAGTGTTTGATTTTTGAGTGAGAGGTTTCAATAATGGAAGAGATTATGGAGGTTTTTATAGGCGCAAAAAAGTGACCAAGTCAATTTTATTTATTTCATTTTGGGTTCCTTTAATATTCGCTCCTTCAATTTTTTGGGTATGGGTATGGATGAGAATTTTTTTTGGTAAAGGAACAACAACTTCCATTATTCATTTGTGTCTATTGAAAAATTAAATAATTAGTCATTTGTGTCACCAAATAAATGATTCCTGTGGGTGTAATTTTATATTCCCAATTCAATACAATCAATTTTTCTACATATCGTATAAATATTTAATCTTCACCATTTTTAAATTATATTATTAAAATAATTAAAAAATTAATATTATCAAAATATTTTAAAAAGCATTTTTAATCCAAATTATAAAATTTGCTATTTTTAAAATAATTAATAATTTGACACAAAAAGCCTCAATTTCAAAAAAGTTTCAAACGTCAAATTATTTTAAATCGGTAAAAATAAATAACAAGAAATAAATATGGAGTTAATTCCCTTTATATTTCATGGAGTAGTTAGTTACTCTTTGATTTTGTGGAATTTTACATAAAGTGAATAAGAGATTCGCTGGCGATCGGTTATCGGGTTGCTGTCTGCTTCTGGGCTTACCCCATAGCTGCTGATCTTCAATAACCATAATACCAATTCTGATCCAAGAACCTAACCTCTTTACCTTCCACAAACCCAATTTCAAGCAATTCTCACACTCAAGCATTTTACCAGCTTTAATTGGAGCAGTCAAAGGCTTTAATCACAAAGTTAATTTAAATTAATGCTCTGAAAATGCTTTCTCACACAAAGAGTTATGCCCAACTAACACACTAACACCTATCACACTATACTTTGACTGTGCTAAGAAGTAGGAAAGTTTCTGATCAGAAATTCACGGGCCACATAAATTATCGCCTAATATTTCCAACAGATTCTATATATGTTTCATTTTTTTTAATCAATTTTTGATACATTAATAAAAATTTAACGAAAAATTAGGGCCTATTATATCAATATTATATATAATATTTTGGACAAGCATGTTATTATATCGTGATTTCGCGCGCAATTAGGACAAACGATCTCTCTCAAAATACGTATTGATTATCATTGTAGTTATTATCTTTAGCAATTCTTGATGGGGGGGATTTTACTATAGTAAGTAAAAAGGGAATAATAATAATAACTTATTTTGGAAACATGTAGAATTTTAAATTTAGGCATTAAGTGGATAAAATGTTTAAAAGTCAAGTGGAAAATCGCCACGCCGGCAGCTTCATTTTAAACCACTTCAATACACATGCATTCTTACCACTTACGCGACCTCGAATCCACACCGCATTTAAAAAGACTAACGTCGCATCGATAAACGCTTATCATATCGACGAGTGAAATTTTGCATTTTATGGTGTTATTGTTAAAGTTGAATCTTGACTGTTCCTCATATGAATACAAAATTGAATAGTACAACAGAGACCAAGCAAACAACACCACCACCTATGAAGAACACGCCCCACGAGTGGGTTGTTAATAGTACTCTCGAAATGTTGCAGGTAACAGTGGTTGTTTTTTCATGTAGCAGAATATACATTTGACATGGTAATGGTTGAGTAAGATTCAAAGACATTTCATAACATGTTATTATTGAGAACGTAGAAATTTCATAACATGGTAACAATTGTTGTTTTATTTTGGAGCTTATCCTTTAATATTCATGAGCACAACAACGTTTTAACTCTAAACACACGAAGTGGTTCTTACTATTCTAAATATTATATTTAAGAAAAATATTCGGTAATGCTAGTTAAAGTTATGTGTTATCTTTCCTTTGGAGAGTAATTAATTATCTTTTTAGCCAAGTATCGATGCGATTTTTTCTCACAAAAATAATTCCCTTGGCAGTGCTTATTTTGTAAAACCTATAAATACTCTTCTTTATGTGAGTATTTGTGAAAGGAAACACCAAGCATCTAATTGCCAGCTTGAATCAACCTTATATGTTGTAATAGGAAAATGTTTATTCTTATTCTTAAAATTAAGAGTTTATTATAATTCTTTATGACACAGAAAAAGAGTCATGATTCAAGAGACCATATGAGACTTGTGCCCGGTTTTCGTGTGAGAAAACATCCAATTGGTATGTCAGCTGAAGAAGCGCTCGAGTTCCAGAATGTATCTTCATGATATTATTAATGATTCATGCAAAATGGATGCATTCTTCATACTGGTAGAGAACCCGGATAAAGTCTTTTATGCCTCGATGAATTTTCGTGATTATTTTCTTTATTGTCATAATTCAATTGTGATATCATCCTGCTTTGCCTGCTGGTTGCTGCATCCTGATGGATATTGTTATCGTCAAGAACGAGATCATTAATACTGTATAATTCCTAACAAACAAGACCTATAATTTGAAAAACATAGTGTACTTATACCTCTAAAGAAATAATTGATAGACTTATCTAATAACTAATGGTTTATTATTTGGTGGTATATGATCAGAGCTTTTAATACAGAGGTTAGTTCAATTACTCTTGAAGGATCTCCCCATTGCTTTGCTATACATATTTCTACCACAACTTAGCTGTTATGATATATGCCCATTTGATAATTTATTTAGTCTTAATAATTCAACTAAGCGAGATGATGATGTAAATTTAAAAGTCAAAACAAAGTTGTTTATTGTGCATTATGCATCCAATGTAATATTAGAGTATATTATTATCTTATAAACTATTTTTAGTTCATATCGTTATTGAAAAAAGAAATTCGAGACAAACTAATCCACATAGAAAAGTCAAGTCATTTTGTCATTGTTAGATTGCGAGGTTTGATGTGGTGATTAAATATTCAATTGAAAAGATAGAGGTCAAGGTTTAAAATTCGACAACTAGTTTTTCCAAAAAAAATCCTCCGTCATTGCGCGAGAATCGAATTTCCCATGATTTTTGGTTAAGAACGGTTGCTGATATTCGAGCGTTGAATCCAAAATCAGATTTTCAGATACAAAGGAAGCCGCGTTGTTATAAGAAAATCAGCGAAGCTGGAAATGTTTTGCTCAATTTTAGAGCACCTTAATATTGAAAACGCTTTGATTCCAACCCCTCTTATTTAATCATACAACAGCCTCCATCTTGACTGCAATTAAATACAATTTAAATACAAAATAACCAGGAGCTCCCCATTCTCTCTATATTTTCGATTACTTTTGTCAAGTACAGACGTTCTCGTTTCGCCAGCTCGTCGAATCGTGGTTCACTTCTAGAAATGATCTGTTTTATCCTTGAAGAATCACCTCTCATTGCCTCAAGACCAACGAAGAGATTAGAATATGTTTTAGCGAAAGTTACCTTAAATTCACTCGATCCGATTTTATTTTCATATTGCTCCAATATTTATTAATCAGAGTGAATACATTTTTATTGTTCTTATACAAAATATTATATTATAGTTCCATATTTTCTAATAGTTCCTACACGAAGTGTTTCCATAATTCCGTATAGAGAGATCCTTGTAAAAGACTATCCAAATTTCAAAGTAGTCGACACTTGCTAAATGTTCTCCTCCTATTTTGGTCCCTTAATTTATTTTATCAAATTTAAAATCTCAACACTAGTACAGTGAATCACTGATTGAAATCATCTCTTCAACAATATATCAGTTTTTTAATTGTAATTGTAGCATAATTTTTTATTTCAAATAATTATCATTTTAGTATAATAAATCAGATTTCTTATATTTTTGTTCTACTTTTGATTACTTTTTCTATCGAACTTGCTTAATAAGCCAATTAATTTGACATTTTATATTTTCCATGAATATTTTGACTATTTTTAATTTTTCTTAATAGTTGTGTAAAAATCTAAATGAGAAGGGAAAAAAATGTGAAAGAGAGTATTAACAAATGCCCTGAGGAGGGTCACGAGGCCCCCCAGGAACCAAATTTTATCAAACCGTACCAGCTAAAAATAGTTGGACAGGTTAAAATTAGCAGGACTCACGGAAAACTAGAAAAGGATAAATAAAGAAGAGTCGTATGTTTTGTTCTACGAGTACTAATAATTTAAAGCATATTTCACTTTTCCAAAAATGCCTTTAATTTACATTTCCTTACTTGTAAGGCAGAAAATTCAACCACAGATGAACCCATCGGACACGCGAAATATGGTGTCTTCATGAATTAAAACAAAATTTCATCACGGTTCATATATATTATTGCTTTTAAAAACTCCACCATTCTTTTGGGAAATCTTTTTACTTTCTCATGTAATTCATGAGAGTGGGATCGATTATATTGTTTACCAGATTTTCCTTTTCACTAGCTAGCTTATCATTGACTTCAATGTGTATGATCACCAATATAATGATCTTATTGTATCTCATGGTATTTGATTAGAATTGCGCCTAGCCTCGCTCTAACGAGAAGTCTCTCATGTTTTGATGTATCTATTGGTATTTTGTCATATCTCTAATTCGAGGTCTCTGATTTGTGGAATTTTTTTCATATTTGCATGTTCCGATTTTGAATTTCAGTATAACGTTTCTTATTAGCGAAAGAAAAAGGAATGTGCATGCTGGTCACATCCCCTAAAGAAAGGGAGAAATTGATTTCCTTATCATTTAATTTGAATTGAGATACATAAAAGAGTAAATGATGGATCATAAAAGGTTAGGGAAGTTTATTTGCAGACTTGAGCATCCAAGAGATTTCCTTATCTTTTCTAATCCAATAGAGATTAATAAAGCCTTCCTCAGGCTTAAATTATCAAAAGTTAAACATAGAAAATTGGAATTATTTACCTCGAAAGAATAGCCCATTACAGAGATCCCGTTCAAAAGAAACATGAATTGACATATTCGTATTTTTTTAATCAAACGACGATTAATATCGATTTAAACTATGTAATTCATTATGATATAATATTTTACACCACTGAAAAAGAAAGATTTCAAAAAGATAATCAATCGATGAAAATTCGATAATCAAATATCGATATTCACCAAGTTAAAATTATACTACATATCCCTGAAACAATACATGACGCCCGCCTCCAAGTTAATTAAACGCATTGATGATATCTAAGAATTAAATATTAATCATCAATCGAGAAGATACCGAAGAACAAATACTAATCCAAAACGAATAAAGAAATCTAATTAAACCGCTGTGAAAAAATATTGACACAAGATATAATACTTTAATATTAAAAACAAAATAAAAATATCGAAAGTTTAGTTAAAATCACCAAAATTGCTATTTCTTTCAAAAGCGCTATTTTGATGAAGAATTTTTTATTGCTTTGAGAGAGAGACGGGGTAGGTGATGATTGAACGAAACGACGAAGTATCCGGGGTTTATTTGCAGTAATCTCGTAATTAGCGTAATTGATTATTATTAAGCACTTCTCATGGGGTCAAGTATGCTTCTTGAAATCATTTTGCCGGCCGCTTGAAAACTGATTGCGCCTATCAGATTTGTCCATTATATAGTTGCATGACAATGAGCTCTAATGCACTCCTTAATTGTATTTGAATAACTTATTTTAACTTCCAAATTCAATAATTATTCAAATGAAAAAAGGAGTTTAAAAAAATGAGGAAGGGGTATGTGCTCCGATTGATTACGAGTAAAGGTTTATATGATTAAGGATGACATTTAAACATGTTTTCTACGTATTAAGTTCGATTATCACTATTTGGAAAAGTGGATATTATTATTGAAATTGATATTTTTTTAATAGTGAATATTATTATATTTGATATCGATATATTGATCGTGCACCCTAATGTGTATATATATATATATATATATATATTTTGACAGTTCAAAACATTGATTTTTACTCATCATCAATCCTAATAATTTTCTCATCATTCAGTTAGATTTTCATTACGAGTGAGCCCAGCAAACCATTTCATTTATTACCGGGTAAAAGGTTTAAAGATGGATAATTGTGCCCCTAATGTTTTATCGTGGCCAATTATAAAAACGCTTGATACGTCAACGAATCTACCGCACCTGGCCAAATTCATCATCACGCTTATGTTATTTCAGATGCTACCAGCTTCAATTTATACACAACAAAGATACTGCGTGAACCCCGCAACATCGGAGACGCACTGATTCAAGAATAATTATTTCATTGGCCGTTGTAGATCGAATCCTACGCTAACGTATTACTACAAGACCATAAAGCCATGCATCCGATATCCGTCAGGCTGAGATGCTGCCCCTGACTTTTATCGGCCAATTATGACTATTACAGCAGTAGTAATTAATTTATTGAAGTACTTGCAAAGAGTACATTCTGAACCATGACAAGTCTAAAATTAAACCCCGTGGGGCAATATATCATAGTGTTCTTTTTCGACACCTCATGAGAAAAACAAATTACAGTAAGCTTACAAAAAAAACAAGACCTCTAATTATTGGTGCATAAATTGATATTTTAATATCGATGTAACATATATATATAGAGTACACCTTCATTATTATCGACTAATTATTGCATCCTTCTTTTGACTTCTGCATTAGTGGATTACGTTAGATATTTTGAAACACTTAATATATAAAGCAATGGCCCAAATGTATTCGGCAATAGATAGTCGGAGTGGTGGCTGCTTATGTAAAGTAATTGGGGAAAAAGAAAAGAACGTTTTATGTTACTCTAAAATAATGAAAGAAGTGTATTAAATTCTTTGTATGAGTTTGAAAATTGGTTATGATGCTTAATAAATCCCAATGTTTGGAATTGATTGTGGTTCACGGCACCCTGTATTAAATAATGTTGGGGGCGGGCGGGCGTAATTATGATTTTTCACTATTTTTGCAATTACATAAGTTTTGGTTTAATTAGCACTTTGGGAGTTTATGAGTATGGTATCATAATTGTGTTCTTCCCGTAACTTCAGCAATTCAAACAAAGGAAAATTTACTATTTTTCCTATTCTTATAACACCATGTATTAAAAGACCAAGAAAGAATTTCGTGAATAGTCCCTGAATAATAATAAGAAACAAAGGTTTAGTTCCTAATTAGAATTCGTGTGGAAGTAAGATTTTGTTGAAATATTTCAAGAATTATTTATGGTCTTATATCTTTTGATTATCACTTTGAGGAATCAAGCACAATTTCTGTTAAAACACATAATGACTGCACTTTCTAACCACGTGATTAAAGAAAATCTCTAATCAATTTAATCAAGATCACCAAAGTATATCTCGCAATTAACTCATCATGAAACCTAAAAAAAAACTAACTACCTCACCTAAGAGAAACAAAGGTTTAGCTCCTAATTAGACGTACGGGTCATTCCGCTTCCCATTGTAGAATATTTAGTACAATGTTGTAGATGTCAGAAAGATTATACTATTATTTGGTGATCTTTACACTCTAATTATACGTAAACAATAATACAAAAGAACATACCTCGATCCATTATATGTTAAGTATAAGCATTTAACTTTACTTCTTCCTTTTCTCTTTCTCTCCTCTAGATACTTTTGGGCTTGTCTTTTAGATTTCACATGACACGACAATTCCATAGTTGCCTTTATATAAGAGCCAGAATGACCAAAATGCCTGGTGCTACTAAAAGATCACCCTTATTACATCATTTATGTTAAATTAACGAGGATAGTTATAGGTGCAAATAACACCCACTAACTCTAATCTTTAACGTATAATAACCATCACACTAAACTCTTAATAATAATTAGTATTTTCATTTTATACGATCATAAATATATTAAATTAATATAATAATCTAACAATCTCCCACTTTGGCCCATATAATGATTTGACGATTCAAAGAATTATAAAAGCAGTAACTTTCAATGAATCAACAATTCCATCAACTATAATTTGAACTAAACTAATTGGATCATGTCACAAGTCATTTAACTCCATACGATTCCTTCCATGTATCACAAACCAATTTAATCCGTACTTTTTATTCGGGGAGTTCGTGAAGTTCTCACATTTTGAAAACATTTCAGGTTGTCTCAATATAACCATTCACATAACCATAATACGAGAAACACTTAACTGCCAGTAACATAAACTTTAATTGACCCATAAATGTCACTTTTTATTCAACAACAAAACCATTCATACATATGTAAATATTCTTTCCAGCTTAACAAGGTTTTCTATAATACCCATCCTTTCTTACATGGCCAATGTGTCTTAGTGGTAATCCCTAGTTAACGGATCCGCTATCACAATTTGTACCAATACGCCAATGTATTACCTTTTGTTTCTGCACTTCTTCTTTGATAGACAAGTACTTTAGATCCATATGTTTGGCACCTTTCGAGTACCTATCATTTTTAGAGAAGAAGATACCGCAGTAATTATCACACAATTCTCAACGGCTCGCTACGCTGCCGACACCTAAGTCTTCGAGATAAAAGTTCGCGAAATCATTTGTGCTCGAATCATGCCCAAAGCACGCAACGACTCCCGCCTCCATAAAGGAAGTAGCTATCACCGATTGCTTCCCACTTTTCATGATATAGCTCCTCCAAAATTAGCTAAAAAGGTATACCAAACGTGGATTTCCTCGAGTCCAAGCATCCAAATGTAGCCTCTAATCAGATAACCAATCACCTCGAGGCTATCCTTCGACCTTTTATAAGTAAAGACGTAGTCCTTGGTGCTCAGAAATACCTAAGGACCTTTCTGGTGCTCCATCCTTATTCATTTCTTTGATATCGACCAAGCATACCAACCGCAGCCTAATATCTCTGCCGAGTACATGTTCGAGCATACATCGACTCCAACTACCTACGATGTGGAATATCTTTCATTTTTTTCTCGCCTAAATCATTTTTAGACATTGAAACAACCGAACTCTTGTCCCTTCTCGACTGGAACACCCCGAAGAGCACTTTTCCATTCTAAACCTCTCTAAAACTTTATTGATGTAAGCTTTGTGATAAGCCTCCAATATTCCTCGGGGATCCGCCACTTTAATATTTCAATACCAATCACATGACGCTTACCCATATCTTTCATTTGAAAGTTATTAGAGAGAAATTTCTTTACATCATGTAATAATCCAACATCATTAGCAGCAAGAAGAATGTCATCAACATATAGGACTAAAATAATAAACTTACTCCCACTGACCTTCATGAAGATACACCTATCAACGGTGTTTTCTTCAAAGCCATATGATATAATGGTATTTTTAAACTTAGATACCATTGCCTGAAGCTTCGTTTTTAGTCCATACATCACTCTCTTAGCTTACACACCAACTTTCTTGCCCAAAGAAATACAAAACCATCCGGTTGATCCATATAAACTTTCCTCTAAGTCTCCATTCAAAAGGCGGTTTTCACATCCATTTTGGTAAAAAGCCCGCATCATAACGAGCCACTACCAAACAATTTCTTAAAGAATCCTTCTTAGAAACCTGAGCAGAAGGTTTCTTTTGTAATAACACCTTCTTTTCTCGGAAAGGAACCTTTGAAGAATGTTTCCGCTCTCGTAATGCTATAATATCGCCTTGTGAGTCTCGCTTGATCTTCAAGATCCATTTACAACCCGACTCAAGCTAACCTTTGTGCAACTCAACTAAGTCCTGCATTTATCGTCATTCATTGATTTCAACTCATCTTTCATAAAGATTAACCATTTTTTCTCAATTGTTACATTTCATGGCTTCGATTGAAAGAAACTGTTCTTTATCATCACTTAAGTCACATTCATGTCCAAGTGAATAAAACCATAATCATCTAGATACCGGTCTTTTCTCACTAATTTCTTGATGCTATTTCTCAGGGTTCTTTTGACACTAGTTCATTAGCGATTTCCTCATGTGGTCAATATCGATAGGTCCATTACGTGACACAATTTTGAGGAGACACTTGACGAGAAACACCAGACGCCAAGCATTCCCAATTGCTTTCTTCAAAATTTACAGCCGCGTGTTCCCACTCCCACCGACATTTACTCATTCTCAATAAATCGTGCATTACCAGCCTCAACTATCCTCGCATTTTGGTTAGACAATAATATGTATCCTTTTGACTTTTCTCGCACGATGAAATTGCTGTGAGGATTTTGCTCTTTGAATCTCGAGCTTTTTCTATGGAGATTTCAGTGGCATTTTGCTCTACAACCCCAAACACGTATATGCTTTAAACTAGGTTTCCTTTTTTGTCCACACCATATGAGTTTTGTGAACAAATTTTACTAGGAACCCCGTTAAGCAAATATGCAAAAGAAGCTTTTAATGAATATGTCCACAAAGATAAATGTATTATCATATTACTTAACATACCTCTAACCATTTCTATTAGAGCACGTATTCCGCCTTTCAACATACAATTCATTTTGTCAAGTGTGTACTGTGCATCAGATATCGTGCACATATGCCTCGACTTTCAAGAAACTTTGCAAATGGACCAGATATCATTCAATTTCATCAGATGGCCTATAATATTCTCCACTTATCCGATCTCACAACCTTTACTTTCGGTGATCTAACCGCCTTCTACCTCATCAATGAATACTTTAAGAACGCTCACCGAATGAGACTTTTCATGCAACGTATATACATATCCATAATCAGAAGAATCATCACAAAGTAATGAACATTTCTTTCTCCACCCAAGACTCGAGCTCAAACGGACCACAAATATCAAGTACAGATCAATTCAAGAAGTTTTGTGCTTCGTGGTCGCTTTCATTGTATCAAGGCTTGGTTTGTTCATTTTAATACAATCAACACATTTAGGTCCGAAAAACTAATCGAGGAAGGATTTCAATTTCTTTAACCAACCTCAACATCCTTTCTTTAGATATATGACCCACTACGCCACAAGAAAGCGTAGTTATTATCTTCATGCGACTACGTTTTTACTACCAACATGTTCAACATTAAACAAAGACTCCACAAATTTATTATCAAGATTAAAACGAGTACAAACCATTTATTAATGTACCATAACCATATTAGTATTTATTCTTAAACAAAGGAAAATATAACAAGCTAAACTTGACATTAAACATAGACTCATCCAACTTTCCAAATGTAAAACAAGATTTCGCACAATCAGAACATAAAGACACTTTTCTAGACTTAGATGACAAACCAAGATTCAAGATCAATCAGAAGTCCCAATTCCTTCTATTTGTGCCTCATCCCTGCTCCCCATGAATAAATACTTTTCGCTTCCTTTTTATGGGCCTGATTGAAGGAACTCTCATGAATAAACACGAAGAGTCGCACTGTAATCTAACCACTGTGAGTTGTTAGAACTTAAATAAGGTTTGATTCAAAAACAAATAAAACAAAGTAGCACCTTTTCTTTTCGAATCCATTCCTTTCTTTTTTCTCTGACAATCCTTCTTCAAGTGTCCAATCTTTTACGTAGTCAACACTTCGATCTCCTTTTCCGACTTGGCCCCTACACTTTCATGATGGTTTTGTCAATTTTGAGGTTTTGTCTTTTCCTTTTATTCTTCTTTTTTCTAGTTTAGCCCCTGTCGCTTAGTCAATTCTCCACGGACAAATAGACGGATAGAAATGACATCTTTCATTTTCTTCAACCTTCCTTCCTCTCTCGAACTAAATACGGCCTTAATTTCGAAAGTTCCATTTTTCCTTGAGTGTTTATAGTTCCACTGAACCCGCCAAATTCTGTGAGGAAGCCTGAGTTTCGATTTTATAAATTTGACCGTAATGTCTCACTCTGGCCCACCCATAGTCCTTAACTTTGTCGCTATAGACATGCTAGTCACACGATCAGCGAACGGGTTTTGGACCAATCAAACTTAATGGTCGTTAACTCACTACGAGACTTCCCACAATGGACTTATCCGCACGTCCGACAGAATACTCTTTAGCTTTCATGAGAAATCTCTTGCATTATCGGTTTTGTGGCTGATGGTTAACATTTCTACCATACCCGTCATACGCATCAAATTCAAGTTAAGCCTCGTTAGACGCTTCCCAAGATTCAAAGATTGATTTCATCTAGTGGTACTAAGGTCGCTGACAAGCCGCTAGAATATGGTCTCGATACTATCGCACTATCCAAATATACATTACTCCAAGATAAAAATGGATTTGTTCGACCGCCATTCATCATAGTTTAGACCATTGAATCTCGATCATGGAATCGCTTAAAGAAAATAAATTTGTGTGTTTAAAACATGATTCAAACTCAGATATTAACACTTCGAGTTACTATAATAGATTCAAACTAAACTTTAATAACATATATAAGTTCACCTGGGTAATCCTTAAACATGTAATCTTTCATCATAATAAACATATCAACTAATAATTTTTATCAATAATTTAAATCATATGCAAAAGTTTACACGTAGTATTAATGATAATGAGTTCAAATGTACATGTTAAGAAATATTATAATCTACGCATAATCGATAATATGTCTAATTAACTTCAATAGCTAGGCCACTTCGTGACTAATGCTCTCGAACATATTAGACATTTTATTTTCCAATATAAGTTGAAGATATAATGTCTATTTAACCATTAGTTTGGCCACTTCTAAAGTAATTAGCAAACAATTTCCAATAGACAACTTTAATAATACCCCAAACTATTTGTCCAAAATATTATGCATTAATATGAAAATCAATTATCTATTTAATCATTTATCTTGGCCACTAAGTAATTAACAACAAAGATTACAAAAAATAGATAATTTTAATTTACCATAACTTCATTAGTGTAACTATTACCGAGATAAAATATTAATTTTACACATTTAGCTAGGCCACTTTGGGCGACTAACGAGCATTTTAATGTAAATAAATATTTTTAACTATCATATCTCAAAATTTGCACAATTATGTATTTATGAAATAAAATATCTATTTAGGCATTTTAGTTGGCCACATCGTGACTAACAAGTTCTTAAATAAATAGACATAAAACAATAATGTTCAAATGTTTCAGGCAATTATATAAAATGAGATAAAAATATCTATTTTACTTTTTAGCTTGGCCACTTTGGTGACTAACAAGCTACTTTAATAATAGATATTAACTTTATATCTCAAATTATATGTATGCAACAAAATTAAACCTTAATATGGTTACACATTTCTTTTCCATTATATATAAAATCCATGATAGTCATTTATAAAAGAAGCTATATATGTAAACAATGAACATGTGTATATAAATAATTTACATTACTTTATCAAATATTTGACCAACATGTAATTCTTTTATGTCATATTTTACAATAACAATTTAAATATACACATCTAAAAGATTGTCAATTCATTTGATAAATATTAAAGCTGAAGCAATTACATATTTGGTATCTCGATTATCAATTATCTTAACAAGTAAGCCTTAATGGATCATTAAACGATTTAAACAATCCATCAAAATTAATCATTACTTATATGTTCTTTTTCATGCAAAATATAGATCATATTATAATCAATACCACATTTAACTGTAAAAGTAGATACATGTACTACTATTGGTCAATAAAATTCGTAAGGTAAATAATAGTAGTGTTCCATTAACCATTATGCTGGTACTAATCGTGAGCGATCATATTATTACTATTATTACAATACATGGCCGTGACTTTTCATTTCTTTTCCGGATCATTAACCATTATGCACATTATCTACCGTAGAGGCTTCGTGATACCGATATTAATTTATATTTATGTCCTTCAATTAAATCGTACGATAAATCAACAAGGAAATGACATTTGATCACTGTAAGATATAAAAGAGCTGCATTCAACCATGCTCATGATACCAATCAGAAAGATTATACTATTATTTTGTGATCTTTACACTCTAATTATATGTAAACAATAATACAAGAACATACTGATCCATTATATATAAGTGTGTTATGTACATTTAACTTTTACTTCTTCCTTTTCTTCTCTCCCCTCTTAGATACTTTTTAGTTTGCTCTTTGGGATGGTGGGGCGCATAATTTATAATTATGCGCTTTATATAAGAATAGAAGGACACCAGTGCTGCCTAGGCTACTAAAACATCACCCTTATTACATCATTTATTAAATTAACGGAGAAGAGAGTGGTGCAAATAACACCCACTAACTCTAATCTTTAATGTATAATAACCATCATTAATTAAACTCTTAATAATGTAATTCAAGATTTTCATTTTATACTTAATTCATAAATATATTAAATAATATATTGACCCAATTGCATTTAGCCCCAGAAAACATACTAATCGAGACTAAATCAAGTAAAAGACTCCGACTAAAGCAAATCTTATTTGAAAAAGTTCGGTTCAAGTAGATCAAACCCACTCAAATGTTAGTTTTAAGCTCGCTTCCACCACCTTGAGTTAAAAGGTGTACGTGGTGTTGGCTCCGAGTTCGCGTGGACCGCTGTTAGTCGGACTCAGCAACCGCTTCAAAGCCGTAAGACACGCTCGTTGCGCCCCACGTCCGCTTCTTGGCCCACTTACTAACGGGGCGGGCTGGTCGAGGTTTTAGCCAAAAAACGCTCGCCCCGGCACACGCTTCGTTACGGATTCGTGGACGCTCGAATCGCAGCTCGCACAAAGTTCGTTAGTGGTTCGCACGTAATGGACGCCCGCTTAATTAAACCGGACGTCCGGTACAAGGCATCTTAGTTGGATTCCCTTAAATTTTATTGGGCTGACATCCACTCCTGCAAAACCGACGTCCGGTAACTGCCAGTCAAGCATGCAAACATTCAGATTTCATCTTATTAGCGGATGTCCGCTTTATTCTACCGATCCTAGTAGTTAAATTTGGGATGTAAAACAAGCAATGCTTTCTCTAAAGCAAGATATCCGTTATTAGCGGACGTCCTAAAATAGCCGTTTCTCCTCCTATAAATAAAGGACCACAACTTTCATTCATTACTCACATCAAATATCACATTCATATTACTTAATTATACAAACTAGTTCATTCCACACATTAAATATATCATACTTGGTTCTTAGTTTTACTACTTCAATTATAAATGTTCTATATATTCATCTTTGGTAATAAATAATTTGATCAAGAATTTCCAAAGAATTAGCATCATCATCTTCAATCGACATTACGGTAGCTGCGACTGGGAATCGGCATAATCTTTCCATCCTACCATTTTATTATATTACTTGTTTACTTGGTATAATCTTGTTAGAATTTTTAACTTATTTAGTATTGCAAAGTTTTTTTTATTACAATGGGTCTTTAAAAAGAATCGAATATTAGAATCGAGGCGCGGAACTACACCGACATAAACCCCAAACACAAACCCCTTCAATAATCTAAATCCTTTAGTCGTGGTTGACATTTAATATAGATCTAGATGACGGTGGATACCGGCGAGGAAAGCAAGAGATTTTAGTCGCTCAAAAGTGCAAAATAGATTTTTAAACCCAATATCCACTAAAAGAATCATCCCGAGCAAGACCGTAAAAAGTTTAGTCCAAAGAAAAAGACATCAGCTGGGTTTGGAAATACTTTGTACCCGACGAAAAGACAAAGTTACATGTATACTTTGTAAAAACATATATAGTTATAAGACGGGAGAGGAAAGTGGAACCGACATTTTATTAGACATTTGCTAAGTCGATCATAAACTCACGGGCGATAGTAGCAAGGCGAGGCGAGGTGTTCAACAACTATTAACCATATGACCGCCAAAGTTTATTTATGATAAGTTAAATTATAGACTCAATCAATGAAATTTGTGGTAGGTAAGCCATTTTCAATCATCATGGAAAGTCGAGATATACCGATTCGATTCAAGTGAACGGTCAATCTCGGCCGGACGCATCCCTAAGTCATGAGAAGTATTGTTTTTAAATATTTTTAAACCAAAAAAGATCTTCTTATGTGTCAAATTTTCTATTGTCGTGAATACTTTGTTTAACCAAGGATATTGCTACTTTTCGTGACTTTCGATATCATTGTTACTTGTCACTGGATAGACGCTGATTGACTCTTCAAAGCAGATATTTATTTCTCAGAGTGTCGCTAAACATGATAATATTCAAATAACTTGCATGGAATATCGCGAATGTTAAGTTTCAATATCGATGTTTACATAAAGTTGGTTCTATTTCACTGATAACGACGGGCTATCAAATAGCAGGTCTATCGAAACTCTTAAATTAAAATGTCGAAATTTGAAGAACTATTTCATACTAGGTGTTTATGTCATGTTCTTCAACTAGTACTAAAGATGGAATCGCTATCATTCGGGACGAATTTATCAAGCCTATTAGAAATTGAGCTCACTTAATTGTTACTTCCCCCAAATAAAAGAAAGAGTACAAGGCATTGGTTTTGGCAAGTTGGGTAAAAAAATATAGAAAATTAATATCGATGTAGAAACTAGATGGAATTCTACATATGATCTTTGCTCTGCATATAAATATAGAGACGGTGATTACATTTCATTCTAAGTAATACACAAGCCTACTAACGAGAATCATTATCCTAAGATCACCTATTCAAATTGGACCTATTTGTTTAGAGTTGCCTCCATTTCTTTTGCACCCTTTTAAAGACTACACTTCAAAGCATTTTCTAAATTCCCTTGAAGAGGATTCCCAATATTCATCAAGCTTTTGAACGTATCATTAGCCATGGCATGCATTTATAATAGGATAAGTTTGGCTGCTAAAGACACGTATTCTAATACGGAAGAGAAATTTTTGAAATATTATCTTCATGATTCCACACGCATATACATCGGTGCAATAATGTGTCCAACCATTAAACTAGATATATTCTTTTGCATGGATAGATTTATTTTATGAACGTTGAGCATTTCAATCCTAGTTATTTTGTTAATTTCCTAAGAATGGATACAAATAAAATTGGTGCCCTATTTATACAACATGTATTCCAAATTTTTTAAAAACATTCTCCAAGTATTGTGCCGCAGAGTTTTTTGCATTTACTTATGACACATTATCTTCTAAAGTAAGGAGGCAATCACCTTAAAAAGCCACAGTGAAAAAAATTTTGCTTCATATACTTTGCTTTACCCATCTCAAGACTTAAACGAGTTGACTAATACTGAAACACCTTTGACATGGAAAGATGTACAATCATGAAAATTCAATCGATGTTCTCAAACTACGAGAGCGCTAGCGTATTTTTCCTATATCGAGTAAAATGGCTAAGGATATTTTTGCAATTCCTATGTCTACGAGAAGCAATGCTGAAATCGTGATTTAGTATGGCAAAACTTCAATATACAACTAGAAGCGTCAAGACTCACTTCCACGGCAATAAGCTCGCGGGCAATCAAGCGATCGACCTGGCCGGCGAGAAAAGTGATGCAATATAAAAGCATGCACCCTATGAAATTGCACAAAAAAGACATGTTTGATGACTTCAAGACATCGAACAAGACATCAACGAGTGAAATAGAAGTGAACGAAGCAAGTTAAGATAAATAATGATTTGCTCTATTCGTAAGATTTAGCTGGGGACAAGAATGAACTTATACTTCTTTTTAATTGCCAGGTTGACATGAAGCTCTGGCCAAAGACGAGTATAAATGTGAACGGCTTAATAAAAAATAAGTTTATATTTTCATTTCATATTTATGATTATCTTATTATAAAGTTTTCAATAAACGGCCAAACGGACGCCTTCTATACTCGAATTCGACGCCCTCTATACTCGAACGGACGCCCTCTATACTTCGAATGACGCCTTTCTATACTGAACGGATGTCCTTTACATATATTTCGAACTGACGCCCCAGAACTGAAACGGATGTCCTAAGATGTATAGAATCAAATAAGTAGTTATTGTGAAAACGGACGTCCGATAACCGGAACGGACATCCGCTTATTCATATTTATATTAAAGCGGACGTCCGAGCAATGAAACGGACGCCCTGCATGTAGAGTCAAGAGTATTAATTCTTAAGTTTATCGTCCGATAACCGAAACGGATATTCGGCTAATCACGATTTCAAGCCTTATAAAATTGCCCAAACCCTAATCGAGATTCATTTCCTCAATCAGAACGATTCCAACACCAAAATTTGATATTTTCTCTACTTACTATAAACTTCATCTTTTCCTTAAATTTAAGTGTACAAAGTATTCTATAATACTTAAAGAACATATTTTTTACATTTTCTAATTTGCTAATCGGGTTCTCAATTATTCACAATGAAGAAAGGTATCACAACAACGGGAGGAGAAAGAAAGCAGTGGAAAGTGAGTGAAGAATGGCGGGTGAGTCTCCGCCCACCGCCACCATTAGAAAGTGCCCGAGCCCAATTGAAGTTTATGAAGAAAACCATTCAACCGTAATGCATGCTGATTTAAAAAGAACTCGGGCGTACAAATGCCATTGGCTGGGTTTGAATTTTCTTGACGGTCAATCTTGCTAAGTTTAATTGTATATGGCACCCGAAATTAGTTAGAGAATTTTATATGTATATGCAAGTGACGAAATGATTCAATTATTTGGTATGTTCATTGCAAAAGGCATTTTGGGATATCATACGATAAATTTCAAGAATTTGGAACTGAGGATTATAATGACTAATTTTTCTCGAATGGCCTCCTAGAAATTGGAGTTTAAATTGTCCATTTACCCACGGCTAAATTAGTTATTATTTTAACAATGATAACGCGTTGACATTTATAAAAAGTTTTGAGGCATGCCATGACTGGCCAAATAAAGCCAATTTTTAAGATTGTAAAAGATATTTTGATGCTTGCTGGGAAAGTAACGATCAATCGCGAGCTATTCATACCTTAGTCACATATGCTTATCGAAGTTTTAGAAGCAAGATCAAATTACCTGGGATGATTATTAAAAATATGGATGTATAGTGGAAAAGTCAAGCCGCTGTGAGTGGTATTGCTGATATCCAATTTTTGGTAAAATGAGGTTAACGCTAATAATGAAATGCCCTAATTAAGGAAGCTCAACACAAAAGACGGGAGCAACTTGACCAACCGTTAAATATATCAGCGGAAAGATTGGGGTTTTTCAAGGTCAAAACGGGAGCGTATGAATTGTACAAGCCTATCAGCGAAGAAATTGGGAACAAAATGGTGTAGCGCACCACAACCTCCACAAGGACGGGACGCCAAATCCCCTTGGAGATCCGCCCCCTCGTGATTCGAGGTCCCAGCGTATTTACTTCGCTCTCTCTCGTCCGTCTCCGTGACCACGACTTAGTCCCATGCAGCTGATCACGCAGATGTTGTCGATTATGTAAAAAAGGTACTTAATGCAATGTATTCTATATCGATTAAATTATACACCATCATTATTTTTATTGAATAATAAACGCAGAGTTGAAAATACGCAACTGAAATGCTGGAGGACGAAGATCGCTTTGGATTCCGCCGATCGTCAGGTAACCTAATCAAAACGCTGATATATGACGCAGTATCCACGGTATCCACGTCACCCCAATCTTTCACACCCAAATCCCTCAAGATACGATATTTAAGCACGGGGCACAATGCTCTATGTTTTTTATTTTCTTTTATAAATGAACCTTAGTTTATTTTTGTTTTTATGATGGATGAACTTTGCTTAGTTTAATGTTTATGGTTTGTTTTGATTCTATAGACAAGTAAAACCGCGTTCGATGTTCAAGTTTGTTTTATGATTTTGTCGATTTCGATGATATTTATGGATTTTTTTTGGCGATGCTGGTTTGTTTTTTATTTGCAATATAAATAGAATAGCGACTTCAAGGATGATAAACTATTCTTTCTAGTTCTATTATCCAAATTACTTGGGCCAATCGGACGTCCGCTGGGGTTCGCTGATCTAAAGATTCTGCTGCCTTCAAGACACCAAGCAATAAAGCAAATGGCCTGAAATGGCTCAATACCTCCAAATACGCTCGCATTCTAAGACACGCCAGCGTTCAATCGCTCATGACACGGGCCGACGCTGTCGTCTACCAATTTTGCTGCCACGCCTAGTTAAAGCGTAACGTATTCCATCATATATATTATATATAAATATTAAATTAATCACTTAACATTAATAATATGTTGAAACACTTTATTATGTATTAAAAAATTAAAATTTATGATGTTAGTCTCAAATAACCGAACTCATAAAATAATCGAGTCGATCGAGTCGAAGTTAGTTCTCTCAGTACCTGTCGCCTCTCTCCTCTAGAATGGGAGTTCAACTCGACTCTACTACTATGTGTAGTTCCTTCGACTTAATAAAGGAATGATTCGAGTAAACCGGCAAAGATAGATCCGTCTAATTCTCAAGAAGACCTATAATATTGAAATAATTGATCGACCTCAAATATAATAATGGATGTGGACTCAAATTGGTAAATCTTTAATATTGGGTAATAATTCCTTCAGTACTTTACTTATGAAATTTCAAGTTCAATTAGATTGAAAAAAGGTACAAGTACAATTCAAATACTGTTAAGATTAAACTTTATTTGTGCATATGCATTTGAAGTTGTTTTTGGACAAACCTAATTCCACACACACAAAGGAGTATAAGGCACTTTATGTATTGTAATATTGAAATTTTGTATATTTAATACCTTGAAAATAATATTACCCGTTATTTTATAATTAGCCAATGAAATACAATAATAATCGATTAAAATCAATCAAACACGTGGGTGGATTATTATGCATACAAAATTATTGATGCAAGTTCAGTACGTATATTATGTCTCATATTCTCATCTTCATGGTTCAGAAATTGTAAGCATCAGGCTTCAATTTCCCATCTCTATTTTACTTTGAATGTGGTTTACTACTTTAAATTTAATCTCAAAAGCTGACCCATATTATTATTCCATTTTTTAGATAATGAAAGTCTATCCAATAGTCTAAAGTTACTTGCAACAAATAATTTAGTTCAACTTTTTCCTTCAGGAAGTGCCACGATGCCACTAAAGTCTGTTTGTTAGTTATGTTTGGCTCTAGATTCGAAGTCTGCATCATAAGGACTTTAAATCTAAAATGTTAAAATGTTCTTCAACCTTAGATTGGAAGGGATATATTTTACATCAGAGAATCATCGAGGTTTAGGGGAAAAGAGAAGGAAAAGTAGGATGATGGAGTAGATAGCAACAATGTATGACTTGTGTAGACTGTAGTATAAACAATACTCAACAAAGATGCCCTTCTCAGACGAAGTAAGATCTCTTAAATAAATTCCTGATAAAGAGATACATGATAATTTGTTATAAAATGTTGATCTAGTGGGATGATTATATTTTTTGAAAATGGTCCATACATAAATAATTCCATCAAGAAAATATAATGGTTAGATAGATGGTGAAAAAGATTAAGCTTTTGATCATCAATATAAAAAAGGGTGCCCAAGAAATATGGTAATTTACCTTGTTGGAGAGAATTGGTTGGAGGGGTGTTTCGGAGAAATGGATTGGATAGAGGGGGCGACATGTTGACGTTTGTGTGAGTGTTTGACTCTGGTTGAACTTTCTCCCAAGATGTAAATTTTTGGAATCATTACATATTGGGTCATTATATTTGTAACGAGTCCTATAAGTACATTGTTCGAAAACGGACGTTCTGTAACTGTTCATTATTCGATCCGAACCCGTTAATTATAACATTATTATTTGATAAGGGGAGCTGCTAAATATCGATATCAAAATTACTAAATATCGATCTTAAAAATATGATTAGACTATTATATCCTTACTACTTTTTATATAAATATTAGTATGATTCTCTTATAATAGGAAATATGTATATAATCTATTTAGATACACTATTTAAATTGATAACAACTTAAATAAAATAACTATTGAAAAGTACCTATTCTTAAACTATATAATTTCCCCAATATGAGTGGTATCTTTTGCTCCCCTTTTGACTATATAATTGCAGTTTCCGATTTTCCTATCGTGCCATACAGTTAAATTTAAAATTTTATTTTTGGTGTAGTACAAAAAAATGAGTTACGTTAAATATTAAACAATATATTCGTTGTGTAGAATCTCATAGAATATATTTTGTAAGTTTGGAAATAAATTTCAATAAATGTAGTTATTAAAATTTTAATAATAAATGAAATATATTATATGTTAAATTTGGCTATTTTTTGGGACCGACATTTACCACTTGATATCTAAGTAAATAGCCTGCTGTTCGGTCATTATGGTTATAAAATAAAGTTAAGACGAGTTCCCAACAAGATGATCGTCGGCTTGGTGCAATTTTAAATTGTAACTATATTTTTTCCATGTGGATGCCAAAAAAATTTAGTGTATGATTACTTTGATGAAGAATAAGGGAGAAAAAACTTAGTAACCAAAGGAAATGGTCTTAAACTATTGATGGAATTGGATCGTTTTGAAACCATAGTGACCGAAATATGACACAATAAATACCACATATACACCACCATATACATTCATCATGGACCATATGCCCATGTTCCACAAGTCCACAACCTTGATGCAAACATGGACCTAGCAAATAGCAATCAATGAATACTTTCAAGAATTTGTGATTGTCGTCTGATAATAGTTGCAGTTGTGGGACTCTCATCGAAAACAATCTCATACCCATCTCGAAAATTGTCTAGTCCATGAGTAAGAAGTTGCCAAAACAAGCCACCCGCGGCTGCACCTCCACCACTAGCAGAGGTAAGAATGGCTGAATAAATAGTATCGAACAACTCATCTCTTTGATTGTCGTTAGTTCCAGGAAGTCTCAACGATTTACCAAACTCCGCCATCACTACTGGCTTTAGGAGAACTTCCTGTGCGTCTTGAATGTGATTGTTGAGCCATTCTCTTAGAAATGAAAGTTGTACCTCTTCACTTTGGTTTGTGAGCCTTGATAGTTATATACTAGTATATATTAAACACAAATGACTATAAAAAATAAAATAAATTAATTCAAGCTCAAGCTTTGCAAGTCTATTATGAACATAAATTACTATAATAAGACGAATTTAGATTATATCCCTAATAATGATACTGGGTAAGTTAATTCAGCTTTTTGGTTCCATATATTACCCAGTAAGTTTTTACCAATATTGCACTCAACTTGATTACAAAAGATTTATGACCTTTTTGCCTGTAACTAATATTGTACCCAATCTAGGTGCATTTCATGTACAAAATCGATATCATTACCTAATGTAAGATTTGAATTACCTAAACCGGATTCATGATATATACCTTAGCATTTTCAATCGCACGTACACTTATAAGCAGTAGCTATATTCCTTATTAATTTCCCATTAAATAGATGTTACTGCATGAAAGTGAATCAAATTTGACAATTTATGTACCATAGATGTCCCGAGAGCGTAACATCAATTACCATTGGTCTGGATATGAATGCACTGTTGCAAAATCAATGTCTTGAATTTGATTGTTTGCAATAAAATCTGTTCCAGTCTGGAAATTGAGATTATAATGCTGCTTGTATGCGTCAGATTGTCCATAAAAACCTTCCAATCCAGCTTCCAAAAGATGGTTTTTGTCTATGGATTTCAAGTAAGTTGCCATTTCTGTTACCCATTCCTGCTTGATGATCATCAATTCTTGGTAAACTAAATAATCTAATTGGTAATAATTTCAATTACTACGTATATTTTATAAATAATACTGTAATAAAGTATATAAGGCATGCATATGTATAATGAATTTTTTATCGGATTTATCATTTGAACTAATCTTCTTTTTCTATCTCTTTTTCCTAAGAACTTTCTTATTACATTCGGAATTATTATTAGAAGTATACATTTTCACATTTTTAGCTAAAGAAGAGATTGTGTCAACTTATGTATCAACAATTACTAACCTTTATCTCAGTTTAATTTAATTGAAGCTTTTTTCAATGAAATAGTCAAATATGTTTTTGATGTATTAATTGATTCATATAATTAACTTTGAAATTTTAAATTGTTCAGACCAATTATTGAAAATCCAATTTTATATTAATTGATTAAGACCTGTCTTATGAATGTATTAATAAGACCATGTGTTTTTAATCCATTTATAACCAATTGATTTTAGTATGGACGTAGAAATTCTTAAGATAATATCATGAGCCACCAAAATTAATTAAGACCACGTGTCAACCCGTTGATAGACCGGATTACAAAATGAGATCATAACCCAGTCTCATCATATTGGGTGATTAAGAGGTCCTAGGTGTATTAATATGATCCGAAACTTCATTCATTTATAAACAATTAGTTTAGTTTCAAACCCCACAAATTTTAAGAGAAATGAAGTTAAACATTAAATTTTTAAAAACTTGAGTATAAAGCTCCTAAATCTGATTTTATCTTTTAACCATTAAAAAATTGAAGTTTAATTTAAAATTAGTTAAATGACAATCATATCATGGTTTGATCATAGTGTTCGTTAGTAAAAGATTTAACAAATAGATATATACCAATTAAAACGGAAATATGATATAACATAATTTTATCTAAATAAATAAGTAATATTATATGAACACTCTTATTCTGCTTATAGGGAGCCTCTACACATAGAGGAGGCACAAGGCATAGTGATGTTATGATGAAATAAGAGATATCATAAGTAGCCCACTTCCACTTTTAATCAATCAATAGATTTGCTCGTGAGCTTTATGTAGTTTACACGTACACTTCCATTCCCCAAAAGTGTAACCAAATAATGAAATTTATCCACTTATTCACAAAAAGAAGTTAAGCAACTTAGAAGAAAAGAGAGGAAATCCCTGACCTGTATAGTGCTTCCTGAAACATCAGAGTTACATCTTGGTTCATTCATAAGTTCCCAAGCCATAATTGTGGGGTCATCTTTGTAAGAAACTCCCGTGATTGTATTGTGCCTTGTAAGCACAGCCTGCTCTCAATTATATACCCAAATTTAAGTTGTACACTTGATTAATGATTAGTAATTTATTATGTTTTTATTCATCAAAGATTTACATGTTTTATGTTTATGAAAATAATTATGATTATAAATACATATTCCCTCCGTTCCTCTTTAGTTATATTTTTAGATTTCATTTTTTATTTCAAAATACTTGTCCTTCTAGCATAAAAAATTGTATTTCTATATTTTCAATATAATTTTTTGTTACTTTTTCTTATTAAATTATCAACAAACCACTTATATAGTTTCAATTAATTGATATTGTACATTTTTAATGTAATTTTTGAATACTTTTTATTTTTATTAATTTACGTACAAATGATTAGAAAGACAATTAAAAAGGATCGGAGGAAATAATATATAATAAGACAATACATATGTATGATTAGTGAATAACGTTTAAAGGAGATATCGTCATATAGGCCAATAATATCTATACTAAATGAAATAACATACTAGTAATAACATATTGTTAGACATGTCTATCCGTAATAATCAATTATCTCTATATATGAAGTATGATTTGATTGTGTGATTTTCCTTTTTTATGTAAACAGTTACACTATAAATAAAATATTTTTTTATTGTTGAGCCCAACCTATCTTTATCTTAATATTCTACACCTATAACTCTTAATAATATTCTACACCTATAACTGTATAAAACTTAGAGAGAAATTTAAGGAGCTAAAATATGTTAGTAATCTGTTTCGATTGTTGTATATATATGTTTCACCTTGATATGATTTCTGTAAAATTCTTTCACAACTGAGTTTGTAAAGAAGTCATCCTCAGACTGAATTTGTTGCCCTGTATTCTTTGCCCATTCTACATACTGTTTCTTACCTCCCAAATTCTCATAGTTGTTCACTAAACTTAATATAAGCTTCATCCCATACTTTCTTGCTTCAGATATCACAAAATCCAATCCCTTCAATAAATAACAGTAGAAAATATATCAATTCACATGATATTGAAAAAATAAATTGTGCCATACATTGAACTTCTTTTCAATCAAATGCCATAATAATCATAAAACTCTTAAGAGTATATTTTTAATGTAGTCACAAAAACTCATAACAACACCCCAACACACACACACACACATTAAATTTTGAAACCAATAACTCATGGAAAACAAACTAACCTGAAACATGATTTCATTGTAGGAACCAGGAGAGTATTGAAGAGGTGAGTATCCACCATTTGATATATAAATTGCACCCCTTTAACTCTGATAAACTCATAATTCCCCTCTTCTTCTCCTGAAATGTTAACAACAAAGTTTTCTTGTCCCAAAATTATGGACCCAAACAAGAATAGTATCAGTCCAAAATGTTTCATCTCTATATATGTATAATAATTTTCAAATCCACAAGTAAAAACGATACAATAAAAATATTAAAATGCTGAAGTTATTATAGGTCTCTATGACTCTCTATACATGAATGAAGTAATAAGTAGTTGAGAGAGGCAGGCCTGGTAATTATGTAGAGGGAGATAATGAATTCTCACCTTACGATTCATGTCCCTCTTTTTATCTCATTTGGCGATTTAATACTCAAAATCATTATTCAATTAATGGTTGAGATTATTCTTTATTTAAAAAAGCGCTTGGAACCTCAAATTCTGGGCCCTGGCCGCTATTCATATCTTCAGCCTACACGTAGCAGCTTAAATCAAGTGAACGCTGCATTAACTCCACAGTGATTCTCCCAAGATCCCTTTAAACCACTTTAATATTGCATTCCTCGTCACTTCACGCGATTCGAACCCAAACCGCATTTAAGAGCTACTACGCCTAAGTACTTAATACCAAAGTTCTTTCTCATTGCAGGTACTTATGTATGGTCTGTAAGAAATTTTAGACCCAAAATAATAAACGAAAACGGAACGAAATAAAAATATGTGATCATTAATACATTTGATCTTGATGTTTGAACTCCAACTTTAACTTTTATGTAGTAAAATTATTACAAAAATTAATATATAAAATTATAGTAAAGAAGAAGAGGGAGGTAGTTTGACTGCTGCTGATCGGCCCAAGGATAACTTTGAAAATCTCTTTCTTTACACGACACTCAAACCTAATATTGAGGTACAGCTTAACAATACGCTACAACAATTGTAAATTGGATTAAGTTGGATATTTGTAATTATCGAACAAAGAAAATTCTCTATTTAAAGATCCAAGAAAATATTTTCCGAATTTTCCCCGATACAAATCTGAAGATTGTTTGCTCCTAACACGCAATATTCCCAAATCTGCCAGCTTTATGAAATGTCAACTTTAATAACGGCTATTTTAAATATAAATTTGGTAACGCTTGACAAATCCGCATCAATGCTAGTTTCAAATCTGCTAGCTTATGAAATGTTGAACTTAATAACGACTATTTTGTCATAAACGGTAACGCCGATCAAATACACTACGTTAGCTTCAACGAAGGTTTTTTTAACCGGGCCGTAATTTAAGAATTACTACTTTTATGGTCAAACGCGATACCGCTTGATATAGTGGCGCATTTAAGCGCAAAGAAAGATGATTACGGAGCGCGAGCCGACGCAGTCAGTAGTAGCTATGAGCTTTTAATTTTTGGTGACTGTGACAGAGCATATTTCCGCGATCATCACTACGCTTATCACACACATTTGGGACCGTCGCGAGGATTTAACAATAATGATCTTATAAGCGAATAATGTGTTTGCGGCTTTAAATATCGATTATGTTCATGTTTAGTATTCGAACAATTTAGTTTTATGTTCTACAATTACATATTTTAGGAATGCTTATTTTTACCCCTTGAAGTATGGGCATTGCTTCGATTGTATTTCGATTTCAATTTAGAATTTGAACACTGCTTTATTTTTGTTAATAACGTATAATTCATTTCAATTGAACACTCGTATTTTAGACAATACTAGCATCACGTATTTTTAAACATACCACATTAATATCGTGAACGAAATAATTTCAAGTATTAATTTACTGCTTAATTGATAAAGTTATTTAGTATTAAATAATATATAAATAAAAGCATAAGATGCATCAATATATTATTATTTATAATAACGAGTATTTGTAATTAAAAACTATTTCAAGAAATAATTAAACGATTCTATTTAAATCACAAAATTTATTTAGTATCAGACAATAAACTGATAACAACGTAAGATTTTCACTAATATATTATTCCTCGTAAATAATAAATGTTATTTTGTTTCAAATAATATATTAAGTTAGTAAATATTCATCATAGTATTATGCAATAAGATTGTATTCTAGTTCTTTTTAATTATACGATAAACGTTGTTTAATATTGAATATTCTTAATGTATATGGATGAGCATCGATATTTATATAAGATTTAATAATATATTTAATAAGATTACGCGCTAATATATTATTATTATTTAAATACTTAAATTTTTCTATATATAATATATTATTCTTATATCATACAAACCATCTCTCTTTTAATTATATTCTTCAAAGTTTCAGATGCGGAATCAAACAGAAAAAGTTTCATAATCTTTGGATCATGAATACTAAAACGAATCTTATTCTTTTAATTAATTCAAGACTTTATCATTTAAAGAATAATATATTAATGTATTTGTACTTTTATCATCAATATCTTGAAAGGAAAACAACATCAGTTAAGTCAGAGTAATACGTATAAAGAAAAGAATCTATATATAATCCAATTACTTTGTTATATACATAAATATTATCTTCGCTTAATAATATTTTATTCAATTCCAAACCTTTATCGATTATATTACGTAAAAATTAAATATATATTTAAGCATGTTACTAGTTTAAATATAGCTTAAGCATATTTAAGAAGAGTTTAGTTCGTTTCAATATATATTTCGTATCGCATTAAGCAATTCTTGCATCGACCTTTTAACAATTCATGAATATTAATTATTATGGATAAGCATATATAAGTCCATAAAAATTCCAACGAGCCACTCATTTTTCAAAGTCAGAACAAGCAGCGCCCTGGCCCCACCATTAAACGCCCTGTCTCAAATATACTTTACTGCATAAAGCTTTTAACCTTAATAACTACATACATTTATCAAATTTATTCCCCCAAAACCCCAATAGTCTCTTTCTACATTCTATTACCAAAATCTAAGAACACCACGCCAAATATACTGACAATTACTCGAACTATCATAAAAGAACAATAAGCTTCCTGCATCTGGGCCCATCTTTTATTTTTATACCGCCATCTTCTTTACGCATTTGGTAAGATTTGAATGATTCACAAATTTCGACGTAGAAGATTTGAAACGCATTCACAAATTTGGGCGTTGGTTCTAAATCGTAAACACATTTTCTAAATCGACAATCGGCAGAAAGATAAAGCTCGCGCTGCTCGATAAAACTCATAATTTCACATCACTAACGTAGCATTTCTTAAAGGATCTTAAGCCAATATGCAAAAAAGAAGATACGAAAACTATATTCAAGTTAAATTTGTCTTCTAGTCTATATGTATAATTGAATGATTTTTTTTATTAGTTTATGAATAGGAACTTTTGAATATTTATTTTATTTAAATTGTTACAAATTTAAATAGTGGTGTGCATCTAAATAGAAAATATCATCTTGATTATTATAAGGAATTCATTCTAATTTAATATAAAAAAAATAATGTGCGATATAATACCAAATCATATTTTAAGCACTAACATTTAAATAATTTCAGA
The DNA here is from genome assembly GCA_019722365.1 of Lithospermum erythrorhizon. Taxonomy (NCBI): domain Eukaryota; kingdom Viridiplantae; phylum Streptophyta; class Magnoliopsida; order Boraginales; family Boraginaceae; genus Lithospermum; species Lithospermum erythrorhizon. The sequence goes on along the minus strand of JADFUC010000767.1, from coordinate 714,518 downwards.
TCGACATTTGTGAGCCCGTGTCTAAAGAACTACCCCTTCATCCAAACACTCCGGCCCATATTCATAACCAGCCCACACTCCGCTCAATCTGTTTAACTATACACATCCTTAAGCCCACTAATATAGACCAAATATAGTCCATATAAGATTGTCTATGTCTTCATAGTCTATGTCTCCATGATATTGAAGAATTTAATGCATTCTCGGAAGGGAGTCCAAATTATTGCTAAATGCTAGTAATACTTGCAACTCTAAAAACTTTACCCTTTTCCATACATAGTTGCAGTGTTGTTAATGAGCCGGGTACTAGCGGCTAGCTATTCTATTTTATCGGTAGAATTATCCCAGACTGAAAGAATGTTAAAAAATTATTTTCCTCGAAATTGCCGCCGATTAACCTTCGAAATGTATCGGTTGAAATTCTGCTATCTCTGGCCCTTAGCAAATTCGAAGATTTTTCTGTATTTTAAGGAAAGTAATATTTAATTTTTATACAATATATAATATTTTAAGCATTTTTTGTTTGTCTTTTTGTATTTGGAAGTCCAAGAAAATTAGTATTATTTTATTTTACATAATATATAATATTTATTTTATTTTTTATGTAGCAATATCCGAAAGGGTACCGTAACGGTTACTCGATGTTTTATCGAAGAAAAAATTATTGTAGACGCCGACAAGACCGAAATGATTGAAATTTGCTGAAATGCGGCACTTATTAAATTTCTTACCCATTGAAGAGAGCACTGCTAGTTGTTAGTCTCACTTTATTTATATGTCGGTTCAATCTATAGTAAAAAAACAAACATAGCTTCTCGCAAATTTTAATAGTTTTTAAAAATACTCCAAAAAATATATATCATAAATTACTTGAACAATTACTAAAAATGCATTCTCAACTTCAATCCCCACGTCTATTATCTTTCACCATGAAAGGAGATAAGAGAAGACTAAAAAGTTGAATATAAATCTTACACAATTATAGTTAATTCATTTGAAGATGCAATTTTATCATTCTTAAAAGAGTAAATTTTATCCAAAAATTCATAAAAAATGTGAAACTTGTTAAGAAGGAGAAAAATAAAACAAAAGGAAAATAAAATTGTTACATTAGCATTGTAGCAGCAGATGATCTACAAAAAACTTCAAAAAGTTCACCGCAAATGAACGAACATATACATACATTTATCTTCTTCGTTTCTCGTGTAAGTTATACTGTGGTTTTTGATTAGGAATAAATCAAAATGTGGATTTTTTTTATTAAATTTTAACAATTAAAATTAATGGATATAATTGTTTTTTCAATATTTTTTAGACCGACATAAAAAAGAATTTGGGACTGCTATATAACAGCTCCCTTTCCATATTAGATGATTATCTAGGTAAAATTTATTTTTTTTATAATAGTTAATTGTCTTAAATTTTAATGTACTTTTGGTCGCATTTTCTATTTTTATTTTCGTCCTTAATAATTATTTTTTCTTTTAATGATTGATTTTTTTCTTTTGATAATACTCTTTATCGAAGTCGATCTATATAACGATTGCTTAAGTTTTAATTGGATGGTAGGGTATAATAAAGAATATCAGATAACCTTAAGAAATACATTTAATATCTTTACGATATCAAAAAATAAAGAAAAAGTTCACTACTATATAAACCAAAAATCTAGTCCCCAATTACCACAATTGATTTTAATACTCCATCCGTTTTTATATATACTTCGTTTTTAAATTTCATTCGTATTAGACAAGAATAAAAACTAATAAAAATCATCATCAAAAATATAAAACGCCAATTAATCAAAACTATATAATTGGTTTGGCCGCTAATTTAATAAGAAAAAATTTATCAAAAAGACATCGAAAACGTAAACACAATTTTCTACGCTGTAGTTTAGACAAATATTTCAAACAAAAAAATTGCCCCTGTAAAGCATGCGATATGTGACGAAGCAAATTTTATGATGTATTTGTATTCTTAATGTATTTTCTCTCCTAATATATTGTAGGCCAAACCCATTTAATAAATTTAACAAATGATCCATTTAACTTTGGATTATTATCCCTTTACGGCTTTACCACGAAGAGTAAAACTCCAAAAACTCATTTGTTTACAACAAACGCAACTTCTCTAGTATAAATATTCATCAATAGCAAAATAAAGCTCTCATTCATTCTTAAACCACCATAATCCATAGTGATCCGCAATATTTTGCTGAGGGTTGAAAATGTCGTGGTTCATGGTAGCGTTTGGGCAAATCAATTCATGGACTCACAAATTACGTTGTTCTGGGCAGTTTCGAAATCCCTTCGGCGGTGGAAACTGCCGATACTGACTGATTACCGTTCAAGCAAGGCTTGCTCTTGGCGAAATGGGAGTCTCCGCCAGTCACCATTTGGGATTGAAAGCCGCTGGCTTTTATGATTTAATTACGCATTAATTCGATTCTTAAGCTTAGCCTATTCGAATAAAAATGAAGTATTCAAGAGTAATTTCGTGATTACTCCCAAATGGTCAATAAGATCAGATGATAAAGCATACTGGGCTGCATGTAATCGAGCTTGTAAAAGAGCGTTGTGTTGACGCGATTTCCTCGACAACTATAGATAAAGCACAATAAGATCGATCCAAATACATGAAATGGGTCGAATGTACCCAAAGTTCAGATAACTCTCACTCTACAATTTCTTAAAGGGCCAATCTTCATTTACCCATATCACTGCCCCTTATTTCATAAGCAGAATCTATACTCAAATTAAGAACTAATTTAATAAAGCGAATAAAGCTCGTCTGCTGATGACAGTTAAACCCTCTTTGTAATGCATTTAACACGTTTTATGCTGGTAATGACCTTACGTGAAAGTAATGAAATTCGAGCCCTCGCTCGTGAGTCTATGGCTGACTTACTCCTTTTAAATCCCTCCCTCCTCACGACGAGACATCCTCATCCGGCGGGGCTCTGGCATGAGCTGTCTCGAAAAATCACGTTGTTGCAATGACGATGCGAGGGTTTCGCCTCTATAAAAAGGTATTTCCCCTTGAGTTGTACTCTTTCTTCTTTAAAAATTTCAAGTACAAAACCTCTCAACCCGTCTCTTCCCCGAAACTTTCATCTCCTTTTTATGGATCATCAACGAACGCTATCAATCGTGATTTCTGCTCTTTCCCCGGGTTCTTTTCCCAAAGGTGAAACCAAGGCTCGATAACACATTCTCGGCTTTTGATTACATAACATATTTTTCCTATGACCCCGCGGTCGGGTAACTTCATCTCGAAAGTAAAGCTGGAAACAACGCTTCCTCAAATGGCCAATACGGTCGTCAATCAATCCATTGTACATTTAATCGTGGATGTCCACAATTGCGAACTAGCTCTAATTATGATTTTCGTCAAGCCGAGCCCACAAGAAAAATCCAAATTTGCCATCCCTCGATGTAAAACCGAATGCCCGCAAACCCTGGCTGGGCGCATCGGGCCAACATCTTCATGAGGCAAATTCCAATTTGTCATAGGTGATAAGTACAAGATATTCGAACTCCCAGTATCTACCAAAATCCTTTCTACGAATTAATCTTCACACGCGAAATTACCACTTTTATCATTTTTCTTCTCGAAGTAATTCGCAATAATCGGTGCAATTACTACCTGGATCATCAGCGAGGCAACTCTAGGCCCCGGCAGCTCAGTGATAATTTAAAAAGATATAAATTTCTTCAACACATATCACTGAGCGGGGATGCATTTAGAATACACTTCTCTTCTAGCATAATTCTTTTTGAATTCCTAATCACCTCCTGTACTACCCGCTAAACGGTGTCAATACGACCGCTAATCTAAAGCGACGGGTCGCGCCCCTATTTCTATAATTCCTCGCGCGGACTCGCACCGCGCCTCACGGGAAATTTCTATTTTCCTTTTCGACTTCAAGCAGTACGCGGCCCACCCTTCAGATCCACAAATTCCTTCAAGCACCCCTCGCCTCGATTAACTCTCCATCTCAAACTTCAACACGCGACACTCATCTAAGGCCATGACCATATTCTCTATGGTATCTATAATACTTGATTTGTCTCTATTCGCCGCTTCCCTCATTTAGCCTCTTATTCGCCATCCGGGAATAAATCTCGTAGATACGACTGTAGTAGATTTGGCCGCCATACGCCATGCTGAATCGGATCGAAAGCACAAGTGAACTCCGCTTCAAATGCTGGGGCGAACAAGGCCTCTTTCTAAAGTTTTGCCCCCTATCACGTAGCCTATCACATATCTGCGTGATCTCGTGGCTTCTTCTCGACTGGCCTCGTGATCCTTCTATTCACTGCCAAGCGCGCCTCGGTGGACCTTTCCTTCATTCAGAATTCTCCAAATCAATATATTTATCGACCACTCTGGGTCAACTCTCGCCCTTTGTTGTGGGGTGTCCAATACTTGCTTTCTTTAATTTGCTATAGTTTGCCTCACGGTAAAATGCTGTCATACAAGCTTTGTTGTCAATGCTCTGGTATATCAGTTCTCTAAAATGAAATGTATCGCTCATGAAATCCTCGAGCCGACTTGCCAAGTGGTCCCCGTCAGAATCCATTAAAAGCTCTCCCTCATCCCACTATTGTAATGGCGCGTTGTACCGCAACGAAAAGCATCGTCGTATTTCAGCAGGCGAATCGACGTGAGGTCGACGGCAATTCCACATACCAACTAACGCAGCCTCTAGTTAGGCTATTTTCCTTCTGAAATGCTTTTGCATAAATGTCCACATCATTCGCTATTTAATAGCTTGGCTCGTCCGTAAATACCTCTTTCAAGTGCTTTGCGGATCCCCTATACCCCATATCAGCGACCGGGGATAAAGATGAACCGCTCGTAGATGTACTCCATTTAATCGCAAATAAATGGCATTACTACTTAGGATACAAGACGCCTCGCTTCCCGATAAGGCCAAGACTGCCTATTTAAACTCATCACCTCTTCTCGAGCAAATGGCTTCCTAATAAAGTTGTAACCGTCATGTAATTAACGACGGCCTATATAAGAAGCTGTCCCAAGTATCACAATACTCGAAAGCATTTGGGCGAAAGTATACAAATGCACTGGCAAGTCGAGCGCATGAGATCATCAAATAAGTATATGACTCCTCGTGCCTATGTTCTTATTCTACACGAGCTGCCTCTTCATCACATATCTCGCTCTTCTAACGAAGCCTATCCCTTTCAAAACGAGCTCAACCCGTAGCGAACTCGCTCCCCAGCCAAACAAACCGCTGTACTTTCTCTTTTTCACGAATATCCTCCACCGGTACCGATGCCGGAGGCATCATCATGAACACTCGGTCAGCCGGCTGGTATGGGTTAATAGGCGTATCCACATGAACCCTTGTTCAAAGGATCGAGTCAAGCAGATGGGTTTTGATTTCAGGAACTTGATTGAATAAGCCTCCCCGATGCACGGCCATTTGATCCGGGCCATATTTTGGCCGAGGTCACGCTTCCCGGTTCATGGTAGGTGTCGCTTAATCAACTCGACCTCTGCCGTCACCACCGTTGGCGAAATGGAATCCTTCGCTATGAAACGAGCTGGGCAGCATTTCGACCTCGATTACTCTGGGTTCTAAGCATGGCTCACCTCATGAGTCTCCCGAGTCACCATTTAGACTGAAAAGACGACCACAAACACTCCTGATACTTAAGTTGCCGATTCGAATTGAAAATAAAAAGCATTCGCTATAAGTAGGAATTTCAAATTACCTCAAACGCTAATAGTTGAATGTGATTTTATGTGCATGTAAGACAAGGCCCTCGCATCGGGATAAGATTTCAAATTACCTCAAATTAATAAGGAATAATATTACTGAATAATATACCCTAAAAACGTATTTTATCAAAAAATACTTTAATTAATCATTTAAATCAAAAGTACTTTATTATGGATAAAAGTGAAAAGCATCACGATAAAGTCAGATCAATTTCTATATGATCAAGAAAAAGCGAAAAGTTAAAAAATTTCGCCTCCTTTATCAAGAATGGGACTTTATGAAATATAATTATAATTATAACATTATAATTATAATTATTATAATTATAATTATTAAACTTGCCCACATATTATATTATTTCAAAATATATCCTAAGAGCATTCACACTAGTTTCCCTATTAAAATTCTTAAAATCTACTCCCAATATCAATTTTATCATTTTAAGGATTGTATTTAACTTTGGAAACAAAATCAGATTTCCTACTTTTTACCATATACATCATTAAAATAGGAAAGCTTATTAAACGTTGAAAAAGTGTACTCCCTGTAGGACTACAGAAATTCCAACACAAGGGAGTACGCAGGAGTCACAATTTGAGGTCGCTACACACCTTAGGATACAAGAGTAGTCTTTTGTTAACTTCCACCCTATTTTAAAGCTGGAAGTTGTTTAGATATCTAATGCTCGTAACACATATGTATAATTCATATTTTAAATGGCCATCAATTTTATTATTATCAAAACGTTATTTTTAGGTTACCTGGACAACACGAATACAAGTTCTCAAATCACAAAGCATTTAAAGTGATTAGAGTTAAACAAAGTTAAAATTCGCTATACCTAAGGGGCAACAAGAATTTAAGCCTTTGTAAGACTTATCAACCGAAATTGAAAGTTTGAAACTTATTAACTAAAATTTGTGTTAATGGATACTCTGTTTTTAAAATTATGTAAGTGTGATACATATACTTTGTAAGACTATATACATGAGAGTTGTTCATATAATCTCCTTTAATATATAATGGATTAATAAAATATAATTCATAAGAATAGCCAAATTGGTGAAGTATATAGACTTATGATAGATAAATCATGAGTTTGATTCGTTTTACCGATATTTTTTTTTGTTGAAACTGTCACACATGACTTGTCTAGTCTGATTTAATCGGTTGAACGTAATTTGCAAGCTATTACGTTCGGTTTGAGGTCCATCCAATATGCACTCAAAGGATTAGTAAAAGATAATAACATTCATTTGGAAAACATTTATTATATTTGTTCATTTGTATTATAACCTATGATTATATGTGCTAAACTATTTAAATAAACCAAACAAGTATATAATATCAATAGAGATTAATTAATTATAAATAATTTCTTAAACCCGCATGAGAAGTGGGACAGAAAAAGGGGAAATTCTGAAAATTTCCTCAAATTGTAGCCAAAATTTGGTTGAGAATAATGAAATCTAGTCTCACAAGTTCGTTTTTTCTCCAAGAATGATAGTATGAACCATTGATCATTGGATTAGTAGAGTATTATTGCCTCCTAAATATTCCTATTCTAACAGTAGTTGTTTACTCAGCATCGGATTTCTTCAACCAATTGAATCTTTTTTCAAGTCTCAAATAGGGCTCGACTTGATTTCTTGATAGGGTCTTTGTCCAACTAACTCTTCCAGAAGTTTTTGCACCTGGCCCATAATTAGCGAACTCCCCAAAATAAGCCGTCCTGCATACACCAACCATTAATAATTAAATTACAAAAATAATATTATTGTAGAAAGGTTTGGATCGTTTGATATGGTGCCTATGTCTATATGTATATAATGATAGTGTTTATCTTAAATATATAATTCCCTCAAAAGTGAAAAAATTAAAAAAATTATATTTGAGAACTGAATTTGTCAACATTTGTGATGACACGAGATATCAAATGATATGAGTTGAGGGAGATTAAAATTGGATAAATTCCTTATTTTTCTTCAAAATTAAAAAGTATCAATAAATAACTTCTCTATTGTAATTGGTGTAATGTGCATTGCTAGTTACATCATTTAACAATTGTATTTATTATTTGGTTGTTTTATCAAAAGTTGAAATTATCAAATGAAAGCATGATGATACATTTTGAACATACCTTTGCCTAGAAGGCTCACCCCAATCACCCCATCCCTGTGGTGAAATTCCACCAGACATGTAAGTTTTAGCAAAAATGACTCGAGCATAAGGACCCCATGGCCTCCCAAGTAAGGCCATTTTCCCTCCAGTGATGGTACAGTTGACAAAGGTGAAGCCTGTGTCCTCACTAGGTGATGTTCTATGGTGAGCTGTTATAGCCCCCTTCCCAGATGAGACTGAGTGCAGATGACATTTCTACATTCAAAAAATAGAAAATTATTAACTGTTAAGAGTCTGTGAAGTTACACGTGCATCCAATTTTCAAAAAAGTCACAATTCGCATATACAATGCAGTTTTTGTTTTGTTTTTTTAAATAACATATACCTCAAAAGTTGAAGCTCCATTTCCACAAATGAAATCAGTGGCTCCTTCAATAAGACAATTTTTGTAGTAGTGTCTCCCTCTATCATCAAGCAATGTATCTTGGTATCCCAAAATTCGACATGCATAAAATGCTACCCGATCAGCAGATACCCTGAGTGCAACTGACTTTTCTCCTCTTCCATGCTTATTCTATCAAACATTGATAGGTAAAATCAAATCATAATAACAATTAAATTATAATACTAAGAAATTAAATCATCCCAAGGGAATTCTGATAAATTTATAAAAATGATACTAGAGATTGAAATTGAAGCACACCAACCTCAATGGTAAGTCGTCGAGCAACAAAATCAGGAGCAAAAACAGTGAACGTTGGAGATTGATATATATCACCACCATCACTCCATGTAACAATAGTATTATTTTCATTTACACCACTCAACGTTATGTAACGTTTATCTTTTGAAACAACAATTTTTTCCTTATACACTCCCGGCCTCACCGTTATATAAACGCGACGAGAATTCCCCGATGGCACTGCATTAATCGCATCTTGAATCCTGACATAATCTCCATGCCCGGATATATCCACCAACACTTTCTTGATCGATGACCTCGGAATTTTCCCCTTTTTAGCTTGGACTAACAAAAAGCATAGTGCAAAATAGGCAATGAGGTGGAATACTCGACTAGTCATGTCCATTTTTTTGTTTTAAGGTTTCAATAAAAATGTGCCAAATTTATAGTACTAGTAAAGTAGTAATGTCATAACGCATGACAACTAATTAGTTCATTTTAATGAAGAAGTAAATCAAGTACGTTTTTAGTTTGATTCAAAGGACTTGATGAATTAATAGGTTTCTTGAAATGAATTGAAGAGATGTACGTTATGAAATATGTAATGGAATATAGATGGCAACGTTTGAAATAAATGAAGAGGTTGCTATTAAGAGAATTAAAAAGGATGGAGATGGAGGTAAAAGATTAAGTGAAAAAACAAGCATGCATGGTGGTGACAAAAGCGTGGACCAAAACAAGTAAAATTTAACCAAGTTAATTAGTTTTTATAGATGAAGTTACTATTATTGGACAACCGGCATGATCAATGGAGGTATTAGGGGCATGCGGTCGTCCTAATTAAAATATCAAAATTATCTTTACTATTAAAAAAATAAAATTTTACTACACATTCATTTATTTAAAATTTAAGTTGCTCGCTTCCTCTAATTCATGATTCTCGCCACTGGGCACATGATTATATGTCAAGAAAGTATCAAAATCAAGAGAAAATGTGAGTAGTGCTTGCATATATAGATTAGAAGGTGCCTTAATTTGAAGTAACAATGATCAAAGGTTGCCTGGACAAGCTGTGTTGTGATCAGAGTGATGAAGAACATCATGTGCACTCATGGACTAAAGTGCTCACAGTATTTCAGATTCTAATAAACATATTATTGCAATGAAGATATGCTTCTAGAATCTTATATATTCCCTCCATCCCAAAACGATCATTTTATAATTTTGAAATTATTTTAAAATTGAATTTAGAAATTATTTGTAATTATTTTAAAATCCTATTCAAATGTCGTTATTCTGATAAAGCTTTACAGTTTTTTGCATTGTGGTTTGATCGATTTCCGGGGCAATTAAGAGCGTTAATATGCTTAGTTAATATGCGTGAGCATAATATGCAACCTTGGTCACTAAAGATGGATAAATTTTAATTTTTCAATGTGTAAAGTTTTTTGGTTAATTTTATTAGAGATACGACTTCAATTTGAATTAAATATATTTTTTAATTAATTTTATTAGAGATACAACTTCACCTCAACTCAACATGCTTTTCAATTAATTTTATTGTAGACAACGACTCTCAATTCGAATTAAATATATCATGTTAATCAAGTAAAATATGTTGAAATACAATTTTAATATGGTTTTCACTACCATATTATACAATATATACAAAATTTATTTGAATTCAATTATAAAAATATAAATTATCAAAATTTAACAATCTAATAGGAATGATGGATGTAGGGGATTTTATCCGGTTGAATGTCAAGATATGCACAATGACCACCCAAAGTTCTTACTGTTTTCTTTGGAACGCTTGTGTTCTATTCTAGGTAGCTACTAAATTGTCTGTTGCAAGCCCCCACCTGCAATACGGAGAGTATCTGCTTTTGTTTATTGCTTTTTGCAATAGATGCACTACCGTACAGCAATCCTCCAAAATAACAGACGTACTATATTATTAGTACTACTATTCTTGTCCATATTACATATATATATATATATTTTTTGTATTTTCCATTGAATTGGAGTATAAGAGGAAATAAATAGAGCATCTCAGAACCCATATTACATATTTACTTGCATAAAGGTTTTTTCAAAATTCCCTTGCCCTTCTGTAGTAATCACTTGCATTTTTTTTTTCTCTGCTAACTACTGTTTCTTGTTACTTCAACTCTAAATATTTCAACTTTCCGTCAAATAGTACTTATAAGTTTAATCTCTTTGTGTTCGGAATTCATAAAGCAAATGTAAAGTTAGTAAGTTACATAAAAATAGACAATTCTTGCAGTCATTTAGGGCATAAGCCAATTTTGTATGATTCTATTTTTGTTTAGTAAAATTAATTTTATCCTCTTTATTTACAATGTTGTCCTAAAAAAATTCCAACTTAACCAACAATCGAGGACCATCCAATTTTCATATCCTGGATCCACCCCACATCCCAAGTGGAATGTTGGGTGCCTTCAAATAAACTCAAATGAAGCTACAAAGGAAAGTCGTGAGGGTCCGAATCAAGGGGACCAAGTAAAAATGGGTTTACAAAAGAAACAAAAAATAAAAAATAAAATGGGTTAATATTTCATAATCAACATTTTCAAGCACGTATTAATGAATGGAGAATACCCAAATGTCCGAATCACTGTATACACAATAAAATGTAAAGAAACGGCGAAATTACTAAAATACCCCCAACGAACACGATCATGCTTGTTAAGAATGCGCGACTTTGCTCGCGTTGGCTTAACAAACAAAGTCGAATTATTAATTGTTAGAGTAACAAGCCGAATTCGTTAAGAAACAAACAAACAAACAAATCGGCTTACTATAAACAAATGTAATTATTATTCGCTTCAAAACAAACATCAAAAGAAGCCGTTTGTTCAAGCACAAACCTCGCTTCAATTCGCCAGACAGCTATGCAAACATGGAACTAAATTGCTTGCAGAGATTTAACTATCGAAACACGCAAAAAAATGCACAAAATATTTTAAAAAGGCGGTCTTTATTGGATATCAATCAAAAAGTGACAAATACTTATTACATTTTTGTTTTAATTACTTATACATCTAGAGATGTATTTTTTCAAGCATTTTTGACATTACATCTAAGATTCGATGTAAATTATCGTGATCAATTAATTAGTTAGAAAAAATAGTAAATATGATGAAATTGACAAAATAAAAATATATTACCATCCTTATACTAATACCAAAACCGATAAACACGACGACGTTCGCTATTTGCTCATGCTTTAAACTTTCGATTATGCAAATTTGGGTCAAGAACAAAGCGATAGTAAAAATTATTGTGTTTAGAAAATCGATGTAAATAATTAGGCTATTTTCAACATAGTTACTCACTTCAAAATAAGAAAAATAATTTCATAAGAAATAACTATCATATTTAACAACAATTTGAGAAATAACTATCATATTTAACAACAATAACTATCATAATTTCATAAGAAATAAATATCATATTTAACAGCAAAATAATTTCATAATATTAAACTACAATTAATCGCAATTTTATAATACATTTCTAACATAATTTCATAACATAATTTCAGAATGTGAGAAATCTATCACATTCTCTATTAATACATTTCCAAAATAATTTCATAGTATTTAACACCAATTAATTTAAGAAGATTCCACGAAATTAGAACATAATCACAATTTTAATTGAAAGTTAATACAAAATTGAACAATTTTACTTATCTTATTTAACATATTTTTACTATCTTATTATAATCATAATTTGAATAATTTCATCATATTTAAACACCAACTAACATAATTGAGAAATATTATACAAAATTGAACAATAATTTTGAAATTATCGATACATTAAGAAAATTTATTTTGCAACAAACTAAAAAGAAAAGGCTAGGTCGCTTACTATCATCGGCTGGTTGTCTAACTCGCTTGTTACAAAACAAGTACGGTTCACTCAAGCTTTGTTAGCGAAACAAAGTACTACGAAGTCGCTATTAAAAACAAGTATCATACAGATTCGCTGTTTCGATAACAACCACATCTCGAATTTGCTAGTTTGCAATCATAATTTCAATAATTTCATAATATTTTACAAAGTGAAAACGTTCATTTTCTAACAAACATGAGAGTAATTCGTTCATTACTTAATTCATTATTTAATTCATTTTCATGTAATTAATTATTTAATTTATTTTTACGTACTTAATTATTTAATTCATTCTTATATAATTTGTAACAACTGGCCGGGCCTCGTTATTGTCGTGTAACAACCGAAGTTCTTTCCACCTGCTTGTCGAGCAACATGTTTAATTATCGCGTCATAACAAACAAACGAGTTATCCCTCGTTGCTAACAAACAAATTGAAGTTCTTTTATCAAGCTTCATCAGCTTAACATTATATTTACTGTTGGGCTGAACTAGCGACACGGAATAAATTTGGTACTTTATTGCATTTATTATATAATCATGTCATTATTCAAACGTTAAAATGTTCAATTTGCCAATCTGCGATAATTAATGTATTACAATTCAATGTATTAATTCAATCTAATCAATTCGAATGTAATCAATTCGAATGGCTAATACGCAATTTATCAATTTATTACAATTTCATATTCTCGATAATTTCATAATATTTGATATTCTTAATAATTTCATAATCTTAATAATTTCATAATCTTAATAATTTCATAATCTTAATAATTTCTCATATTCTTAGCCAATTTCATAATCTTAATAATTTCATAGTCTTAATAATTTCATATTCTTAATAATTTCATAATCATAATACTTATATTCTTAATAATTTTACATCTTAATAATGTCATATTCTTAATAATTTCTATAATTCTTAATAATTTCATATTCTTTTGGCCAATTTCATAATCTTATTACTCTCATATTCTGACACTTTCATATCTTAATACTTATATAATCTTAATACTTATATTTCTCGATAATTTCTTACAATATTTGATGCATGTAATTCTACACATAATTTCATATTCTCAATAATTTCATAATATTTGATACACAATTTATTATGCAACCGTCATATGTTTTCCACCAAACCGCTGATAAATTTGTTTATTCCTCGCGGACAAACCGCCAAATTCGCCGAAAAAACGACGACTCTGGGTGAACGTGTTGTCAAATCTACAGTTGTTTGGCTAAATCAAATATGGTTGTCAAATCGTAAAAATCCGCTTCGTCATGGACACCGAGCGCTTGTCAAGTAATGTCGAAGTTTCAAGTTGGCCATTAAGTAACAAGTTAATTGATTTACTGCAGCTATTAAGTAAATGTCAATCACTTAGTTGTTTTAATGTGTTTAATCATTTACGCGTCAAGCCATTATAAACATGGTAATTATTTGTTACTTTATCAAATAACCATAATAAATTTGATAATTTAGTACATTTGTTATAACGTACATAATGCTCAAACGTTAAAACGTTCAATTTTTCTATCCACGCAATTCATTTTAATTTTGTCCACACCCAATTAAAATCGAACTTCGACATAATTCCCAACTCGTATATGTCTATTAACATTCGAAATAATAACATTAAATAATTATCGACATTCAAAAATTGAACGAAAGTGTAGCTCGACAAGAATTCATCGATTTGAATAATTTTATTACAATAATTATTAGTACAAAATATTAGTACACAATTATTTGAATAAGTTTATCATATTTCAAAATAATTCAATTAACACAATCGGTAAATATTAATAAAAATAAAAAAATTAATTCATGTTTAATTTTGAGGAGGAACGGGAGGCACATGGGAAATACGTAACATTTGAGTACCGAGGTCAGCTCGATTGACGATTATCGCAAAACGATACTTATCCTCCCTTACATGTAATATCTCAGCCATTACGCCGACGCATTTCCACTTCTAGCCATTATACGCCGATCGCTTTCTTCTTATGGAATTACTATTTATTTCATTCTTACGTACTCAATTATTTATTTCATTTTTATGTAATCGGGCTATTTATCGCATTCTATGTGTATATATTTAATTCATTCCATGTAATAAATTATTTAATATTTCTTATGTAATTAATTATTTAAGTTGGGCTCCTTATGTAATTAATTTATTTAAATTCAATTCGTATCAAGGCTTACAAACAAACAAGCCTAATACCACGCCAAGTATCTAACAAACACACAAAAAAAATCTTTATTCCGTAATAAGTAATTTATCTAATTCAATGCTAAAAACAAACAAATTAACAAAGACGTTACCAGCAAACAAAGTCAATTCGGCCATTGACATAAAGCAAATACCGAGTTCGGCTATTGCGGTTTTCTCAACCACCACTCCGCTTACGCTTATAAACACCCGCAGTAGCTTGTTTACGCGCATAAGCAAGAAAATAGCCATTTTACGCCGCCGAAATATCATGCAGGCAAGCAGAGGCTGTCATTTCAAATGTGTGTATCCCAATTTAAGGGCTATATTAAAGGTTAAACCATTTTAAATTGGAAAGAACCAAACTTCGAGCCATGGAATTCCTGTGAAGTCTCTCAAGAAAAGAACATAAAAAGAAGATATTGAGCACAGCAAGAAAGGTTATTGTCCTCCTGACTTGATTAAAATGTTATCAAATCTTAGGTTAACCTCTATCGTTAGCTTAAGGAGTTCTTTCTACTTTGAGCATCAAGACCATTTTCTCCATTCATAGGTATGTACGTATGTTCTAGCTATGTATACATTTTATCTAACAAATCATTAATCACATTAACAAGCCTTGGAAGATGAGATTCAACCAATATGGTGGTGGTTCAAACTTGCCTTGCCTTACGACTGGATGTTTCCGAAAGCTGAGTTATTGAGGCAACTGGCTTGGCGGTTCTCCAATTATCAACAACACCAAGCACCTACTGAGCTGAACCAAACCAGGCTCAGAAACAAATCGAGCCTGCATGGAGACGAGTGACGACTCAAACTTAGATCGTTATTTTGGAATTAGAACAGTAACTTATCCGAGGCAGATTCTGGATAACAGAATCACCAACAGTAATTAAATGGAAATCTCATAGAAACATATATGTTCAAGCCCCGTCAGATTTTGAAAAATCAGTTTCAACATATATAAACGTGCAATAGTTTAAATTTCTTGCTATGCTTCCCAAAGAAACCATCACGCACTGGAAATAAAACCAAGGCATTTTTTTTTACTGATCTCTTTTAACTTATGCTGAATTGATAGGTTCACCATGCAACGTTTGGTCCAAGCATTCCGGTATTGTCATGAACAGCTACAGCCTGCAGCTCTACAGAGACGCATTCAATCAATCTACAATCCTATGACAAGGGAGGCCTTCCCTCGACATAGCTGTGTCATCTCTCCTCCCTATATGCATCAAAAGGGATTAGAGAATACAACTGTGGAAGACATCTTAATGAACAAGGGAGAGGAAAAGGTTGGCTCATGGCTCTGGTGTCGCATAGATGACACAGCTCATGATGCAGCAAAGCAAGTAAGTTCTTGAAACTTCACAAACATCATAAAAAGTTGTAGTACATTAGCATTAGTGTTCCCACATTATAGCATTAAACCAATTATTCTGGTAGTAGATGGCAAAAAACAACATTGGATCATTGGTAGTACTGAGGCCAGGAAAAGAAGAGAAGATAGCAGGAATCATCACAGAACGAGGTAAAAGCTGTTGAAGAAAGAAAAAACACTGCAATAGAGTATTATACTTAAAAGAACAGATGCATTACAAAAATGGCAGAATAAATGTAACATTCTTAGAAGTATTAAGGTGGTTAGATCTAGCAATTATTGAATTAGAAAAAAAACGATCAAATTAAACTTAATGGTCATCTTATGATGTTTCGAACAGATTATCTACAGAAAGTAATTGCAGGCAATAGACCATCCAAAAACACACAAGTGGGAGATATCATGACTGATCAGGTTAATTATTATGTTCTTACTATTCTGATCATATGTGACCCATGTTGTGCATCTACTCCTTCCAAATCTAAGTTAACTCTTTCCAATACTTTTCAACAGGACAAGTTAATAACAGTAACTTCTGAGACAAATATTCTTCAGGCAATGCAGTTGATGACAGGTATTCATATCCCTCTCTCTCTCCATGTATATATAAATATGGAATGGAATGCATGTGTAACATGGCTGAGTACAGGGACAAAGTGTGTATGCATAAATTAGCACTGTTCTAATGCCTACACAAGCAAATTACATCACTTCTTTGCATGTAGAAAATCATATACGGCATGTCCCGGTCATTGATGGCAAGATAGTAGGAATGATTTCGATAACCGATGTCGTTCGAGCAGTGGTTGGGCAGCAAAGTGGAGATATGCAACGTATGAATGACTTCATTAAAGGGGAGTATTATTAGAAATGGTTTTACTTGTGTATGCAAGTGTTGAAAAATGTAATGCCACACGTCGTCCATGTCAATGTAAAAGTCTTCAATTGACATATCATCAAATATACGGTTTCCATGAAGAAATAAAACCAATGATAATCTCTTAATTCTTAGACAACCTCCCTACAAGTAAAAAACCTTGAAACCACAACATACCTGCAACACCACCACTCCAAATATTGTTGCATTGAAAATCCCCTCAAAAGTAGCAGACAGAAGTTTCCAGATTCCTTCTCTAAAATCATGCCACTAACATATTAGACCATGCATCTTTGGTAATGATATACAACACAAAGTAAGCATAACGGGAACTGAAAAGAATGTGGCCTTGCGAAATGATAAGAAACAGTAATTGAAAGTTAAAACAAACATAAAGTATAACAAGGATGCCCATTTATTTACTTAAGCACCACGCGCACACACACACACCCATATACTCCACAACCACATTACTGACCTCCCGTACAGTCCTCCACAGATCCTCACTAAAATTCTCTGACGAGAATGCCACAGCAGATCCCGACATCTCCTGAAGACCAATCCTTTTCCATTTCTGATACAACCTTCTCAACGATAATCAAAAGCATCGCATTAACAGTTTTCTTATCACAGTCGGTGTAAACCTCAGCAAGCTTCCCGCGCATTATCCATACAAATCTTGATAAGAACTCATTCATCACAGCATCCTCCTCCGTCTCATTTTCTAAATCCCCTTTGAGAGCCACTTGTGCAGTGTGTAAAAATCTATAATACAACATACAAGACTGCAGCTTTTTGGGACTCCATAAATGGTACCCCTGAAGCTAATTGTCTGATGATTTCACTAATGCAGGCCCGGAAGATGCAGCAGGCGATGCATTTCGATTAAACCAAGCGTCCCCTGATAAACTTCTATTACATCTCGATAAACTTCTTACAGTTTCCAGCGAAATTAAAGGTTTCAGATTCATACCTCCCAATAGCCGATAAAAGATAAGATTCGCAATGCTCTAAAACGCTGATCAAACTATTCAATAACCAAACCCACCAGTCATCATTCTCTTCAGTTCTTGGAACTCTTATTCAACAGAAACTATTCAAACTAAAAACAACTGTGACCCAAAAAATAAAACAAAAAATAAGCAAAAGAATTAGCTACTCTTAGTTACCGTTTCTCTAGGAACAGGATACTACCTCAATGGTCAAAATTAACATACTTAGGATTCAATTAACAAACTTTGAACACTTAATTGACACAAATAATTTGAATTGAATCAAAACTATGATTATGCTAATAGTAAAGTACATTAAAAATACTATCTTTTGATACAATTTCCACACAATATTATACAATACATACAAAACACTTAAGTTCATAATTTAAGAAGCCTAATACTAAAATTCAAAACTGGACAATCTTTTTGGGACAGGGGAGTATTAAAGAATGATGCCCATATAACTGAATGATTAATTGGATGAAAAAATACCTTCAGAATATGAAAAATATTTGATTGCATTGTTGATCAAATTTGAAAGTATTGATTTTTATTACTCTTATGTTAAAGAGTTCAATTTGAAGCTTGAAAATTGAAATAATTGTGATTTGATTCAATTTTGGATTTGTTAATCAGATTAGGGTTTTAATTTGAAAGTATTCCTTAGCACCAAATTACTATATTAATGTTAGCACTAGATCAAACTCATTACAGGATAAACTTTTTTTTCTTTTGACAATGATATATACTTTTTATATCAAAACCAATATACCGATAATGGAGTCATACAATAAATGTGTAGTACTCCCTTTCCCATATAACCGATTGTTTTGATGAATCCATCACATCCTGATCGTGGAATCCCCGCAACTATAAATCCTTGCACATTATAAAGAAAATAAATCGCAAAATATGTCTTAGTGACCGTTGTATTTGGGTCTCATTTATTTTATTAATGTTGTGTGCAAATTTTTTATTTTAACATTAATTGATTAGAGATAATCATTACACGTTAAAATAGGTTACATTTGAAATTATATGAAATAAAAGTGTAAATAATCAAATAAATTGACATGAATGACTAATAATTACGAATATCTTTGTGGTGATAATATGAGTGGACAAGAGAAGTGCAGCCTGAGACAAAAATTCGCCCAAATTGGCACCAAATTCCATGGGCAGATTAATGAGGTCCGCAAATCTGCATAACTCGTAATTTTGTAAAGAACTAATCTTATTAGTTGGCCATAAGATATTATTATGTACCTTGCCAATTAGTAGTAACGCAGCATCATATGGACATTTCAATAGAAAAGAAGTGCCGTAAAGAAATGATTAACTTTGTGTGCTCAACTTTTAAGCATAAGGGATCTAAACATAATCCTTGTGGTTTTGTCAATTTCTGCTTACTCCCCACATCCCATCATTTTATTGATCAAGTTTAATTGTAATTAATAAAGTTTGAGATCTTAATTAATGTATTTAACCTTGATTTTGACATATATCATATCCAAATTAAATATTTTCATCAAAATTTAGTTATCAAGATTCAAAACATACATAACAAATCATTTTAGATTGAGATAGTATATTTTTTGTTTGACCTGCAACAATGATGAGAGCGAGGAGGAAAATAAAAATCACTTCACACTCGACATCTTTAAACATTGAAATTCAAGTCTCATTACAATTTCATGTTTTCAAGTGTTTGAATTTATTTTCTTTAAGACTTGTAAAATTTATTGCTAAAAATTTGAGGTTTTTACTTCAATAATCTAATCAAATAACTAGTTATGACTATTCGCACCCTCATGTATTACAATATATATGAATCTGATGGCAACACACTCGTCTAAAATATCAAACGAATTGAAGTGTTTGTTATAATGAGGATGTGGTTGTATAATTTTAAGGACCTCACAATGCAAAGTTTTAATGGCGACCATTATATATTAAAGATATACTGCCAAACATTAATACCTCATCAGCTCTTTTGCCTAACCATTCTTACACTATATATAGGATTGTAATATGAAGCATATATATTCCTCCAAGCCTCTTTATAAATTAATAATCATTTAGATTATTTGCAAGAGCTTCATTAGTCATCACCAAATGGCCGTAGTATGGACTGTTGAACACTTGGCCTTCATTTTTGGCCTCTTAGGTACTCACAATTAGTACAAACAAATTTATATTTTGTTTTTTGTTTTCCGGGGGAGGGGGATAGATATATCTCTCATTGGCTCACAACATTATTATTTTTCTACCTGATTGATTCATGTAGTTATTTGTAGCCAGTATATTGATGGGTAGCTCATTTTTCTTCCCTTTTTGTCAATTCATAGTTTAATTGTTTAAGCCTATGTTGATGAAGAAATTTACCTTTCATGCATGCATGCCTAGATAGTTTTTCTAGGAAAAATATTCAAATTCATAATTCTCACCATAGTTTATTAACTAATAATATTCCTTTAATTTCATTATAATAATACACATATATATGATGACAAACTTGGCTAACATACTATATTTTTTACATACAATAAGTAGTTATATATATTATGATAATGTTAATATTATTACTCAATATATAACAAATATTGAATAATTTTCTAGTTATGAATGTAACATTATATTATTGTTCACTGCCATTTCTACAGGCAACATAGTATCATTCATGGTATTCCTGGCGCCAGTGTAAAGCTCTAAACTTTGAGAGCCTCTTTCGTATTCAATTTTTCTATTAGTTTATTCATTAGTTATTAATTTATTCATATCTCCAATTGATGGCTTTTAATTTTCAGGCCTACTTTCCACAAAATATGCAAGAGGAAATCATCTGATGGATTTCAGTCAATACCTTATGTCGTTGCACTTTTCAGTGCTTCACTTCTTCTCTATTATGCTTACCTTAAGAAAAATGCTTTCATGATAGTCACCATCAATGGAATTGGTTGTGTTATTGAAATCACTTACCTCTTCATTTACCTCTTCTATGCATCCAAAAAGTATAGGGTACACTACAACCATCTTATTCCTCTCATCATGTACGTGTGTGCAAATAAAATTATATATATAATATGTGTAATCGAATGGCTGAATATATGAAATTTTGGATTCAAATAATACAATTGGTGAAACTATATGTTGGAAAATAGTTATTCTTAAACTGGCATGTGATTGTTTCGTTGCTTTTCGTTCATGAGCCAAATACTTTTAATGTACTTGCTGTTAGTTATTAATATTATATTTTGATTCTAATCAAAAGCCATGACATGCATAATAATTGTCAAGTAAGCCATTATAGTTTAACCACCAAAAACACAAGTTGAATACTTTTAAGCAAAAAGAAAATAAAATATTTCGTTAACTAATTAAAGTTGAAGAGTTTGTTGAACCCATTGATGCAATAAGTAACCAAATATAAAACCTTCACGTGTAGCTAAATATTGTGGCAACATTTGAATAGGAAGCATATCATTGAAATATACTGGGTTAGTAACTTTGTTTGATGTTTTTGTTATCAGATTATTGCTTTTAGGTTCATACTTCTGCTTAATGTGGGAGCACAAGGGCTGGTGATGTTGTGTTCTTTATTACTTGTGAAAGGTCAAAACAGAAAGACAATGGTTGGATGGGTATGTGCGGCTGTCAACCTTGCCGTATTTGCGGCCCCTTTGAGCATAATGGTAATAAATCCAATACGATCTTAAAATTCTACCGTAATATTTATCATCCTAATTTCAAAAAATTAATTCTATAAAATCTTACAGGTTCAAATCCTCTTCAAAAAAAAATTTATAACTAATTAAACAAAAAAAAATTATTTTTGATTCTTTGATGTTTTAGTTTTTAAGTTTAGCCTAACTTTTCAATCTATCCCCTTAATTTTCTTGTTTCGTCTTTTATCATTCCCTATACACAATTTTATTACTTGACCATCTTACACATCTTACAGGTAATCTATTGTGAATTGATATGACCAATACAATCATCGAGACAATCGTCAACTTAAGATTTAAATGTAAAAATATACTTAAATTTTTAATTATTGTGTAAAAGTCTAGAATGATAAATACTTAAACATGAAAGGGAATATAATTGCAAGTCTCTAAAAATAATTTTATTACTTTCTTTTAGTATTTAATGGCCTCGTTTTTTAATATGTGTGTCGCTACAGTAGGTTAAGAAGTAAATAGGTAATAAAAGAATTTTATTTTTTTAATAATAAAAATATAATTTTTAAAATTTTAGAGAGACAATGCTCACATTAACCTCTCTGGTCCCTCCACTACCCTAAGAGCACTCATATCACTCCCCTAAAAACTATTTTAGGAATTGAAATTATAAAAATATGAAATTAAGTTGAAATCGACTACTAAAATAGGGTATTTTGGCATAAAGTATTAAGTATTTTATTAAATTCACTGAATTTTGCATATCGCATACTATTTTGCGATTTTTTTTACGCCTCTTTTTTTACTCTTTTTTAATTATATAAAAAATAAATAAAATAAATATTTTTCTTCATATACAATATAAATTAAAAAGATATTTCATCAACATCCATATTTAATATATTATTTTGTATTTTAAAAATTTAATTTTATACATAAATTTCTAATACTTCTTTGAAATATTTAATTTTCAATTTTTTTGGTGAACTAATAGAGGCTACAAAAGCTCTACGTAAAAAGTGAGCAAAAAAACCAAAAAAGTAGCGATTGGGTGAATTTTAGAAAAGTTATAGGGAAACTAATGTAGATAGTATAAGTACACATATTAGGAAAGGCGGTTACATAGTTATGGAAATCCCAGCAATTAAAGTCGAACGAAGTTTCATCTTCAAATATGTATGGTAAAGAAATTGTGTATCAAATTGTATTTGTTTAGTTTTTTTTTTTAACAAATATAAATCAATATAAATTACGTTATAATCTTGTTTCATTTGCAAGTTATAGAACAAAGTCATTGAGTTCATGCCATTCACTCTATCCTTATTTCTAACTCTTTGTGCAACTATGTGGTTCTTCTATGGTTTTTTTATATCCGACTATTATATTGCGGTAAGTCGAATCTGTTATAATTACTATACATATTTCGATTTTCAATAATCAATATTAACATTATTAACAATACATATTTTGTCCTAATCATTTCATGTTTGCTAAATATTATGATGAACTATACAACAAAGCTTATCAAATTATCCTAAACGTCTAAAATGAATGGTATACAATTGTACTTTATTAAAAATCATTCTTCTTTTGCAGCTACCAAACGTGATCGGATTTATATTAGGAATCGCTCAAATGGGGTTGTATTTAATTTACAAGAATGCAAGAAAGGACAATAATGAAAAGAATTTCAAATTTGAGAGACAATATGAAAAAGATATGATGTTAGAAGGAACAGAGGACTCACAGAAGGATGTTGAGATGAATTTGAAGGTGAATAAAACAGCTAATGGCATGAGCATGATGATGAAGAACAAAGATGAAAAGCAACCCCAGTATGCTTCAACCAAACAAGACATGAATGATAGAGAGATGTTTAACGTGAGAGTTGAGGAGTAATCAACCAAAGAAGTATATCAAGAATTCCAAGGAAGTCAGGCCATCAGACTTCAAGCAAGAGGCCATTTTATATGTTGTTGAAAAAAAAATAAGTTGTGTGTTCATCTATATATTAATATGAGTGATATTTAGGATTATAACTAAAATCAAAGCTATTTCTAGAATTGAGGTCATTGATTTGGTTTGAACTCCAATTTAATGAAAAATTTCTGTCGAAATACATAATTAAGATGTCTTGAGATAAACATGATTTAACATACTTAACTAGCCAAAGGTTGCCATCAATTTTTATGAATTGCTTATATATATGGTCATTTAGGCGACTCGAGCTAGAGGTATGTACGGAGGCCCAGTTCGGTTTTGAGTGAAATAAATCGAGCACTATTTAAAATCATCTACTCTCAAATACCGAACTTGTCGGTTATGTTCCAATCCTACTCGGCTCAGTTCGGTTTGATTTAAGTTTCGGTTTGAGGCAGATTTTTTTTAGTCTATCAAACTTGAATTCAAATTAAGTAACTTAAGACTAGATCTAATACATATAATTTTCAATGAATTACTTTTAAAATTAATTATACAATACACATATATATGAGTAATGAGCAAAGTTAAATCCCCAAATTAAGCTTATTAAAATGTACACATCACAAAATCACTACGAATCTTGAAATGATATAAAATAAAAATTGACAAAATCTACATAAAATTTAGAAATCAGTTCGGTTCGGTTACATTATTTAATTTTGCTTTTCAAAGCCCAGTTATATTCTCGGACATAGAACGCTAAATGGGATTCCGGTTCCGTTCGATTCAAAAATTTCGGTTATTTTGATTCGGTTTCGGTTGGTTGAGATTCGGTTTCAATTTTGTGCATCCCAGACTGAGCCATGAAATGAGTGTCAATGTTGGACAAAATATCTTAACAATCGAGATGAGATAGTATGCATTGTCTAAATTGATATATCCATCATTTCTAACACCCATAATATTTCCTCGATCCCCAAAGATAGTCGATTTTATGAATTTTGATACTTGACTTTCTAAGTGCGATAAAGTATTTAATATAAATTGTATAATATTTGGTAGAAAATTATATGGAAGGCTTTTATTTTAAAATATAATTTTTTACTATTGGCGTGATAATTTATCTAACTCAAAGCTATATGCATTCACGGTTTCAAAGTTTGTTAATGTTGACTAATGGAAATCGAACGGACAATATTTTTAGCGACTGAGTTAGTATAATGGATGCAGTAGCTGATCAACATCGCATAGGCTAAATTCTTCCGTTACCTCAAGATTGTTGGTGTGGGGTTTAAATTTGAAGCGGAATCGGGAACTATTGTACCTGAAGCTGAATTGGCTGTAGCTCCTGCTGTTCTTGTGTTTTGTTTCAAACAAAATGTAGTTTGTTATACTGGCATTGACAAACAAAAGGTACACCAGTTTGCTGTAAGCCTCCTCAAGTCTACAAAGGTAAAGGTATAATGTATTTTTGATGAAGTCGTGAAGAAGAAGAAGGCAGAAAAACATCAAGACATGATTTCATTTAATTGTTGTAGGAGTGTTTTTAGGGAAATTTGCAGGAGCAACGCCTTTTGCATTATTTTTTGCAAAACCAGCACAAATTATCTGTTTATAATAAGCATATATTTGTTGCAAAATTAATGCAAAATTTAGTAATACCATATTGGAAGATAGATGTAACGTAATTAGTTTTATATAGTTAGTCGTTTTTAATTAAATTGTATAAAATGTGTCTTCTTGTAAGGAATATTAAAGCTTTCACGTGAGGAATTAAATGCAGGGAGTCTGGTCACAGTTGTAAAACTACATGCCGGATCTAATATAAAACATTAGTCGGGAGGCGGGGCTGCTTAAGGGCTTGGGAGGAGTCTTCGTGAGCTTCGAGTTCTGAGGTCTTATTTCTACATTATATGCTAATTATATTTTTGCTGAAGTTGGAGACTTTTGGTTTTCTTCCATTTTGGGTTATGTTGCGTTCGGTGGGGTACATTCTGGCGAATTAAGCTACGGTAGAGTTAAATTAATTTTATTGAAGGTTGGAGTAAATGGTGAGGCGATCACGGCCCGCCCTACTTCTACTTTAAAGGCGGGCTTGACTTACGTCGCTTGGTCGTGACAAACAACTAAGCTTTACAAGCATGAAACAAAACAATTTTCTTTTTTAGTGATACTCTCTTGCTCTCTCGGTCGGTGAACTAGCACAGAGTGTTTTAAAGCACGATCTTCAGTTCTAACCATTGTATCCACAGGAATCGGGTTGCTCTCACAAAGTCCTAGCACTCACAATTAGGGAACAAATGCAGTTTAAAAATTGTATTCCGGCGCGAGCATGGTTGATGTTTAAGAGCATTTGATTTTCTAGCCACCATTTCTAATTTAGTAGGTGTCGTGATTCTTTTAATATTGAAATACTAATAATTATTGTAATTATTTTTTAGATGTTAAAACTATGATTTCTTGATCATATTTTTTGGGACACCATCTAGGATCGTGGCGTAGCACTGCAATAATTGAGTAATATGTACATTAGATTTTTTTGTAACCTACGATCGGCCCATTTTGAATCTTTCGTTGGATAAGCGCCGTGGTGGCCGTATAAATTTAGATTAGATTTGAGTTATATGCACTATGCATATATATTTTGATTTATACTTCACAACCCTTTTTCTTGAGTCACACATGCTTGACTTACATGATACCATTAACAACATACTGCTTAACAAGTTTAAAAGCGTCTCCTTTGATATGATAAGATTTCACTCATTTCAAAGAGATAACCAGTTTGTTTAATTTTCATTTCACTAGTAATAAAGTTCGACTTTTCCGAGTTCCCATGTACATATAACGCATGCGATGCATTCATATATCACATTATTATCAGCAAAATGATGCATTCATATATCACATTATTATCAGAAAAAAGCGATGCTGAAGCACTGGGAACACAAATAGACAGCCACTTTTAGTGTAACAGCCACCTAACTACATAAGACAATAGCCAATAACACTATAAATACACTTGGTAGGAGTTAAGCATTATTCCTTCCTATTTTATATTGTTATCGTTTTGAATATACATATAAAAGGTGGCAGGTGGTAGATTAAATAAAGGACCGTGGGAGGTGAAAGATTTGTTTATTTAAGCAGTCAAACAATCAAGTATTGTCATAGATCATGGCAGTCCATAGGCATTGTTTTATTACTGATAATTATTTGTTATCTGAAATTTCTACTGTGAGTTAATATTGATTGTCTAGTAATTGCCCGGCTGGAATAACCCGGAACCATCGGATCGTACTCGAGGTTATCACATCTTTGACGTTGCACACTAATGTAACAATGTATGGAACTTTTAGTGACAAAAAATATGGGGATTCATTTTACTTTACCTGTTGAAGATGGGGTTTTATTGTTGGGTTTCATGGTCGATTTGGTTCGTACCTTGATGCCCATTGGATATTATGTGAGACCTCTAGGAACTTATCATCTGCCCTTATCTAATCTGGTAAATAAATAATGCTCTAATGATTTTGACTATGTATAACCTTTCTAATTGTTTAATGTCACTTAATCTTGAATATTTCAATAAGTCGTGTTTTTTTTTTTAAGTCCAAGGATACTTGGAACTTGGAAGGTCTTGGCTCCAAGAAATCCGATCCCTTTTGGTGGATCGCATCAGTCTTATGGAAATGAGTTTGATGATGGCGTGTTTAATGGAATCGAACAAATAATTGTGCATGTCGACAGCCTTGTGAATATGCTTCGAGTATCCAGGATTCAGTATGTCTCTACTAAAGATGAATGTGGACTTGTTTGGTCCCAGAGGCATGGTGCTCATAGTTTTTTCCTACAGAAGGTAACATGTTTTCTCCTTCTGCAATTTTGTGTTAGTACAATTTAGATTTCCTCGCGATTTTAAAATGTCTTGTGCTGATATTTATTCTATGCTGTTTTCTTATGTAAGGTAAATTGTTCCCCAGACGGAGTTCTTGATTGGCATTTCTGGATATTATGGACCAGTTCAGTCGGATGTTTTCATCTGATGTGATAAAGTCTATAACGTTCATGACAAATAAGGATGTTTATGGACCGTTTGGGACCAAGGTCGGGACTTTCTTCTCTTCTCCGGCAGAGGGGGGCAAAATTGCTGGCTTTTATGGAAGAGAAGGCATTTATTTGTACTCAATAGGAGTACATATGAAACGTATGTGATCGTTGAATTGAAGTTGTCATTTCATATTTCTTTTTTTTTTTACCTCTTTAATTTGAAAAGGATCATTATTATGTTTCATGGCAATGTTAATTAAGTGTATATGAAACGTATGTGATCGATTGATCTTGCCCAATGCATCTGGTCTATTCAGTAATGAGTGAAACGAATGCAATTAATATTACAACCAAAGAAGGAATGCTTAGTTCTCAATGAAATTGCACATTAATTATTACTAATATTTTATTTTCGAAACTATATCTGAAAACGAAACTTTGAACCATGGTTAAGACATACCAATGGCTCAACCACTTTTCAGGAACTGGTAATTTTCCTTCACATTGTGAGATCCGATTTGTCCTTATTAATTTTGTGTTCCGTTGCTGTAATAGAGTCATGCTGATGCTTATCGAAACCCCAATATTTGGCAGCTTTGACATCGTCCTGTGCCATCAGCATCGAGAACTCCTCATGGTCGTACTTCAATGTGGCTTTTCCTCCTAACTCAGTCGGAAGATTATCAATATCGAAATATGTCTTCATGAGCTCCACACTATCCTTGTTTTTGGGGTAGACAAATTTCACTTTCTGGAATGTCTTTGTATCCAAAAAATATTTAACAATCTGCAAGAATAGAAGCACAATTTCAAAGATGAAAGGAAAGAGACCAAACACAATTTCCATTTTTTCCCCATTAGAGGATCTTAATTGCAACAAAACGTTCTCATGAAATGCCTCGTGTCTTGATCTATAGAAAAAGGAAGCATTTTTCCTTCAAGTTGAGAGAACAGTTAGATAATTCAATCGACAAATAAAAAAAAATTAAAACAAGGTATATTGAGCATCGCCACAGGCAACTTATGGTCCACAATCCCCACATATAAACAATATAGAAGTTCAACATCCAGATTTGTTAACGCATTGGCATGATAGTAGACCTACTCAGTTACAAGTGGGGAACTAAGACAGATCATAGAGTGTTAATTTTTTTAGAGCAAACCTTCCAAAATGCTTCAAAGATTCGTGGGGGATTGTATAGAAATGCTATAGCAAGTCTCTCGGGATAGTGATTTTGCAATATGCTCGATGTCTCTCTAGCAGATCTAATAGGAACATTATTGCTCAAAGACCATCCTGTGAAGTCAATCAACCATGCCATTTGTTCTTGACTTTCAGGGAGATTCAGTATCGCGTTTTCTAAGAGATACACAAAATGTTTCATCTGGTTGTCTATGGATGCTGTATTCTGCGAATCATAATGAAACATTATATCACAAAAAATGAACTTGGAAACGATAGTTCCAACAGAGACTAATATGGACTCTTAAATCAATTACAGAAGTTTCATGTGTCCTTTATTTTAAATAAACACCTGTAATCCTGGTCTCAGAATAAGAACACTCCGTCCATAGAGGTCGTGAAAACTGGCTCTGTAAATCTTTCCGGTTTCACCTTCTGCAGCAACTTCATGCTAAAAATAAAAAGGTTTTAGGATGTCAGGTCAGCTATGAAACACAGTTTAGATTTGAAATTTTGCAATGGCTTGGAGGGCCCTCACCATACTACAAAAGTAGGCCAACAATTATTTATAATTGAACACATATAATGATATGGAAGGGGTATCTATATGGGGATCTCAATACGCATTGATGGGTTTATGTTACAAAGTCAAATTTTATTATTTCCTGGTTTTAAGGAGAACATAAAGATTAATATGAACCTCACCCAGCGGATTTCTTCAGGTTTATATGTTGACCTCCATTTTAGCGACTCTTCCAACATTTTCTTAGATTTATCAACATTCCAGTTCCGGGCTTCCAAGTATCTCCTTAAACATGCATCAGTGCAGTATAGTAAACTGCGGTCCGAAAGCGGACCAAGAGCAACCTTAAGCTCCTTGACCTTCATAGAGGGAAAAAGACACTATACACATTAAAAATGGAACAAATATAATCTATTAACAATGAGATATTTGCAAGTTCAACATTTTCACGGGAACACTTCATTAACTATTAATTCAACTTATTTGACCTCAGAAAACAAAATAAGTAACTACGAGTTGAGGCACCAATATTCTCATACAGGACAATCAGAAGTATTGTTACAGAAAGGTAATTGCAGATTGATACTTAGACATAAACTCAGTATATCATGAATGCTCTAAGCTGCTCATTACCTTTGATCCACGTTGTAACTCCTCAGTCTCCTGATCGGGTTGAGAATTTCCCTTACGCCGGAACATTTTATCTGTAACGCACTGGTTAGATAAACTTTGCCTAGTATGAACACTCCTTTTAAGTGGTCAATATAGAGATATCGTGATAAGCAAGACATTGGAAACAGAAAGAAGCACAACCCGGTTGACTATTTTGAACAATTAAGTTACCTAATCATATGGCATATAAATACTACTCAGAAAAACATTGTCAATACAAGCAGAATTTGCATAACATGCGTTGATTGTCTCAATTAAAGATGGAAGAAAGAGAGAGAGCATGAGTCTCTGTCCAAGGCCCAATCCGTATATAGCAATCAAGTCGACGTTTATTAGCTCCTACCAGATGGGACACGGGGTTCTGGTCTTTCCGAAACCACATTACACATCTAGTAGATCTGTTTACAATTCTCTACTACAAAAGGAATAACTTAAGAGGTTTTCTCTTTGTGATTGAAAACCATTTATTCCAAATTTTGTAACTTCGCAGTCAATTGGCTAAGTGTTCTAATAACAAAATTATTAATTCAGCATGATTGCTGGGCCGTGCAAAAGTGGACAAAGTTAAGATAGTTGCACCAGATGAATTAATCAAAACAACACATTTTGCAGACAGCTCTTGATTTCTACAATTAGCTAGCTATACAAGATCATGAGTCATTATACAGTTTCCACACCAAACCATTTAAACCATTTTGAAAGAAAATAAATCATATAACTGAAAAAAGTTGACAAGAAAAGCACCAGAGAGATCATGTACTTAAGACTTTAACGACTATTTCATTTTAACCGCTTCATTACAGAAAATTCCTATCCCGATAATGGTTATTTTTCACACACCACCCAAAAAATTTGAGCTCAATCAAATAATCAAAACCAAAGCAACTCCAAAATGAAAAATAAATTTTGGTCAAAGTTCACATTTTCATGAGTTTACTACTGATTCAACAATTCCAGAGTTGACAGATCTATCGGCAAGCAAAAAATACATAATCTGAATCAAGAACCAACATATCAACAACAATAAAACCCTTAAAAACTCACCCAAATTAATAAAAGATGGTACATTTTAGCAAAACCCAATAAGAAAAAATGTTAACTTGAAGCTAAAAACAAAACAAAAAATCAAAATTCACGGGTTAACAATTCAGATATAACTGAGACAGCAACAAATAGGAATCTGAATCAACAACCAACATACCAACAACAAGAAAACCCTTTTAAACTCACCCAAATTAATAAAAGATACTCCTCGGTCCCTAAAAGATTGTCATATTTTGACTTTTTAATAGTTCAACTTTGATTGTAGATATTTTTTTTGTGTTTTATAAAATTTTATGAAAAATATATCAATAAAAAATACATTTCAAATATTTTCATTAATATATTTTTCATCAAATATTAAATAACACAAACAAAAATATTTATGATCAAAGTTCAAATATTAAAAAGTCAAAAAGTAAGACAATTTTTAGGAACGGAGGAAGTAGTACATTTTAGCAAAACCCAACAATAAAAATGACAAATTTAAGCTAAAAACATCATTTAGCAGTGATAAATTCATATGCAACAGGGACAACAACAAATAGGAATCTGAATCAAGAACCAACATACCAACTACAATGAAATCATAAAATATCACCCAAACTAAGCAAATTAGCACATTTGAATAAAACATTAAAACCCAACAAAAAAAATGATATCTTTAAGCTAAAAACATTAAAAAAGCAGTATTCAGAGGTGATGAATTGAGATGTAACTGAGACAATAACAAAGAGGAAGAGCGAGAAAACCTAGGTAGTTAGATGTTTTAGAGAATTCTTGGAGTTTGACTTTGTTCAGTACAACATGCAGAGATTTGTTCCAAGATTTTCACATTGGAGTAGTTGAACATATAGTGTAGGGCTCATTTTACAACCTTTGTTAGTAAGTTGTCTATTCAATTCATTTTAATTAATATTTTTATTGTCCTATCAAACTTGGACGTTCAATTATACTCTTATTCCTTTTTTAATTATTATAAATATGATACTATTAGATTTGAAGTAAAATATTTTCATAATATAATTATATATTCAAAATATATAATTTCTGCCCAAATATCGTACGGAAATGAAATGCAAATAAAAAATAAATCGAGGGGCTAATAATAACTTTAATCATTTGTTCAGTTTATGTAATAATTTTTTATATATTTATTTAAAATTATGATATTTATTTTGTTTATTCAATACAACTTGTTTAAAGATCATAACATGTTTATGATTTGAAATAAATATAATAAAGCATTTGACTCTAATCTCATACTCGTGACAAAGGATATTTTTAGCATCTTTTATCGAAGTAATGTCAAATCAAATTCCAGGTTTTGTAGTTCCAAAATTTTGTTTAGTTTTTCAATGATTTATCTCACAAGTAGTGCCCGAGGATCAAGAAGGACAAGCTTCACACACTTAAAAATATATTATATGGGATATATTATACACATTACATCCCATAATAACCATATCAAAATTGACCCTGGGCTGCCAAGACAATTTCGCCTAGCCAAGCAGTTACTGACATCTCTAAATGGGCGCCCCATGCCGAGTCCTCACAAGAAGCGAAGCTGGCTAGGCGAAAAGTTTTTCTCACTAAGCCAAGTTCTCTTCAGCTTGTCTCTTTCTCAGCTTTACGATTCAGGATTATTGAATCGGATGAACGTGAATCGCTTGACATGTATTATCAAAAAAAAAAATTAAAAAAAAAAAAAAAAATATTGACCCCAGTTAGTTTCTTGAGCATACAATATTGCAAAAGGAGGTAAGTAGACGAGGGAGGAGTTATTAAAGTTGGATAAGTTGGAAAACATTTAATTTCTAAAGCAACAAGAGAATGACTGAAATTTATGATGGGTGGCTATTGGATTTAGACTTGAGAGGAAGTACAGAGCAAAGCTCAACTTCATGTTTGCTGATTTTATGGCGACGTCTCATCTACAGATGCCAATGTTGGCTCCTCCATCATACTCAACATTATGATATATTAATTGTATTCTTTTATTATAAAGAAATGTTACATGTATATACATCGTTATACACTCATGTAAGATATGGAGATCAATTTCTTTGATTATAATCGTCCACCTTTCAAGGCGATCCTTTTATAATTTATATTTTATATACTGGTACATCATATATAGAGAGATGTAGAATCATATAAGATATGGGGTTCAGAAAGAGACACAAAAAAGATATATAATTCGAAACCATAATTAAAAGTATTGTATTTATAAATAAGTAAAAGGTGTTTATGTGAATAATTAATCTAGGGATATCAAATAAAATCAACAAGTTGGGGTTCCAATTAGCTTTTCGTTTGCGTATCTTCTTTTTGCAATAGTTAATGCATAATAATGCTCAATGATATAAAGCATCAACAATGAAATCAAAACATTATTTATACTTATGAATTAATGGAGAGTACACGGAAGGTGACAAACATTGAAGAACTACACATCTTTAAGTTTCCCAAGAAAAAAAGAGCAAATTGTGGACCTAAATGCCACTTGCTTATTAAAGCCTTCAAGAAGGCACATACTACGGAGTACATGATAAAGAAATGTCAATAGAGCCAGCAATGCTTTGTGACCATGAATGCCAATACTATTTATATTTCAAATTAATTGAATTTTTCAATTTTCGAAATACAATTTATTTATCAATTACTTTTTATATACATTATGAAAATATAAAAAAATATTATGAAATTATTTTTAAAAACAAATCCAAATATATCAATTTTATATTATCAATAAAAAGTACTCTGTTAAACCTCGACACTAATCCCAAAACATCAATTACTCAAATGTGAGGAAAGATTAGGTATGCCATTATCTTTGTTACGACCTCCACCATTAAAAGATTATCTAATTTTTTTTTTATTAGTCAATTTAACATAATTTTGATTAAGATAAAAATTATTAAGTTTGTAGTAAAATAGGATGAAAATATTATATTTTGATACATGTACATAAAAATATTATGCAACTTATTTAAAAATATTTGAGTTCAAAATTTAAAAAGTTAATTCGTCAAAATTGAAAAGTAAACAATCTTTTAAAAACCGAGACTATTAACTAAAGCAAACCATATCAGACATATGTGGTTTCGATCGATCCTGCTTAAAATCCAAACCTGGCCCCGTCGTGCCTGGCTTGCTTCTGATATTAAAACCTAATTTTAATCGATCCTGCTTTTACAATAAATTGAAATAATCGAACCGGATCCGGTTATTGGGCCAAAAAGCTCGAATTAAAACCGGTCTCGTCCCAGATAGATAATATACTACAATTATACTAATACTCTCTAAGTCTTAACTAAACGAGTAAACCCTACTCCCATCCCTTCCCCATTATCCTCATCACCGCAATCCCTCCCCCTCTCAAACCCATCACGACTCTCTTTCCAATTTCTCCTCGATTCCTCCTCAACTCTCAAATTTAAAATCTTATAATAAGAGGTTGGTATATTCATATATTCATTTCGAATTTTTTTATTTTTGATTATCTATTTAATTTTAGTTTACTATTTCTTATATTTGATTATGTTTAATTTGAGTTTATTATTTCTAATATTTGATTATGTTTAATTTTAGTTTATTATCTCAATTCGATTTTTTTTTCTTTTTTCAATTTCGAATTGACTAGTAATTTTTTTTCTTTTTTCAATTCGATATATTATTTGTTTTTTTTAAATTATCTATTTGGTTCACTTTTGATTTTTTTCCTTGTTTTTTGTTTAAATTATTCTTAGTCAAACTGTCAAGGACAGAAAATCGTCCAAAACCGAAAAACAGGAAAAATTTATTTTCCGGTAAACTGGACCGGTTTCACGTCACTTCCCCAAAAAAACGTATTTCAGATTATTTTTTCTTCAAAACCCTGCAGAAAACCGATCCTGCCGCAAACATAGTATTATACTATAGATATAGAATTAATTAGAAGTTGGTCTTAACAGAACAAGAAAATTACTACTGTTATAAATAAAAGTAAGAATAATAATGTAAATAGAGAGAATAGCATAGTAAGGAGGAGAATGTTTTATTACTCTTAGTTGTTGTGTATAATGAAATACAATGAGTGCCTATTTATAGGCTTATAATATGTAGTTGATCATAACTAGATAACTAACTCCTCCCTAGTTCCTTCCTTGATGATAGACATCCACCAATAAATAATTATTCATTTATTAATTCCTCCTTACGTCCAATCATCAAGAACGTGTCTCAAAAACCTTTACCAGAAAAACCCTATGTGGATAAAACCTGAGTTTAAGGAAAAAAGTGCATTATTCTCGAATATACGCATATAATGTTCTCTCATTAAAACCTTAATGGTGAATACCTATCTCGACAAAATCTCATAAGGAAAAAGAGTATAACGCTGCATTAACTCCCCTCTACGATCGCATCACTTGACTTCTTCGATCACATAGTCCCATCATTTTGATAATTTCAACGCTGGCGTGCAGGAGTTTAATTTCAATAAAATATCTACTAGATTATCAGAAGATTAAATTTGTTGAACATCGATTTCGCCATTTTTCTGATCTATCTCATTTGATATATTTTTCCTTTAATCGACAATATATGTACGCTATTCATACAAGGTCAGTTTTAATTGCCAGCTTTTCATATGATATATCACAAAGAATATGATCACCGGATCATATTCTTCTTCAGAGAAAATTTATGAAAATCGCAATTTATGTTTATGACTTAAAATTTATGACTGCATATGTAAGAATATTTAAAGAGAATATAAAATTTGTACTTCGTATAATTGTCTCATTAAAATTTATGATCTATACATGAAAGAATATTTAAAGAGAATCCAAATTTTTCTCCCTGATCTGCATACGTAAGAATATTTCGGGCACATGGATCACCGGATCGCTTAACCAACTTTTGGTTAAATGGTCACTAGGAAAATCCTCGTAGGCAAAAACAAAGTAAAATAAAATATTATATTCTCTTTAAATATACTTCAGGTAATTGTCTCATTAAAAATCTTACCAAGAAAAATCTAGTTGGAAAACTCAAGAAAGGAAAAAAGAATACAACGGAGCACATATCTCCTCCCTGACAGATCTCTTTCATGAGATCATCACTGCCTCATTATATCATTGTATCATATTCCCTCGACGCAGATCATCAGCCAGAGATTATTCAAGTAGAATATTCAAATAACGCTACAAACGTTTGTCCATATTGCATGATTATGCAATCATGTATCCGTTGTAAGATATACATTAGAATTGATACTTCAGGACCAAGTTCATATCTTTCAAAACGAGATATTAATTATCTCTCATGAGTCTCATTTGATTAAGATGAAACATTTCTATCATGTTTCATATATAGTCAACGTTCAAGTAACTTGCCTAAGTAATAGGTATTTTTTTCCGCATCCGTTTATGTACTTATCGGTTTGGAAGAATCGATAACTCTACATGAGTTTCTTGTACTAACATATTCATGATAATTTAGTCATTGAGAACTCTTCAGGAGTATCTATAAACTATAATCAAATCTTCTATAATATCATGGATATTTAGATCATCAATAATAACTAATCAACCATAAAATTATGTAAGATCAATGTCAAATTACTGTTAATAATTCAAATGTTTCATATTACATAATGAGTAAACAAATATGTCATACAAAAACATAAAACACAATATAAATTCAGAACTAAACATGTATCATA
This sequence comes from Lithospermum erythrorhizon, assembly GCA_019722365.1. Taxonomy (NCBI): domain Eukaryota; kingdom Viridiplantae; phylum Streptophyta; class Magnoliopsida; order Boraginales; family Boraginaceae; genus Lithospermum; species Lithospermum erythrorhizon. The sequence continues at coordinate 677,779 of JADFUC010000767.1, read as the reverse complement.
TACTATCGATAGACTTGCATATACATGTGATGCTAAATAAAATGATCATGCAAATAAATGTCTAATAATGCAGTTCGAACTTGCAATCCATCTTCCGGATGGCTTTAAATATTCAAATATTTTCATATTAACTCAACTGAGTTAAGTTCCCGGAATATAGATATGTGCTTTAGGCATCACAAATCTTTCTACATGTTTTCATGTATACATATTTCGTTGCATGCTACATTATAAGTCATGCATGCAAATCAAGAAGTTATCTTTTGTTGCTACCAAACATTTATAATTTTGATACCCTCTATCAAAAAGGTGTATGTGTCACCTTACAACTTATTTAGTGCTTCAGGGTACAAATATTATATGACAAATCTTAGGTCATTTATTCTCACATGTACCTGCACATAATGCATTAAGATTACCTTTCATTAGACTTTAAGTCTAAATTTCTCACTTTTATAATGAGGTTCGTTTAATTTTGATTGCGTCTTTTCTCTTTGGTCATTCATAAATATATACATCTACTCACTTAAGGAGATAGATTTCAAATCCTCATATTACTTCATGATATAGAGCTCTTCATTGTATGCAATATTTATTGCCGACAATCTTTTCCTTTTGGTTCCACCATGTTCATAATAACTGAGATCTCATTATATTCATGAATTTTGGTATGTAAAATGTCTTCTAGACATTTGTTATATCTTTAGCTTATTCATGAGATTATTCATCTACCTCTTCTGGAGGTGATCATCTTGTAGACCATCTAAAATGTCATAGATGGTGGAACTATTTGATCTACAATGATTCTTCAGAAACCGTCACTCTAATTTGAGTGATTATAACTGGTATAAGACTTCATTATCATCTTAAGGTCGAAATTTGTCTGCAGCGAACTTCTGCTGATATTATCCCTTCAATTGTTCATGTTATCTCTTGAACTTCGAGTTCATATTTATTCATTTTGAGAATTATATAATAGAGATATTTTACTAAGATACTCAATTTTTCAGTTGTATATTCTCCCCTTAATGTTGAAAATATTGATACATCACAATGAAAATTACTTCAATTTAACATTTTCAAGTATATAGATGTTTATACCCAATAGGTATCATAATCATTCAAAATATTCATTTCTCGTGCATATTGTTGAAAATAGACGATGCACGTATAATTGGGAGGGTAAAATATTTTATTTATGACCAAACCAATTATATTGGGGGAGTTGTATGATAACTTTTTCGACTGATGTGAGAACCCGTGTCACTACATGTAGTATAACATCTCTAATCAACTCCGAAGGTATATGCATGTAATACAACATGCCTCTCAAATGTCAACTGAGAGTTAACTTCATGTAGTACACTCCAAATCATTAAACTATTATTGACTCCTTCAATGAGTGTCCAAACCAAATTTATGAATTATTCTTCTGACGAACTAATCCCGACGGCCCAAATCAAGTTATGTTAACAGTAAAAGATCTCATAATTCTCAAACTTTCAATTTGCAAGAACTTTATTTCCGATATTATAAATATGTGTATAGTACAACCCACATGAGAACGATGGTAATTATTTCTCAATATAATATTTTACCATGTGATGTACTCGCAACAGTAAGGTATTCAATTCTTCTTTCACCAAGAAACCAATGTGGTAGCCAACATGGCCTATGTCTTTGAAACTGATTAGGTTTCTTTGAGACTCTGAGGAATACAGCGCATCTTTCATGTAAATTTGCATTTCAGGACCATTATGTTAGCTATTTCGAAGCCTTCAATTAATTAGCTCTACCTTAAATTGTGATAACATTTCCTTCTCTTGTTATCAAGTAAGAAATTTTTCTTATTTTTTGAATGGTATGAATAGTGGCATTGTGTACATGTCAATTTGCACCACCTCAGATGCCTACATATTCAGGCATTCGTTATGTACTTTTGGACCTATAAGAAATCATAGGTGTATTCGAATCTAAATTCTTCAAATTACATGAGTCTTCAGGTCTCGTGAATTCATATGATTTAATATTATTTCCAAAACAATGAGCACATTGACAGAAATTCTTCAGGAATAGTCAACCTCGCTTAATTTATATGGCTGTCAATTCTAAGCCCTTAATTCTCTAAACTAATCTTATGGACCAAATTAATAACCATCTCATAGACTATTTCAGATTATATATTGTTTGAAGCATATGTCATTCATCCAACCTCTCAAGATCCTTTACCGGATCTCAGAATCGCTGCTAGTCCCTTGAAATTTCAAGTCATCACCGACTTAATCTACGGATTCGATAGTGAAACAGACGGACCAAACTGGAAATCCACTAACGTGACACTACCCCGACAGGGAGCCAAGGGAACCCGGATGGTGAAATAATAACGTGGCAAGATCCAAAGGGCTATCCACCACGTGGCACCACCCCTCACTTCGCCGGGATGGGGAAACTAGTCTGTGAAACATCGGTCAAAACAGAAGTCGAAAGAATGATCCAAAGGGAATTCACGGATGCGAATAATCACCTCTATTTCATAATCCAATCCTTTAGAGCTTATCAATATTATCCACAAGTATTGAACTAGTCTTCTAGGGACTTAAAATAGACATTCTTGACACGCGAATACATTTAATCTAACCGAGAATATTCAACGAATCCCTATTGTGATAAAACCGACGATAAATTTCATAGCTTCATCGATGATAATTCAATGAATTCCAACGGTAGATAAATATGTAATTCAATGAATTCCGATGGTAGATAAATATGGACTAGAAAGTAGTCATGTCAACCGGAGCAACATTCAATGAATCTTGACAAGTAAAGCAAATATAGACTAGAAAGTAGTCGGACCTAATTTGATCATGGATTCAATGAAAATCCCAACGACAACAACAGTCACCGTGAGTAATACACGGACGATGCAAAATATTCGACATTATATACCCGACGGCATATTGTCATATTTATTAATAAATTATTATTTAAAAACAAGCCAAAATAATTTATTTTATAAAAGGATAATTATTAAAGATAATCCATCCAAAATAATCTTATCACTAATCATCATAATTTAAGGTCTCAAATACTAATGAAACTTAAACTCTTATTTTTTCAACTATCATTTTTTTTATCTAACTTTAATGATCGTAATAGTTTTAATAAAACTATTAATAAAACTTAAAAGGCAATCATTTTAAAACATCATCGATCCAAAAATACCTCAGATAATCAAATTAATGCTCCAAAAGTATGATCAACACTATGCTGCCAAAATATCAATGCAAAGGAGTAAACACAAACTTAATATGCTTCATAAAATGTTCTTGTTGGTTACGGACAGAGAAAAATAAGCAAGCAGCTTAATATTAAAAGAAAGATAAGAAACGATTTGCTTTTGTTCTTTCTACAGTAATATCAATATAGATAATGGACATGGTATGTTACCAGAAAGTTTCAGTGTGAAAACTTTGCATATATTCAATGGACCAAGTAACACTTTGACAAAATTACAATTCCATGAATATTTTACATTCAAGCATTAATGCATATTCACAAAATTCTTTGTCCAGAATAATGGTGCATGGAGGATATTAATAAAAAATATAGTAAATTATCTCCATCTCGATGACCCGATCACTGATATGATCAGATTTCATGGCATCCTTTACCAAATACTATACTGAGCCGCGTCAATAATCCCGCCACAGTTTAGCCGGACCCAAGAGCATACAATCCAAGGTCGTATTAGTTGAAGCATAACTCAATTAGTTAAAGCTTCATGCTCATAACATGTTATAAATAAAAATTAGAATAATAATATAAATAGAGAAAATAACATAGTTGGTTATAATGAAATACAGTGAATATTTATAGACTTACAATATGTAATTGATTAACTAACTCCTTGATGATAGACATCCACCAATAAATAATTATTTATAACAATTACTGTGAATTATATAATGACCCAAACATTTTATTTTCTGATTTAACAATACAAATAATCCATATTATCCAACCAAAATAAATGGAGTAATCAACAAAAATAAGGGAGAGTATTACTTATCACTAGATTAATATTGATTCAATTCATTTCCGAAACTACTTAGAAATCCAGCCAAAATAATCAAGATGCTTCACAGTAGGAGTACAAGCGAAGAACCATATTCAACATCAAAAGAAGATCAAAGTGTCCATTTTTAAGAGGCAACATCAGCAATCAGCTTCAGCATTTTCAAGAGCCAAGCAATAAGGATCTAGGTAGAATCGAACCACCATCTTCTCAAATTATTCATTTGAGAGCTCTACCGAATTGAGCTATAGATCCATTCATTTATATTCCACCCGAAAACTCGAAGGAATCATGCACACATGTCCAGAAAATCTGTTAAACGATCAATCAGACCAAGTTACAATCGATCAATCAGACCAAGTTACAGACCAAGTTCCATTAGATTTGCACCTCCATTATTAGATCGCTCTTCCTTCAGGGAATGGCGGGTTCGATTCCCCCCTCGGGGAACAAGGGAGGTTCCTTCAACATTATCGACAAAACTTCAAGTTTCAAACACTCTTGTTCTAAGCCAAATTCTTTTAAAAGAATCAAAGGTTCATAGCAGAGAAAAAAATCAGTAATATGCAACAGAAATGCAATTGTTTTCGTGTAGAATGATTTCAAAAATAGTCGCGTATAAGTTTAGAACATAGAAATTGTGCATGTAGAAGAATGATTACATACCAAAACATTATTATTTACAATCTAATTCAATTGATACCCTCATTTCTCATATTGAACTTCTAACCACCAATAATTTATAATTTGTATACCTCATACAAAAGTAGCATATACTCTGTATTTATTAAAAAAAATAATGGAATTGTATTTTTATTATATTATTATTAATATAACATAAAATAATAGAGTAACTAGTTTAGCATTATTACTCAACTTACATGACAACTATGTGTAGAACGTATAATTTTTGTCGATTAATAGATCTAAAATTATATATACTACTACTACCTCAATTTCAAATTAAATAAACTTTAACTATTAATTATTTTATAATAAAATATCATTTTATATACATTATAAAAAATTACAGAAAAATAATTTTATAAAAATATTTTTAAAATCTAATTCAATATTATCAATTTTATATTTTTAAAATTAATTAATAAAAAATAATTTATGATCAAAATTTTAATACACAATCTTAAAACATCAATTAATTTACATCATATCAATTTAAATTGGGTCACTTGCAAAAGGAACAATTCTCTTGATTTTAAAGAGGGCTACATTGGCACATGAGCCAACAACGCTCCAAATTCCAATCGAAAACCTTCGCTTCCAATTTTCACATCAACAGCGAACTGCAGCAAGAAAAATGCTTCAAGCAACCATTTCAATTTCTAGTGCAAGCTACCATTTCAATTTCAATTTCTAGTGCAACCACAACAAAACCATGAGGCGAAATTAGGCCAACAATTATCATGACTCCGCAAACGTAAAAAGTTATGTACAAGAATATTGCTACATGGTTGTACACGAGAACTACAGAGCCTGTGAAAAATGAATTCAAGTATTTTCTCATATCTGAATACCAACCTCAATGAATACGATAGGAGTATATTACGTAGAGTATAAGGAGTAAGTTGGTAAAAGACATTAATTAATATGAAGATAATTCGACCTTAATCAAACGTACCATCAGTATGACAAATGATTCAAATTTGACGGGCAAGCGTATTCAGAATCGCACACCGCTTGGGATCGTTAACGCCATACAAAAAAGTAGTCGGTACGACCGCCTCACCTGAACTCCAATTATAAAGGAACTGCAGGCACTAATGGGGCTAGAAACCATTGTTGGATGAGGTTCATTCGCATAATTTGCCAGGGAACAGCCAGCCAAACAAACGGAAAATAATTTCAGTGGGGTCGCCCCACAGCAACCAGAGCATCATTTGTGAGGGATCGTCTATGCAACCGGCATAAATTTTTGGGGATCAACCCAGCACAACCAGTAAGCCATAGCCATCTAGCGAACCAGACCATGAAATTGAACTCGCCAGAAGACTCCACTCAGGAAGAATTGGGCAATGAGACCACCAATCTACGTCTGCAGCTCACTGGATATACAATTAGGCACTGAAGAGATGTTACGGCCAAATAAAACAGCACTAGATACGAACTCATCCCACCTCCTGGAGATAAAAAAAAACTTGTCGCACCCTCCAATTCCGAACCAGCCGATCGAACACAGCAACACAAGAACCACCATCAACGGCTACCACCATTTGAAGGGAACAACGGTCTACAACAATTATCCAACAGTTCTAGGCCACACAGGCTACAGCTAATTATGTACAATTACCTTTACTTACAAAAATCGCAATAAAACTAATACAGAATCACGTTAACCAAGAGGTAGCTCAATGTTCAAAAACTACTGAAACATACCATTGATACTGGGGATAAAAAATGAACATAACCAAATTGAAAATGACTATGAACATATTTGTATTTCAATGAGAAAGACATTAGAATAGTATAATAATAATTAAAAAAGATCTACCATAAATATGATAGTGATGACAAAGATAGTCAGCAAGCTCGCTCCGAATGCAATGATTGTAGCTAATGATCAGAATCAACGAGCCACAATCACATACACCAGAAGTGGGAGATTGAAGTTAGTAGATAGAACCTTGAAATGGCTAGATGACTTATAAATTAATAGTAATGTGAGTAATGAAGTACTAGTAGATAATTAGGGTCAGATGAGTTAAAAACCGTATCTAATGCAAACCAACAATAACAATGCAATTAGCAAGCGAGTTAGTATATAATTAAATGGAATTCCAATTCAGTAGTTGTGTATGCTTTTGAACAAAAACCAAAGATCATGTATACTTGCAAACAACACAGACGATATAGGAGAATGAATGAAACTGATTGTCGACTATTTGATCACACCATGCTGTCTCAATTATGAATGACAATCCGACGATATGAACAATAACTAAATTGTCCAAGTTTTAATATCGTAATAAATATGATATCATGATCGAGTTATCTAAACATCTTGTAAATTAGCTAGGAATACATACATGATTTAGTTGATATATGAATGAAAACCGATATACTTCAAATATATGTTCTGGGATAACCTTTAATAATATCATTATTATTATTTTTCATTATAGTGTAAAAAATTAGAAAACTAGTTTAAAAAAAACATTAAGAAAATTGATTTGAAGTAATAAAATTGCATGAGCTAATAGTACCTGAATTTGGCGAATATAGGATGATTGTGTTGAATAATCCAGTTGTTGATGATCGATGAGAGTCGTCTTTTGCATAGGTTGCTTTTGGGGGGTAATTTTTTCGATTTTAGCAGGAAAATAAAAAAGCAAAAATGAAACAAGGCACAGCACACAAGAGTAGGGGAGAGCCGGGGAAAAAACCCGTACCATCTCCCCCACAACACCAAAACGTTGACTTTTTATTATCTTGTTGACCTGCCATGTGAGCTCACCCATCATGGCAAAGGTCTATGTCACAATTTTCACCTCATCAATCACATCTCTCTATAATCTTTATACTACATATCAAGCATATTCAATTCATTTTTGATATCCGTAATCTTAAGCTTCATCATGCTTCATTTCAAATGCTTCCAAGAGCTCCACAAAAACCTCCACCTGTTTCACCAAATATGAGCTGAAAGGAGATAATCATATCACATATCAACACCTAAAATAGCTTGATTCTACACAAATATAACCAGATCATACCTCCATATCAGCTTTACTCAATCAAAAATCAACAAGCCTTTGATTATTCAGCTCCAAACCGAATTAAACTGAAATATTCACGGAAAATACCCAAACCCATAATCAATCGAAAGCTCTTGCAACGATCTTTTCAGATCCGTAACCTGATTATTAAAACAATCTAGCTACAAGAATAGATCTGGGGAAAATAAAGGAGCTGGAAGAGCTTTTGATGAGATTTGGAGGTGGAGAAAAGATTAGGGAAACAAGGTGTATTTATCGAGGTGAGGAGATGATCTAACGGCTGAGAATTAGTTTGGATAATATTTGGACGGTGAGAGATGTGTGGATGTATTTGTTTGGTGAGTAGTTGACTTTTAATAGGATAGGTATAAAATAATCGGACGGTTCAGATTTGTTGTTGGAGATTGAAGGGTCTTGATTGCGCTTGTTTAAGGCGGTGAAAAAGTGTAACACGTGTTTTGTGGTTATTTCATTATGAGTAGATTATTCATTGCTTCGCGCATACTTTCCTTAACAAAAGAAATATTGATGGAAGGTGTGAAAACCATCACGCTAGCGCTAGCGCATGCTCTAGATCTAATCTCGAGATTGCACATTTTCGCTTATTTACTAATCAACTACGACATGTTAAATATCTTTCCATTTGTATAAAATATGTTTTTCATGGAGTGATTTCATAATAATCACTTTATCATATTTACAAGACATGATCTAGAATCATACTTCTTTCATTTTTTTTACTTGTTATCCTAGATTTTACACAATCGTGCGTTAAAATTAAAAAGAATCAAATGCCATCGAAAATATAAAATATCAATTAATTAAAATTATATCTGCTTGACAAGTCAATGTAGTGATTCAAAAATTACATCAAAACGAAAGGTAATATATTATTGTAACGACACTATTTTAAAACAAAAAAGCCATTTATAAAACGACAATTAAAAAATCAAGCAGACTATTATTTAAAAATATTCAAAAAACAAGGAGATAAAGAAACATTTGTGGTTACGACATGATGTGACATTGATGTTGGTTGCGGTCCCGTTGATTCTAAAGTAGTTACTATCTCGACTACAAAACCAAGACCGTGGTGCCCGGTGGAAAGGGTCGAGGTAATTAACGAGGTTGAACACACTTGTTTTTGTTTTGAATGAAAAGTTAGATTGTATCGAAATAATGGTTTTAGTTTAGGTTGTTTTGGACTTTTTTCTATATTATTCCTAATTTAATAGGCAATTGATTTATTTTGATGTTACTTTTCTATTCGAAGTCTTTTCTTATATGTCTCAAGTACCGTCGTTTTGCATCTAACACCTATTGTGCAAAAATTAAACACATGGCTTTCTCCAAATATTAAATACATGAAAATAATTGAGTTCAAAATATAAGAGATCGATGGTCAAAGTTTAAAAATTGGAGGACATTTATATGAGTAGTAAATTAAAAACTTTAGCATAAACAACAATCCGATGTCGTCCAGCGGTTAGGATATCTGGCTTTCACCCAGGGGACCCGGGTTCGATTCCCGGCATCGGAATAATTTTTTCCACGTTTTTCTTTTTCCCTCATTTAATGAAATTACTACCGTAAATCATCACGCTATCCATCTCATTTATCTACTTTTATTACACTTTTTTTTTCATCAAACAATTCTCTAGGTAATATTTTTCGTATTAATCATCATCATCATAAATTCATATTTTTGTTATTTTTTGAATATTTGAGCTAGATACTCTTTTGATAACTATCCAAATGTTAATATTAATGCCGATTACATCTAAGTTTTAATGAATTGATCAAGGTTACTTAAGCATTTATAAAGCAGCCCATGCATTTCAAGAATCCGAGAACCACACCAAGGCTTCAATTTGAGTACAAAGTCAATACTAAATAAATATATTATCCAAAGTTGGTCACGAATATTACTCTATACGATGGCGTTTCTAATCGAAGTCCTTATAATGATAAGTGACTCCGATTTTTTGACAAAAAGCACTAAATAACATATTGTCCTTTATTAGATTTGGTAATTACAATGACATTAGGAAATCATGTATGTAAGATAAGAGAAATTTGGGCAAAAGGCCGGAACCATCCTCATTCACTCACTCATGAATTTTATGGTCTCATTCAATCACTTGTCATTCATTGGGTTTTTACTAATTGTTAACTTTTCCTAGTTACTAATCACAACACACGTGCTACGCACGTGTTCCGGGCCTGGGCGGTAAATTAGTAATTTCATATATAAAATCAAGAAAAAAAAATCAAAAATATTATGTAATATACTGAGTCCCAAAATCGAAATTGTGGCATTCACAGCTCCACTCAAGTCTCCTTTGACTTCAAGAAAAAATCCTGCACCTCGAAAATCTCTGAAAACCCAAAGAATTAGAACCGATTTAGCCAAGGTGAATGAATGGAGAACCGTAAGACGCGGGGTGTCATCGAATGGAGTTGCTATTGCAAGATTGTTATGGTCTGCATCTTAAACAAAGTGCATGTGGGGTTTTTTGTTTGTGCTTTTGTCGAGAGTTCTTGGGTTTTGATTATTTAATTACCCACATGTTATTTTTTACAATCTATGATTTGTAAATTATTTGTTTATACAATTTAGGATTTTGAAATTTAATTAAAATTTTTGGATAAAGTTATTTTTGATTTTTCTAATGTACTTTTTATATTTTAACTTTTGCGGATGTCTATGATAAGTATTTTACTATCAAAGTTCATGTGGGCGGCCATTTCGAACTAACACCTTATGTGGAATATGTAGACAAAGCATTTAATTTGCCTTAAGTGGGCGTGTCGTTTCCATGTAGCCCTATGTCAGATCCATTTAAGGAGCCTACGGTATTTGACTCATGGATCGATGCCTTTTAATATCCCATGTAGATTTAGAGAATTTCATCGATTCATGGTGTGAATTAGTTTTAATGAGATTTACATTGATTGTAATCTAAAGCCTGAAATTATTAGCTTGTATTCATTTGGTCACTCTCTCAAGTGGTTTTGACATCACAAGAAAGGATTTGTATATAAGCGCAGCAATGATATCAATGTATTAGATGATGTGAAAATTGGTGATGTCCTTTTGTTGAGCAATGAACCTTTTGATGTTAAAGCAGAGTCGATGAAAGTAAAACTAGTTCTCGAGGAAAATGACGGCACAAAGGCTCAATAAAAAGGAGACACGAAGCCCTTGCAGATCACGAGTATGACCACAAGTAGGATTTATGAAATTGAGGATAAAAAGACTCAAATGCAAAGAAATAGATGAGTTGTCAGTCGAGATCATAGTGTGAGAATGATAATTTGACGGGGAATGACGATCTCAAGCAAGAACCTGTCGAGTCGATAGAAAGGCCAGACCACATGCTGACATGGCGTAGAAGTTTACAGTTAAAGGTCGATGGTTATGTCAGAGTGACTTCCCGATGTACCATCATTCCATACTTGTTTTAAACTAGCGATTTAATGGAAGAAGAGAACATCTAGTAGCCGATGACGGCGAATGTAGATGCAATCTAGGCTAAATCTTAGATATGTGCATTTTAATGAGAAAGAAATGAAAGATCCAAATTTTTTTCCCGGTTTAGTATTTTCAAGTAAGGAACAGATTAAAAGTCATATATGAGATTATATTGCATAAAAAAATCATTATGGTTATCAACAAATGATAAGAAGATATGCGCTAAAGGCTACCCTTGTAGGTTTACTGTATGGATTTCTAAGGACTACTGAGATAAGTGATTGGCCTAAGTTAAGAAAGTGGTTAGACACATGCAGCGGTTGTCCTGGATGAGAATACATCTATATAATAGCACTTTTCGCAAAAGTACTGGGCGGGAAAGTTCGAGGTTACTACTCTATTAATAATCGCAACAATTGCTGTATTTTCTACTATCATATCCTTTTATGTTTTCTTTGTTAAACTATTTTTTAGTATTTAATAACTTAATGATTCAGAGGTCTTGTGGGATTTAGATGTTCCACATTGCTACAAACAATCAGGCTGCAAAAACAAGAGAGAAGGCCTTCAAGAAAATTAACGGAGACTGCGTCAGTAAACATGAGTCAGTCGATACTTATTGCGCCGAGCTCGTAAAGCATTTGGAAGTTCTTGTTATATTGATTTCGATCCACCACCACATCCATTATAAGATCTAATCTTCAAAAAATTGTATGTTTGCCTCAAACTATTAAGAGAAGGATTCATCCCTGCTTGTAAGAATGTATTGCGACTGTATGGATGTCATACCATGGGTTCTACAAATTCCAAATACCGGACACAGCCAGAGTATCGATTTCAATAATGGCTGGTGGCCACTGCACGGGTCAGCCGCGTGAGTATGAGATTGGCGTAAAACATGGCATCGTTCTTGGAAGGTTTAATGCGCGACTTAAACATAAAGCGATCAAGATGAAGTTTCAGGTTAATGTTCCGATAAATAAAAAGGTATGTCCATCATATTTTCTACGATTTGCATTATTTGAAAACTAAAATAACCGGCATTTTACCATTTGTGTGGACTAGAAAAGGAGATCGAGGTTACTGCAACAAAGAGGAATCAAGGCCAACATATTTATTGCAATTTCAAGAAGAAACATAGGACACTCCAGAGATAAATTTTTGGGCAATCGTAAGATCAACCAACAAAAAGAATTGAAGAAGGCCATGAGTGGCTACGAAGACACAAGTGACTTGCTCATACTCGCTATTAGAGCACGCAGTCCCAAAACAGCCAAGGGGCTTAATTTCTTAAATGTTTATAAGGATACTTTGTGTAATAATAACAATATTGAGTCTTTAATTTTTTTATATTAGCAAGTGATAAGCCAATCATAACAACGCTGGGAGATGACAGACTATGCTTACGGAAAGAATAAGAGATGTGTACTTAGAAATTTTAAAAAACCAGACCCTACGTGTTAAAAATTAAAAGATTTAGACCTAGATGGCTGAGAGTGTTGGTTTTGTAGCATCATGGAATGATAAGTTTGGATTTGAGGTGAAAACTGGAGGTGACCAATACATTGTCGATGGTATATCATGTTCACATTCCATTTCATGTCTTATACAATATCAAAAATTAGTATCTGCTAAGTTGTTATGGTCATATAAGAAAGAAACATTTCTTGACTATTTATTCACGTAATCAACCCAATGAACGGGATGGCTCTAAGGATAAAAGATAGCTGGAATGTCTTTCAACCTCCCTCAAATCAAACTAGCCGAAGACCAAAAGAAAAGGCAGTTAGGATATCACAGAAAGTTAAAAAGAAGGGAAATGATGCATTAATCTAGGTGGGTAATTGACATTGTAGTTGGCAAATGTAGGCACAACATCGGTGAAACGCCCATGTTATAGGAAAGTGAGCAGGACAAAGTCATTTAATTTTATACATTTTGGCATCATTTGATTTAGTGTAAGTTTATGTGGTATTTTCTAACCACTGTCGTATATTTGGTGGACGGAAAAGCAAATGAAAAACCCCAAGAGTTGTTACAAATGAACGCAACGACGAGCCAAACGGAACGGGTAGAATTCTCTTTAAGAAGAGTGGACCGCTTCATCGCCAGCGTGGTGAGAATGCCGCGACAACCGGTAGTGGGAATGTTTCATCAAGAAGTGCGGACACGTATCATCAAGCGAGATCATTTACCAAGAGGCGTGGGACTGCCATCATGGCGGGGGATTATCAACAAGTAAGTAGGAATGCTTCAACAAGTGGGCAAAGTTAACACGCAATCGTGAAAAAGGAATTCATTCAACCATGTGATATGAAGATGCTGCAGCCGAGTCTGAATCTGATGTTGTGATCTTGAAGGTTGTTCGGAATTCAGATGTGGATCCCTCTGTCCCAGCTCATGAACAAAGAGCAGCTGCCGCAACCTTACAAGAACGAAGCAAGAAAAACTTATGGAACAATCGAAACCTTAGTTGTCTACTATTTTTGTATGTTTCACAATCAACAATCTTTTCTAATGTCATTCTTTGAAGTCTATCTTTTATAATGAACTACTGATATTATAACATTCTTTTGACTATAAATAACTATGATTTGAACATCATTTTGTAAGCTTTAATACACTACATTAGATACAACTTGTCAAAGCACATTGCCATTCAACAAATTGTCATTCAAAGCACATTACCATACAAATTGTCATTCAAAGCAACCAAATTGTCATTCATTACATTAGATTTTCAAACACATTGTCATTCAATATATTCATTCTAACATCATTCTAGCGTCATTTGAGCTACCTAATAACAAAATCACTACTACAACACATAACAATACCAATAAGTGCTTTCTACACATTTATTCAAACACCTGATCAAGATTACTGTCCAACAATTGTTTAAATTCTTTATTCTCCACCACTAACAATCTTTATGAATCTTCAAGATTGCACTAATTTTTTACCAACAACTTTCAACTTCTCCTTCAAACTTCTTCTTTCCTTTGCTTGAGTTGATGACTCCAAATCATCCCACTCCATCCACTCATGACCTCCCTACTCGATTGAAGTAGAGAATATGTCACAAATTTAACATGTAATTGGACATTGATAAACATAAAGAGCAAATACATACCGAATCCATAGGACATGCCCAAAATACCTGACCCGGGTTGTCCAAAGTTCTTGATATGTTCCTTATGCACTTTTCTCCACAATACTTAGAGAAATTGAACGCCTATCGACGAATCGATCGAATCAGTTTCTTTGATTCCATTTCTTATTCCGAACCTTAATCGATTTGGGCTTTGAATGCCCTAATTTTGATTTCTTTGGGGGCTCAATATATTATAACATTTTTATTTTTTCTTCAGTTTTTTATATATGAAATTACAATTTATCCTTGGACAAAACACGAGCATAAAGACATGCGTGTTCACCGATCGTCACTTTCACGAAAAAGCTAACAGCTGAAGTAAAAAACCACAATAAAATGATGCTTTAAGAAACGGCACTAGCAAAGCTCATGTTGTCGAACTGATGCACAAAGAGTTCGGTGGAAGTTCGTGAGAGAAGTTCGAGACAAAAGTTAGCAAAATCACAAACCAATGAAAAATGAATGTAGCAATTGATGAGTCCTTGTAAAAATGTTAGTATTCCAGGAGGCAAAAATGTGAATACTAGAATAATGCAACTTCAGACTGACGATCCAACAACCTCGAAACGACGCGGTGGCCGGAGACAATTCTGAAGAGAGTGAAATCATTGAAAAAAAGAAAATATTTTATTTTCTTAAATGTTACTCCGTATTTAGCTTGGTTCTCCACATTCTCGAGCTTTATAAAATTTGCATAACTTTTTTTTTTAATTTTTAGCAAATAAAAAATTATTGGGTATGTATTTTCAAAAATCCTTTCAAAATGTGAGCTGTATGTAATCGGCGAGATTCCTTGGCTGGATCTAGTAACTCAAGAAATAGGTCAATTTTACTTCATCATTTGGTTGGAATTCTTGTTTGTCACTCCAAATTCATTAATCATTAATCTGTGTTTTCTTTTCTCGATTCTGGTGAAAATCTAATATGTGGGCGCGCGGTGGGCGGACGAGGGATCCGCTGGAGAAAAAGTATCATGGCCGGGGTCGATTGCTTTTTAAATGAATTTATATCAGACAAAAAATGCCCTACAAATTTAACACGTAAAATGCATCCACATAACGGCATTAAATGAAATTTCACGGTGGGATCAAATAGGACAATTTTTAAAAGAAATGTGATCGATCAGGATACTTTCAAACATATGTAATCGATTGTAAAACATCGTTAAACATACAGCGACGCTCCGCCATTAACCCGCCAAAAAGCACTGCTTGTTTTGAAGAGAGAAGGGAGGATGACACAGAAGACGAATGATCATCATTAGAGAACTTCGAATTCGTGTAGCGAAGGTACTTCTCAACTAAGTTGGTAACAATTTTACGACGAATGGAATTTCGAATTCATCTGGTGATTAGAAGATACTTTTCAACTATCACCAAATTACTAATAGATCATATCATAAAACTCAAAACTAAATCAAACACCAGTAGAACCAAATCCTCCAGAGCCCCTAACAGTAGAGTCCAAATCATCAACTTCTTCAACCTCAGGTGTAACAATTTGCTCAATAATCAACTGTGCAATTCTATCACCAATTTTGACTTGAAAGTCAACATCTCCATGGTTGAACAAAATGACTCCAACTGTTCCTCTGTAATCTGCATCGATCACTCCTGCCAACACATCTATCGAATTCTTCCATGCTAATCCCGAACGTGGAGCTATAATTTAACCCAAAAAAATCAATATCAAAATTAATCATACCAACATAACCATTGATCTTAAATTTCACAACCAACACCCAAAATAGATTGTACATTTTGAATATCAATAGTCCAAATTAAAGTCGATGGCTCAATAGCATGGTGGCATCCGACCTAAACTTCCACAAGGAGGTCTCGGTTATACTATTCATATTCTACTTTCATTGTAGCAATTATTCTAACTATCTTTAGTTAGGAATTTCAGTATTCGCTATTTGTAATAATCAATATATGTATTCATAAATTTGTAATACTATGTAAACATAATCTTCAACGCTAATTTACAACAAAAAAAAAAATAGTCCAAATTAACAAACTTTGAAATCTCCATTATCAGTAGTCCAAATTAACGAACTTTGAAATCTCGATTGATATAAATAGCTTTGATTTGAACAAAATTAACACGTTAGTAAGAAAATACATCAAAAATACTAGTATTAGATGTATATTTTACCAAATATTATACTACTAGTATCGAGTTCAAAATATAAAAAGGCAGTAACATAATTAGAAACTGGACAATCTTTTTGGGACAAGGGAGTAATTGATTATTTACCTATGCGAGCATAAGTTCCTGATGGGACAGCAATGCTCAAATCCGTTGGAATCAATGCCTTTCCTCTAGCTGGAACCTTAGTTTCAGCAGCACTACAATCCCCACCAAATCAAACAAATAATCCAAATTTAGTTGTCCAATTTAATAATCAAACAAATATATCCCAATTTAGTTGTCCAATTTAACATATCAAACAAATTACTCCAACTTAATGTATCCAATTTTATAAATCAAACAAACAAAACCCAATTTAGTAAGAAATGAGTAGAAAACTAATAAATTAATAAATCAAACAAATAAATACCAATTTATTTGTCCAATTCAATTAAAATGAGCATAAAATTAACAAATGAATACATAATCACCTGGAAAGATCGTATCCAGCTGAGAAAGGGGAACCACGGGAGGGCAAGATGGCATTTTCAGAGTGCTTTTTTACGCGAAAAAACAGAGTGGTTGAAGCTGATGAAACGGTGTCGTTTTGGGTTTCAACCTCAGCCATGGAATAAATTTGAGGGAATTTTTTAGGGAATGTTTGAAATTTCAAGTGTTTGAGAAATAGTGGAAAGGATTTGTAGTATAAATATAGGGTAGAATGGCGCCAAATATTCCCGCCATATTTAATTAGGGAGATCAAATATGGAACGAGTGGAGTCGAGTCGAATATAGTATTGTGGTATTTAGCTTAGAGATATAAATGAATTGGATAGTAGGTAATGAGTTAAGGTCGCTTATAAATGGCTCAAGCGAATCAAGTTATACATACAGAAAAGTATTGAAAAATTAATTTCATATTAATTTATTAAGACCTGTATTTATAAATAAGATCATAACCTTTGTCGTTCTAACAGGTAATATAATCTGACATGTTTTATTCTAATGGTCCGATGTGGTATAATGGTATTATTATAAACTCACTCCTAGTTTCAATGTTCAACTATATGATTGTTGGTTTGGTTTTATGAAAAATCAGATTGTATATAAATGCATCACTTGGAGGTAAATTTTCTTTCGACATGTTAATGTTTTTAGTTCTATTTTTTCCTGTTAAAAGAATGCAATATGCACAAATTAATGAATATTTGAAGTATCTCTATTAAGCTATTATTCTCAAACTGCATCATAAAAGAAAACGAAACAATCAAACAAAGCTACACCAAATACTTTTTTTGGTATAGCAATTGATTAAGCAAAAGTAAGTAGTCAAAAATATTCTGCAGGTAAGTAGTCAAAAATATTCTGCAGTGAAATTGTTCATGCTGCCATGGGCTCTGCTAATAAGTTATGAGCATCCCATTGTCATATTTATACATATCTGTCTAGAATCCGTAGGGACGAAGGATTCGACTAGGTGTTCCCATTTATGAGCAGCAATGGATAAAAGACTTGGCAGACTCACTCCAATGCTTTGACAACAGTTTTATCTTACAATTTTCACTTGGATGAGAGGGGTTATCTTCTAATGTTTACGATATTTATATAATAGGGATTCAACAGAAGTAACTTGGTCATATGCACTCCATGATCAAACACGGAAAGCATAAGGCTAATACGACACCAGAAGTCTTCATGTCACCAGACAGACGAGGTTGTTACTGCTGTCTTCTACTCTTTCCTAGCTTCCTGGGCTTTCATCTTTCTTATTGGTGATCTGTGAGCTACAAAGCCGAACAACATGACATGTTAATATAGCATTACCGAAATGCTTAAAGATCATTTTGAACAGATTAACTAATCCTTAAGACAGGAACAAGACTTTCAATGGAGGCAGTAATTTCTCAACCAAGGAATGGCGTTCAAAGACTAAATATAGTGTTAGTAATCTAATTAGAGGCCGTAATAGTCTTGAATGATGTAATCATTGATAAAGAATATTAATCCTAAATCTGAAAGATCTGGTTCAGAATTCTATCTTAACCACATGATATCCATAAAGACCACAAATCATATATAGGCTGTATAACAATTATATCCAGATAAAAATTAGTGTTCCACAGGAATTTAGGACATCTTCTTTGTTCCACACTAACTTGAACACTTATCCTAGAAGAGGGTTTGTTTACCAAAATTGTCAATATAAGTTCATGATTTGAATGGGACAACTGTTTACTATATCCATGGGATGAACGAAAAAACCATGACCCAAGAAAATAGTGAAACCACAAAGACTAGGTAGCTAAACTCATCGTTGCTGGTTTGGAGTTAACCAATTCTATCGAGAATTCACTGGGGAAATTGGCAGGGGACACAACTACGAGGATGCGGAATTAACAGATCTCCGCTCCCACAATTGGAATGGAAATGGAATGTGGAAGAGTAGTTAACTCTTCCCCCTCTCAAGACCAATATGTAGACGAACTTGGCTTCCCCTCATCCCCTTCACTATCCCGCTCGGATACCAAACGTAACAATTAAGCTTCCGCCACCAACTTCAGATAGACTTATTTTCCCAACACCTTAGAGAAACATATATAACCAACTGTACTGAATTTTATGCAGGTGATAAGAAAAAGTATTGCAAATAAAAGGAGCCCTCCGGTGCTTTGCAGATTTTACCTGATCTTACTGTCAGGTTCAACAGGTGGTGGTTCAAATCCTATATCGTACAAGTGGGAGTTGTGTAAAGACATCTTGGCAATCTCCGCAATAGCAGCATTACGAGTAGCAGGAACTTCACTAGCCAAGTCTTCATAGGCAGCCTTAAAAGCCAATTGCCAAAAACTAGGCAACCTAATATTGTTACCATGAGTGTAAATGTTCCACATTTGCCTCACCTTCTTCTCTTGATCCTCCACCTCCTGCATTACAACACACAGAATAAAAAAACCAAAGAGTAACTTCAATAAATTGATAAATTTGATAACAACCACTCAGCACTATCACTCTTGAACCAAGTAACAAGAGTTCTCATTAATTCTGGCTTCATTTACTCAAGTAAGCAGTACTAATGATGGAAAACATTTCCAATACTCCCACAGGCCAAACACCTGTGTAGCCTTCAACAATTTACCAACAAGGCTCCAGACTCCAGTTTTCGCACAATCAAGGCTCTTGTTACTTCTTGAGGCTCGGCTTGACTCATAAACAGGCCTACCCACAAATCATATGACGAACCCTCACCAATTGGATTTATTTCTACATGACATTTTTAACTTCACATAGAAATCATATGCACCAGGTAAACAGAAGAACATAATGGTTACAGAAGAAAAGTACCAAAATATCAAAGTCTTCATGGAAATCAAGCTCATCGGAGACACGAGTGAGGTTGCCAGAAGACCATTTGAGTGTAATAGAACCAGTAAACATAGACCATAATGCTAGCAAAATGATTGCAGCTAATGCCCATAGCTTATATCTGCCTTTCCCAAAGAAACCATTTTCAGACCCAACAGATTCTTTCTTGATAAGTGTTGCAGTACTTGATGCATTACTAGTTGTCATTTGTGCTTCTTCATCTTTCATATTTTCTAGTTTTCTTGGTATTTGAACTGTTCTAAGTGTGAAAGTGGGGAAGTTATTGGACAACCTTTTTGGTGGTTAGACTTAGTTTCCTCAATAGAATTCTCTCATCTAATAATTAAAAAGAGAGTCAATAAGTGAGGTATCACTGTATCAGTTTGAGAACGACTTCAACTATAAATATCCATGTGGACTGCCACTATATCACAACCACCAACGTGATAGGTTGACCCACAATTTGATGGTGGCATTTATATTGGAGGGGCCTATATTTCCACTAATAATTATGGGACAAATTTATGTTTCCATAAATTGGATGAGAAATAAAAAAAGAATTATCAATATAAAGTTTTGAATTGTGAATTTTGGGGGGAAGATATACCCTATAACACAAACATTTGGAAGGGTAAAGTGAACATCACACAGCAAAAGGAATTTACTATCTCTTGTGCTTTCTGACTATGTAAATTAAAGTAATCACACTATCACAGTAAATCATCAATTCAATCTTCACAAGCTAAAAGATTAAGGCAATGAGTATTCATCAATACGGCCCCACATGAAGATAGCATCTTGTACATAATTTAAGTTACACAACTCTAGTTAATGGTACAACACTAATATAATTATTATTGCAGATACGAAATTGCATACAGATGCTACAAGTCGTACTCAAATGTTAATAATCTCCTTGGGTAAAGCATTAACATTTTGGTTGTCCATTTTTGGGGGAAGTGGTTCTGTGGAAGTCGGGCCATTTTCGAAAAACTTGATATGACATAGCCTTTCACCAGCTTCATCGGCGAAGACAATCTTTCTTCTCTCCCTGGGGATTATAATCTCAGGGGTGGAAGGACCATCCTGAGTTAAACTCTGCAGTGAAAACGACTAAATGAGAAACAGCATTAACAAAGTTCATATGATAGAGAGCATTGCAACTTCATTCAATAGATGGCACATTGGTACTGTACAACACAAAGGCTACTACTTACCATGATTTTGCAAAAGCGGTTGCAATTTCTTGACATCACAGAAAGCGATCTTCTTGCATTTTCTTCAACCCTCGTGGCAGTTTTAATGGCTGCTACGACCTGCCAATTAATATATCCAAAAACATTACTACACTTGTAAGATAACTATGTAATGGCACTCCACCTACCGTCACATTTTTTTCCCTTTCAAATGGCATCTATATAAAGAATTACATGCAGGGTTGCACAAGTTCTGATTGATTGTTGGAATAAAATTATAAGGTTCACTGCTCTCAAAGCCACTTAATGATCAGAGTAAAACTGCAACTAATATATTGTATTAAGCAAAGAAACTGGCAGAGCAGAAACAGAATATATATATAACAGAAACAGGCATGGGAAAAACAGCATATATATAACAGATGACAAATTTGTAATTCAATACCTCGTCTGCATCCTTTCTAGAGCTAAGGTTGCGGCATGAATTCAAAAGCAACTTTTGTTCAATAATCTCTTTCATGGATTTCAACTCATTCAGAAGTTTTCCTGCTAGGGAATCAGCATCATGCATTTGCCGCTGTGAGAATGCAATAGCACCTTTGGAGCAACTTTTTACAGAGGTGCATCCAGTGTTGATAGAAGGCAGGGACCTAGAATAACAATGTTGCTCAAGGTTGTGCTTGGGCGGAGAACCTCGTTTTTCACTCCTTGCTTTCTGAACAATATGACTTGAGCTTATAAAAACTTTTCTTTGATTTAGTTGCTCCGGTTTTGCATCATTTTCAGCCCTTTTAGCAGTCTCAATATTTGACCTTGCTATTGGTGGACTGCTTTCAGTTTTCTCGAGGAAAAGCTTCTCCTTGCATTCTGAAAGTTCAAGCAAGAAAATTAGTTGATTGTACAAGGGATAAAAAATTAGTTGAATGTACAAGGGATCAAATGACTTACTATACTCGTCACAATCGTCATTCAATTCTTCACAGTTCATGGCAAGACATAGACGTTCTTGAGAGGTGGGAGGAATGATCTGCATAATGGAAGCATATGGTTTAGAATCACTTCAACAAAGTAACAAGGAGAAGTAGTTATTAAAAAAATAATGTCCAAACCTTTCGAGTGAGCCTCCCAGGAATCTTTAGGACTGGAGCCGAAAGAGTATAATCATCAAGTGAATTTTCAGTCTTTGAAGAGGAGGAATCTATGTTTACCATCTCAGGAGGCTGTTTTTCACTAGTCGGTGGCAAATTGGAAGGAAAGTCATTTCCAGGACTCCAACAATCCCTTGTAGCATCAGTAGAGCAGCATGTTTGATTTTTATCCCTTTCAGCTGTCTCATAATTCATGGAATCAGATTCATCGTCATGGTCTGAGCATGCATGAAAATTTAAGGATGAAACAGATTGTTGCAAGGAGAAAGACTCCGTTTGAGTCACGGGAGCCAAATGATTTATGATTTCAAGTTCAGTGTCGACTGAAATGTCATGTGGTTGAACTCCTGGACTACTACTGCTCTGTCCTGAAGTCCCGTTCAAAAGGTGAGAGTTGTTTAAAGATCCAGAGATGTGACAAATCTGATCCTTATGAGACGTAACAATCTCGGGAGTACTTCTAGAAAACATACTATCAGACTTGTCGTTTGAGTCTGTGTCTGGTGCAGAAGAAACCACACATGGTTGGCAACTCATCATTTCATCACTTGCATAAACAATATCTTCATCACTAGCTTCAAGCAAAAGAATAGGCTCCAAATGGTCATAGCAAACCTCATTTAGAACACAACTTTGGCATTCCTCTATGCACAAAACTTGTTGAAAACTGTCACATCCATCTACCTCAATATCTTCAGATGAATCTGGGAAATAGTCTTGATATCCATCTCCATATAAAACTAGTTCCTGGTTATTGTATACATGTTCCTCCAGGACTTCGTCAGAAAAATCAGTATCAAAATTTGGTTCCACAACATCAACAAAAGCAATTGAACTTGGGACCTCGAAGTACTCAGATTCAGGATCCTCACTTTTGACACAAACTAGTGACATCAAGTCTCTATTAGCAAACCCAAAACCTTCAGAATCAAGAAGCGGTTCTAATTTGACTGAAAGAGCACGATCTGGTCTGACAGTTCTTCCACTGCTGCATTTCCTTTTTCTGTTTGGTGATTTCTGTGAAAGCTTTTGTTTCCAATGAATAAGGGGCTCCTTGAGATCAAACTCGTCTTCTTGAGACTGCAAGTTATCATAAACCCAGTTTGCTGAATGACGGCCACTTGAGAGTTTTTGTTTCTTCCTTCTCCAAATTTCCCTTATTTGATGGAGGGTCATGGTAGAATCATCTGGCATATCATCACTACTGCCGTGACTGACACACTCGGAAGACCCAAAGTCTTCTTTCCTCAATGTTCTATCTACCTTTGGCGGCCACAAGGCCTCCGTCTTAACCTTAATTTGCTCAACTGCAGAATTTGAGGACATCCTTACAGCATCTTCAGATTTGTAAACATCTTTCAAACTTTTGAATCGAAGAGCTGGCTTTCCACAAGAATTCACATTGGGCACTTTAGTAACTGAACCTTTCTTAATAGCAGAAATGAAGTGCAAATGCCTGCAACCCCTCGTCTCCATATTGAGTTGATCAATCTCCCTGGAATTTATATGCTAAATATGTTGCGAAATTGAAATAGAATGGCTGATATAGCATTCGGTTTTGTTCCAAAAATGTCGTTCCAATACTAATAAGCCTGACAAATGAGAATTTTGGTTTCTATCACTACCTAAACAAAAAGATAATGTTAAAATCTCAAATTAATAATGCCAAAGTATGGCAGCATCAAGTAATGAAAATAACATCCACCCAAAACTGTAAACAACGCGTTCTTCAGTAGAAATGCCTTTCTACGAGCAAACTCAAGAGCACAATAGATATACTCAGAACTCATGAAAGACAGAATATGAAAGAGATCGAGAATACCTTAACGCATCAAATACTTCTCAGTAAAGAACCCGATCGGGTAGATCTACGCGAACAACATAAATATATAATTTAAAAATTGAACTAGAAACTATCCCGATAAACAGTCATTGCGTTTAACAACTACAATAAAATCCGAACACTTTCAGGAATAAATTTTCTGGTTTAGCGAAGGCACGAAGTTCATCTCATTAACAACGAATAAGATACAACACAATTGTAGTATAAACTAATAAATTAGATCGCATCCTAAAGAAGTAAATGTACATAATCATCTAAAAATTATGTAAACAAACTAAAATTAACCAAATACCACTTAAACAAAGAATGAAACTATGCACTAATACAAACGCTATAATTAAAATGTATATCTACAAAAAAATAGAGAATTAATTTATACGGAGTATATGTTATTCAATAAAAGCATAGATACTAGAGTTCAATAAAATAGTGGATTTATTATGAAATTGAAGAAGTGAAAAGTGGACAATTATTTTGGGACAGAGAGAGTAACGTTTGTTTACCTGTAGGAGTACGATGAAGAGATGCGAGGGGGAGTGAGCTGCGTCAAGATCGTGACATATGTAATGGGCCTTTTAAGGGTTTTAGATCTCGCGCCAAATAATTTTGCCCTTTTGGCGCCAATCTGCTTTTTTATTTATTGCATTTTATTATTTACTAATTCCTATCTATTTCGATAATGGATAAATATATTCTTTAATTACCATCTTTCAATAATGCGAACGTGTATAGTTTACACTTATCAAAATTATACGAACGGGTATCACTCTGTCCCTTGGCATTTGAACCTGGGCAACAAAGTAAGTTTGAAGTTCTTGTGTCTTGGAAATAGTTTTTTGCCGTTTTCTATTTATAACATTTTTTATTTACTACTTTCCTTCTTAGTTTAGTTTCATGTATTTTGATAATCCTTTTGATGGAGTAACGTACTCTAAAATTAGATACCTCCAATTCTTTTGAATTCCATAGGAAACAAAGAAATTTGATATATTATAAAAAAATATCACTTTCCAAATCAATTATTAATATCATAAGCGGACTAATTATCAACTTTCTAGCGTGTGTTTACATGCAATATTTTAAATACTATTGGAAAATATCAAAATGAAAAAATTTAAAAACTATGAGACAATAATATTGCTTATTTTAAAAAATCGAAAATTTTGGTGGTGTGATTGCACATCTTGGTACACATAAGTCCATGATCCGCTTATGGTTATGATTGGAGATAAATAATTAGGATCAGATTTTAGTCCCTTTTTTATCGACTCATTTTAAAGATGTTAGTATTAAAAATCGTGTTGATGTTTCGCTGGGGCTAAGGTTTTACGGAGTTCGGATTTAGGTACTGAAGTTAAAATGGGTCGTTTGATCTTGAAATAGTTGATTGATCATCGATCCAATGGGTTGGAGTACATTTTTTCTTCATAGAATTTCCATATATTCATAGTTGCAAACACAAACTTTGTTTTCCCTTCTTTTTATTTATTCATTTTAATTAACGGTTTTGGTTTTATGAGGTGACAATGTGGCAATAAACTTTTCGTTATCTTAGGTGATTAATTTAAATTAAAAATAATATTTTAAATAATATTTTTGAAAACAAATAGAAAACAAAAAGCGTCGCGTCAAACCCGATCAACTATATACACCGAATAGTAAAATTAGCGATGAAATATTTGGCTGGTAAACGTCTTCCAAACAGTACACTTACGGATAGGGGGCATCAGGGGTAAATAGATATGCCGATGAGTCGAGCCATGCCATATGACTCGCTCGATTAGGCTCACGTGAGTCGAGGTTCGAGATCTCTAATGAATCTAGTTGTAAGCCAATCTTGAAGATTAACAGTTCGGTGGCTGGGTTTTTATATTCATCTTTGGATAGGGGCTGCTGCCAATTCCAATTTGCTGATTGTTTAATGCTCTTAACGCAACTTGCAAGTGGCAGGTGTGCTTCTTCTAATTCTGGCCACCCTTAGGCCTATGTACATCTAAAATTCAGTGGAATTAACTTGTTGGCCATTAAACTTGCTGTTCTTTTCATTGTTTACTTTGGTAACTTGATTGAATAATATTTATAGCATTCGGCACTGAGCAAACAACAAGCTTCTTAAATTATGTAAACGAGCCGGAGAGGTATGGTTTGGCTCGGTTTGATCTCAAATTTAATAAATTCATCTCAATTCGATTTGAGGTTTTCACATAATTGATTCAAGTTTGACATATTATAGATATGTTGTAAAAAGTCTCACAATGAAAAATTGAGGAATCTTACATCAGTTTATAAGATATTGATCATCCCTCCTATCATCAATTGATTTTAATAAAAAAAATTATGATTATTAACATGGTATCAGGAATATTCATTTGGATTAAATAAAAAATAAAAATTAACACGTGCAACCGAGAACGATTTGGTCGGAGAAGGATCGGGTTTGCACAAGGGAAATGTGTTGAAAACAAACTAAGAAAGTCCAAGTGGGTTTATAATATCATAGATAGTTTCTTATATCACAAATTTGTTTTATGATAAAATCTTTAGGCAAACTTTCTAAACGAATTTTTGAACCTTTGAATCCAATAATACTCGTTTATAATCTTAGCACGACTTAGCTTTATGTCCGGATCAAACATTTTTGTCTCTTAATGACTTACGATCTCTCTAATTTATAATGTAGATTTTAGGGAGTTTGATTGCATATGAAACGACATATCTTAAATTATGTTTGGGAAGTTAATGAGCCGAGTTTAACGTGGCCGGCAATTTCGTTAGTACCGGCGGCAGCTTCGGCCAAGTAGGCTGCGATAGTTCGATTATATGATTATTATGATATATTTAAATAAAATTATAAAACTAATACTCTAATTTTTTGATGATTTTAATTTATTGTCGAGATAGGAATGTTCTTTATGATGAGCTTTTTTGTTATAAATGAGTTAAATTATCGGTCGATTTATTGATTGACAATTAATGTTACGTATATTATTTTCATGTAACTTTCTTTCTTTAAAATTTGAAATTTCATCCAAGTAAGTAGGCTGAATTTATGAAATAGTATTGGCCGTAGAAGTAAAGTCTATTCAATTTCGAGGCTCGTACTTGTTCTATGTTCAAGTGATATAAAGATCCGACAAACTAGATTAAGAATGAAAGAAAAAAAGAAATAACTAAAAAAATAATTTAAAAACCAAACATAAAAATACACTTAAACAAACCAACTAAATACCAAACCATTAGCTCACAATTGAACATTTACGTTACTGAGAAAGATCTGTGGTAATGTCCAAATTGTTCTGAACTAAAAAATTTCAAGAACTATAACAATCTATGGCTACTTCTTCTAAAAAAGGCAAGTTATTTATACTCTTTTTAATATTGGTATGTGTTTTTACTCATGTTTTTTGTGACCCAAATTCATTTGTAGTAACTGAAACTGAAAGCTTGTCTGAAAACAAGATTATTGATAATGAAAACTTGTCTGAAAAAAATATTCTTGAAAATTATTTGGGCACTCAAGATATACTAAGTAGGCATCAAGTTCAACTAGAGAAGCTTGAGGAGTTAGTTAAAAATCTTAGTGAGCTGGTAACTAGGTTAGAATCAAGATTTTCGGAGTCTGCTAGGATCAAGATTTTGGATGATAAGAAACTGAGTAATGATAAGTCTTTGAGGTTTGGGAACAAAGAAAGAGTTAATAGTGATGAGGTTGTTAAGGGAAAAGGGGATGGAAATTTGGAGGGTGAATCTAGAGATGGGGGGAAAGTGGGGGCAGTACCTATTACAAGGTATAGTCCTGTTTGGGCTGAGAGCTTTCATTTTGCTTCTGCGGTGAAATTGAGAACGAATCCGACTTGCCTTAATGTTTTACCGTTTAAGGATGATGAGGGACTAAGTAAGTATGTTGCAGTTGGCGATGATGGTGGGAGAGTTTACTTCTTGTTGAAGATTGGAGATGTTTCGGAGGAATTTTCCACGTTATCGGGGTCTCCGGTCAGTGTCATGTTGTCATACTTGACGGTGTATAAGAATGAGAGTATCTTAGTAACGGGACATGAAGATGGTTCTGTTTTTATGTATAGGCTTTGGGAGGAGCCGAATGGAGAGGAACTGAGTTCACTTCGTGTGGAGAAAATTGGGAAGTTTGCTTCGGAAGATGTCGGGGGAGTTGGATCGGCGGTCACTGTCTTGGAAGTGCATTATGTTGGCAGAAAGAGGTATATATTATCTGCTGATTTCGATGGAAAGATTAGGGTTCTCAGGGAAGACGGAGAACTTTATGGCGAGGTTGCACCACCAAGAAAGCCACTTGCCTTTTTAAAGCAGAGACTGTTGTTTCTTACTGATACAGGTGCTGGATCGTTGGATTTGAGGAACATGAAGATTCGCACATCTGAATGCGAAGGTTTAAACAATACTGTGGTAAAAGAATATATCTTCGATGCCACAGAACGGTCCAAAGCTTATGGCTATACGTCGGATGGCTTTCTAATACATACGTTACTGTTGGGTGACATAACAAACTTCAAGTGCAGGATTCGATCCAAAAGGAAAGTTGAAATGGATGAGCCTCTATCCCTCCAATCAATAAAAGGGTATATGCTAATTGCGAACCAGGAGAAGGTTGCTGTTTACAACATATCATCTTATAATTATGTTATGGCTGGTGGGCCGCGGTTTATGTTTTCCGTCAACTTTGATGAGATAAAGTCTTCTTTTGTAAATCACCAACCTGTGGAGTTAAGTTCCGAGAGAAGAACACTGATCCCTCTGGTTGCCAGTGACCGTGAAAAGCTTGTTATTCTCAATCTAGGGAGTGGGTATATCGGGATGTATGGCTCCAGTCTTCCTCTTTTCAAGAACGACTTTAACACAATGCTATGGACAAGTCCTTTTCTGTTTTTCATTCTTTTCCTCTTTGGAGCATATTACTTTTTTGCCAATAAGAAGGGAGTTAACCTGCTTGGGGATACGATGATCCGTTCTACCTGCACCGATCACAAAGGGCTTGATTAATTATGCGCCTCGGTGATAGATCTTTCACCGACTCTTCTAGAAACGTGGATGCCATGGGCTACGAGTAATACTAAGAGGCCGCCGGTATGGTTCACCATACCGGTATTACAGTGGAAGCGGTAATCGCTTTGCATCTTGAAACCTGAATCTGGAATTCCCAGAAATGCGCTTTGTTGATCCAAATTCTGAGAACCACCTCAGAGTTGAAATTCGGGGTTCAAACTTGGAAGCTGGGGTTTCTGAGAAAGAAAGTATATTCGTGAGCGATCTCGGGGCGGGTTGATTTCAGCCGACTTGTAAAATCAACCACATTAACTCACGCTTTGCAGGGAAATGGTTGGTGAAGATAGTTGTATCCGCTCTTGGACGTCAAGTCATGCTTATCTGAGCTCCATATAGATGTTCATCATCTTATAGTTCATCTCACTAATGAGAGTTACCAGATTTCAATGGAATGTATGAAGGTGTTGAATGTTGATGTAATGCATCTGGTGAGGAAAAAGGCTAAGATTTTGGTTGAACACCTACTGAGATTTTGCTGTTTGTCTGTTTTCTTTTCTTTACATATACAAGTATGAGACATGTAATTCTGTAAAACTGTCGACAGTTTTTCTCTTACGCTATCGATGAAACCTGCTTCGCCAGGGATTCTCCCTCTCATTGTCATGTTTCTATTGAGATATCTAAATAGTATTCTAATTAATGATTCTACCAATAAATGGGCACCATAAGCTGGGGTTGTCATGAAAAAGGGGCGTCGGCTGATGCATAGAGCCCTAAACTTAGAAGTCAGCTACAATTTGGATGAAACAAAGGCAAAATTGAGGCCATGTCATGTACATCGTCTATATTTCTGATAATGGAAAGACATTAAAATGAGGTGTACTTTTGCCCAATGAAATGAAATAAAAAGGATTGCAGGACATCGTCTACTTTTGTCATGTACATCGTCTATTTTTAATGTAAATTTGGCTTAGAAAATGAAATAAAAAACTGCCTTGAATACCTACTATTTTGATACAGAACCAAAAGGATTGCAGGACATGTCATGTACATCGTCTATATTTCTGATAATGGAAAGACATTAAAATGAGGTGTACTTTTGCCCAATGAAATGCAATTACTATCAGGGAACTGCTTAATATTTTCAGAAGGTCGTGACAAAATGCAGATATTATCAACATCTCAGGTATGCCCACAGCTAAAATACACGAGTCAATCTTCACATCAATGCAATCTGACAGAACTGGTCGGCTCATCTTTGTATTATCACATAATCTTGCAAAATCAGACTGGAACAGGCAGGCCTTTCTTTGCCATGCTATCAAGGATATCGTTAAGAGCTTGACACAACCCAACAATCTGCCAAAAGCAACAATGAAGTGTCGGTCTAAATGGAAAACCTCTCAACAGATGAAATCAGACAAGGAAATTAGCAAATGACGTATAAATATGTTCATGGATTCTATGAGCTCTAAGTACAAAGTATGAACTGAATAATATTCTTCCGGGCTCTGTGTAATAGGCTAAGAATTAAGGAAAATTATCAACACTCCCTAAGAAAAAGAAGGGGGAAAACAGAGATGATAGACAAAGATAGGAAAATCACAGAATTTAGTAAGAGCCAACACCTGGTGATCCCATTGCTGCAACTCCTCTGTGTCGTCCTCAAAATGGATAACCGCCTCGACCTGATGTATCAAGTCATCAAATGAATTGTCATCAGAAAGAAGTAAAAAGAAAAGGCAGCTAGCTAAACATCATTACTTCAGATTAGATCATGTGTGCATGCTAGAGCTACCAATTGAACATCATCTACGGTATATACTAAACACAAAAGTCAGAACAACTTATTCACTAAAAGATCAAAGGCTGCAGCAGAAAATAGACATAACAGAAGTTATACCCATAACATAAAAAAATTATCAACAGAGTGGTAACAAGATTCCCTGTAGGAACAATGTA
Source organism: Lithospermum erythrorhizon (assembly GCA_019722365.1). Lineage (NCBI taxonomy): Eukaryota > Viridiplantae > Streptophyta > Magnoliopsida > Boraginales > Boraginaceae > Lithospermum > Lithospermum erythrorhizon. Next base: position 646,677 of record JADFUC010000767.1, on the reverse strand, counting down.
AATCGGTGTCAAGGAGTATATACCTGATCAATTGAGCCTCTCATTCTGTCTTCATATATCATTCTTGAAGCAATCTTTTCAGCCTGATAGAACAACAATATTGATGAAAATATCCTGTGCACATTACACACTGTAGAAATACAACTAGAGCCCTAAATACATGTAGGAGTTCTTTCAGAACATATTAATGAAGCCATATGGATTTAGTGGAATAAATCAAAATGGCTCATTACACTACCTACACTTCTTATCAATTGTGTAGTAGACTAGTAGATATACTTTGGAGTTCACTATTGGGTCAATTTAAAAACAGTCCCCTTCTTTTATCACATGGGTAAGGCTGCATACAATCCGACCCCACTAACACGGCTTAGGCAGGAGCCTCTGCAGAGGCATTGGGTCATGTTAATGTTAATGTATGATATTAATGCAACCATAAATGTGTAGGAATTAATCTCAGTTATATGAGATTCTGATGTGTCGCAATCCACCAATCAGCAAGCGGAAAGATAGACAATTTATCATCAGACACAACTGACAGAATCATATCTATTCAGGAATTGACTTTACAAAGCCTTCATTTAAGTTACATCACATCTGCCTTCCACACTTTTCTAGAAGACAGGATGGTTGGCCAAACTTTTACAGAAAAAGCTGGGAGTTCTACTGTCCATCACATGCTTGGAGTTACATCACATGCTTTATTTTCATATGATCACTACTTATAAGCTACCGAAAAAATCTCTAGCCAAACACCCACAAGGCCATGTTCATTAAACGCAATTATCAATGACCATCAAATTATGGTGATCATGGGCAGAAATTAACATCCCCTGAGCTTTCATGGGCAAACACCTGGTAAACAAAATCATGTTGAGCTCATAAGCTTAACCCAAAATTGTCTTACCAGACAACCAAAGTGAACTTACCCGCTCAAAAACAGCTAAAAAAGAAGAATATATATGCTTATCCATACAACTTTTCATGAGTCTCTTACAACCAAAGTAGACAATTACAAAGGCAATATTGTACAATGGACACAGATTCCACATGCAAATTTGAAGCAGTACGATACCTTTTGAGGATCAATACCAAGCAATGTACCCAGCTCATCAAAGCTAGAAAAACAGTAAGACATTAGCATAAATAGAACAAATATGAATGAAATATGAAATATCTAGAGTGTCCCTCAAACCTTATATTGGTATAGAGTTTGCTGGCACTCAATAGATTATGCTCTATCATGGCACGATCCAGAACAGTGAAATTGTCAGGCAAAAGTGCTTTCTGTCAGAAGTACAGGAGGTTACTGCTTTCCAGTTATTCAAGTTGTTATTTCATACGGTATAGTTCTCAAGAAAAAATCAAACCTGGTGTGGTTTTAGCTCTTCTGCAAATGCATCGATTTCTGGTTTCCTCAGAATTCTCTCAAGATACACCTAGAAAATCCAAATAAGAAAGAAAACAATCTCAGGGTTTTTAATATATGCATTAATGATTCTCAATGGGAATCCCTAGTACACGTGGAACTTGAATGATTTCGCTATGATGAATACCTTTTGCAAAATTGGGTAGATCTTTAATTTTGAACATCTTTCATCCTGAACATTGAAACATGACTTAGCATAGTTCGGATAACAGATCATAACATATCCTACAAATGTTCTGAAATATTATTCTAAGTGCCTAACAGAACCGGATAGCTCTCTTTATTACTACTCTATAAAGAGATGTAATTAGATTCTTGTCGCTCAATCCACTCTGATCCATTTTCTTGCAGAAGAATGAGGTGAGATGCAGCACTTCTAGAGTCTTTTAGGTATCAAAGGGGTCCTATTGGCAACTTTATTTTGCAAGCATTACTCACTGTACCATAAATATTTCCAATCCTACTATTTCAGTGACACTGGGTGAGGCAGCTGAGAACTGATCTCACATAAGTGATGCTAACCTTGTAAAGTGTTGCAAGTACACGAGAACGTTGAGGACCCGCTGCAGCCAGGATGGTGCATGTTACGGCAGCAGCAAGAGCTTGCTCAAGAGCATTTTCGTCGATTTCCCTATGTCAAGATACACCAGAAAAACAAAATAGTTGAACCTTCTTTGCAAAGTCTTTATTGTAACAAATCTAAGATAATTGTATAAATATTTCAATGAATGATAAGCCTAGTTCTGCAGAAACTACAATTTTCTTAAGCCTAATCCTCTGATTTACTATCTGCGCATAAAATTGCTAGCTCCATCAGTGTTTGGGTCTCTAAAGTCTAAACACAACACAGCCACCATATGAAAATGTTTATTAGATATTCACTGAATGGTTGGCGAAGTATGAAAACAATATATCATATTGATGAGGTTATTAATAAAAATATAGGGTTTCTGCTTAGCTTTTATAGGAAGTTATAAATAAGCTACTGGAAACAACAAAAAGCAAAAGAAAAGCATAGCCGTTTTAATTGTCAGCCAAATATGGTAGCAAACTGGCCATCTTTACCAGATCATTCGAGATTGAGACTTTATCTTGGTATGGTAATTTAATTGAGAGAAGAATGATGTTCTTTTAGGTGCGTGATTAGTATGCAGCAATATAGAAGTTAAAATACAGATATACTGATAATTATATAAAATTATTATAAATTTCATTTAAACATACTCATCTCCAATCTTTCGTTGCTCTATTTGAGAGATACCATAATAGCGGAGAGCAGCTTCCAGGAATTTTCTCTTCAAATCCAAGATTCTAGCATAGCAGACCTTATATAATACGATAGTCATATATGGTGACAAAACAAAATATTTCTTTAATAAATATGGCAAGACTCAAGACACACACCTTATACTGCAAGTTCAAGACCTCATTTTGACTGTTGCTAACCAAAAAGGAAGCTTTATTGATAAAAGCCTCCGCATTTACTGCATCATCATCCTGCCAATTACAATTATTAAGTTCCAGTGATCCTTTATTGGTAAGATTATCCGTAATACGATCCAACAAGCAGACAAACGAGCTACTAAAATAAGGACCATAAGATCAAATGGTCAACTCAAGATCAAATGGTCAACTTGATATTAAAGCAGATACCATACAAATTTCAGCGATACGATCAAGAACAACATACAAACATGATATATAAAATTGAGAAAGAAAAACATATGTTCTATTAACTCGCTAAATATACTAAAACAAGAGCAAACTCCATGTAAGGCACTAACTAACGTGTGACAGACAAACTAAGCATATCACATTAATGTAAAGAGAACAAAAGGAAATGCAGACAAAAAACACACCATCCGGTAAATAGGTAATCATGAATGCCTACAAGGACATTGCACAGTACATGGAGAAATGTCTTACTGCAGAAAAACTTGAACTCGATAAAGTATATGATGCTTAGATTCAGGCCTCCGGGTTTGAAAAGTGCAAGGCAAGCAGCTGGCAGAGAAATTGCGCTTAAAGAATTTATATGGAAGCCTTGAGCAATTTGGGTGCTTGTTGATAGCCTGAATGTGTAATGCTGAATGATCATTTTCAACAATTGCCAACTGCATGTTTCAAATGCACTAAAGGTAGAATGAAGTGCATTTGAGATGAGATTCATTGCTGGGCATGCTTGCTTTTGACCATTGTTCTTCCGATTCATAGAGCTGAGCGAGTTTTTCCCTGATTATCAGGACCTGCAAACCAAAAATATGAATGAATGACCCATAGTAGATGTTACATAATAAGTTACTACCATTGTGGCCAAAGCTATTGCTTGAGCATGAAATATTAAAATCTTCATAAATTCTGATGAAGCGGTCATACGTATAGAGGTTTCCCTAGTAGTTGGCCTGCTGTGGACGGGATGTGGGCTTAATTAGCAAAGACATGCTAAAACTGCTACACACTAGGCTTGTTGCAGTCTGGTTGGCAACTAATGTGAAATAAAATCAATACAAACTTAAATAAAACATTTTCAATCGCACATAAAATTGATCAAATAAATGGTGCAAGTTTTCGATAGCGCTAGCATGGTTGGATGAAGGCTAAGCAATGACACCTAGAAGCAGTATTGACATGCACCTTTGAGAGGATACACAACCCTAGGCTGAATCTGATTGAGTGTATAATAGGGATATCATAAACAGGGCTCCAAATATACTGATTCTTATATGATGTGCCGGACATCATAATCCGATAATACTGCAACAAATTCCCAAAATAACTATCATCTAATTATCTAAACATTGGTTGGGTTTCAGTCAAAGAATTGCCAGTAAGAATTAAGTATTTTACTAGCAGAACATTACGCTGTTTTGATTCAAGATCGAGTTCATAAAATATGAGAACTGAGGTGGTAGTAACTAGGTGTATTAAATTAATTTCGAATAATAATAATATATTAACAAATTGATGAAGCGTTGGGTTGAGGAACGTCGTTAAGCAGGAGGCCAAGAATGGTTTGTATTTATTTATAGCTGAGGCTTGTGCGAATGCGTTCTCCATTTGCAACTCCCAGGGTTTATTACTCTAGGGCTAAAGCTTTTTATTTGCAGCTTCAATTCCAAGCTTATAAACGTTTTAGTGTATTATTCATTAGCCTCTTCTCAGAATGTTCAGTTATTTTTAATTGAAACAAGTTAAAATCAGTTTAAATGTTTTCCTTAATCAATGATAAAACTTTCTGCTTTTCTTCTTTGTAGCATCCACTCTGCATAACTACTCTGAAGTTTATTTCTTCTATAGATTTAGCGCTTTGTCTGTTTGAAACTTTCTCTCTTTTTCATGTGAATTTTTTGTTTATTGAAAAACTTTCATGACTTTTTCTAAAGTTTATTGTTTGGTGGTTAGGTTGAAAGTCTCAGAATAAGATTATGGGGAGTCAGATAATATAAAGAAGAAGGTGTGGTCAGAGTAGAAGTTCAGCTTGAGGGTGGAGATGCTGGATGTGAGGAAGAGATTGTGAGTTATTGAAGAAGGGACTAGGGGAAGGAGATAAGTAGAGATTAATCTAAAAAAGAAGTTTTAATTTGTGTTAAATCATTTTAAAAGTTGATGTTAGGGATAAAATGGTCATTTAAATTATCTAAATAATTTTTAATGAAAAGAATGGGATAGAGGACGTTAGAGATGGAAGTGGAGGTATAAAAGATAGAAATGAGATAGAGGTGGGAAATAATTACTTATGAAGCATAGTTCATGGAACTGGCTGTTGTTATTTCTATTAAGTTTGGGTTGTTTATTGTAATGTTAGATTGCAGTTTATGAGCTTTAATAATAAAGTAAGTTTATTTATAATTGCTAAGCATTTTCAACTCTAAAAGTTTTTTTGTCAAATTTATTATTTGGTAAAAATTGGTCATGGACAATGTTCTACATGGTGGAATAGGTGAATTTGTATCCATAAATTCTCCCAAGTTCCCCATAAAATGAATCAATTTGATGTGTTGGCAGGTCATGTCTCTCAGGTGTAGGGTTTGATATTAGAAATTGAGAAAATTGAAAGATAATGATTAGAGAGGAGTGAGAGGACCTTAGTCTGAATATGGAAGGGAAAAACATACAAAGATTAATCAGGGATATTAGGGGATGAATACAAAATGTCATTTGAAATAAATTTTTAGTGTTTTTGTGAATCAACATTCTTAAAAACAACATTCAACTTTAGGACCTCAGTTTTTAGAATAATGATTTGAGGTAAAATTAATTTTTTAGCCGGCTTGATGTAATGTCATGACTGAAATAGCTGGTGGTGAGTTATGGAGCCCAATGTGTTTCAGTCCCCAGTTCCAGATATATATTAAAAATAAATATCTTATTGTTAACTCACCCGTAAGAATTATTGTGCTCCCCACTAAATAAGTGAATGAAATAATCGAAATAGATTTAATTAATTAAAAATCGAGTAATTGGTAATTGACGTAATATAATAAAGCGGGATTCGAGAGCGTAATTATTGCTCGAATAGCCCGAAGCTTAAATTATAAGTTAAAAGTTAATTGAGAAAAGTTGATTCACGATTTTTAGATATAGGGTTTTAAAGAGGTATGTTAGTTAACGAAACTAACAGAAGCATTTTTATTAATAAACTTTTTTATTTTATGGCGCTCGTCATCTCTGTATAAACAAAAGAAAAGCGCAACGAAACAATATTTATCTTTTTTCAGCCAGAAAGACTCAAGATTTTATTTTTTCTCTCTCGGCTTTCTGATCATAAATACGTTTAACTCTAACATTCAAAAAATAATACCAATCTTCTCTCTAAGTATTTAATGTTTTTAAAGTTATGAAATCTTTAAATAACTTTGGGTTTGGAGAATTTCGAAAATTGAAAATTTAAGGGTTTAAATTTAATAATTTCAAATTGTTAAATTATGATCTTAGGCTCTAGATTAGTGCGTTGTCGATGGGAAAAAATTGAATTTTACGTTAATTTTATGATTTATTTGAGAATTTTATATAATTAATTAAAGATTCAATTTTTATGTTCTCATTTGTTGAGATGTTCATGATTATAGATATAATAATAAGTTTTTCAGTAATATATTCATTAGAAAATAGTTATTTTTCGGATTTTTTAATTAATTTTATATTATTATAATTTTGGATTTTGGTAAGAAAATGAGAAATAATTCATAAATTTTGACTTTTAAAATAAAACTCATATTTTATAATATTTATTACTGGATTTCAACAAACATATAAAATCTTGGAATTTTGCAGGAAATATTTATATTTTTATTTATTAACTAGAATAGAAGATTTTAATAAAAGGTGAAATTTTTATATGATTGTAATTTAGAAACTGATTTTTTATATTTTTATATGGGGAGTATGGTTGGGCGATAAATCAAATATTAGAATATTTGGAGTTAGATTTAGTATTTATTTTGAATTATTGATGAATGCATGACAGCTAGTTTTGGGAGTTGATTGAAATAAACCAGATTTTATACATAAAATATAAAACTGATTTTATTAAATTACATCATAGTAAATTTTGGACCTATGATAAAATATTAAAATTTTGGACCTATTATGATATTTACTTGATTTTATAAAGTATTGAGATTACTTTGTGGTTAGTTAGCTAACGATAGTTCACGAAATCTAATTTTTAGATTGCATTTAAAAGTAAGGGAACACCCTAGGTTTGATTAAATAGATCTGAGAAATATAATTAAAGTATGGCTCTAAAGTATTGATGGAAAGAAATGCAATCTTAATATATTATTTAGGGTTGGACTTGGACCGGATGTTGTTTTGATTAGGCGTGTTGGTAGCTTTAAAACAGTCATTTCTAAGCAGGTGAAAAGTTCTCCTTGGTGTTGGTTCCTTACATTTGCATGTTGCACGGATTGTAGATCATGCATTTCTCAAGACATTCTTCAACTTTATTTGTGTGTAACGTCTTGTAGTTATTGTTTCTTAAATTGTTGGTAGATGACGTCGTATTGGGAGGCGATATCTTGCGTTGAGGATCTTGGTGATGACTTCAAATATTTTGATTATAATATATATAAGACCGATGTAAACTATGACACATGATTTATTGTTGTTGAGGCGTCTTTTGTGGATTAATTGTAATATTAGTATCTTCTTTGTTGAAACTTTTGGTAAGTCTGTGCTTAAAAGCGGATGTGGTGTGTGTGTTAGGGGTTGAGTCAGTGGCATATAGAGAACATTCGATCCGTTATATGAATGATTGGGGAGTGTGTACGCACGTACGGGTGGATCTTTTATGTCGTGGATGAAGATTGGGATACTTTATGTGACCTAGGGTTGCGTTATGTACGTTTGTGGGCTGTATATGACCCTTTTTTAGGTTGTTATAGCATATCTTCAGATATTGCATTTGTGATACATGTTGAAGGATGTTCGGATCGAGTGTTTCGTATTAAGCGTGGGATTTTATGGACCCATGGAATTAGGTAGAGACTTGTGTAATATGAAGGAAGGATGTAAGGATTTACTTTTTGTAGTATTATTGATGAAGCTGTTTAGACTACGATATTCTTTCGTCTTGTATTCACTATATTTAGATCTTGCGTTCTATTGTGCCTGCTGTGAATATAAACTGTCAAATACTAAGTAGGGTAGCGTTACAATGGCTTGTTTGGTATTTTTTCTTTATTGATAAGCGCTAGTTTATATATATATATATATATTCTGAGTGAGTTCATGACTTCGTTAAGGGGTGTAATGGAGTCACCACTCGGAAGCGAATAAGTTTCCGCAGCGACTTGGTGACACTCTCTAAACTTTAAGGTAGAGTAGTTCTTTGTAGAAGCGGGCTATTTGAGCCTTGAGCTGCGTTATTGCTCAGCTAGGTGGCGGGCGTGGTGGGCCCAGGGATCATCCCATGATCATTTATTTACATGCTTATTGGGTTTGAATCATTGTTTACTCAGGTTGTGGAGTAATTTATATTATGGATGTATTATTGGAACCTCTGTTTTTTTGTCGCTCTTATGTAACCGAATATGTGATGTTGGGTTGGAGTTTTTGACACGATGATGTCACGTTAGTATGAAACTATTTCTACTTTTCTTTGCTTAAAGCGTTTTTAAATCCGATCTTTATTTTATATTATCGTTCGACTCGGGTATCATTCTATGGCAATTAACGATACATTTCGGGGACGAATGATGGAACAACTGTTTGGGATCAATTTCTAAAATAATTCGTCTCCATTGTTAAGGAAATTCAATTCCAATTCGCATTGCTAAGCACTCTGCAATTAAAGGGCTTAGAACGTGTGAAATGCTGTGAGATCCAGCTCCCATAAACGAACCATCTGATTGTCTACCATCTAATTCAAGTAGTTCAATACTATTACTAATTAAAAAAAAAACGAACATTAACTTCAACTTTCCTCGATTCACCCAAAATAATAATCCCTCAAATTATATTTACACTATCTTTTTATGTAATAATCTTCGTCGTGATTTTTTTTAAATTTATTATTCTAATAAAATAAATATTACGTTCTCAAAAGATTTTTGATTTTGAGCTTTTTGATAGTTATACTTTAAAAGTTTTGGTAATGAATATTTTGTTTGTATTAATGAATCTTATAACAATGAAAATACATTTTAAATTATTTTCATTGATATATTTTTATCAAATATTATATAACGCAAGCAAATAAAATTTAAGGTCGAAAGTTTAAAAATCTGGCTTATCAAAAGTAAAAAGTAATTTGATCTTTTAAACAGAGGGGAGAATATAATATCAAGGTAATTATAATGCCACCTCGAATCCACCGCTATATATCGGGCTCGTATGCGATCACTGCATGATTCGTCATAAGCCGCTTAAGTCGTCTAATTAATGTTAAATGAAATTTTTGGCGTTAGCTCCAAGCGATACTTATGGAAGTTTAAGGATTCTACTGGTAATGATGTTAAGAGTAAGTTCTTTAATAGGTGAGCAGTAAATTAATTTAAAGTGTGCATTCTGCAGCTTGTTAGTAGAATTATAGATATATCAAATCGAATCGCTGATTTTATGCTTCTAACGATTCTTTCATGCTCGTGATAGATGTGATAGTTAATATGGATGGTGTGTTTTTGTATTAATCGTTTGTTCTTATTTGAAGCAATTTAAGTAAGCTTAAAACTTTTCGGCAAAGGGTTAATCACTGAATCAATATCCGTTATCACCACCCTCAACCCTCTAATATTTGGTTTAATGGAATCTTTACAGTTAGAGTTAGTTAGCTTTTTTAGTTTCTTAACTTTCTTTTGCTTAATCCGATCAGATTTCTCATCTTTTGATCAAGATTAGAGAGGCTATATATACACTAGCTCTCAATCATTTGTTTTTTGAGATTTTGAGAATACAAAATATAATAAACAACATTTCTTCTTCTTCCAAAGCTTTTCTTGTTTTCATTCAACCTCATTGTTTCTTCTTCATTTGTAGTCTCAATTTCTTTATCATTTTTTCATAGTAATATTTCAACACCCTTTTCATCATATTAAAGTTTAAAGCTATTTTCATGATATTAAAGTTTAGAGGTTCTTGATTTTGAAATTGAATATTTTTATTGTTGATGAACATTTGAGGTGATAAAATGGCGGATTCGGATAATGATAATAAGTTGTTGCCAATAGCTACTGTGACTAGAATCATGAATAATGCTTTACCAGCTAATGCAAATATTTCAATGGATGCTACGGATACAGTTCAAGAATGTGTATCAGAGTTCGTTAGTTTTATCACAGAGGAAGCATCTCACAAGTCTCAGGAAGAGAAGTGGAAGACTATACATGGTGATCATCTTTTGTGGGCATTGGCTACTCTTGGGTTTGAGGATTACGTTGATCCTTTGAGGGTGTATTTGGATAAGTATAGGGAGATGGAGAGGGTCAAGAAGTCGATAGGGCGGCTGGGATGAAGTGCAGTCGTGGAGGTGGTGATGGTAGCGACGGTGGTGGTGGTGGCGGCGGCGGAGCAGGGGGAATGCATGGTGGGATGGGTGGGGGGATGATGTATCAGCAGGGGCCGATTTATGATGGTTCTGGACAATATCATCATATGGGTGGTGGTGGCGGTGATGGTGCTGGCAGTGTCGGCGGCGGCGGCAGTGAGCTAGAATAATGGTTGCCTAATTGGAAGGGGTAATGTGGGTTGATCATATCTGCTTCATTGTTTTCATATATTAGACGGATTGTTTAATAATTAGATTGTTTTTAATTTTAATATAATTTTTTACAATTTTATTATAGTTTTTTATTTCAATTTAACTTTTTTATAATTTAATAATTTTTTTATATAATGATTATCTATTATGAAATGAACGAAGTATGTGATATGTGAATATTAAACTGAATGGAGGTGAACTTAATCAGGTGACAATAGTATATTTTTGTCACATGGATCGTTGTATTCATCGATTTGGAGTTAACATGAGATGAAGTATCACATATTGGAGAAGAAGATGAGTCAAATTTGGATGATTCGAGATATTATTATCGACATATTTATCTGTGGATATTAGAAAAAGAAAAAACATATTTATATACTTTTTTTGAAAAAATAATTATACAAAAATAAAAATAGAAATAAATCATAATAAGGATAAGCTTGACTAATAATTAATACAATCATATACTTAACTATTGGAATATTTCAAGTGATAGAGGGGTAGGAGTTTATTCAGTAGAATGGTGTTTTTTAATAATAGTAAAATATATTTAAAATCAAGGACTTTTTAAAAAAATGTTCGTTTGTTTCTCAAAATTTTAAATGTTCTCTTGTATTTTTCTATTATTATTTTTATTCATTTTCGTTCTAGAGTTCTAGTTTTTATTATTATTCTAAAATTTAAATATATCTACCAGTGTTTTGTAGCTTTCCTCAGTAATAAATATTGTCTATTTTGAAAGTCTTGTTCGTGCATGAAGACTTCCATGCAGTTAGGAATATCCTAGTTAGTAGGGGTTATTTTTTTTATTAGTTTGAATATTATTTTAACTTTAATAACCTTATTGTTAGCTATGCGGAGTTGCAACAATGACTAGAGTATTATCACGGTAGTTAGAGGCATTTGTAGTTCTTGATTTGGCTATATAAATGAGCCATTAGTGAATGAATAAAGCATCGAAGTCATTAGCTTTTACAGGCATAGTTTGAGTAAATTTCTTCTTCAGCTAGCCACGTTCTTATGATTTCATTTGCGTTGTGAAATTATAGCATAAACTTTGTGATCCAACAATTAATTGCTCCAATTACTTGAGAGATTAGAGTGAAATAATTACCGACCATGAATGAAGACAAGACTACCGCTTTCGTTCATTTGATGGCCATTCTGATCAATTGAATTGTTAGAAAAGATTATTGGTTTTGAAGTTGTGGAGTCGATTGAAAGGGGACATAGTGAACCTCTTCACCGACATGCTAAATGAAATCAAAAGACATTAACGGTTAGATCAGGCCAAAGAGATTACGAATTAAAGCGGCACCAGTTTCAAGCATTGGGCTTAAAGGGAAGTCTTTGAACAAATCTTAGGCGAAGCACAACGAGATTATGGGATTCTCTCAAAGTTTGGGGAATGCAAGATAAAAGAAATCTATGAGGAATACTCTGAGGAGAGAGTTTGAGATCTTTGAAATGAAATAGGAGGAAACAATTGATAGTTGGTGCTTTGCAAAAGGTAACTACGGTGGATCTTAAATGATTGAGAACTGATAGGTGATGACATTAGTGAATTGAAAATTGTAGAGAAGATTCTAAGGACTCTAACTGATCAATTCACTTATGTTGTTGTGTCAATTGAAGAATCTAGCAACATTGAGGAAATGACAGTTGATGAGCTTCAAAGCACTTTGTATTCACATGACGAGAGAGATTCAACAAGGGGCAAAAGAAAACTGATCGAAGTTCTAAAGGTGGAAGATAGATCATTTGGCAGAGGCAGAGGAGATCTGTATGTGGAAGAGGAAGAGAGGGAAAGCGTGTGTTCAATAAAGCCCGCAGTTGAATGCTTTAAATGTCCTGACCTAGGACAACCCGGCATGAATGCCTGGAATTGGAATAAACATGCGACTATGTGACATTTGGAAGGCGATGATGAGCTCTTACGTGCATTTGAGGTTGAAGATAAATGTGAGAAGAATAAAGATATAGGTTTTATAGATTTAGGATGTTCCAACCATATATGAGAGAAAAGAAATGTTTTGAGTCTAGATAGAAACTTGATCTTTGTTAAGGCTGGGAAATAACACTTTCGTTTGTGGCTGGAAAGGTGAGGTTAAAAGTATTCTCTCTGGAATCACCTACACAGTAATTTAAGGGTGTATTTCGTACAGGTTGAGAACAATTTGCTAAGTGTTGGTTAGCTGCAAGAGAGAAAAAAAAGAGAAACGACAATTCAAATTAAAAGAGAATTAGTGAGCATCTGTCGTCCTCGAGAAAGGCGATCATTTAAACAACGGGGGAAATAGAATGTTTCTTTGTGAGTTCGGAAGAATAGTAGAAGGATGAACGGATGGAGATTGTCTACAAGTCACTACTTACGAGCTCTCGAGGCTATGACATCGCGGATATGGACATACCGATTACAAATGACTTCAAACATTGCAAATAAAAGAATGGTGATGCGCGAAATTCAAGCCGGAAGAGATCACTTTTGTGTTGATTGTCTAAATGAAAAATAAACAAGAAATGCAATTCCAAAAGAGGCAATTGGAGGACTAGTAGAAATTTGAGTTGATTCATTCAAATCTATGGGTCAATCTGCCCTCACGTCAAATAGTGAAAAAAAAAATTAAACTTCTTAGGCTTTATAGATGATTCCAGAGTAGAAGAAATCTTAAGGTGTACTTGCTTGTAAACAAATACGATGCTTTCTCTTTACTTTAAAGTTTTTTCAAAGCTATAGTAGAAAAAGAAAACTAATGTACATATTAAGTAATCTAGAGCAGACATAGGAGGTGAATACAACTCTAAAGTACTTTGATGAGTTAAATAAATAACATGGAATTAAAAGATAACTTACAAATTCTTACATCCATGAAATGTTGGCAGCGGAGAAAGAGCATTTGTAATGAATATGGTAGAGCATTCTTTGTCTGAAAGGAATTTCAAAGTCTTTACGAGGAAGCAGTGAATTGGACATTCTATGTGTGTTCAATAGATGTCGACTCTAGCGATTAAAGATAAAAAAACCCAAGAAGCTTGGAGTAGTTCAAAGAAGCCAATTGTTAGGCACTTTAAATTTAGAGATGTTTAAGCGCATGTCCATGTTCAAATGTCACTGAAGCAAGGCGATGATGGGAGTAATGTATTTTCTTGCAGTGAAACAAGGGTTACAGACTGGCTTTCTTGAACATTCGGAGAATTGTGATAAGCAAAAGATGTAGTGTTGAAGAAAAGGAATGGGATTGGAGTAAAGGGAGACAAGAATAAATTATTCTTGAAGCCCCGGAATGGGAAGGGCCAAATAATGTGTTGGAAATCAATAGTTATTGGTTTCATTTATTTATTATGTTAATTGGGCGATTGTTGTAACAATCAATTTTCACAGTTTGAGACTGGATGTGATTGCTCGCGGAACATTCAATCATGGATAATTGTAATTCTTGTCGGTTCCCACCATGATATCCCAAGAATTATATGATTCTTTGCATATCATAATCGTTACATAATAATAATAATGGTCAATTATATTATGCAGGCAAAGCTATTATCTGAGCCTAGAAGGTCACACCGTACAATGATTTAGTTATATTTCAGCCATATGAAGTGTAGCTACGTTACTAAATTGAGGTTAATCAGCGGAATATTCTCAGTGAAATTTTGCATTGATAATGTAAAATATAAAAATTGGATAAACCGAATTAATTAGTCAATTAAATTAATTCGATAGTTAGTTGATAGCACCAAATTAGTAACTGTTAGATTTACTATTAACAACTTGATAGTGTTTGATTTTACTTAATGGTTTTAATTAAAATCAAGCAGTGGAAACTGAAATTCTTTGCGTTCAGTCCGGGCTTTAGGTTAAATGATGGATCACTATATAAGTGATCTTATCATTTAGGTTTAAAATTAATCGCAAAACCTAGCCTCTTTTACTCATTTTGATAACTGGCTGAAAATATCGAAGAAGAATTGAAATTCTTCTTTTTGATTTTTCAATCCCATTTTTGGTGCTAAGCCAAATGTAGAAGTTAGGAAAGCCTTTCTGGTGTAGGGACCAACTAGAGGCACTACAATTGGAGTGCTGGGGTAGAATTCTCGGAGATTGTGAAAGATTTGTTGATAGGCTTAAAGTGAATCTGTAAGTTTTTTTCCAATTTTACTTAGTTCATAGTTTAAAAACCTAATAGATCATGTATAAAAAGTATATTTTTGATTAAAGTTTTATATCAAGATATGCTCTTTTCCAATATGATCACGAGGAAGGGCGGGAGGAATGCAGACATGGAGTAGAATCCAAGCTAAATCTGAATCATTTAGGAATGTATCTCTGACACAAGTATCAGTGAATCTGAGTAAGAGGGTGAGAATTCAAGTCTACGAGAACTCGCGAGGCGCTGGGCTAAGTGATTATGTATGGAGGATTAAGTGAGGAGGATGAAGCTCACATGGTGAGCATCATTCAGGGAAACTGTACATATAAAGAAGCATCGCGAGGCTTATGAGAAATGGAGAGAATAGCTATGGATAGTCAAATTAGCTCGATCTAAAAATAACACCTAGAGCTAACTATCTTGCCAAAAGATGCAAAAAAATTGGAGTGAATTGGATTTTTAAAACAAAAAGAGATGAGAATGGAGAGATCACTAAACATAAGGCACACTTAGTGGCAAAAGGATACACTAACAAGAGGTGACTATGTAAATATTTGCGTCGGTAACTAGATTGGACAAAATTGAAATGATCTTAAGCATTGTAAGGTCAAAGAAAATAGAAGATCTACCAATTAGATGTCGCATGTCTTCAGTGAATTAACTAAGGATGTTTATGTGGATTAACCTAGAGGATATGAAGAGAAAGAAGACAAGGAAGATCGTATTATTTACAAATTGTTCAAAAGCATTGTATGGATTTGGCTTGAGGCTCAAGAGCTTGATGCAGCCGAGATTGAATCACATTTTGCCAGAGGCTATAGTGGTAGTGAATAAATATTATTCACTAAAGAAGAGAAAGCTCAAATGGAAAGATTGCGATTGTGAGCCTGTATGTAGATGATTTAATCTACATAGGAAATGATGAAGACTTGATGATGAAGTTCAAGAAGTCAATGGTGAGGGAGTTTGATATGTCAGATTTAGGCCTGCATGAACTGCTTTCTTGAAATTGAGTAATGCAAAGAGAAAATTTGGAATTTTCATTTTATCGAGAAAAGATATACAAAAGATTTGTCATGTTGGAATTGCCAATCTGGCAGAAAAATCCAATTGTTCCGAGAACAAAAGATTGGTAAAGGCATTTGAAAGGGAAGCAAAGTTGAGCTGAGACCTACTGGCGGATAATTGGGAAGCTTAATGTATCTCACTTCCAGACACGATAAAATGATTACTACAGTTCTTAAATAAAGCCTACGGAACTACATTTTCGGGTTGCAAAAAGAATTCTCAGGTACTTAAAAGGCACCATTCGGTTTTAGGATATATTACGAATCGTGGAAAATTCGATGTATACCTTGGCAGTGATTATCTTTGGCGGTGATTTTGAGGATAGAAAAGTACTGGTAGGAGTATAACACTAATGAGTTGATATGATCCTTGGCACTCAAAACAATCAGGTATTTATATTATCTACCATAGAAGTTAGGTTTAAATTTGTTGATATTTGTACTTAGCGAGATTACGTAGATGAGATTCTTGACAGAAACTGGTTGAGAGAAAATGTGTGCACTCAAATTAAATGTAATGGCAGTTCTACTATAAAAATTTCCAAGAATAAATCATGCATGAGGAGGTTTAAGCACGACATACGTTTTCACTATAGAATCTGGCGAAAGATGGAGTGATAAGTTGCACTAATCGGATTGTAGACATCATGATCAAGGCCGATTCATTTCGAGGAAGTTAAAGGATGCTCTAGGAGTGATTGATGTTGTTTCTATTGTAGCAAAACAAGATGTGTTTAAACTTAAGGAGGTTTGAAGTTGGTCTCCCATTGCATGTGCATGAAGACTTCCATGCAGTTAGGAATATCCTAGTTAGTAGGGATTGTTTTGAATATTGTTTTAACGTTAATAACCTTATTGATAGCTGTATAGTTCTGACAATGAGCTAAAATGATAAGCGAAATGCTGACTTGTTTGCTTGGTGCTTGTTTGACTATATAAATGAGCCGTTAACAGTGAATAAATGCACAGTCATTAGCTTTTACGGCATATGATTAATTTCTTAACCATTGTGATTTCATTTAGCATTTATTGCTAGTATAAGCTTTGTGATCCAACATATTTTTCATTTTCACTTGCTTGAAATGGTGTTCGTAAATATATTTTTGTAGTAAACCAAAACTTTTGTTGATGTAAAAATTCGAAGTTTTTAAATCATATCGAATATTACGCAGGCCACCATCATTCTTATAATAAATACTATTTAATCTAAGAAACATTGTTCATATTTTTGTTGTTAGAAATATGACATTAGGGCATTTGGAAATAATGATACTTAATAAATTGGCTACAAAATACAACTTTTTTTTATAACATAGTATAGGTCATATAACATAGTTTACATTTCATAACTGTAATCGAAATAATTGATTTATGAAAATGTGTTTCAAATAGTGCTAGACTCTTTATTATTGTGTAAATGAGATAAAGAGGCATGTTGGGTTTTCCTAAAATATTATATACTCATCTAGTATAATTTAATTTAATAATCATAAAAGTGCAATGCATGTAAATGAAATAATATTCATCAATCCCACTATATTTCCCCTTCTAACAATAATTGCATATGATAGTGGGCTACTTGAGAATTTTTAAACATTGAATATATATATTTTATAAAATTTGATTCATTGAATCTTACAAAAAATTAACCAATGTAAAAATTTCCTTGGTTTTGTTCTTCTAAAAAATTTAGTGAGGATAATCTATTTAGAGCTTGGACTGAAGCTCTCTCACTATGATTGTAGTATCATAGGAATTAGAAAAATTAACTCGGCGTCGGAATGATAAATTTTGAAAAAGTGCATTAATACTCGAATGCCCAACAAACATTGGACATGATTTTAAAAGAGAAATTTACATGAAAAACCAAATTTACTAACAAATTTTAGAAAATATTGAAAGCCTTAAAAGAATTTGTTTCTTTGTCGAAGTCACTATTCATTTTATGTTTATGCCATGACGAATAATATTCCATGTGAACATAATATGTTATTCTTTGTGTTGTATCTTTAAATGGAGTTGGAATAAGAATTTACAAACATTTTGTTGAGTTAGGGTAACTCTCATGAGTAATGCATGCATAATATAGTTATATTGTTTTTATTTATTATTTAATTATAATTACTTTTATTGTAATCATTAATATGTGGGAGAGACAATCTAATCTTAGAGAGTAATAAAAAAAGGGAGTAAACAACTATGATTTAATATCCCCTACTTATAAAAGTGTGAGTTGTGTTTTTTCATTTTTTCGTACTATTAATTACTAAATTACCTTCCTTGTGAATGACCTTGCTATAATAAAATTAATATATATATTATAAAAAAGATACTAATTTTCTCACAAAAATAGGCAAAAATATAGTCTCGTAACTCGTAGAATCTCTAAATTTAAAATATAATATAATTATATATAATAGTACCGAAATTACAATTGTTTGTAGGATCCAATGGTAATAGGCTGAGTCTAATAGTCAAAAGAAATTTAGACGTAGTCAAATAAATTGTTATAGGATATATGTTAATTCACTATTAGTTATTGTTGTTTCAAATAAGTCTCTGTTAGTGCCTCATACTAAATTTTTTTGTATGATATTTATTCAATTATGAATTGAAAATAATTTTTTTCAAATCCAAAATTACTATTAAAGGAATATTATAATCTGATTGTGTGATATTTATTATCATTTAATTATATAATTCAACAATTGAAATTAAAAGTGTCAAGATACGTATCTAATACTCCCTCAATCCCAGAATAGATTAACCGAGGTTTAAGTTTGGATGTTTTAAGTTGAATATAGATTCATCTTTTTATTTTTATTCTAATATTGGTGAAATTGTTAGTAATATTGGTTTATGTAAATAAAATGTTTATCTATAAAACTATAGGATAATTAATTAGGAGTTCGTTCAACAGTATGTGGATAGGAATTGAAAAGATCGATCTTTAAATATTGGTTTATTAGTAAACTAAATAAAATTATGTTATTCAAATAATCTTAATATTTTAATTTTAATATAGTTGTGATAACTTAGGTCACAAAAATACATGCATGAATATATACATGGTGTATAAATCTAAATTCGTTGTTAGATAATTGTTTTGGATGACTTGATTTATTAAAGGCTGTTGTTTATATAAATTTTTGAGAGTATTGCTTTTCATCTTCAAGTTTAATTTTTTATTAAAAAAATTCATTCACAGATATCTTTTTTGGAAAGGTATTTATTTCAATTTTTAAAATTGTTTGGATGGCATTCGACGAGGGACATGCTGGACTATTTGGCCTATTTTGTGTGACTAAATTGGGGAGAGATTTCATAATAAGGTCTTGATATTATTTAGTTTGTGTAGGAAATATTATTGAAGACGATAAATGAAATTAAAATATGGCTTAAAAATGAATCACGTAAAACAAATTGAATACTAAGTATAATAATTTATCTAAATCAATTGAAAGTGGTGTTTTCTAATAATAATAAAATAATGCCAATTATGTATTTTTTATTAAAAGAAAAATGAAATATTTTCACAACAATAAATAAAACCGCTAAAGGAGCATTTTTATTAAACTTTAAAATGAAAGTAGTATGATAATAAAACTTTTAAATATATTTATTGAAAAAATTAGCAAAGGATCATATAGCAACAAACAAAATAAATTATAACATAAATTAAAAATATAATTTATAAATTTATGTAAATAGTTAATTACTTTATTTATTATCTCTATTTAAATATTTGAGCATAAATCTTCATCTGGCACATGTACATTTACTAGTACACTTTTAAAAGTGGAGTATAATATAATATAGATATTTGTTCGTAAGATTGTACGAAGTGTTAGTAATCTCAAGTTTTTCTTAGTTTTCAAATCATATATATAGTTTAATCAAACTCCACTTTAGGCCTTTTAGAACAGAAATATTAAGGTTCCACTTTGAGAAAGTGGATAAATACTCGAATACTTAACAAACATTTTACATGATTTTTAAAAGAGAAATTTAGATGAAAAAAGCCAAATTTTTTAAGATGAAAATACAATCCAGATTTCTTGATGTAGCCAACCCCTTACTTTTCTAAAGTGATAATAGGATTAACAGCCTTGATAACCACCAAAAAGTAAACATGCAGTGAGATCATATACTGAATTGGTTTCTCCTATGAAATGTATGAGATTGATTGCCGATAATAACTTGAAAATATGGCTGATCATAGTTAACAAATACTAAGTACCTTTCCACTTTGTAATATGAATATCATGGTTTTCGAGTTTGCTTCAGTGAAATTGATTTTTCTTTCTAGAAAACAGAGTTAAAGGCCATCTAAAAGTGCTTATTCTACTGACGCCTAGCAATGTTGGTTTCATTTTTTGAAATGACATAATGAAAAAATGATAATCCCCATTTGAATCACGCAGCAGACCATCCCCACCTATAAACTTGGTATTACCTTCAACTTCACCACTAAATGCTAGCTAAATTATATATGAATTATATATATAGAATATATATATGCATATATATATATATATATATATATGATAATATGAATCTATTTACAATGCTAATATTAACAGACATGTAACTTCAAGATATAAGCTAAAATGATGTTTTAGATTTGGATTATTTGATAATTCTCATTAATCAATAATTATTTTATAATATTTTTTAGATATTTAATAATTCTTATTAATAAAAAAATATTTTTATAATTACTTCATTTGAGGGCTGATTTAGTCCTAACAAAAAAGGAAAGAAACACAAACATTTAGCACACATTTAAAATATATATATAAAAAAATATAAATAAATAAATATAGATTTGAGAAATGATATGTACTCTTTTTCTAGTTGAATGATACTGGTTGAGCTTTAAAAAAAAATGATATAATTAAATTTGTCTATAAAAATAATGTTTTCATAATATTCATATTAAAATAATTGATACCAAATTTTGATCAAAAAACAAAACGTCAATTAGGGGTCATGAATCTGAGTTTATGTCTAGTTCCATCATTTTCCCAAATTCGTTTATTTTTTGTATCGATTTTAAACCCAATGATTTATTTAATTTATTATTTTAATAATATAAATCTCTTTCAATTTCCCAAATATTGTACAACCTTTAAGCTTTTTAATGGATTTGTAACAATTTTGATGGCTAAATGTTTCTTGTAGTGTAGAAATAATTGATTAATACTATAAGAATGAAAAACAAATTTCAAATTTTTTTCCTCATATATGAGCTCAACTAGAAAGACACGCGGCACACTGTGATTGGCCGTTGAAGCTAGAATCTTTATAGTTAGAGTTAGTTAGCTTGTTTAGTTTCTTTTGCTTAATCCAATCCGATTTCTCATCTTGTATATTAAATTATTTGTAATCAAGATTAAAGAGGCTATACTCTCACATCTCAATCATTTTGTTTTTTCTTCAGAAGCTTTTCTTGTTTTCATTTTCTTCTTCATTTGTAGTCTCAATTTCTTTATCATTTTTTCATAATAATATTTCAACACCCTTTTCATCATAATAAAGTTTAAAGGTATTTTCATGATAGTTTAGAGTTTACAACATTTTCATGATATTAAAAGTTTGAAGTTAGATATTTTGTGTAAGGTTCTTGATTTTGACGTTTGAAGTTGAATATTTTTATTGTTGTTGAACATTTGAGGTGATAAAATGGGGGATTCGGATAAGGATAATGATAGTAATAAGTTTTTGCCAATAGCTAATGTGACTAGGATCATGAAGAAAGCTTTACCAGCTCATGCAAAGATGTCAAAGGAGGCTAAGGAGACAGTTCAAGAATGTGTATCAGAGTTCGTTAGTTATATCACAGTTGAAGCAATTGACAAGTGTCAGAAAGAGAAGAAGAAGACTATACAGGGTGATGATCTTTTGGTGGCAATGGCTACTCTTGGGTTTGAGGATTATGCTAATCACTTGAAGGTGTATTTGGATAAGTTTAGGGAGATGGAGGGGGTAGTGAAGATGTCGACGGGGAGGCAGGATGGGAGTGGTGGCAGTGGCAGTGGTGGATGTGGGGATGGTGGCGACGGTGGGAATTTGGGTGGGTTTAGTGGCGGTGGTGAAGGTGGTGGAGAAGGGGGAATGCATGGTGGGATGAGTGGGGGTGTTGGAGGAATGCATGATGGGATAGGTGGGGGAGTGTTATTTGGAGAATGTCATGGTGGGATGGGTGGGTCTGGTGGAGGTGGTGGACAATATCATCATGGGTTTGAGTGAAGGTGATGGAGGAGGGAGAATGCATGGTGGATGGGTGAGGAGGATGATGTATCCTCTAGGGGGCAGATTTATGATAGTTCTAAGATTATTAATATCGTCATATAGGTGGCAGTGGTGGTGGTGGCAGGGGTGGTGGGAGTGGTGAAGGTGTGGGCAGGGGAATGCATGTGGTGGGATGGGTGGGGGAGATGATGTATCAGCAGGGGCCACAGGGTGCCCATGATGGTTCTGGACAATATCATCATATGGGTGAGAATTAGTGTCGGTGGTGGTGCTGAGGTGGTGGTGGTGTCTAATTTGGTGGCAGGTGGCAGTAATACGAGCCAGGGAGACAGTAATAAAATGTGACAGTTTAGTAATGGTTAATTGGTTACTAATTGAAGGGGTGTATGTGGGATAGTCATACTCCTCTGTTTTGCGTTGTTTCATAAAGACAATTGTTTAGTAAAAATTTACATTTTTCATAATAGTTGATTGTTTACAATTTTAATATAGTATTTTATAATTTCAATATAGTTTATTGCAATATTAATGTAGATTTCACAATTTATTAATAAAATACTTTTTATACGAAGTAATTATACATTAAGAAAAACTGGAGGAGTATATGTGACAACCTTGAATATTGAATTTGTGAAAATGGAGGTGAACTTATATATTGAATATTGAATTTTGAAAATGGGGTGAACTTATGCGTGTGACAATAGTATATTTTTGTCACATGGATCATTGACAAGCTAAATCGATTTGGAGTTCTTGATGAGATAAGCGCTTAACTTGTAAATCATAATTTGTAGAGTTAAGTCCAGAGAAGAACTTGATCTAGAGTTTGCCAGTGACAGTGAAAAGCTTTGTTATTTCTCAATCTAAGGAGTGGGTATATCGGGATGTATGGCTCGATCTTCCTGCTTTCAGAGCAGCTTTAACACAAATCTTTAGACGAGTCCTTTTACGTTTTCATTTCTTTTCCTCTTTGGAGCTATATTACTTTGCCAATAAGAAGGGAGTTAACTTTCACAGGGGGATCTGATGATCCATTCTCTATAGTCCTGAGGGAGCTTCGTTTGGTATGGCTCGGTGATGAGATCTACCGACTTTTCTAGAAAGCATTAGTTCCATGGAGCTACGAGGTAATGCCCTAAGAGGCCGCCCCGAGGGAGGTATGGGCACATCTCGTATTCTAGGGGCAACTAGTAAAATTTTATACCATACGCGGATGCGATTCGATAAAATCATTTGGTCAGTGGAACCACACGAGAGTTAGGAATTTAAAGGGTTCAAGGCTTTGGAAGCTCTGAGTTTACCGAGGAAAGAGGAATATATATTCGTGAAGCAGTCGAGGAGAAGGCGGTTGATTTCAACTGACTTCTAAAATCAACTGCAACTCACGCTTTGCGGGGGAAATGGTTGAGTAGAAGATAGTAGTATCGCTCTTGGATGTCGAGACATGCTTATACGAGGGCTCATATAGATCTAATTAATAATCTTGCCAAAACATCAAAGCTGTGAGGTGCAGGTTTCAATGTATAAAGGTGTTAAATATGGTCGCGTTGCATACGGTGAGTTAAAAGGGTATGATTTTGGTTGAACAACCGAGATTTTGCTGCTTTATGCATTTGTCTTCTTTTCTTTTTTTATATCTAGTATGGAAACATGATGCATTTAATTACATTTTTTACTAACTTACGCTATCGATGAAACTTTTGTTTACTTGAGGGGGTTCTTAATTTCATAATATTTCTATTGAGATATACGGGCCAGTATTCCAATTCATATAGCACATTCATAGTTCTACAAAGGGATTTGGGACATATCATATACATAAATACATATTCTGATAATGGAAAGACAAATTAAAATGTAGTTGTACTTTACTTGTTGAAATGCAATTACTATCAGGGAACTGCTTAATATTTTCAGAAGGTGGTGACAAAATGCAAATATTATCAACTTCTCAGGTATGCCCACAGCTAAAATATGTTCACGGATTCTATGAGCTCTCAATCCAAAGTATGAACTGAATAATATTCCTCCAGGCTCTGTAATGGGTTAGAATTAAGGTAATTATTGACACTCTCTAAGAAAGGGTGGACATAGATGATGAACAAAGATAGGAAAATGCCAGAATTGAGTAGAGCGAACACCTGGGACATAGATGGTGATCGCAAACTTCGTAATTTAACATATTTTGACTGTAATTTCCGATTGGTCAATGGTAAATGGCTGAAAGTCTTCATCTTCTGCTTGCAAACTCTTTATCTGATGTGGGTTAAATTGATGGTTTTAAAGTAAAACTTTCATCTACGGCTAGGGCGCCGAGGAATTTCTTAGTAGTGAACTTAGTCAGATGTGACAATAGTATATTTTAGGATATGTACTCTTTTTCTAGTTGAATGATATATTGATATTGGTTGACTTTTGAAAAAAGTAGTATATTTAAAAATTTAATTCTATAAAAATAACATTTTTTATAATATTTACTAAAAATAATCGATATCAAATATTGATACGAAAAAACGAAACCGTAAATTAAAATAAACCAATATAGTTTACCTACATCAGTATCTACACATTCCACTTCCAGCTTCACGACTTTCCCAAATTCCGCTGAGCATTTTCGATCATCATCACTTGAAGACTCACTAAATCATCAAATCATTAGCACACTCAAAATTCAAATTCATTTACTCAAACAAACTAATGGATTCTTCAGGTTTGACGACTAAACATTATTTTATCGATAATTAATTATAATTAAGTTTTTATTTATTTATTTTAGTTATGTATTTTTTTTTTTTATTGTTAATTTGATAATAAATAATTCACCATTTTTTAGTTAGTACAATTAAATGTTCAGATTTAGGGGTTAGGGTTGGCCATTAGCGGATAATTTTTATTGAATTTATTTTAACGATATTATTTATGTGTTTGATTGTTTGAGCTATGAATTTTAGTTTGAACATTAATTTCATGATTTTGATCATGTTAGTAGTGCTTAATACTTTATCGTATTTAGAAATTAGACTCTAACCAAAATGTCACGGGTTCGAGTCATCATGATGGAGTAAGTAAGGGACGAGTATTGATCCGCTTGAAAAAGGAAAAAAATAGAAACTCGAATCGAACTTTTCAAGTTAGTTACTGCATGTCGTTAAGGGTATTGATTTTAGCACTCCATCAATTGATGACTCCGTTATACTTTTTAGTGATAAATTATATCTACACCCTTGATATGTACCAGTGCAGAATTGTGGGTAACTTTCCGTGGAAATGAGAAATGGAGCATGGTTGTTAATGGTCGGAGTGCAGAATCATTAGTCGTTGTTAATTGAATGTTAATTTGATTCAATAAAATGTATGTATGGTTGATTTGTTGGAGTTTAGGGTCTCAGGGAAGAGTAAATGATGGCTAAATTTTTGTTATTTAGTTTTATCGAAGTTTTCGATGTTGGGATGGTTAGTTTGTGAATTGTACATACCTGGTTGCCCATCATTTATGCTAATCTTTTATAATTACTATCTTGATAGAAATGATTAAGCTTATTGGGTTGTTATTTTGAGATGGCCTGCTCATATTTAATCAGAATTAGTAATATGTTTTACCCTGAATAAGGATAACTTACAATGAAAGCTTTGTTACTATAACCTAAAAGCTCAGGGTATCTATTGATGTTTATGAAAGTTTTAGATCGTTAGAAGGGTATAAATTGTAATGGTGAAATATAATACTGAAGGCAAAGAAGAAAATGTTACCTGATTTCTTTATACCTCCACCCTTTTGAGTTCTGCTGCCTCAAGTTGTTGGTGATGCCACCTTCATATTGCAATTGTTGTTGGTCTCTATAATAGCCATTGTTATGGTGATTATCCCTTTCACATTCTTCTCAGGGAGTCAAATTGACATGCCAGTGCCTGTAGAAGGCGTGGCTGGTGGTGGGACAGCATATGGATGGAGTGACAGTGGCGTACGTGATCCAACACCACTAAGAGGGAGGATTGACCCCTCTAAAGTACCATGCTCTGATTTGGTGCACGTCTGGTGCATGCCCAGTACAGCTAATGTTGGACCACATGAGCTGCCACGACCATTGGAGCATGTAAGTTTTCCAATTTAATTTTCACCCACTGTCTTGCAATAAGATTTTCTCTATAGATAATTCTGATGGAAATTTTTGTGTTTCCACGGTTTTTACTTTCTGTTAAAGTAAGAACATGTTATCGGAAATTTCTTTAGTTGAGACACTTGGCCTGAGCCATGCATGGTTTACTATTCATGAATGTACATGTTCTGTTTGCAATTCCGTTGCTCTAGTTATGTTTTGGATGTGGCTGCGAAACTGCATGTAGACATTTTCATCGGTTCTTTTATGCAGCAAGTAATATTAGATGTTAGCTGCCATGACATTGTTGGATCTGATTTATTGTTTGTCTCTGAAGATATCACTTTTAGCAGCAAGAAATGAGAGAGAGAGTATTCAAATTGCTATACGTCCCAAAGTCTCGTGGGGTACAGCAGGTGCTGCTGGGTCGATTCAAATTCAATCTACCGACCTCACTTCCAGTTCCGGGGATAGGTATGCCTCTCTTGGCCAGATATGTTGCTCCTACAGTTTGCGCTGTAACTTATAAGTTACGTTGTGCAGGTTGGTAGTTGGTGAATCGCTTACATTCCGCCAAGTAGTGCCTGTGTTAGGTGTTCCAGATGCTCTCGTGCCTCTTAATACTCCAGTCTGTCAATTGAATGTATTTCCTGGGTAGTGACCATGATCTCTATTTTGCTGATTCTTTTTGTAATGTTTAATGTATTATCAACATCCCGTCCCTTATCCTTTTACAGGGAGACAACAGTTATTTGGATTTCAGTAGATATTCCAAGTGGACAGCCCCCTGGACAATATGAAGGAGAAGTGACAATTACTGCCATGAAAGCTGACACAGAGTCAGTTTTCCTCTTTACTTCAGTGAAATGTTGATTTGTATCTTAAATATCATTTTTTTTTCTTTTTTTTTTCTAAATTCTTCATGGTAATTCTTTTTGTTTTATTTTCCCTAAAGAAAAATGATGTTGACTTATATTGGATATTTCAAGAGGTTGATTAAGGAGGTAGATCTCTGGGTTAAACATTATGGCTTGTTGCAGATCTACTACCCATGGTAGCAAACAGGAGAGATATCAAATCTTCCAGGAACTGAAAGATTGTCTCGATGTTATGGAGCCTGTTGAAGGGAAACCACTGGATGAAGTGGTGAGTGCATTCCCATCTCATATGTTATGTCACAGTAAAAAATTGTTTTCAGGCACTAACAATATTTTTTGTTTTTTTAGGTAGAACGGGTGAAATCTGCTTCTTCATCTTTAAGAAGGGTTCTTCTCTCCCCATCATTTTCTGATATACTTTCAGATAACGGGTCTGTGGATATGATGGACGAGGATGCTATTACAAATTTGTCAGTTAGGGTGAAGCTGAATTTGACAGTCTGGGACTTCATTCTTCCAGCAACACCTTCTCTTCCTGCTGTCATTGGTGTATCCTCTGATGCACTTTGTTCTGAAATATTTGGTAGTTCGTTGACATTCATGTAGGTCTCTCATCTATAGAAGGTTATGAAGTATTTCCTCAAAAGGAATCGTTTCATGATGACACCGGTAGCTTGTATGAAATAATGATGCCAGAAGTACCTTGACTTTAGTTAGATATCTGATACTGTGATTGAAGATCGTTTTGGTGTGGAGCATGGAAGCACTGAGTGGTATGAGTCGCTAGATCAGCACTTCAGATGGCTGCTTACGTATAGGATCAGCCCATACTTTTGCAGATGGGGTGATGGCATGAGAGTTTTGACATACACTTGTCCTTGGCCAGGTAAAGGAATGTTGCCTAATTTCTTATTTTATTGAATATTAACTAGTGTTGATTTTTATGTTCTGCTGATGTATTGATGCAGCTGATCATCCGAAGTCGGATGAATATTACTCAGACCCTCGTCTTGCTGCATATGCTGTACCATATCGTCCTGTAGTCTCTTGGTGGGTTAAAACCTAGCTATGGATTATAACATGCGGAGTGACGTTTATTTGGATGATCTCTTCTCACTTCCTATCCTGCTTTTTGAATGTCACTAGTGGCGATACCACAAAGGAATCCTTACAAAGAGAGGTTGAGTTATTGAGGAGTAAGGCTCACTGGAGAAAGGCATACTTCTACCTGTGGGATGAGGTCAGTTCAGCACTTCAGCTTAATACAAGATATCCATGATAATTATGTTACGGTTGATGCTGATGGGGTTTCTGTCTTCGTGATCTAGAATGATATATTTCCTTGTTTCTCTTATGTGCCTTCTCTCAAAAGGCGAAACAATCTGAACACGTGAAAGCATGTACCATTTCTGATACAGAACACTGTATTTAGTTTGATCTTTATTGCCATTTTCCGCTTGTATTACTTTGTGAGTAGACGTGGGCTTATTCTAATGTAATTTGTTTGATTTTTCCAGCCACTGAATGTTGAACATTTTGAAGCAATTCGTAGCATGGCGAGTGAAATTCACGATTATGCACCTGATGCCCGTATTTTGACCACTTATTACTGTGGTATATGTCTTTTTCTGTAAATTGTTATTATATACTTGGTTATTTGAAGAACCCACTGAAGCCTTACTAATTTTATGCAGGTCCAAGTGATGCACCACTTGCTTCTAATAACTTTGAGGCTTTTTTGAAGGTTCCTGAGTTTCTACGGCCACATACTCAAATATATTGCACAAGGTATGATGGTATAATTAAGTTGTCACCCATTTGTTCTACTCGTGAACGGGCCATGAAATGGTTTTTCGAAATTATTCTTGGTACCATATCTTTAATGTTGCTCAACAAATATTATGGACAATCTGCGGGAGTGTACATCACAAGCAGTTTGATCTCCTCTCTTCTGTAGCCGAGTTAAACAATACTATAGTTACTGATTGTCTTGAAGTCCTTTGGCCGTTCTCATCTTTTTTCAAAGAAACGGCTGTCCTGATTTTCTAAAAAACAAATCTGTCTCCATGAAATAATTTATCTTTTGCAGTGAATGGGTGATAGGTAACAGGGAGGACCTAGTAAAGGACATTGTTGCAGAAATACAACCAGAAAATGGAGAGGTAATGTAGATTTCGCCATACTATGACCGTTCAAGAATTCTTTGTGACTAATTTTTATGATACTGTGTTTTGTAAAATCTTTGGCTTTTGCCAACTCATTTCAACAATATTTTTCTTAAGGATACGGTATGCATCTATGTGCTGTTTTCCTGTTGAACTGTCGTGGGTCACAATGAACAGTTGGATAAGAACTGTGTTTATTCCTGCCACTTCTAGTTGGGGCACAAATTTTGTCTTTCTCGGATAACACTCATGCATTTGTGCTTCTCCCCATTAAATAGTGATGTGATCATGGATGCACTCCCTTTGATAAGCAATTAAGCACACCATTTTGAATAGGGTAATAATTAGTTTTTAGGCTCTGGGCTCCCTCATGAAGATTTTCCTTTTCCAACTTTTCTTCTTCTCCTGATTTTTACACCTTAAGCAGGAGTGGTGGACATACGTATGCATGGCACCAACTGATCCTCATCCCAACTGGCACCTTGGCATGCGAGGGACGCAACATCGTGCAGTAATGTGGCGCGTATGGAAAGAAGGTGGAACAGGTTTTTTGTACTGGGGCGCTAACTGTTATGAGAAGGCTAGTGTTCCGAGTGCGGAGGTATGGTATCCTCTCCCTGGTTATTATGATAATTTTTATTTTATTTTTGTCAAGGTTGTGACGGATGGTAAATGTTGCAGATCCAGTTCCGGCGGGGCCTTCCTCCAGGAGATGGGGTCTTGTTTTATCCTGGGCAGGTCTTCTCATCTTCACATGAACCTGTTGCGTCATTACGACTAGAACGACTCCTTAGCGGCTTGCAGGTACTTGTAGTAATATGTACTATCCAATATCATTTTTCCTCGTTCACTCATTTCTCTTCGAGATCTTCTATTGACATATACATATTGTTTTTAGAAAAGTTTGTCATACTTTTTTTTTGTAACCACTATTGGTCTTCCCCGTTATTTTCTTTCTGTCTTACAAATAATCAATGAATTAGCTAAACATATTTTTAAGGTCTAAAGTATTACTTCAAAGTCCGATTTCTGTTCCAATATATATTCAACACTATATGGTTTCAAACTATGTTTCACTTTCAAAATGGGGCCTCGCTTCAGCTTTCTTTTATATCTTCTAGGAAGTCTCATGTGAATCACCAAAATGTTAATGCCAATTCCTTTTCCACCTCAAAACTCGATATTCCAAAATAACTGTCTTGCATATACCCATGGCTCTACAAGTTTCAAAGATGAATGAGAGCGAAGGAACAAGACAAAACCCTTTACCGATTATTTGTGTCCAGGATTTACTTTAAAACTGTACATGCACCATTTGTTTATAGAACATAGTTATATTATGTTGGGCCCTTCCTTTCTATATATTAAATCTATTTTACTTACCTTCTCTTGTAATAGGATTTTGAATATCTTAAGCTATATGCTTCAAGATATGGTCGCATTGAAGGGCTTAATCTTTTGGAGAAGACAGGCATGTATACTGCTCCTGAACGCTACACTGCGGAGCATGTACCAATTGATGTTATGCGGGGGGAGATATATAGATCATTCCGATCTCAGTGATTCTTTCTCGATGAATATGTAATTTTTGGATGTTCATAAATTTCTAACTATCCATGACTTTGAGTTCCTATACACTACTGGTGATAACAGATGCACATAGGTAGAACTAATTCATGTGGTTAGTGAATCTGGGGACAACCCTTTTTTGGCTGGGTATTGGCAGATCAATCCAGAGTTCCCGACTGTTTAATACATTAACATTTTATGTTTTTAGAATCCAGACTACCATGCCTATATTGTGGAACGAAATCACGAGTATCATGTAAAAACAATATATAATTTTTCCGGAAATGTTCAAATATTTTTAGGAATAAGAGCTTATAGGTCAATATGTTTCGGACAGATGGATTATTTTTGTACAGCATTTGACAACCTATACTCAACATATCCCAGTCGGAAATATGTAAAAGATTTTGGACAAATGAATTGCCTTTCTGTATAGTATTTAACCCCTGATATATTCACCATATCCCAGTAGTACATTGATAAAAGCCTAAAGGAAAGATGGGTATGGGCCACTGCTTTTCATAATGAAGCTTTGGAAAGGTGGTAAAATATCAGCATCAAGATTCAAGCTAAGGTCTACTTTTTTGCATATTGGAATAGGGAAAGGGGGAAAAAGTAGGAGATCTAAAGATAATCAAACTTGCTATGATTGCTTACAAAACTCTCAATATTGTTCTTTCTTTGCAATGTGGTCAACTGGTCATTGTGCTTCTGTCTCTCCAACCCTGCCTTTTTTTATTTTTTTACAGCTGTTGCATGATCTAAAAGTCATTTTTTATTAGATGAAAGAAAGATTTGGATTGGATGTTCTCTACTTTATGTCGTTAGCTACTTTGAAATGAATATTCGCCCAATGTTTGATGTTATTTTTCCTAATGTTACTTAAACCATATCCGTATGATATTCATTACTAAAAAAGGGTTACATAGTGTGGTGCTTTTTCGCTTGAAATATCACTTCTGAGCAACACTTTGAACCAATATTGAATTTCGTTAGGTACATGAATAATCATGATCATTAACAGTCATTTGTAATTAGCGTTTGTAAAAGCATTTTTCAAGTGAGCCTAAAGTTGAGTTGTATGAATTTGTGGGTGGATGCTTAAATTATAGTCACATTCATAAAGTAGTTGGACATATGGATCCAATTCAAAAATTAATGTAATGAATTTCCTAACAGCATGAATGTGAAATACTAGGGACTTTGTATGGCTCAATTGGAACTTTCGTTGAAGAAAACAAAAGAATCAAACAAGTTTATGCAAAGAATATTACTCCTATAAGTTGAGAAAATTTCCTCAAACGTAACATCATGTGCACATAGGCAGTCAAATGACCGAACTTAGCTGAAAGGGCATCATCTAGTCAAGGGATATAAAGTTATTAGCAGATTATGACTTTTAAGTATCAATATTTGTATTCTTATAGGAGTACTTAGGTGTATAGACACAACAAGTCTTCACAGATTGAACCCCTTTTAATTGATTTTGGTAATTGTCCACACTAATCAACACAGTCTCCATCCCACCAACTGAGCTTATATATCATACTATAGTTGAGAGAGCTAGACGCCTGCAATTAAAAAGTATGTTTGAAGCCAAATTTCCCCCAACTTATCGGGCAGAAACAGATCGGACTAAGTTCGGCCTTGATAGTGTTTAGGTGCATGTAGATTGATAAGTATTTCGCGAAGCCATACCAACTATCCTGCTAGCTTGGTTGTACAAATGTAGAATTATTGAGATATTTTAAAAAGCTTTTATTTTCAGAAAACTAAAGCGAAGAAGATTCTCACACGGCTTGCTCCAAGAAAAGATCGTGGTAAATTAATACTAAGATAGTTGCCTTGCTTTTATGAGAATTGCTTACCAAATTACCATAAACTTGGGATGGGGTTTTTACAACTATAAATACCCCTATACGCAGTAATCTAATTACATACTAAAATGCACGCAAACATCGCTCGCATTGTTCTTAAGTGAGGAAAACACTTTGAGATTTTATTATCAAGGCTTGTAGGTTGAATGTACAAAGTTACTTTTATAAAACTCCCTTTAACCGGCATCACTGCTGCTAATGACTGCTACAACAGCTTCATTTCATATCAAGCACAAAGATAGTTGTCATAAACCGGTAGCATCGCGACGCCAAGGATAAAGCGCGTATCAAGTCGCAGTCCGACTTCATACATCGATAGAGTGTAAATAGTAGCATAAAAAGAACGAGCACTCATATAAGTCCTTATTTGTAATCCTCGTATTCTAGTGGAATCCTTCAATCGGGCAAGTCGCCTCCACGTAATGCAGTGTGCATAAGCATCGCACCAAACCTGGTTACTACATCCCTTATGTTATTTACTTTATTGTACTTTACTTTATTTTAGTTGTTACTAGAGTAAGTACAAGTGTTGTTAACGGTTGTACGAACAACAGGTCGGTAAGGAAGGAACGATTACACTTTTTCAATTGGTATAAGAGGAGACACTCTAACATACAAGGTGAGATCGGTGTAATCTATTAAGTATGGAAGGTTTTAAGGAGGATCTATCTCTAGGCCACCTCTTCTCGATGGACTCTAACTATGCCTACTGGAAGGCGAAGATGACTGCTTTTCTCCGGTCTATTGACTCCAAGACGTGGAAATCGCGGCGATGACGGACGGCCACCAACTGTTACTAACAACAATGTGGTAAACAGGAAGAACGGATCAAGCAAGATGAAGTTGTACTGGCAAATGACAAAGCTCTCAATGCTATATTCAATGTTATGGATATTAATGTGTTTAAGCTTATCAACACGCACCGCAAAACCGTACGGGAAACTTTAAACCGGCTACGAGAAACTCCGTAATGGATGTCAAGACAACTGCTTTGAAACTCGAGAATGGAAGACGATGAAACCATGTCTCATATAAACAACAATATCAAGGACATTAGCCTGAGTCCTTTTCATCGGGGGTGCCAAGCATAACAGAAAGTCGTAAGAAAGTTCTGCAGACACTCCCCAAGAAATCCCTTTGTACGGCCATCACAAGCTCAAGACCTCGACCACTCATGAGGCTGATGAGTTGACGGGAAACCTAACTATATTTGAGACGCCCTGGCTGATGACGGGGAATCAAGCAACAAAAGGGATAGCTTGAAAAGCAAATCAAGCCACGATTTACCAAGATCTTTGCTTGAAAACATGAACTTACTTCAGAAGAATTTCAACAAAACTCGCAAAGATTCACTACCCAACCGGCCAACACAAAGCGGACAAAACAAAGTTGGAAGAAATCAGGAAACAAGTGTAGCTCAAATCGGAGCAAAAAAGAAAAAACCAAGCAGGAATCCAACATGTAGCCACAAGGATTCGACACATTCAAAGCGGAATGTCCTAATTATGTTAAGAGGCAATCTAAAACCCTCACCCATGATGATTGTAGCGCTTGGTGAGGACCAAGAAGAGAGAAATGAAAGCAACTTTGAGTGTATCTGACGCCCAATCAAAACCCTCCGTGATTTATTAAATGGGCTGCACGAAAAGTTTGATGCATTTATGACGAGACGATCAAGAGAGCTCCTCAAGAATTTTCATGCAAGTTACCTGCACTCCAAGTTGATCGAAATTCTAATCTTGATCCACACTCAAAGTTGAGACCGAAAGCAGATTAAAGGAAGAAGCTGTTTTAAAACCGCGGGCGATCGAGATAAGCGGATCAAGGAGTTGAACGTCCAATCAAGAATCACTCTCAGAAGCGTAGAAAAATTAAAAAACGTGATGAATCCTAAGACAAACATTCCTTGAAAAATCTTGGGCGATGTAAGAAAATGTCGGGGATAAAGATCGATCATAGTTACAAGAGTAGAATAACTCATAAATTTAAAGGAGTAAACAAAGTTCGTGCCCCTCGGAAACCAACTATCATCAACACCGAATAACCAACGCCCAAGACGCGAATCGACCGAGCTTGGTCTCATTACTATTAAGCGGCGGCGGACACATTGCTCCTTACTGCTACAAGTTGTATATGATGAAAAAATGCTATGCAAAACCTTGTTTAAATCTTAAATAAAAAGCATATCGATCATTTAAATTGCATAAAATCATAACTACAAAAATCAACTGGCCGAGCACCCTACCGCCTCCAAGTACTCGCTAACTCATCGGGTAGCAATCGTTGAGCCCCCTCATGCCTCGCGGAATATCGTGATGTCGGGTAGCTGGCGTTAATAACCCCGGCCGCGAATGCGTCAAGTGTCGATTTAATCGGGGCAAGTAAGCTGCGTGAATACTGCGACGCTAGTAAACAAGCAAATGCCTAACTGCAGGTCAAGCTGATCCAACCGCCAAGGACACTATGGAATGGTCAAGAAATATGCTCCTGCCGTAGGAGTACGGCGTGTAATTAACCGCTATCGACACCGATAATGATACTGGGCATGATTTAATGTCACTCTAAGTGTTTGAACACCGCGGCTGAGGACGCCGAGGTTATGACATCGATGGAGGCCTGCGACCGAGTAGACTAGTAATGACCGGCGAAAGAGAGGATGCGATACCAAATGCTGCTGACATCGGGCGCCGCGTTGCACCTACCCAAAGTTGCGGGCGTAACCAATCGCTGCGTAGTGTTGCTACGACACGCTAATACCGCTGCCGAGATTCTTGAGGCCGCTAGTCGAAAGATGAAGTTCAGCAGAAAGACAAGAGGAGCGCTAATGGCGGGCGGTGCCTTCGGTTTGGCAGTTAAATCGAGTAAAGAAGAAATCGCAAGCAAGCGTTTGTGAGGACAAAAGAGAAAGTTTTAAAAGCCACCGGCGAGGCAAGCAGTGACGACGGCAGAAATTGTTAATGAAAAGCGGTTGCTGGATACTAACTGCTCGATGGGGCTGAATTTAGTTGCCGGAAGAAAGCTGTGAATAACGGAATGAAATAGGATCCGATTTGTGATATTCCTACGATACCACCAGAGGAGGAAGCGAAGTGCAAACTCAAGATCACTGTTGCATCCGTAGTCGGGGAATGCAAGAAGGTACCCAAAAAAATATCGTGTGTCTCTACTTAGAATGTGGCTCTAAATTTTGAAAAAGAGGAGGCAAAGCAAAATTTTTGGCTACCAAGGGATCAAGCATCGGTAGGACGCTGGCCCGAAATACCAAGAAGAACGCCGAGCATCACGTATTCTGTAAGAGCAGGCGCATGCCAACTATTGAGACAATCGGGTCTTACTATCCATAGCTACGTAGAGTTCATGTACAACACCATGCTGTGAGGATATCGACGATCCCGAGTCCTTAACTTTCAAAAAGGTAACCTCGCAATCCTTTACCTTTGTTCTCGCCCCAAGTCTTATAAATGGATTTCAGCCTCAAACCTGGTACAACCCGCAATTATCTGAGATTGTTAAAGTGTTGACTGGGGGTGATGTTGACACTTGGCCTACCAAAGGGCAAATCCCCTCTTCCCGCCTAAGTTGTTAAGATGCCAGACTCCACAAAGTTGTCATGTTAATTGATTTCCTAAGCACACATACCACAAGTGTAATGTAGACTACGGCTAGGGTGCTAAGTGCATGGTCGGGTACCTGGAGACAGCTTTATTTTCGTCAAGTAGCGCAACATGCTCAATCCTATACTGCCCCAAGCCACCGGGCTTATACCAAGATAAGCAGCTAAGCAAAGATTCGAGGCTCAAAAGCATATTCTCACCTGCCAAGTGACGTTAAAGTGGCCGCCTGAAAGTGCTTATCACTATTAGCCCTGGTGTCACGCAGTGGACACATGTTGCTCATGGCTCCCTCGAGAGCAATCGAGACCGGAAGGTCAGCGCACGAAGCAGACGCCGTTCCTTCGATTTAAGTCAAGCACTTAGACGCGCGATCCGGGGCCTAGCTTAGCCGTAAAATCAAGCAAGTTTGCGGCATCGCCTCAGAGTTTCTGACCGAAGGATGATCCCGGCTGCTGGAAGCGAAAGTCAAGCCTCCTCAGGAACGATGTGTGTATGGCTACGCTAAGTGCCATTTTATTTGATGTTTTAAGCAGCCAAGCTAGCAAGCTGGGACAACAAGTGGAGATGTCCGACGAGAACTCTATGGTGGAGTTTTTATGTTGTTTTTATGGATGTCCTGGAGGTGTTAGCTAGTTTTAGCTACTTTTATTTTTGGCACCTGTTTAGCCATCAGTCTTTAACATTTGTACTGACATTTGGTTTATGTTTGGGCCCCTGGCCCACCTTCTGATTTTATACGCCATTTTCTACTTGCGTTATAAGGTACGCTATACTATGTCATGTAAGAGTCTCAAGTTATTTGTCACAAATAACTTATCCAAATGGGGAGTTTGTTAAGCAATGGAGATAGCCAAGCATTTCACAAGTCAGTATACTAACTCATTCTTAGTAATGGTCGCAACAACAGAATTGAGATATTTCTCAAGAGCTTTTATTTCCTTTTGTGTAGAAGATCTTTGGAGATATGTTTATTAATTTTAATTAAAAAGGAAGTTCTGAACCCTCAAGTAAGAAGATTCTCATTATTGTTTATTATTTTCAAGTCAAGGTTTCATGGGAATTATTACCATAAACTTGACGCGCCACGACTATAAAGATCTCATATGCATCTAATTAGATACCGTAAATACACGCATACATCGCTCGCACGTTTCTAGCGAGGAAAACACTTCGAGAGTTTATTCTTTGTTTGTGTCGAATGCACGGAGTTACTTTATAAAACTCCCTTTAGAATCGTACTCTCAATTATCAAGTAACACTCGCTACAACAGCCTTACTTGTTATTGCTTACCAATATAAAGTTGTCACGCATCGAAGAGAGTATCGTGACACGAGGATAGGTGTAGATGAACTCAGCAAGCAGCCCGACTTATACATTTGAGATGAGTAGAATAGGGCATGAAGAACGTGGCATCTGAAGTCCTTATTCGTAATCCCTGATTCAGTGGAATCCTTCATCGACAAGTCGCCCCACGCACGCAAAGTGCTACATCGGCACCGAACTCCAGTCAAGTAGCGAAGGAACGATTATACTTTTTCAAGTAGGTCCTGACCTCGGGACCTTGAAGTCTGTACTTGCTTTCTGGAGGTCGGGACCAGCCTAGATCCCGACCTTACTCCTGAAGCGGGTTCCGGAAGGCTCATTTTGTGGCGGTTTTTGACAACTTGAAGCCCAAGAAAAATTCTATCTAGGTTATATCTCTTTGGCTATAAATACTAGGTTGTTATTTTGAGTTTGAAGTATCACACAAATACTAGATTAGAGAAATAATCATCCTAAAAGAATATTAGGTCTTTAATATTCTTGAATAACATAGTTTTGTTTTGGTATTTCATGGGCTCTTGGTAATTTTCTGCACATGGGCGAAAATACTCTAACATAGATTCTAGCTAAGAGTAGGCTCAGAACCCATCTTCGTGAAAGTTTATAGTGAATTTCACAGCCAGTAAATAGGACGCATCTTTCACATCAAGGGAACTTGTATAAATCTCAGGTCTGCTTATTTCAAAGATTCTTTTAAATTCCTGTCGTTCTTATTGATTGCTTGAAACTTCTCGAGAGGAATTTTTTGGCCCCAAATCCTAACACGTAACTAATACGATTCTATCAAGTATCACCAAGAGTAAGATAATCATTAGTAGAATATGAATTCTATGTTACTTATTCTTTCAGATGATCGCATGAAATGTAACAAAAATTACAGTACCAAATAAATAAATAACAATTAATAGAAATAGATTAACTTAATTACAACGGAAATCTATGTTCTTTCGAATCATTTAAAAGTTTTCATTGAGCAAGAGAATCAATAAAATCATCTACTATTTATCTTTCAATATACAAAAGCAGCTTATTTAAGAAGATAATCATCACACATTTTGTCAAGGAGTCAAGTCTACACAATTTTCATATATGAAATGCAATGCTTCGTATATCAGAATGGAAACAGTGGAGTGCATAAGCATGCTATAAAACCAATTTGAATACTTCAACGGATTGGCCGAGTAAAGCGGACGGTAAATGAGCTTGGTTTAAATTCTTCATGAAGAGACAGACCGCCTCTATAAATAATAGTGCCCTGTGCCTAGATACAACGAAGTTCCTATATTAAAATTTATTAATAATTTTTAAATGTAAAAGTAATTAATCATATAAATTTAAAATCGCTTCATTCAATGATTATTCCAAATGCAAGCAGACTAAGTTAAGAATTATAGAAAGGAGTTGGTTTATTTTGTAGTGTTATTAATTTTTTTTTAATATATACCGAGTATAATACTCCTTCCATCTCAAAATGTATTTATCAAGTTGTATTTAAAAATATTTTATTAAAAAATTGTGAAAAACTACATTTGGATTGTAAAAAGGTAGTATATTGGAATTGTAAAAAGGTACATTGAAATTATAAATAATTAACTATTATGAAAAAATAAATTTTTTCTAAATAATCATTTATTTTAAAACGAAGAGAATATTTACTTTAAAAAAAAAAAATCAAGGTGGCCCTGGTGTACTTGGTCCAGACATCCCTCCGCCTCTGTGTATGATTCAAATTCAATATCACATAAAATACAATACTCGGTTTTAGTATTAGTGCGTCATGCTTGAGAAGGTTAGGCAATAACATTTCACATTTGACCTCACTACATCAATTTATTTCATGCACACTACGTACGTTACTTAGATTTTGAGGGAAGTCTAAATAAAACTGTGGATCTAATTTAAATAAAATTGTAATTCCTTAAATAAAAAATAAAAACGATAATTGAAGGAGAAACTAATAAACTTAATTGGAATAATTTCGACAATCTTCGTAATTATCCAGATTATTGTGAATTTTGACTGATAAATAGCGAATAAAAATAATTCTATCACAGCTGTTTCCAACATGTGGAATAGAAGAGGACATTTTATACGGAATCACACAAAAGCCACTCCACTGCTTGCAAGCCGACGAAATAGTATGTACCATTCTCATTGTCCTTTCCTAAGTTTATTTCATTCTAATCCTCTTAGTTTAAACCAAGAAGTTACTGATTAAGCGTGGATCTAAATTACTTAATTCCAAAAAAAATTTAAAATTTTGGGATTTACCCCCGATAGTCGCTTTTAAAGTTGTATTTTCGTCATTCGCTTTGCTGTTGGGCGAATATTATACTATGTCATAACAGGCATCAAAAACGCAATCTTAACGCTACCATGGTAATTAAATCTCAACTTTTAAACTTTTGAAACAACACCTCTACTCTCACCTCATTATCTGAAACAATTTCACCAGCTCAACTCCCTTAACCAACACCTTAATGAGAATTATGTACTAATAATATGTACAATTGAAGAGTCTTCATTATTGCCTTGGAAAACACTACTACACTTGAAATTCAGTCCTTGTATTATTGGAGGATAATCATCTATCTTATTTGTATTTCTCATTTCATAATTTATGATTCACATAATATACAATATATTTATTGTCACATTATAATAACAGATGATATCTATAATATACTCTCTTTATTTTTTTATACTTATCAACCTAATTCATAAAGTTTGTCTGTATATACTTGTCATTCAATATTTTTAATATATTTTTAGCATAATTTTTGTTATTATGTCTTATTTAGTAACACTACAAGTCAATTATATTTATTTTGTATTCAATTTTCTTACTTATTTGTGACTTATTTTCGTCATACTCATTCCATGTACAAAAATTCACTACTTCATCATTTGAAAAGCATATATTGGCAATGATAAAGTTCAATACAATCATAAATGTATTCATTAATTACAGTTTCATAGCTGTAAAACTCTTTTTATTTCTCAAGTGCTAATTAGATGTAAATTTTTAGAATGACAACATAAAAAAACGGCGAGTATAATAATATACACTTTAAAAACATGAATCATATAATAATTCACGAAAATGAAGTAGATGGTTCTTTTCAATTTTCAATTAATGTTATTCAGATGAAGGTATAATCTTTTAATAATGGCCGAAAATACATACTCCGTATTACTCCATAAGACCATAACCCTCTTTAATGCTTGGTTGGTTTCACACTTTTAAAACGTGCGCGAAGACCGGTCATTAACGTGAAAAAGATTGCGGTCATTTATATTTTGTAGCTGCGTGATTTTTTTTTTCCGCATTTAAGCACGTTTTATAAGCACTCTCCTCGCGATCGAACTCAAGACCTCTTATAATAGAGGCTAGTGATAACCATATTATTGCATTGTGTTCTTTCGTTTAGCTGTAATTGTTGCAAAGGAATGTAGATTTATCATGTTTGGCATAGTATTTGATTAATCATCATTATATGCCACTAACTTTATGAGTTCTTTGAGGGTGAATTTTGGCGAGGTCTATTTCGACTTGGTGCTGGATTGCCTCCATCTTTTATATTTATATTTCGATTCTTGCTCGGCGAGGATTGTGATGTGTCAACCCTTGGCTAAGTCTAATGCGAGGGATCTTCGCGTTAGCGGATCGCGAGGAACGAGGGTCCCGGTCCTCCCCGCCACCTCCCAAGCGCACTCGCGGCCCTCAGGCCGACTCGGCTCCATCGGCAAATTGACTCCATTCCTCCGAGGTCGCCGCTCCTGGTACCTAGGCCACGACC
Organism: Lithospermum erythrorhizon; assembly: GCA_019722365.1. Classification (NCBI taxonomy): domain Eukaryota; kingdom Viridiplantae; phylum Streptophyta; class Magnoliopsida; order Boraginales; family Boraginaceae; genus Lithospermum; species Lithospermum erythrorhizon. The sequence continues at coordinate 605,249 of JADFUC010000767.1, read as the reverse complement.
GAAGCTCTGGCCGCAATAATTCAATTTATAAAGTTAGTGTTTATCAGAGAAGAGTATAGACTTAGCAAAGGATATTTAGCATTACCTCTAAATGGAGCAAATGAAGAGGTATTTATAGGGAAAGCTCAAGAGCCTCAACCCAGGAGATCGTGACAAGTGTCCCCTTCTCCTTGATTGAGCAATCATGTCAGAAGTGACAAAAGGTTTCTTTTTGTCTTCTTTTAAGTGGACTCATTAAATGGCCCAATAGGAGATTCTTATTTATATTAATTTCCAAAGAAAATCCTCGATGGCTTCGTCATTGTGACTGGCGGGAGCAAAATTTCTAATTCATTTATCGAAGTAGTCCAATTCCCCAATCATAGCATCTCGGTAATTTGGACTAGGGTTTGAATTTGTAACTTCGATCGACCACCATCCTCGCCTCCGGGGCTTTATCATTGTGAGTTATTCCGGGGCTGTAAAGTCAGTGCACATTCTCCACGCCCTTATCAAGCAGATTTTTACCATGACTACGTTACCTATCCATCTCGTGAACCGGAGTTCTCGATCAAGTAGAATTTACTTGCCACCTCGACCTCCTTCCGTATTTATTTGTAGGTTTTTCATCCGATAAATTCCTCTTCTTCTATTTGATAGGCCTCGAGGACTGCCCGTACTAAAATGCGGCGAGTTTAGTATCCACTTCGACTGCCCTCGGCCCCCATGCGAAGAACTCCTTTACCCTCTAACTAAGCATTGGCAAATCTCCTTGCGATGATGAGGCAATCCCTGTGCCTATTCTCAAGCTCAACCTCGAAAAGGAACCACCCTAACTCCTCCGGGTTCTCCTCGCGTTTCACTTTCCTTTCGGGATCATTATCTTTAGCAACCTCTTTGAATATTCAAGATGGGGTACGAGCCTCTCTCAGCCCTCTTCCCTGCCGAGGGGGGTGTATTACAGAGACGCTACCGAAGACAATGGGATGGGGCCGAGGATAACACATCTTTGCCTTCTCCCGATCCCCCAAATCTCCCACACCTCCACTAAGAACTTCATTTTAAGTAATGGAGTAGGAAAAACCGGCTCTAAAGCATCGGCGAGAGGTCTTCCAATGCCCCCCCGTGTATGAAGGTTTGAATATCCACGCATCAGTGAAAAGTGGGCCCTTATCAAGAAAGAAATTGCAAGCTTCGCCCCCACCTGCCAAACTAGCCGGGCTTATTTCCGCCTGGATACACCCCAGTGTCAGCGAATCTCGTAGCGGGCGTGATACAATCGGTTTCAAGTGTTTCATAGGGAGTCCAATCGATCATAAGTTTCAGATATGGGGGATGCTCACCGAACTCCCCATATTCACTGTACCGGCAACCATAAAGTTCGCAATTATGCGGCTCTATAACCAACTAATTGTCAGCGAGGCGCTCCAACCCTCAAGCGAGTTCACTTTCTCTCAAAAGGTGATGGGTTCTCGATCTATCGTCATCATGGGGGATAAGGCATAAATGGACCTCCTGGCATACCTTCTTCGAGCATTCGAGATGTCGCCGGCCCAAATTATCCCCTCCGTAAAACAAATAACTATTCCTCGTTATATGAGAGTCTCATCATGATCCTTATTACCGTCCCCATTGCGTTGAGGGGGTGTTCTTTCTTCGGCCGTGACGGGCTGCCTCGATCTCTCTTCTTACAAACTCCTTCCGCTGCCCCCGGACACCCCTCAATCTCCGTCTCGTTACCAACACTCATCACTGCCGTGGCTGCTAATCCTCCTGGTATTCACAATAGTTCTTTCTTTCATCCTCTCGGTTAGTAGTGATTTTATCTTTGTGTTTAGAAAGTACTTTGGCTTCCAACCGGGCGCAGATCCTTCCTACGTATCCGCAGAATGGGCATAAGCAGGTGATCCCGACTTCCTACACTGCCGTCCTGCCTTCTCACTGAGATCTCGCCTCCGTCTCGAACGCCTTTCGCTGGGCCTTTGGAGGCGCCCCACACCCGTGTCTCCTTTTGGGTATTTTTGACGCATTTTCATCTTTTGGTCAATTGACCAAGCAAATACTGCATGTAAGCTTCTAATCTCCAATTTGATGTATCAATGACGAAGCTTGAATAACTCATTTCGAAAAGTTAGAGGTTCCAACACCAATTCTCTTACTTTGGAAAAGGAACCTTTTCTTATCAAGTTACTGTATATTACTCACTTTTCAAATCTAGCTGCTGCTCTTCAATGTCTCTCGGTTTCGTTTGTATATCCATTAGGGTTCTCTTGTCCTCATCAGCTACTATCGACGCCCTAAACTTGTCCATAAATAGGTCCACAATATGTTGCCGCGAATCTAATGGAATCAAGCGGTAATTGCGGAAAACCACTTCAAAGCCCTGCCCTATCAGCGATTGGGAAAGCCCAAGCGTACACCTCATCATCGCTGGCCCAAAAAGATAGTCAGAATCGAACGGGTTTAAGGTGATTGCGCCGGTCTCTCTGGACCAATAAAGTTTGAATTTGGGCACCTCGAACCCCCAGTATCATAGCATTCCTTAATCGACTCCTGGAAGTAAGGCGCCAGTGTCGCTATGAATCGCCCTCGACTGTGGGTGATGCCTTGCTAAGTGATCTAAGTTCATCCACCTACTTTTGCAACTCAACATTACTACTACTGCCCCGGCATTAAGAGGCTCCGGTCGAGGGTTCCCGGCCAGTGTCCGATTTCGATGTTTGTCCTTGCATTTACGGATACTCCCGAGCGTGGACCTTCTGCACTCCCGATCGGCTTCTTTCTTCGTGATCTGCCTCCCTACTGTGGGACCTTTAGGAGTACTATCCGAGGTTGTTAGATCATAACCAGATCGGTGGTTCGATCATCTAGTATATGAATCACTAGAATCTCCGTCATTTGATAAATAACTGGGCCCCGCCCCATTGCCTCCTGGGGCACGGTCATGTGACTGACTGCTATCGAGCTGGTGGTCAATAGTGTCCCTTCGACGACGTCGCTCTGACATTCTCCATGAATTGCTCGATTTGCCCCCATGTGTTATCCACAGTACAATGGAGAAGTGGAGGTAATGAACCGAACCATATTTATGGGAATTAAGAAAAATCTCCTCAAAACGGGGTGTCAATGGTACAAGGAATTGGACAGGGTTCTATGATCTTATCTGACGACACCCTCAAACTTAATGGGTGAAACCCCCTTCAACTTAGTTTATGGGACGGAGGCCGTGTTACTCATCGAAGTTTGCCTACCCAACATTAGGCAGATCGGCTATGAGGAAGAGAAAAATGACGAACGCCTGAGGGAAAACCTTGATTTGGTCGACGGATCGAAAGATCAAGCATCGAAGTCGCATGCAAGAGCAAAAACAAGAAACAAGCCCGTTTTATAGCCGAAGGGGTTAAGAATGATGTCAGAGCGTTGCAGAAATCGCCTGTACTCCTGAATGAACTCCTTAATCCCACTAGAAGGCCCTTATCGGGTTCAAAGAGTTATAGGACTGGAACTCCATGGCGCCGAGCAACTCGTGAAAGCCTCCATCACACGTGGCAATGATCTACCGACTTGGGAGAAATTCCCTAAATCTTTGTAAAAGTCAAGAGGGCAAGCCCCTCGCATCCGAGGATGTTGACCATTTTGATCAATAAATGAAAATGTCCCTGCTACAATCAACTGTATTGAATAGTTCTCAAACTATTTCCCCTACGCATAAGCCGAGGAAGATCTTAAAAATGACCAAGTCATTTCAGATTAATTAAATAGATCTCAAACTATTTCCCCTCGCATAAGCCGAGGAAGATCTTAAAAATGACCAAGTCATTTCGTGACACTAAATAGTTCTCAAACTATTTTCTCGCATGTTTTAGGAAGATATTAAAAATGACCTCAAGTTATTTCTATTAAATACTCAAACTATTTCCCCTGCATAAACCGAGAAAGAGTTACAAGTTACGTCATTTCCAAAGTAAACTCGACGCGAGGATTCCAGCCATCACTAAATCGTATCCCTTCAATCGACCCCTTAAATCGGGTTCTTTTGGAATAATCGAAGAAGTAGTTCAAAATCATACATTTTAGAAACTAAGTCATAAAATCATTGCTGATTTACGAACCCGCGAGTAAGAGTCGATACAAAAATTGCACCCCTCAAGAATGGGCACCCTTCGCATACCCTTACCAACGACTTAATCAACAACGGGGCTACCTTTCGGTATAACTTACTAAAGTTAATTTAGTAAAACTTCATCACAAAGCACAGTGGCAACGGCTAAGATAACAAATCCTCAGATAAGGTCAGTGGAGACAGTATGGTTAATAATAATTTAAAAAAGATCGGTGGATGCATTTAGATGGATAAGAAGCAAAGATCGTGAAATTTTAAAGAAGAGTCAAAATAGTGCATTTCCATTACTAAAGAAAGTTACAAGAATGACACCCGCACTAATGTACGTGTCCGGTGATCATTACAAAAAAAGTTAAAATGGTAACTAAAAGTCCACACAAAGGCGGGCCTACACAAAAAAAAAAAAATTAAAAAGATACCGGGAACCATCTCAACATCATCTTCACTTACCGCCACCCTTAGCATCATCATCACTACCATCCTCATCTTCTCATCATCCTCATCGCTCCTACGCTGCCCTCATCATCATCGCCGGGAAAGTCGCCAAGAGTTCCAATTGCCACAATCTTCTCCCAAATTAGAAACATACTTGTCAAACGAAGATATGCCCGAAGTTAGCATGGACGCTCGACGTAACCCACCTAACGGTAGTGCAGTTGCCTCCCCTGGTAGCCTCGAGTATTCTTAATTACCTTGAAATCCCCACAGCCAGAGGTGGAAAAAAATCCCTCGGCCTCAGCAGCGAGAACGCGAGGTCTTTATCAACCATATAAACATCCGTGTAATATCGAGCCTCGCAAGTTCATCCCTACTCTCCTCAAGATCAGAGGCCAACTTCCTCGAGAAGTCGGCTGACGACCTTTTTAACCCGAAAAGCGCAGATTGCCTCGGGTGGCAAGAGATGGTTGATTTCAACTCCTCTTGAGAGCGGCTTATAGTCTCATATTTCCCTTTGAGTAAGTTTATCCTCTCGGCAAAGGTTCTAGTCCCTCTCCTCTGCTACTCCCTCATCTCTTCTCCGAGGTAGCCACTCTCACGCTCAAACTCCTCGGCTACCCTCGCCGATTTAGCCTCCATTAAGTGGACATCAGATAAGCCGCTTGTGGTCTTCGAAAAGAAACAAGTTAAAAGATTAACTAAGTTCGAACAACAAATAACAAATGAGGATGAGGGAAAAGAAAGAGGCATAACCTTAATCGAGCACGAGCAAATTGTCATTTAAGGCGAAATTGGGCGACCGGACCTTCATCGTCTCCCAAGGATCTCTGGCCAAAGATGCGCCAACCGATCAACTATGAGGTGGGATGGACGGATACCGAGTCATCAAATACGCCGACTCTCGAGGAAGAACATAAAAGAGTGTCCACAAAGTTATGGACGACACTTTATATCCTCCTCGGATCCTATAGGCATAAAAACCCACGGAAGGATCAGTGAATGGCGGTGAGACTTTTGTCTTTGCCTTATTTGGTATCCCCGATACCATGTGCATCAGATCGGGCGAGAGCTCCAGGGCCACCGACACACCTCCCCGCCATCTGTGAGTAGGATCGGCGGCTTCTGGCTGCCTCTCGACAGCGTATCCAGAACACCTCGTGGCCCCCTTTCATAGGATGAAAGCCTCCTGAGTGGTCTTCGAAATCAGTGGTGGCGACAGTGGGAACTCTTGAGCCTCGAGACTTCTGTATTGTAGATCTCCCGACAACGGGTTTGTAATTCCCATGACTGTAGCGGTGGCCTTATCCGCCTTAAAGTTAAGCAATCGACCAACAAGATAGACCTCAAAATCAACGTAAGGTGTAAAAGAAAAATGCGTGTATAAAAGAAAAAGGAAAAGACGGATCGAGAATTATACCCAAAGTCATGTTCGAAAATTGTTGGGCCCCTTTGCACACCGCTTTTATGACCACGCTGCTGGGTGCCCGAGATGGGGCTCAAAAACCCATCGATCACCTTCAAATCCTCGCCGGTCTCATCCGAATCCTCAAACTCGAGGGTGGTATAGTTAACAATGTAAAAACGCGGGGATGCCATCAAAAGCATCCTTCACGAGCCACCAATATTTGTGCCACCTCGCTGGTTCGCTTTTCCGGCTTCTGAATAGGATGTTTCTTTGCCCCGATCTATTTTGAAGCAGCAGACCCTGTGACTTCGATGAACAAAAAGTTGAACATCTTGGAGAAATACTAATGTCGGGCAACCCCACCGACAAAAACCCCACCGAAGGTCAATCGTAGCCCTAGCGCAGTGGTCCCACCTCGGACCGGTAGCACGGCCGCATCGAGGAGCAGTGGAATCGAGGGAACGGCGGTGCCTCTCGTGACGCACCCCCATAGTTGAAGAATTCCCAAAAGACCGAGGTATAACACCTCCCTCTGGGCGCATTTGGGTCTCGCCGAGGCGGAATCCTCATCGCAAGACCTTCTGGTTTAACAAAATAACGGTCACGGAGATAACGGAGACGCCTCTTCAATACCCTTACCGGCCCCAGTATTAGTGTGAATCCCTCCAGCCTGGGAGTCCCTCACACCTCGTTGAACAATGCACGCCTTCCTCGTGACCCCCGACACCAAGCGAACACCTTCGATTTTTTGCTTTTCCCTCCTCGGCCACGCACCAGCTTGCCTTTCTCTTCGAGGCAAAGATCTCTGAACTCCCACCAGCCTCCAAATGAAGTTCAGCAAGACATTCAAAGAAAGACTTGTGATTCTTCCCTCAGCTTTGGTTTTCCATTGGGGTTCTTGAAAAGTCAAACCCCGCATTACTTCCTCATCGCTTGGGGATCGTGAAAAATATAAACGCTTCCTTGCATTTAAAAAATGTACACTAGTGGTAAGAAAGGGAAAAGTGAGAGATCTTTCCTCTAAGAGGAAATTTAATCATAAGCAAGAATGAAGTCTGGGGCTAGCGCATACCTCTTCCAAAGAGTTCATTCCACGGTACCTCCGGGCCAGAATGGGATTTCCGAGATTACTAAGTGCCATCGAGGTGATTCTTCTTCGCTAGAGAAAGGAAATCGTAGGGGAAAAATAAGGTCATTTACGCCGGGTCTCAGCTAAAAGAGAACAGAGAATCAAGAAAATGAGAATTCTCAAAAAGAGAAAGGGCAAAAGTTGAATGTGATAAAGAGTTTTACCCCTTTTATAAGAGAAGAAATTGAGAGATACGTTTGATCTTGGCGGTTTGGTGGCAAAAGTAAAGGAACCAAGTGTTCATTGAGCACCTATTTAATAATTCGAATATTCTTAAACCATTTTAAAAACGACGGCACAATTATCTCGAAAGCATTAAAGGGGCAATTGATATAAATAAAAAATCTCATATCGGGCCATTTAATTGAAGTCCACTTAAAAGAAGACAAAAGAAGACTTTTGTCCCTTCACATGATCGCCACCAAGTGAGTAGGACACTTGTCATGATCTCCCTGCCGAGCTCGAAATTTTCTCCCTATAAATACCTCTTCATTTGCTTCGTTTAGAGGTAATGCTAAATATCTTTTGCTAAGTCTATACTCTTCTCTGATAAACACTAACTTTATCATCTGGAAATGACTCACCAAATTTCCTGGCCGCCACCTGTGCATTCTAGAGCAATACGACCCTGAGAAATGGAATCCAATTCTACTCCACAGTCGTGAGTCACCACAAGGGCACAAAGTGCTTTTTAGAGGCGGCGCGACGATAGAATCGACCCTCGCCCCGCTAATCCGCCTATAAAAATCACGGCGATCCCTCGCAGACGGAACCTTCTGTAAAGCAGTGGTCGACATCCCCCATCCCTACCAAACTGAAGAACTAGGGAATATAAATATGAGAGACGGAGACAACCCAACACCAAGTCGAGATAGAGCTCGCCAAAATCCAAATCACTAGAGGTACATGTGTAACACATTGAGCTTAACTATAAAATTTACTAGTATTATGTATATTAACGTTTACGTGTTTTAAACATTTCCCTATTAGTCATATGGATATACATGCTTGCAAGGTTTAATCTGAAATAATGCTTAAATAGTACTTTGGTTTCCGGTATGATTATATAGAATAGTTTTTGCATAATTGATCTCCGATATTCAAGATTTGATATCTAATAAAATTAAATTGAATGTATCACTAATCACTAATCACTAATCACTATCACTAACATATATAAAAAATTTAAAGTTAAGAGTTCTAATACGAATTAACTACTACTCCTTCCGCTTATTAATTATATAATTTTAGATGGAACTTTGAAGTTTTAAAGTTAAGAGTTCTAATATTATGAAACTATTTTCAAAAAAGAATCTAGTAATATAACTATTATATTTATTAAAATAATAGTCCATCCGCTTTTAAAAAATCAATTTATCGTTGTATTTGTGTTGTTTTATTGCTGATCGCGAAAACTACATTAGGATTGTAAAAAAGCTATATTGAAAATGTAAAAGTTATATCGAATTGTAAAAAATTAAACAATCAACTATTGAGAAAAAAGTAAAATTTTTCTTAAACGGATCAGCTGTGGAGTTTTAAAATGTATTTTTGAAAGTAAAGGGCTGGGCAATAACGATCAAAATTTCACCTCGATATACGAAAGCTGGGTTTAATAAAAATCTGATATACTATTAAGTATTCATCATACTTTATACTTGCACATGTGTACGATTATCAATCGGTTATAATCATCGCCATTAGTACGACATTTCGAGGGATGATATCATATACATGTAGCATATATATATTTTATAATTACCGTGGCATCCTACTTTTAATTAATCCTCTTCGCTTATTTATCTCCAATGAGCTTTTAATTTTTAAAGGTATACATTGAATAAATTATTTTGCATGTATAACTTTCATACCTGATTAACAAGAATAATTGGGCGCGCTTAAATAATAATATATTTTATGTAGAACTATTGTTATTATTGTTATAATAGGGCTAGTTAAACATTCGTATATTTTTTGTAGAATTATTATTATTATTATTTATTATTATGTAGAACTATTGTTATTATTATTATAATAGGTATTAGTTAACTAATCATATGCTTTGAGTCTAATTATTTTATCATTATTATTTAATTCCATGCATATATGAATTTTATATATTGGGATCCACAACAATTTAAATTATACTTTTCAAATCATACCAATTTAACCGACATAAAAATAAATAATTCGATGATACTATATTGATGATCAATTCGATAATATATTTGTATATCTCTATGGACATTTCAAGTTCGTGATAATATCTCTACGAATATCGTGATTATTGTAATTCTTATATTATATTTAAAGAGTTACTTGCTATCAAAGTACGCTTCTTCAAAATACGTATATTAATTGTGGTACCAAAGGAGTGTAAATTTTACACTTAGAATGATTTCAAATTAAACACAAAAAAATTTATTAAATATTTAAAAAATATTAATCGAGTTGAATTAAGAAGATTTAATAATTAAGCTTATCTCATAAAAGGACTAGCTAGTTTCAATCAAATCCATATATTGGGATACCTTCGTGGCACTAGATGCAACAAAAATAGACTGATAAACTCATCATTAATTGTTATGATTAGAAAAATATGATCAAATGATAACCATTCCGCTACTGTGATAAGTTTTTAAAAGATCATTTTGTATCAATTATATTGAATTGCTGAGGTTTAAATAATTTTAGAAATAAAAGAAAAGCAAATAATGATAAATAGGGTGTGTACGGATCGGTTCGGTTCGGTTTTGTTTCAAAATCACAACCGAACTCTATTTCGCTTTGCTTCAAAAGCGCCGAACCTAAATCGGTTCCGTTCCGATTGGTTTTCATCGGTTCCGTTCTATTTCGATTAAGTTTCTGCTTGAGAAAGCATTTTTGAGCCTATCGCTCAACTCAAAATTCTACCATAGCACTGCATCTAATCCATATAATTTCAATGAACTCTTTTAAGATTACTTATACAATTTACATACACATTCAATACACAATACCACTTTTACATATTCATTTTTTATATTATTAGTTTTAGAAAAGATTTATATATATCTTACTCCATTATACCAATAATAATAAACAAAGCTAAATCTAAATTCACTTTTTTTAAAATCTCTTAAAAATGATAATGCATTACAAAATCTTAGTTCTAAGTTCTTCCGACGCCGAACCTAAATTAGCTTCTGCTCTTCCGACAAACCTCAATCGATTCGATTTCGATCGATTTTAAAAATTTCGACCAGTTCGGGCTGGTTTCGGATTTTGTGCACCTTAGTGACGAAGGTTGGAAAAATCGCTTAGTTCACACCTATTAACCGGCGTAATCTAAATATAGTCTCCAAATAAATAATTCAAGCATTCATATCTCTGTATTTGATTGCATAATAAATGGGAAAATACAAAAAGGATTAGTCCAAATATCAACAGTGGTTATGAAAACGATAAAACCATGCACAGCACTAGTCCGCCTTCTTCCGACATGTGTCGTCTGCATACTCATCTCTCAATCCCACCTTCCCCCACTCTACCACACTATTCTATTTAACCATGGTTACCTTCTGTAGAATTAGTTAATCCTCATAAGCCATAACTCGATATACGCTCGAAATTCAATTCGAAATCAAAGAATGAGTAGATTTAATTACTCGAATATCACCTTATCACCATCATAAAATCTGATTCGACTACCTCTACTACAAATCAAGAGCGAGGTGATTTGGTCCCCTCAGAGGCCTGAACTCCAGAAAGGAGTCGGGAAATCAAGTAAAACGCCACCACCCCAAATTTCTCAGGGTTCGAGTCAATGCAGTTTTGCTAATCTCTCATATCAAGTGATTTAAGAGAATCTCTCATCCCTCGCTAGCCAAGACATCCCCATTCACCTCCCTCAAGTGACCTCATGGTAGGACTCCTATGGGTCAAGTAGCTGCTGCATTTGATTTCACACTTTTAAATAGCTTGTGTATCTTTGTTACTGGTTAACACACCTCCGGCATGATGTATCCGACCAACCCGCCTCGACTAACATTCAACTCGAGATTTCATTGCTCTTATAACACACTATCGGAAGACTCGACTACCTCTACTAACATTTCTTATGACACGATCTCGATTTAACCAAGCACGCGACGATTTCACACTTTTTTTTATCAAAGTGTAATTTTTTTCCGATATTCAAAAAATCAAATACGTATCCAACTAAAAAAAAATGTAACTCGACATTTGATCAACCCAAGTATACCCGCCAGTGGGTATAAATATATAAATGGCTAATTGTCTCCATCAAACTCTGTTCAAACGTAAAATATAGCCCCCCTTCTGTCGAAAATGGAAACAGCCGCCGAGTATGAACACATGGTGAGCTCCACCTCCAGCTGCTACTCTTCCTCCTCCTGACTCATCTCCTTCAATTAATCTTCAATTATATTTTCAACAAATAAACAAACCATTTTCGTTATCTTTATTTTCTTGCACAAAAAAGTAAGTAAAGTTGCCATTTTTTTAAAGAAAAAGAAAACATTTTCATGGTTTAGTAGTTGAAGTTTTGTAAAGTTTGTTAAAATATTTGAAGTTTGTTCTTTAAGCTATTGAAATCTTCATTTTATAGTTTATAGTAGTGCTGAATAAAAAAGTATTTGAATTTGGAAAAAAATATTTCTTGAGGTTTGAAACCTTTTTGGCAATGGAGATTTCTTCACCTTCAACAGCTGAAGCCATTGCTTCTTCAACTAGTGAGCAATCGTTAGCTCTTCCCTCCAAGAAAAGGCGTAATCTTCCTGGCATGCCAGGTACTATTATCGAAAATATCCTCTAGTTTTGAGTTTTGAATTTTGAGCTCGAATATATTTATATGTTAGCATAATATTCGATGAAAAAAATATAAAAGATAGGAGTAGTATTTTAGTTAACTTTGTTTCATACCATAGTTACTTATGTTATATTTAACTGGTTACTTAATTTTGACTATTAAAAAATAAATTGGACGATTTTTTTTAACATATGTTGAATACTTCAATCTACTAGTATATTTGTGAATTTGGTTTTGTGGGTTTTGCAGATCCAGATGCAGAAGTGATAGCACTATCACCAAAATCTTTATTAGCAACAAATAAATTTGTATGTGAGATCTGTAACAAAGGGTTCCAACGTGACCAAAATCTTCAGCTTCATAGACGTGGGCATAATTTACCATGGAAGCTTAAGCAGAGAACAAGCAAAGAGATAAGGAAGAGGGTTTATGTGTGTCCTGAGACTTCTTGTGTTCATCATGATCCTTCTAGAGCTCTTGGTGATCTTACTGGAATCAAGAAGCATTTTTGCCGTAAGCATGGTGAAAAGAAGTTCAAATGTGAGAGGTGTTCAAAGAAGTATGCTGTTTTGTCTGATTGGAAAGCTCATATGAAGACTTGTGGTACTAGGGAGTATAGGTGTGATTGTGGTACCTTGTTTTCTAGGTACGTTTTGGTAATTGAATTCTTATACCATTTTTTCATTGAAGTTCAGTGATTGTCATTGCAAGGACTCGAAGCTAAGACCTTAGGAGTAATATTTTGGTAACCCATGGTTGAATTTCTGTACCATCTTTTTTGGTATGTTGAAATGACTTACTGAGATGGTTGTTGGGTGAGTTTTTCTTGATGTTTTAAGCATGTTTATGACCATGAGTTCCAATCTATTTTTGTCTAGACACCCTTTTAATAGATTGAATTTTCATTCTCCATTTGATTTTAATGTTTGGTGTAATAATTGTAAGGTGTTTGTTATGTTGTGTAGGAGGGACAGTTTTATTACTCATAGGGCGTTTTGTGATGCATTGGCTCAAGAAAGTGCAAAATCACAAGTGGTTGCTGAATCTAATTCAGATGAAGGTGTGAAAGTTGAGGAGATTAGGAAATCAAGTTCGCCTCCGCCTCCGTTAACGCCTTCCACGGGTGTGGTGTCACCGGTGTTTTCAATCCAGAGTTCAGGTAAAGTGTGAACAATGTTTTTATAGTCTTCAATTGTCAGCATTGGGATATCCCAAAAGTAGGATGTGTTGAACATTATATGTAGGATTTGTTTATATGCATTCTAAGTTTGCTTCTTCATCATGTGATGCTTTCTGTATTTTATTGTTAATGTTTGTCTATTTGTGCCCCCCTTTTGATGCTTATATTTAATTAGTTCCTTCATGTGTAAGTATTGACTATATTGATCAAAGGATATTCTAACATAATGCAATCTACCGGAAAAGGAAAAAAATTTAATTAATTAGTACGATTCAATGAGTGAGGGAGATAATGGATTAAAAAAATGCAGATTTTGAGAAGGAAAATCTCCATGATAACATGATTGTTAATGCTTTTTACGGTTTACCCAAAGTGCCTTTGATTTATTGTTTATTGAGATTCAAAAGCTAGTAGAAGGGGAAAAGTATTGCTTTTCTAAAGTTATCTTTATCTTTTTTAGTGACAGTGTGATTGATTCTTGTGTTTTATGTACTTATATCTGTTGCAGATTTGCCTGAAAACCAAAGTGGCCATCTGCATCAGCAACCAGGATCAACATCAATGTACACTTCTACAGCGCCTGTTACGGCTGCTTCTGTCGGCACCTCTTCAATTTCCGCATGCAATGTTAACCGTGGAAATACCGTATTTGCTAGTGTATTTGCTCCATCAAGTTCACCTGCTATCTCCCAGGCAACACAACCTTCCTCATCATATTCTGGAGTATCATTTTCCATTGCTGGATCTGATATTGCGCCTGCCCTCGATCCCGTGACACTCTCTTTGACATCTTCGATGTATCTTTCGGGTAATGTGTCTTCGTTATTTCCTACATCTCAAGATCATTATTTACAATATTCGTCAAGCCCTAGACCACCAGCATTGTCAGCAACTGCATTGCTTCAAAAGGCAGCTCAAATGGGTTCATCATCATCATCGGGTGGTTCATTTCTCCGCGGACTTGGCTTGACAATATCTAGTTCATCAGATCATCAAGAAAACAGGTCATCAACAATCAGAACAAGAAACGATTCTCCTCCTTCTCAATGGAACAGTAATGTGAAGCTAGAAGGCAATCAAGCAGGCTCATCTGGGCTTGGACTAGGAATTCAAACAAATGCATCCTTGGGGATGAATGATTATATGATGGGGTCTTCAACTATGTTTCATGATAAGCCGACCACCCTTGATCTTCTTGGCCTAGGTATAAGTCCTCCTGGAGCCTCTCCCGCTGGATATTCATCATTTGTTAATTCAATGGGAGGCGAATTCGGTAATTATGGCGCTTCGTCAATTCATGGTGTGAGCTCTAGTGGAAGCACTTGGGCTGATCCTCCAGACAGGAAGCCTACAATGCAATAGCCTCTCCAAGTTTTACAGATGGAGATAGTTTAGCATTCATCATTGAAGCAGTCGAAGATCAAGAGACGCGCCTTTAAAAACGAATATTATTGTTACGAAGATCTAGAAGTGCGTTATTTATACCGAACATTAGTTATTTGTTTTTCTTGTTACTTTAGAACTATTGCTGGCTTAATTTCAGTAAGATGTTAGTACATTTGAAGCAGGAAACTCTGAATGTGTACATGGTATTGTAATAAATCAAGAGTAAGAAATCAGTAGAACAAGAATATATAAAAATTATTCCTTCAAGATTTCATATACATAATGATGGTGCAAGCATGAATAGGAATTTTCTTTTTATTGCGGTCCAGGTGGTATCTTGTGCATAATCATCAACTTTTTGACAAGAGGAGAATCTCTCATTAATTTTTTTCTACTTGATAATTCATTCCTTATCATCCAACTGGAATTAAAATTCCTCCTGATTCTTGATTATTAGTTGGTGTTTGGTACTGGGGCAGAGCAAAGCATCATCTTTGGTCCTGCAGCTTCATAGCTTAGTGACTTGTATGCCATTTGAAAATGACCAAACAGTGATTAGAAGAAACACATTTATACAAGAACGTCGTCTTGAGCAGATCATTAGAAGATTACATACTCTATGGTCCTCGAATTAGTCGGATATCATGAAATAAATTAAATGGTTCATTAAACTACCAATGTTTCTTATCTATATATGGTGAAATATTAATAGATAGTCTTTGTTCACCATTTTAGGTGAATTCGGAAACAACCTTCTACTTTTACAATGCTAAAACTGCTTATGTTCGACCTCTCCTGCTCTATATTAAGGCATGTTATTATTGATACTCCGTATTTATTATTAGGATCATAAAGAAGATTATAAGGATCAGTTTGATAAGTCTTACTTATTTATCGTGGATTGGGAATATGGTTTCAAGCTTATATTATACTCATGTTGAATATCGATTTTAAGTAGGTTTGAGCTATCATATTAATTATGTTGATGCCGCTTGGTGTTGTAAGCAAGATGACTTTTACAATTATTATGATTAGGAGCGTATCATCTAGGGCCAGAGGATCATCAATACAAGATCTCCTGCTTAACCTTATTTATCAAAAGGAATTCAAATGCCACTGGGACAAGGCCCCTCCCCACACCATTTTCCCTTTTGCCCTTATTCTTGGTACTTTGATAAGTACCAAACAACACGTTAAGTGGTATAATATGGTTCTTTGCTTTGGTTTGATGCATGAAATCTTTAGAGCCGATGATAATGGTGGTCATTTATTAATCAATTAATGCATGGAGATAGTTATACCACGTAACACAACATAATATTCAAAGATGGGTGTGTGTACAATAGTTTGATTAATAAAGCTAAGGGATAAAGAAGAATCATGAATTATTTATCATCGACAATTAGCAAGATACATTAAGGCTCCAATCAAGATCGGCGCATTGCATCAGCATCAAGATCTTCTTCTATTTTCTTCCTTGGTGACTAAGTAATCCTTTTCTAATATTAAGCTGTTTCGCCCATCATCTGAGTAATTCTAAAAGGCTCTGCCTTTATCCATGTTAAACATTTTAATAATTCGTAATTTGACGGCTATACCAAAATACCATTTTACAGACTAATCAGAAACCAGAATTGGGTCTTCTCCCATCTTTCATTTCAAATTCTTCTTAAGAATTCATCATTTTGATTTCTTTATTAGTTCAACATATTTTTAGATCATCAAATATACAAAGAATGACAAAACGTATATTATTTTCTTTATAAAAACACATGACAATAGATTATTGATGTGAGTCCTCTTTAAATATTCATTTCCTAAATTTCTATTATACCACATCTGTCTGGATTACTGTTTTTTTAACCCATAAAGGATATTATTTGCAACCTAATCAGATACTTTTGGCTATTAAGCCAATCATTTTAAATCCTTCCGCAATTTTCACATGATATCACTATCGTTGATCCATATAAATAGTCAGAACAAAGATTCTATAAAGACGCATATCAAGATTATTATACCAAACCTATTAAATAACGAAAGCAATTGGCCCATGATGTAGAGAATGTTACCTCATAATCGATTCCGGCCTGAAAAAACTCAACAAAGACGAGCCTTTTATCTTACAATCTCAAGCTTTCATTTCGCTTTCTCACAAATACCACTTGTTCAATATGCTTCATACCTTCGCACAATACAATAGGGCCCAAATTACGATTTTTAAGATTTAATCAAGATCTATCGCATCTTTCCATTTTGGCCAATCGTCGACTCTCGACATTCAACTACGCATCTGTGCTCGTGATCATCATTTTCATTCATAATTTCATACGCAATTCGGTAATCTAAATATTTCATCAATATGCTTTATTTTCCTGCCCAAAGATTTCAGATAACATAATCATAGAAATTCCTCGAGATCATTCTTATTTTCGCTTCATTATCAATAATCTCATTTTCATCATCATCTTCAGGCTTCTTCAAGAGCAATTTCTTTTTTCATCCCGCTTATCACAATATTTAAGGTCTTATCAAGATCACTTTCATTCGTAGACAATCTTTTCTCTGACTTTTTCTTCGAGATTTTTATCCTTTAGAACTCACAGCCGCCACGCTTTCAGCGTGCCTTCGATGTACTACATCATTTTAAGCTCGGAATTTCAATACGAGAAGGAGTATTAATACTGGTATACGCGATTTCTCACTTTTTCATATCAAGAAATGAATCCGGGCAATTGATTCGCTAAGCCTCAGAAGCGCATACAATTTTCTTTACATTTTTTCCCACATTTGGCATGGTCCCGATACGCAGAAAGATGGCACATACCACGTTATGTCCTTTTCTCTCTGACCAAGCTTTTCTCCTCCTGTATGAGGAAAAACTGCCTGGCCGAAATGACAACTGCGAAACTCGCTCGAAAACATCGTCAAGCAGCTCAAGATATCTAATAATGTGGCGCGATTCATACCCTACATATACGCCTTCAACCTCCTCGAGGTCCCATCTTTGTTCGCTTGCGGGTCGAGCCATTGCACATAACCCGCACAACCAAAAAATCTTTAGATGAGAAATATTTGGTTCTCGACCAATCGCAGTTGATATGGAGTATGTTTATGATTAGCACTCGTCTTAAACGTATTAACGACGCAAAGACAAAATTGCACGACCCCCATATAAGAATCGGTAATTTTGTTCTCATTATCAATGGTGGTCTGAAGAATATACTTAAAGACGCTTAATTAATGATTCTGGGCTAAACCATTTTGTGTACGAATACTTTGCAACAGGATGTCAACAAGAATTCCACCAATACGCAATAATTATTAAATGATTCGTATGTACCACCAAAGACGGCTAAGTCTAACTTTCTTTATAGTATAATCGTGAAATTGTGCTCTTAATTTGATTATTTGAACAAGAAATCTTGCAAATGTCATATCTCGATTTGACAATAAATGTAAACTACGCGACCATCTACTGATGCATCAATTCAATACCATAAAATACCCGAACGGTCCGTAGACGGTGGACGGATAAACCACATATATCACCTTTACCTTTCTCAAGAAATGCAAGCGATTCCGTGAAGCTTTTGTACGGTATGCCTAGTGATTATTTTCCTTAGAGAACAAGCTTTCACGTTCGGCATTAATCTTTAAACCTTCAAGTGGACGACTACGCAGACTTTCAATTATTTTTCTCATCATCATGGGAGTCGATTTAATCTAAACGATCATGCCACAAGAATACGCTGGGATCCTCTTTATTACTAAGTTACATTCAATTTCAAGAATATAAGTGTAATGTAATCCGTATGTACTCTTAAGAGTTTCTCTAATATTTTCTTCTTTTCCCAAAACACTAAAGAAGAATATGTATTTATTTCATAGCTACCTTTCGCTATTGTTTCAAGATCATACCTCGATTTATATATGTCATTAAAACTTAATAAGTTTTTTGACTTTGGAGAATAAAAAAGTCATTATTAATGAAAAAAATTTGTTCCATTTGGTAATATGAATATTTAATAGCCTCGATCCTTCAGAATCAAGTAGGACTCCGAATCAGACACTAATGCTGTAGGATCATGTCAAGAAAATGTCTTCTGAGGATCGGTGGGTTGCTCCACCGGCCTCGGGGACGCAGAAATGTCTCCACCATGTTGTTTCTTGAAACATGTAACGATATACATTTGCAAGAGAGAGTAAATCAACACAACATATAATCAACATTATTATTTCATAGATATAAAAGCAAACATTACATACTAAAGTCACACATAATACAAACACAAAGAAGATTATTCATCGCCACATTATTCAACATAAAGTAGTTCATCATATTAAATTTTCTTTTAATCTAAGTTCATTTCATTTGTTCCATCATCAAGTCTCATGGCTCAAGATATACGTAATCATCCTCGTGTTCATGTTCATTAAAGTTGACTTCCTTTCTTTCCATTTCCTTTTTCTTCTGCCAGATGCGTTATATCTTTCGCAAGATATTCGGGCGTCATATAATTTCTGCATCGACGAATCTTTCTTTCCGCATCTCACACAAATTGTCATTATTTTTCAATGAACCTTTCTGATTTTTCTTACCCTTTTCTTTGTCGACGGTAATTTCCCGGGTAGGTCTACTATAATTCACTTAAAAACCACGTCTACCCACCTCGACCACTTAAAAATTACCACGACTCCGACTCACCTGCCTCCCGACTGACCGATCATAACCACCACGCACTTTAAAAGTCGTTGCATTTACTGAAATGCCATTGTCTCCAAATGGGCGTGAATCGACGGTTTTTCAACAAGACTTCATTATTCTTTTCTCACATCAAAGGGCAATGCACCAATTCTGAATATTTTTATATTCCTCATTCATATTGTTCTTTGCAACAATATTCATGTATTTACTTAAATAAAATATTTTTTCTAATTTTCCTTCGGTTACAATTTACCACAATATTCTAATTGTATACAATTTTAAATAAGGCAGTAGTTGTAATCAATAACACTTTTAAAGTCTTCAGAACCTCGCTTGTTCCATTCATCGATTGGCCGCAGTAAAGAACTCTCGGGTATCCAAATCTTTCTTTGAGTTCTTCTCATAAGAATCCAGGATCCTCTGTTACATTCTATATTCTAATTGTGTAGCATTATCAAGATGATCCATCATTACCTTATTTCGCTTTAGATTTTTCATGTAAAAGTTCTTCTTTTGCTTTTTTCTTTTCTTTTCCAATCATTTCCGATGTTCAGGCATTATCTATTCCAAGTAATTTTTTCTGCCTCTTACATCCGAGATATCTTATAACTTTGTTTCGCCCAAGACACGTAAATTGTCTCCGAGGTTTGGGGAGTGAGTCAAGCTGAAATTTTATAATGGACATCAGATCTAAATCAGCCAAACAAACGCAATCAATACGAAAATGGCATTTTATTCAATATTACATTCTCGTGATTCAATACATAGATCAAATCTATTCAATTACAAATACCATGTTCACTCTTCATGAAAATCTCTATCTAAAACAAAAAATAAACAATCCAAGCTAAGATTAGAAACAGAAAATGCTACTCACTAAAAAATGTCATTATTCCCTTTACCTATCTCTTCAACTTTAATAAAACCCATTACGAAGAGAGTTGCCATTATAATGATAAACACTTAAAATATTTATTATCATGAATTGCTTATAAAATACTTCTTTGGCAGTTACGCTTAAATGAATGGAATGAACATTTATGCGTAAAATTTCGGTAAGCCGTCCGCTATATCGCTTTATTACCGCTATTTAATCGGGTTGGCGATGTGAAAAATATTAATTTTATTGTTCATTACCAGAAAACGGAAGGAAAAATATTTTAAAGGTGTTAAAATACGATGAATGTTAATCTATTACAACGCATTTATCATACGATAAATGAACACATATGATAATGTAATACATGATTATAAACAACAATTCACGCCAATAACAACAAGATAAGCATTTAATACCAATGCTAGATAATAATATAAGCGTGTTTTATACCTCCACTAAGTTATAAGTAAATAAACACCTATATGGAGATTTAACTCTCTACTCAAAATAACCATGCTTTTATTACATGAAAGACTCGACTTCCGATGCCAGCTTTTCCATAATAATAATGACGCTTATTATGATCACTGACGGGAGATGCCGTTTTCTCTATAACAAGAGCAAATAACGACAATAATAAATAAACGCCCGACCATGTATCATCACATATACCATATCTATGTAACAGCTCTAATTATAAAATACTTGACATATACCAGCCATTCATAATTGCAGAAACATAAAACAATAATAACACTCGACATGTATCACTCGACATATAGTCGCTTATCTATAATAGCCTCATATATAATACTTGACATATACTCGCCATTCATAACAAGTGAAACATAAAAATAATAATATCCGCTCTAATTATGTATCACTCGACATACCGCGCTATCTATAATGCGCAAAACATATAACAAAATAAATATCGTGCCGATAAAGATATATACTATACCTAATAAGAAGCGCTACTATGTATCTATCGCGCTGATAACTGCTATAAAACCTGATATCAAATCTGTTAAACTAACACACAAAATACTCAAACGATATATACGTTTTCCTTTCAAATTTTTGCTTATTATGTATTGAAATTATGTGATTTATACTACAAAATACCTTAATACTATTCAAATACTCCTATTACTATTCATTTTACATCGAGAGTTTCAACACTAAGCGGCCAAGCTTTTTATTACCACATTTACAACACTTTTACCAATTTACCATTTCTTATTGCCTCTCTAAGAAATACCTCAGTACACTCCCCCTTGAGGTAAGAAGTGAGAAGTGATGTTGAGTTGGGCCTGATAAGACCTTACTGGAAGTCTGGAACAGCTGAACTAGTGGCCTTGGCCCATATTGAACATAACCAATCAATAGAGGTTGGGTTAATTGACATGTCTAACTGACCGAGGGGCTCACAAATCCAACCCCTAATTTTGGGCCACATACGGCTCGATTTGTTAGAACTCCTAATCCAGACGTGGCAAACAAACAGGACCCATTGGGCCGGCCCGGGGCCTGGGCCACTTGATATGTTCTAATTGCCCGGCCCAGGGGCTACCTAATGACCCGTCCGGTTAAGAAGTGGGACAGACGGAGCCAAAGGATCAGCCCCAGTCTGCCCGAGTCTTCCAAATATTCGTTGTATTCGGACGGCCCGGTTCGAGGCCCTTATAACGCGCAGATCATGGGTGGAACTTAGCACGCTTTATCCTCGAAATGTTGCACATAATCTAAGATAAGTTGGTGGTACCGCCATGTGTTTTCCTAACACATTCACACCACAAGCCGACAACACTCCAAGACAACTTAAAACTAACACTAAAACCCCGCTTAAAAAAAACATTCATAACATAACAAACTACCGAGAATACCATATTAAAACGTACTACAAACATGGGCTTAAAAACATAACACTGGGGTGAACATAAACATTGTTCAAACGTACAAACCAAGCGTTAAAAACCAACAAAGGCAAACATAACAAGAAAAAGTAAATCGCTCAAATATCAAAGTACATAAATGAAAAACATTGTTCAATAACCAATACATCATATTACGAGGAAAAATATAAACACATTCATTTATGTGTTTCTTCACTTTCTTCTTCAATGTGGCCCGATAACGCGCGAAGAAAGGCATCATCCCGAAGTCTCACAAGTGGTCGCTAAGAAGCGGGAAAGGAGCTAAACGTGAAGGGATCATTCGCATCATATTGCATATCCCACCCATATGGACGATCCTCATTGCCGCCACTGCTCAACATCCTTCCTCCTCATTCTTCATCACATCGATCTCCTACGCCCAACCCTAAGTATCTCTTCATCTCGCTCACCTCATTCTTCAATAATACAGTTTCCGTCAAGCAACCCTTCAAAGTATGAACTACTAATCCCATATGCCAACATCGGGCCTTGTCGGTCGCGCAGGTGTATGCCTCAATTTGAGGAAATAGATGTATCTCCTCCCCACCGTACCGAACAATTCTATCAAGCCACTTCTGGCTTTACATCCGTTTGTACTTCCAAACTTGCTCCTCACTAATTCATATCATTTTCATAAATCTCTCACTTAGAACTAAATTTATCCCACAAATGCACTTCAAATTTAGCTTAATGGTGATTTTCCCTAGAATCTGAAGTTCTTCCTAACATCAAGCTATTTACATTCTAAAAACAGGACTCATTTGACATTCACCAACAAACGCGACAGGACTACGCCACAAACGCGATGTAAAATGTGTTCTAGGATAATACGAGATAGTTAAACTTCTCCTCATTCAAGAGAGCCCATGTAGCCAACATTTGTATCAGCACTAAATTTTGTGGCTTGGACTGGGCTTGTAGGAAAAAAAAAATTCTTGAACCACTTTCGACACAAACTTTCCGCCTCATCTAAATTGTAATCGGATAAAATAACCTAGATCGACTAAGTGCTACGATTAGTCGCTTAGAACCTTAGCACAATCTACTTGTCCGATAGGCCAATTCAAGCATTAATCTCACCCTCTTATCTGATAATCTTCAACACAACTACCTTCATGCCTAGTCATGCCTAAATAAGGTTGTCAAATCTTCTCGTTATCATCCCTTCTACATCATCGACATTGCAGAAGCTCCCATCATGTGTCACCATATCTATATTTGTCTTTACATCCATTCCTATCGATTTATGTAATCGCACAACTATATCCGATACCTTCATTAATAAACTCAAATTTATCAGAACGGGTAAAATTTACTAAGCTTAGCCTCATCTAGATAACGAACAAAGAGATTATCCGTGAATTGCTTTGATCTCGGCTTCATAGAGATATGTCTTTTTCTTGCATTTCAGGTTAATTACTTTTCTACAACCTCCAACCCTCATTTTCGCCTCCTCAACTTCTTTGTCATGGGGTTCTTTGTTCTGGTTCTTCTTCTTCCTCAACGTGCCCACACGAGGCCCTTTGTCAAGGCCCCCGTTGACTTTGTGCCTCCTCTTGACCTTGTGTTGATGATTGCCTTTTGCATTTTTTTGGTGCTACTTTTAAAATTGGAAGTTTAAATCAATAATAGGTTAGTAAATGTAAGCTGAATTTGTGAGATGTGTTGAATTTCTGTGAGAAAGAAGTTGAAAACCGCGCTTATTCAAACTCCCTTATTCGATATAAACGGTATTGCTTGCGATCCGAACGTACCACGCTCGGCCTCCAGCAAGTTAAAAAGTTACTTTTTTTTCGACTTAAACGTGGTACCATTTTGCATCAACGGTACCACTTTAGTATACCCAACGGTGGGACGTTGTATATGCAACGGTGGGACGATAAACTTCCAGAGAGCAAAAGTTAAAATGTTCAATTTTATTGTCATAGGCATGGTAACTTTTAATAATAACGGTACCACGCCAATAAAAACGCGCCTTCGGTTATGAGGTGTGAGGGATGTTTTAATGGCATAAGAGGTATTAAAAATATATAAACTGTAATTTTTAATGATAATCAAACGTGGAAACAAATCTAACATTTTATTATTACTGCTCACGGTTTATACTGCCAAGGGCCGAGTTTACACATGAGTTCCTTTCGAATTCTTTACAAGAATACAAATTATACAAATCTACACACACATACTCACTGCTCTAACTTGTAAGTCTCAACGCCTTTTGGAGCGATCGTAGTTTCATGCATGCTAAATACGGATTCACTAGCTATCAGAGACATAGTATATAAAATACTTCTTTTGCCATCTTAGACAATACAGGAAAAACGGTTTAATATATCAAAAAGGATTACTATCATTATATCGACTAATTCAAAGCTAAGTATAAATATCGAGTCAACTCATTCGTGTCTCATGAGGAGCTGGATTATTTGTCATTCAGAATCAGAAAGCATCTTAAGGTGATTATGTTAACTCTTTACATTTTAACCTCCTGCCACTGGGCACATTTAAACTTTGTACACTATGGCATGCCTACCAGGCATGCCTCTTTATCAGTACTTGTTATGCTACGGGTATTAAATGCAAGCTTAATTCCATATTTATATTTCTTCTAATTACACTATAAGTTCCTGATTAAAGGGTTTTAAAGCATCATAATACTAATCTGACGTAGTAATGAAAATCTCTAATCTAAGATTAGATCCATTATCGCACCAATTGCATACGCACGCTGTACATGAAGAAAAATATTTTAAAAAATTTTTCTTCCATATTCGAACCATATCTAACAACATACTCATTTTTATGTTTACTCATATGAATAAAGCGGTGATTAACACATTCTAAAGAAAGTTATTGACGATATCGAGTTGAAACTTAAGTAATTCTTTAATTGACTCTAGAAACTTAAGTAATTCATAACAATATTTTCAATTATTATATGAAATGAACAACAATGCATACGCTTCCTCATAAAATTTTGTGATTTCTTCCCTTATAAATATATGCACGAACTTTTAGATCGTATGTTGAGTTTCATCTAATTTCAACATCCAAAATGAATTTCTTAAACTTCTTACCGGAAACCTCAACAATTTTTTTATATTCATGTTTTCTTACCCCGCCATTAACAACTAAACTAACGGCCTTACGAATTGGTAAAATAAACTCATCTCAAACAACTTTGATTCCATCTTTAGCAACTGAATAAGGACGGATAAACATCTAACAATAAAGTTCACTAAAATCCGGTTTAATTGACATCTTTGTTTTCACTGAAACGTGATTAGTATTATCAAATGAAATCAAGCAATCTTATTCAAACATTTATAATCTTTCAGTAGCGAGTATACCTTCCTCGAATTTGAATATTGGGCATGCATTACCAATTGATCTAAAAATATACAATTTTTTCTTTGTAAGCACTCCATTCTTTATTAATCCAAATCTATTACACACACGTAAAAATCCCTCAAAAGACACCAATATCACTAGACAAACACATTTTATAAGGTAAAGTCGAAAAGAGTTGTGACCTCTGTAGCAGCCTCCTTTTGATTTTTAAAATATTTAAAAAACATAAGTTCGCAACGTAGTACGGGAATAAGTTTAGCTCGGGATTAACAAAGAGATTTCTGAATCCATTTATGAAACGTCATCCATCACAATGATTAAAAGACAAAGAACTACGGATTACAAACTTATATTTTCCATCCTAGGTGCCCAAATCATTAAAAAGAAGCGGCAAAGCCCCTTAATCATCATAAGGCTGCTCGCAATGGCTTGGGCTTCATCACCCACGCTTTCAAAACGCCCTCGTTTCATCACTTATGTTTCAATAATGGGCAAAAATGGTCTTCCATGCCGAATCGGTTAGTTAACGGGTCGTGACTAAAGACGTGACCATTTTTGAAAAGATTTTCGCAAAAAAATTTAAATTCGTACGTGGCGCACTATTCATCGCCAAACGTTGCATTACAGTGTCAGCTCATCACACACGCTTTCAAATATCCTCGTTTCCTCATCACCAAGTTTAAGAACGGCCAACGTGGTCCACTGCGGATATAATCCGTTGTTGCTACTTTTTAATACGTGACTATCATATATAGATTTAATCTTCAAAGTTTTTTTCTTAACAACAAATATCCAACTAAGAATAAAGAATACGCACACGACGCTTCATTTGCATTATCCAAAATGTATCAATGCTAAGTTCATTATTATAAGAATGTTATTTTGCTGAAAGCAAGGCGTAACGAAAATTCTTATCAGAGTTGTAAAAGATCTTCGTTGCTGCTGATGATAACTTTTTGATTTTATATTGCGGCCTTTGTCCCAAGTAAAATGATTGTCCAGCTGAGTTTTATGATTTTTTCTTTCTAATTTTCCTTCGTTGCTATTTTTTGGTTACGTGATTAACAAACGGACAAATTAGAAAGAAAAATCATAAAAAACTGAAACTAACATTCTTATATGTAAATCTCTTTCTATTGATACATTTGGATACTACAAATGAAACGCTCTTGCCTCTGTATATTTCTTTGTTCTTCTAGTTGGATACTTGATGTTAAAGCAAAAACTTTGAAGATTAAATCTATGTATGATAGCCTTCCACGTTGGATAAAAAAGTAGCAACTTAACTGGGATTATATCATTGTATTGACCACTTTGCCCGTTATTTAAACTCTCGAGCGATAAACAAGGACATTTTCGAAACGCACAACATTTAACTGAACCCCTATAAACGCTGCGCGATGAATTTCACAGTGCCTCGTGTACCACCTCCCCCCACACCGCCATCCTTAGTGATCTTGGCGACCCAATAAGTGCGTAGGAAAGCATGTGGATCCGCTCCTCCTTTATCCCACATGTTTTTCATGTTAAAATTTTCCTACAAGTTAAACAAGTCGCTTTTTTGATTTACAATTCTATTTAATCTCAAAATGTTGCCAAATCCATGAAGTTTTTTTTCCTTTCATTAGTAGTATCCGTAGCACTAGATTGAGAGTTAATAATGGATAGTTCATCCATACGATTATCATCCTCTAAATTAACATAATCATTAGACATACTAGCACTAGCAAACTCACTTTGAACATTTTTACCAAGACTACGTTTCGATGCCATTAATTTAGAAGAACAAATATCACAATTTAAAAAAAAAGTTGATGTGATAACACCAACCGATATTTCGGAAAGAAAGCTAAGATTGTAGACATGCAAACGAACAAGCCTCCATTTACTGAAAGAACCTTAGACTTCGATTGAATCCTTATACTTCAACAAAATTCTAGATTTCAATGAAAAACAATTAACGAGTATCAGAATTGCTTAGAAAGTGATTGTTATTAATTTGAGATCGCTTACAAAATGATTTTGAAGCCATGTAGAAATGCATGAAGGTGAAGTCGTCTCCCTTTTATAAAAGTTCTCTTCATTTATATACTATTTGACAAGGAAGAAATGAAGTGAAGATTGCTTAGAATCACATTTCTCAAGCAGTAGGACCCAATACGTACCGCTGAATTTAAACGGTACCTCGCTTAGTACAAAAAATAGTAAGTAAATTCAGCTATTGGGGACTAAACGTGATAAATCGCTTTCATACCTAACTTACTCAATGCTGTGATCAAGTAAAAGTAGCCATAAATTACATAAAAACTAGTTGTTGAAAACTAACGTGGTAATTCAAGTTGGGATCAAACGTTACCACTTACACAAACTAGTTGTTAACTATACTTTGAAATGAACGTGGTACCGCCGGAAAAACGCACCGCTTATAAAGCGTAAAAGTTGCAAAAGTTTTTTCTTGGATCTATAAATAGAGCATTTTCATGTTTAATAATCACAAGTTCATGACTATCAACTTCATTGTAGCTGCTACAATTATTTCTTATTGTTCACTATGTCTCAAGCAGAAAGAATTTCAGAGAGAGCGCCGCAAAGAGGCTTTTTCGCGTTATCAGATCCATCCGCCGAAAGCCTCGTGCTACTCCAGCCTTTTGTTCAAGGCCAACTTTTGTGCCTCATGAAGCAAAGCTACCTATGGACGCATTTGTAGTTTGACTACGTCAAAATTGAAAATGGAGCGTTCGAGGATGGTGACCTAAACACATCATGTTTCACAATGGTGGCGTGAATTTGTGGAACGCCACAACATAACCCGTGGGCGATTTTGTAACTTTCTGTGTTTCACCATTTAAAAGGCCGCATGTATCATTGTATCGTATTCGTTTGTCCTGCTCAGACGGTACTAGTGGTTAAGCAGAAAGCATCTATTGTACCTTTTAAACTACCTATTCTAACTATTAATAAAAAATTATTTCTATTAAACGTTATTTGTTCAATTCATCATCATTGCTCCTAAATTTTTGGTAATAAACTACACCATTAAATATAAAACCTGTGGACGCTTAATGAAAAATGTAAATGGGATAAACGTGCTAAAGCTAATACCAATCCACCATCGCCTCGATACACCCGTGCCTTCTGAACCCTAATAGAGTCTGCAAAGACTCCCTTAACGGCTTACCTGTACCGTTCTATTGAACCCAGGCCCCTTTATTATTGTGACACGGGCTGGCTCGGTTGGACTCTCACGGTTCGATAGACACGTCTACTCCTAACCTATTAATTAGAGGAACGGATTAACCTAGATATTTGTGCCAAACATAGGTTCAACCTCTGTTCGTTAAAGTCCTCTTGTAGAATCTAACGAATGAATAATTTTTAAGCAAGTACTCGTTAGATCAAGCCGTCCCTGTTAGAAAGCAAGTAATAGAGTACATCAGATTTTCAATCTGAGTTCGGTTCTTTTCGGATTATCCACTTGTAATATTTCCATCTAATGTCAAACCAAACCTAAAAAATAAAAATCAACGAGGATAACTAATTGGACAAAAAGTCCTTTATTTTCCTCATATTAACAAGTTACTAACCAAATCTACCTCACTAACTATAATGGCATATAAAAAGAGAATTCAAAAGATGGGCTTCTGCTATTCTGGCTTAAACAAGTTTTGTTCCATTTAATGCCCTTACTAACTACAAATTAACACATTTTAATTTGAGGACATAATTATAATTTGCATAATAAATTCCATAACTACATGGTAACTTCCATGTAAGACTAACTTCCACTATATAGCATATTAATATCCTTTTAACTACATCATATATCTATATATACGAACACAAGCTATATTATCATATATGTCAAAATCGACGTAAAAACGCATCAAACAAAAGTTAAAAACCATTGAAGACGAAGATGTCATCCATATGTGTGTTACGTTAAAAATATTGATGGTAAAGATTCCTCCATCCCACAAAAAGATTGCCCACTTTCGACTTTGTTATACCTTCGAATCTCACCGTATATATGCTTCTTTTATTTGTATTATATAAATATTTGATGAAACTATATCAACGAAAAAATATATTTCAAACTCTTTCCATCGATATATATTTTTTAAATATTATACAACACAAATAAATATATTTGGGTGTTAAAAGCTGAAAGCTTACAACTATAAAAAAAAGCGACAATTTTATAATTTTTACTCCCATACTAATCGCCAGATCGAAATTAATATAATCTATAATAAGGGGTACTATTGTCTTACTATATTGCCACAACACTTTCCATTTTATGTGCCAACAATTCTGATTTCTTATAACCATCACTAAAATTAAAAGATATAGGATAAATTTTGCTAAAGACACCCTCAATTAAGCAAGCCTGATTTCAAATGTATATCTAAACTTTTTAACCCTTTCAAATATACGCCAAAATAATTTTTAAGACTGAACTAAAAAAATATTTTCGACACTGAACTCCAAAAGATAATGTGAAACCTTAAGACAAAATAGATATTTTATATATATTATACTTTGTGGATTATTTTTTAAATAACAAATATTTAATTGGGTCAATATTTAATATAATAATCAATTTTAATTAAATAAATAAAAATAAAATAAACATATTATCTTCAACCTTACCTCCAACCCCATTCCTTAGCCCCCACCAAATAACTGAGCTGATGGAAATTGAATCAAGAACTACCCCTGTTGTGGCCAATTTGAATAATATTACACTTGCAAATTTTAGACAACAGATTTTACTTAAAGCATTGAGGAAATTTGTGTATGCAACTATGTCAAGGTCTATGCCATATTTCTTTATTCCACTCAGGAGTTTCCAACCACTTCGAAGATCCCTAACCATGCAGAAGTTATGTATGAACAAGCTGATAATTGAGATATTATAGTTCCATCCTCGATTCACTATCTCCTCCAAGAAATCACATGCCAATTTCATCTGCCCAAACTCCAATTTTTATTTGTTGGGGCTATGTAAGACGCTGAAGCGTCAAGATGACGCTGCTTATTTTATTTTTATTTTTAATTAAATAAAACGATTATTATATTAAATATCAATTAATTAACAAGCTATATTTAAAAAATTCACATTAAAAGTTTGGAATATACTTCCTCCATCCCTAAAAAAAAAATATTCTCATTTATTATGATACAAACTTTATGAGAAATTCAAACTCATCTCACATACCCAAATTTTCCTCCATTTTAACTTTCTATTTTTGGTAAAATTTGAACAAAATTGAGATTTCTAAAATAGGAAAATGGGAACAACAAAAAGGGATGGAGGGAGTATATAAACGCTCTATTTTATCCTTAGGTTTAATTCGTATACTGAGTTCAGTGCCAAAAATATTTTTTTACTTTCTATTTAAAATATTTTTTAGGTGCGTGTGCTTTTAAATTTAAAGCAATACACATACCATATATTCTTCTTGATATATTTGCAGCTCATTCAGAAAACCAACATCCACTAAAGAATTACATCCCTTTTCCTAATAAAATCTCCTTATCCAATTTATTTTAATTGATGTTTTTTATTTTATAATTAAAATTAAAATATTAAAATTTTATTAAGTACCCAAGAATTTTGGAGCTTAACAATTTGTTTTTAAAGTTACACGAAAGCGATTTTTTTCATTTATCTTCTTTTAATAATCTTTATATTAAATATTATTATGCTTTTGAGGTTAAGAACATGTTTTAGTCTTTATATTGCATATCTTATTACATCTTTATCTTTGATGTGTTGTTGTTATTACTGGTCTGATGGGGTTTATTAGTTCTTGATGAATTTTTATAATTGTGCTCAAAATGTTAGTTTATGGTGATGTTATTTATTTAATGGTGCTTGGGTTTATTAGTTCTTGATGAATTTCAAATAATTGTGCTTAAATATTAGTTTATGTTGATGCTATTCATTTAATGGTGCTTGGGTTTATTAGTTCTTGATGAATTTCAATAATTGTGCTAAAATATTAGTTTATGGTGATGTTATTCATTGATTGGTGGGAAATTTTTTAACTTTTTTCCACTTAGTATAATTGATTAGCTTATTGTTTGACCCCCTGATGGAAAGATGTAGACTTAATGATGGTGCAGATTGGCGTAATAAGATTAATGTTGCTGACTATTATTTGTTTTTGTTCGTCTCATCTTCATAATTTATGTTCTTGGTGTTGTTTAACTTCAGGTCTTATTGTTGGGTGATTGTTGCTCGTTTGTTTGGTGGAGAAAATAGGTGGTTTGAGGCTGCTGGTAGTTGTCCGTATATGTAAAGATAATTATGAGACTGTCTTTTGATTTTTGTCGTAGTGATTGTGTTTTGTTTCATCAGCTGCTTCTAGTAAATCTGTGTTGTAGAATAGGGCAATATGCTGTCTAATTATTTCTCTGGACTTGGTGGATCTCTCAGACAAGGAGTGAATTTTTTTTTCCTGAGACAACAAAGTGGAGTTCAGGAATCGTTTGAGGTTTTGATTAGTCAGGGTAGACTGTTGTTTGGTTCAATAGATTTGCATGTAGTGGTGAGGCCTGGATCTGTTGCAGCCGCACAAGCCAATTTGCATACAGTTAACAGGAGGAAGAATATTTCAGTTGCTGGAGACTTTTCTCGGGCAATTTCGATCCCTTCTGTTTCAGGACCTTCATTTCAGACTTGCGGATATCACGTGGATCGCCTAATATCAGAGCCTGATCAAGTTTCTTCTGGTATCGATTCTCGGAAGGCACTCATGGCAGTTTGTGGTTCGAAATCTTCCCTTTTTGACTGCTCTCTCAGTAAGTTGACGCACAGGTCAATGTATCATGGTGTGTCAGCAAAGGCCAATTTCACTTTTTCCAGCAAGAGAAGTTTGCACAGTTATCATAAAGCCAGCATGAGCTTAACAAATAAGGAGCTTCCAAATAAATTTGTTCTTTATGGATATTTTATATACAATGTTGGTAAGAGAAACGGCAAAGCCAATCCTCCATTTGAAGGAATTGGAGTTAGTGATATCCATACCTCATCACCGGCATGTTTCTCTGCTGGCACAGCCCCTGCATCCTTTGACAATTCTTTACAGGAGGATTTGTCTTCAAGTTCTACAGATCTGGCTGAAGAGTATGTTTTAATGTATTGTTAATATTGAATATAAAGATTTTAGCAATTTATAGTGTTTTTACCAACCTCCATTTAACATTTTAACCTAATATTAAAATGTCAGCACTTCTATAATACTAAAAACTTGTTGAAGTCTATATTTTATATTATTGCGTCATATTTCTTTACTTGACATCAATTTTCATGACTCTTCCCTTCTATTTTTCTTTTGTGTCAAATATAGAAATATCCCTGCAGCCAGGATATTGAAGCTAAATTCAGGATCTCTGTTACGTATCTGCCCTATCCTGACAAAGTTTTGAATCCACAAGGATATATATTGCAGCTTCAAGCATTAAAGGATGAGCTTCATGATATATATTTATGAAGTTGCAAGGTGACTTAATGTTTTCTGAGTTACAATCATTTTTGCCAGCCTTTACTGGATTCTATGCCTTGAACTCTGTAACAAAGTCTTTTTTGAACTCCTGCCTGCTGATTTCAACCTTTTATCGATGACAGTCAAGGAAAAACTTTTTACGCATGACTTACCACTTCCAGATCCTGATGGAAACATGTGTTTTCTGAAGTTACTCCCAGATTTCTCATCCGTATGTTTGTTTCTTTGCAGGGCCTCCATGCTTGTAATCTTGGTGACAGTGGGTTTATGGTCATTAGAGAAGGGTCCACTGTTTTTAGGTCTCCTTCACAGCAGCATGATTTTAATTTCCCATATCAGTTGGAGTCTGGGATTGATGGTGATTTGCCTAGTTCTGGAGAGGTCAGTTTCTATATCTTTTTATGTGATTAGATTTATGTCTTTCTAGCTTTTTATGTTGGCACCCGATAAAGCTGAATTTATTGAGTGGCAGAAGACTTCACATTTATCGGAGGGCTCACTGTACTAGATTGTTTGACTAGGAGATCTAACTGTAATTAAAATTGAGTTGTAATAGATAATCACTTTCAAATTAGTACTACGTCCTTTTCATAGATTGTCATTTTCTGCAGTTCCAGATCCTCTTAAATTCAAAGATATACAATGGAGGCAAGAGTCTAGCTTGTGCTAATTAGCCTAATTTTGAGGCTTCTTATCGTCCATTACATATCATGTGATAATAAGTGTACCGTATTGAGACTCATCAATTATTTATCATGCAATAGCAACTTCATCCAAAAGGTCAAAACAAATTAAATTTGGTCTCTTTATAAATCCTTTCTGTCCACCTCCTTCCACCTTAATGACCATTATCAAAACTAGCTTGTGGAAGCACTTTGTGTTTTGACTTTATGGAAGTTATGTAATCATTATGGCATGTTTTGTGCTTGCAGGTTTTTAAAATCCCTGTTGCTTCAGGGGATGTGATCATTGCTGGTACCGATGGACTTTTTGACAATTTATATAACAATGAAATCACGGCCGTGGTCGTGCATGCTGTAAGAGCTGGATTTGCGCCTCAGGTGACAGCTCAGAAGATAGCTACATTAGCCCGGCAACGAGCACTGGATAAAAATAGACAAACTCCTTTCTCCACTGCAGCTCAAGAGGCTGGGTTCCGCTACTATGGTGGAAAGCTTGACGACATCACTGTCGTAGTTTCCTATATTACCAGTGACCACAATGTATTTACTGACTGTAACCTTCATCTCCTCTCCTCATTTGCATCGCTCACACACACACACACACACGCACACACACAGACGCGCACACACACACACACACTTAATTCTCTATTTTATGTCATGGATCGGTTTTTCTTACCCCCGTTGTCTCCTTTTTAATTTATCCTAACCTCTCGCTTTTGGATTTCACAGGAAAGCTCTTCCACTTTGCAGTCAAGTTAGATGAGAGGCCGGATGTCGGGTTGGGATTATCAGTTTTTTCACTTATAAACCATAGTTGCAGTCACAAAAGCTCAAAATTGGAGGCTGTATATGACCAAAAGTAGCTAAATGCTCTGATTTGCTTTTCTTCTATAGTCCGATTTTGTACGCTCCTATCACTGTATACACCCCAGAGGATTTGTTTAATAATGCAATTATTGAAGTTATATGCTAACAAAAATTGGACATAAAGATGTACCATAAGTAAATAAATTCACATTATTATTTGGTAGCTTCTAATGCTAAAAGTGTTTCCAATAATCATAAGTAGTTCTACGAACTAATTTTTACCAAATGAAATTCTGAGTTCAAGTATTGACTTTTGTCATGCTCGAGCCTTTTACATGGGATTTGTCTAGTGTCGTTTAACTGATTGACGTGGTTTGCAGGGTATTACGTCAGTTTCATATCTATCAATACACACTTCACAGTCTGAGATCTACCAATACACACTCCACGAATAGCGACAGTCGATACAAAAAATCTCATGTTTAGTTCTTAACTAAACATCCTTCACATGTTCAACTAGTGGCCCTCGCATGTTATTACACCCCCTCCATACATCATGAAACAATAAGAACCAAAATTGGTGTCTTCAACAAATGAATTGTCATTTGTCAATGCCCAAGAAAGCAATTGGCCTAAAACCTTTCGATTTGTACACTTGAAATATTTCTTTCTTATCCACTAACCATTCAGTAAACTAATCAACATTCTTGAAATTGTGGCTTCAAACTTCCCCCCTCCAACAAAGACAAAAACCTCTAACCCCACTCTTATCAGTTATCTGTCATTTTCTTGAAATTTCCTACAATATTTGTTACCATTTAAAAATGATTTTTAGTTAACCAAAACATGTATGAGGACTTAATTCTCAACACCCATGTTTGGTTTTCTTCATAGCAAGAATTAAATTGTATTTAAGATTCATTTTTTAAAATTTGTTGTGTGCAGTTTTATTTTTATTTTGATGAGAAATCTATACTCATGAAATTTCAGCTGTATTAGGTATGAATGGTGTTCTTGAAGTGAGTTTTTGTGGTGGTTTGCATGGATGATTGAGCTAAATTAGGAGTGATTCAATTTCCCGCCATTTTTATTGTTTGAAATTTAGCTATTTAATATGGAGAGGTTTGCTCAGAGGGGGGGTGAGTTGTTTGGAAATGGAACTAGACCTCAGAAATCATTTGAAAACTCAATGAGCACTCGGTACAATGATTCAGACATTGATTTTGATGATGTTTTCGGTGGTCCTCCGAGGAGATATTCGATGCAAGAAGTGCAGATGAGGTACAGTTTTTGTGAGCCTCTTGAGGAGAACTCTGAGGATAACAGTGAAGTGAATTTGACAACATTTGATCCATGGTCTGGTCTGATTGAGAAGCCGGTATTTGGTGAAGAAAATGTGAATAGAAAGAGACATGTGAATAATGATTTCTTTGATGATATATTTAAAGGTGATGAGAATTGTAGTTCACCTAGGAAGAGTTGTTATCAGGGATCGAATCCAGGTTCTAGGACTTTAAGTCCTGCTAGGCCTTTGCCATCCAAAGCTGAGCCTTTCAGTACCTCTCTTCCTGCTCTATTCAGGTTTTAAACTACTTTTGATGATTATGTGAATTGATTACACCTAAAGAAAAATTGTTTCGAATTTGTGTCCACTTTTTTCCGAGTTTTTCATCACCAACATCTTATGTAACACTTTAAAGTCTTTAAGTCTTAATATGACTGATAATTGGCCGAAGGACTTAACTTGTAGAGCTAATTGTAATCTGAAGTTGCACCTTTTCTTTAATCTGTCTATTTATAGTAACTTCGATGTTAATGATGCTTGGGGACGATCCTTGCATGACCTCTATATATTTGTTTAAGTGTGAGTCTATGAGAACTAAGTGCACTGAAAGGGGTCTTATTGCAGAATGTTTGCTGATCATAGGGCTTGACCGATAATTTATGTTTTTGTAGCAAATGTGTGGCCTTGTCTTCAGTTTTTGTAGTTCTTGTTTAATTCTAACCAATGAGTTCCTCAAATCTCAGTAATGACGATATGTTATCGTCGTTGCTAGTTTGGCCTGATTCATTCTATAAATTGTATTTCGGTAATTTTTCTGTATTTTCACATTATTTAGCTGTGGCATGTTGACTGAATTAGTTCATCTAATATCTGAAAATAAGTTCCAGAAACTCACAAGTCACAAGACCATTTTCTGAATTTGTGTATGTTTCAGCCTGCCTTCAGAACTAAGCAAAGCGAAGGTTTCTCCTGGTCTTGCTTATGATGATGGTATCACAAATAAGAATGAGGATGCAATATCAAATGGCAAAAGTAGTCCAGTTCTTTCGAAGGCTTCTTTTTCCAAGTTTCTCAATCGAGCAATAAGGGGGAAACATGTGTCAAGGGGCGATCAATACCGCCAGAGCCCTTTATCCCGTGAAGCTTCTGTTGGTAACTTGGAGTCTCTAGATGGAGTCAATGTTAGTAATAAGGAGGATAAACCAAACAAAAAGAACGGTGAAGATGTTGAATCTCCAATAGATGGAAGCCAGTTTCATTTCTCTATACACAAATGGGCACACGGAGAAGTACCATTGCTGATACCTCTTAGGGAAGGAAAGACTATGCAGGTAGAAGAGAAGAGTGATCAGATCGCTTCTAGAAATACTCAAACTGAGTCATTTAAAATTACAATTAAGAAAGATGATGAAAGAAGCAACCAAGATAGGATTGGTTCAAAGGAAGTTGCCAAGGAAGCTAATCTTGACATCTTTCACTTGGAAGTTGATAATGTCGTTGAACACCATCCCGTTGACATCCAAAGTTCAATGAGCTACAACGTAATTGAGGAAACTCAAAGGTCTCGGTTTATAGATAGACCCAACAATGTCAAAAAATCTCTAAGTCCTGTACAAAAACAACCTGACCCCGTAATGAAGCCATTCGGTGTGTCATTCAGTAAGAAAGTTGATGAACAAGGTAAGTTCTCTTTTAGATCAAGCAGTCCAAGATGTAAGTTGTGCTAGCTAAAAAACTTCTATTATTTTCTGAAGAAAACAGAAAGGAGAGAACTAACAGAGCTTCGGAAGGTAAAAAGGGAGCCAAATCAGCCAACTTCAGTAACGAAGAGAAAAACAGTGACGCAGGAAAGAAATGCTCAAAGACGGCTATGGTTGGTAAAGATAATGACCCGGGTTCACCAAGCATTTCAGGAGATATTCTTCATAAAACTGGTGTTAAAGGAAAGGTAAGAGACTTTGTGAAGATCTTCCGCCAGGAAACAGCTGAAAGGTCTAAGGTGAGTTCTAATAATCAAAGTCAGAGCTCCAGATGGACAGGCAGAGAAAATTATAGAGTGGACAATGAAGTGAAATTTTCAAACAAGATAACAGATGAAGTGGAGGCACAAAAAACAGACGGAACTCTAAATGCTTTCCGCAAAGTAAAATATTGACATATTCCCTATAGATGAACATATTTTCAATTGGTATTTGGAGTGAGGAACGTATTGTGTATCTCTGAATCTCTGATTCAAATTCCATCTTTACAGATGGATGAAAGTCCTATGAAAGATGAAGTTAAACAACCATCTAGCCCAAAAATCCCAAATCACAGGAGTAGCAGATACACTGAGCAGAAGGAAGCTTCATTCTTTACTGGTAACCACTACGGAAAAGTTACATTATGTGTCAATTCTTCAAACACAAAGGGTATTAATTTCATTTCGCCTAACCTGACAGAATTATAACTATTTCTTTTCCCCCCTCAGCATCCTTTAGTTTTAAGGATACAGATGCAAGTTCAGAGACTGACTTTAGAGAGAGTTTCTCGGTATGTAATTTCTTGTTTATGTTAATGGAAAATATATATAATTCTGTATTCTATAAATATTCATATATTGTTTGTGATGCATTGGCAGGTTGAAGAGTTGAGTAATGATCAGGTCATAGATTTACAACCTAGTGAAGATCCTGACTGTATCAAAGTAATTTCTTCATTCTTGGGTGTTAATTGTATATGACATTCGAGCTCCGACTCTCTATGTATGATACTTTGAAACAGGATTCTGATGCTAAAATTAAACAATGGTCACAAGGGAGGAAAGGAAATATTCGGTCTCTATTATCAACCTTGCAATTGGTAAGACTCTTTTTGCCTCTTCAAATTTTTGACATTTGCGAGTAGGCTAAAAATATCTTCTAAAAGGATACCATTATTGATCGAACTCTAGAGAGTTGATTCAACCTGACATTCATAGTGTTATCAATTGAAGGATCTTTTAGTTCTGATGTTACTCAGAGAGGCAACTCAATGAACAGAAGTGCTTCTATCACTTTTTTCTTGCACTTGTAGCTCGTGCCATCTTATTAATGTTAGCTTTTTGATAGGTTCTTTGGCCTGAAAGTGGATGGACGCCTGTTCCTTTGGTGGATATCATCGAAGGAAGCTCTGTGAAGAGGGCTTATCAAAGAGCCTTGCTCTGCCTTCATCCAGATAAGCTACAACAGAAAGGCGCGGCTTCTCACCAGAAATATATTGCTGAGAAAGTTTTTGATATTCTGCAGGTATTTATGCTTCATAAGTTATACTTCAATCGTCTTTCTTTGCTCTGTCGAACTTAATCCTGAGGGGTGAAATGCATTCATCGATTGCAGGATGCATGGGATCATTTCAATTCGCTTGGTGCTATGTAGGATGAAAATTGACATGAAATTTCATTTCAGTTCATTACAGTGATACATAAATACCATCAGTACCGATACCACCCAAAGGAATACACAATCCGAAGCCTAATACTTCACAGAAAACATAACTTAAATTAAGGCAAGAGAAAGTTACAACAAAATGTGCCATCTCCCAAAATGGTGATCGGCAGGGCCTTGTATGTTGTGAGTCATAAAACTCACCCTGTCTCAAGGATGTATACATCTGTGTTCCCAAAGATTAGCATTGGTTTGTTTTGTTTTGTTGGAAGTTATCAGTAGGAAGTTATGCAATAAGATTTAATACTGCATAGTTACGTTAAAGCTCGAGCTACATCAGATCGTGCTGATGTACTGAAGACAAAAGGTTTATATATTTTTCGAATTAGTGTGATGATTTACTGAGTTGGTGTAAGTTTTTAGTTGCTTCCCGGTCATGCCTCGCATATTTCTTGAAAATTTTCTTTTGTAATAAGATTGCTTTGTTAAAAATCAAAAGATCCTGCCAAGTACCACCCCTTTTGATTGATATCTACACTGGGGGATGCATGGTCGTTGCTATATTCCGACGGATGCGTGTAAGTTTCCATGGAAATAAGTCCTGCCATAGGTGTGAGACCACTTTTATGAAGAGGGCATTCATGCACCCTTTTGTTTTTATGTTTCATATTCACTGACTTTCATCTGCATTGTCTTATCGTTTACTCCTCTTTATTTCTTACTTTGTCTGCTTTTATCCAACTTTGTTCCCTCGGCCTATAAAGTTAAACCAAACAAGCAGTAGATGAAAGAACAAAAAAAGTTAACCTTTACTTATTCTCATGCCACTCAATGTTCAAGATGCAGTAGAAAAGGAAGAGAGAATATGGCAATTCAAGAGTAATAAAAGAGAATTATCAAGTCAACTGTGTTATGTTTGGTATGGGAACAAAGTGGGGATGAAATAGGAAATGGGGAGTTCTTAAAAAATGGAAGAAAAAAAAAATAGAGCTAGAGTTAGGAGTATTGAAGCAAGAACAAGTAAAATTACAAGTAAAAAGAATTATGCAATGTTACAATATGAAAGTTTTCTTAAAGAAAATAGGGGACTTCTTGTTTGAGTATGTCATTAATTAAATCGTCATGATTTATTTTCTCCAACTACTCTACCAAATATGGTATCTTGAAATTCCACCTTTAAAATAAAAATTGTAAAAATAGAGAGAAAGTTAAATAATACTCCGTATTTTAAAGCACTAATATTTCATTTTTTAGTATAGTTTCCAAATTACTCAAAATATTAGTAGTTGACATAGTTATAATTAAAAAGGGAATAAATTGATAAATTTGCTATAAATGCTACATTTAGCAAAAGTGAACAATGATTGTTTAATCTGCAAACAATTAATGCTTACTATTTACTAACTAAACAAGCAAAAAGTAGTTGACTAGTTGTGCGTGTGAGTTAGCAAGATCTTGTGTAGCTTTCAGCCTAATCATCTGCATTTTGTGCCAAAAAGATTAAGTGCATGTTAATAATTTATCAACTGGTTACAGTTACATATCCATTTTCAGGTGCCCCCCTCTCATAGTTTAACACCCTGCTTCTTAATATATTGTTGAAAAGGTTTGAAGCTTTGGTCTCTTTAGGGGTTCTTCTCAAATGGGTATTGTGAATTATTGTATGACCTTGTGAGTTAACACATTTTGATGGAAAGCTCAAAATTTTAGTATGTACATTTTTTTTATAATATCTGACACATAAATAATATGTTATCGAGTTTCACATTTAATATACATATACATGACCCAAAAAAATAGTGGTCATTTACATCAACTTCTTATCAAAAGGAGAT
The DNA here is from genome assembly GCA_019722365.1 of Lithospermum erythrorhizon. Taxonomy (NCBI): domain Eukaryota; kingdom Viridiplantae; phylum Streptophyta; class Magnoliopsida; order Boraginales; family Boraginaceae; genus Lithospermum; species Lithospermum erythrorhizon. Next base: position 564,395 of record JADFUC010000767.1, on the reverse strand, counting down.
GCGTCTATTCGTGTTAAGAATTGTGTCACCATGGGTATAGTTGATCTGTTATCTTTGGTTTTCTTCATAAATGGGTATTCACTGCAAGTCTGTGAATTAACTATGGCTTCTTTGTGAATTCTACTTCTTAGTTCTTATATAAATGTGTCTGGTGTTAGTCAAATCGATTCTTGGAATTTATGTTAGTATATGTATTGAGCAGTTATTGTACATTTTATGGTTTGTATTGTTCAACTTGCAGCTTGGACTTAAGATCTGGGAAATTTTCTGCAAGTTCTCTTGAAGTCTAGTATATTTTGTGGTTTGTCTTCTTGATTTTATTTTTCATTTTATTCAATTTCTCTTAAAAGATCAAATGTGTCTTTGTCATTGAATCTCTAAATGTAAATTGGTAAATCTAGTTATGTATTATCAGGCTAAACAAATGGAGAACTTGTATACTTGTATGCATACAGAATGGAGTATCCTATTCTTTATATGCATAACTAATCACATTGGTGGCTTTCCACTGATTTTTGATGTGCTTGTTTGAGTTTCTACTTTCTACTATGACTAGGAATTTGGGGTTACAATAAGGCTAATCTACATTCATTTATGTACATCCTTCGCTTCTATAAAAAATACATACTTGGGAACCTGTTGAAATCGTTTTATATTTTGATTGTTGGAAGGTCAACTTGTATCACCCGAAAATTCTCCCATATGGCAACTCTTAACTACATAAACCAGATGCCAATACTAGTTGAAAACTACCGAACTTAAAAAAATATGATGTATTTTGAATCTGATCCTCTGTATGTTAAGATGCATGAATATAAACAATGTAAGAAAATTTGTGTAGAACCATGCTGTTGGCCTATACCGTCCGTCAATTATTGTGGTTGTGATCTCTTTAACTTTAAACTATAGATGCTCTTTCTCCCTCCCTCTCCCTCTCTCTCTCTCTCTCTATATCTATTTTAACCAAGAAACCTCTTTTCATGATTCAGGTACCACGATGCTCCATGTTCAATTCAAATATCACTTCACCTGGGGCACATCACCATGCCAATAGGGACAAAATAAAAGTGGGTGGAAACTCAAAGCCAAGTTTGAAAAACAAATCAGGGCACCCATTTTTGTCTATTCCCATGCAAAATCTGCTTGATTTGTGATCCTGCCAATGCACCAGTTTACCTCAATGGCACTCTTGACACCTTGGTTCGCTATGTTTATTGGGCAGGATTAGTATTTTTCATTCTGGTGGAAGGCAAATTAATCAACCTATACCTTAGCCAACACTTTGAAATGCCCAGCACCCCTATACTCAGTGGAAAACATGATTAATTTTTGAACATGAGTCCTTCATATTTGTGTCATGTTTCTTGTATCAAACACTCCTGTCAAGCGTGAATTGGGATAAAGAAGAAACAAAATATAGTTTAAACTTGCTGCAATGTGCGACTAGTGTGATGTTTTATCTGTATAAAAAGCAGTATAAGTCATCCTTCCTACCAAGATTCTGAAACTCGATGAAATGTCGCCAAATGTTGCCAAAAACGTTCCTGGGTAAATGTGCTACTATTTGGTGACCTTCGTTTCTGGGAGTGGACTAGTTAATAGAATTGGTCGCCCATTTTCTGGAAATTGATTGTACATACTACTCAGACTTTCATTTTAGTAGTCATTTACATAAACGAAGGGTGGATCGGTTTGCAATAAGTGACCCATTCACCATTCAGCTCCTCATGCTTCACATCGATGTGAAACAAGTGAAGGTTATTGGCTCTTGTCACATAAGGCTAAATTTGAAGATCATTTGTAAAATTCTACTAGGGAAGAGAACGGCAGCATGCAAATTAAACTGAAGTGCAAGAAGAACGGATTGTTGTAAAAATTGGATTTCTGTATTTTTCTTTGAGATTACCTCCTTGTCAAAACTCATATAATCTAATGAACTACTCAATGAATGACCCTTCTCACTACCCTGCTTCTCGGATCTCAGTTCATGGAGCTGAATATGCATTTGGAGCTCATGACTACACAACAAGTGGTGTCTTCAAAGTTGAGCCTCGTCAATGTCCAGGCTTCAAGTTTAGGAGGTCTATTTTTATTGGAACCACATGTATGGACCCAATTCAGGTCAGGGAGTTCATGGAACACCAAGCTGCGAGCTACAATGGGGATTCATACCACTTGATTGTAAAGAACTGTAACCACTTCTGCAAAGATATGTGCTACAAGCTAACTGGAAAGAAAATACCCAAATGGGTTAATCGAATGGCAAAATTAGGTAATTTTTCTTTTCCATTCTCCCTAGTTCTATTCACTATAAACAAATAAACTTCACCTGTCCTGTTTTCTTACTGCTGCTTAAGTTTCCATGTTTGGTTTGTGCCAACTCTGTAGGATGTATATAAAAACCGACTGAGTAAAAACTTTCAATGTTAATTTTTGGTATCAACAATAATTCAGAGAAATATTTTGTAGAATCTTTTTAGAAGTAGACTATCGACTTTATTTCCCGTCAACATTCTTCTAGTTGAATCTCTCCCTACCTTTCTACATATTATGAGTTCATTTTTTTTAGTAATCCTATGTTTCTGGCTTGGTCGTCTTTATAAGTTATATGGTTATTTCTGATACAACACAGCAGTATGGTAATTCATTGCCTGGCTTCTAATGTAACTGATAGCGAGCTTAGAATCAACAATTTTCTTCATATATGTAATCTCATTTTCCCATCATCAGGCTAAGGAGTTTCCATTGTTTCTTTTACTAATTATGAACTGTGTTCTGAACAATTGTTTTTCAGGTTCAACTTTTAACTGCATGTTGCCTGGAAACCTCAAAACATCTGCAGTGCAAGATGCTAATTACCAAGAAAATGATGATAGTGAAAAGAGGAGGCTGAGAAGTTCATTTAGTTGTCTGTCTTCAGTCTCAATGAGACAGCGACAGTTGTCGTCATCTTCAATATTCTTGAGGTCCCCTTTGAAAGGATGTTTATTGGGAATTAAAACGATCCAGTGATCGCACATTGAAGGATGGTTGATACAACTGACCTTCCATTTTCTTCCTCTAAAGCTCTTATGAGTTATGAACTTATGATCATAAATAGTTTCTGAGATTTCTGTAGTATCTTCTTCTTAAGTTAAGGTATCTTCTTCTTAAGTTAAGTCATGTAACATCAAGTAAGATGTCTTCCCAAAAGGAAGTTATGTGCTGTGTAATTCTTCGCCTTCTCTTCCCTCATATTTGTAGCTTTACATTTTACCATTATAAATACACCGCGATTAGTGTCATTCAAACCAATCATATTTTCCTATTTAAATATAACTCCAATGGAATATTAATGCATTTCAAGAATTGTCTATTTGTCATTGCAAACGTTTAGGCATTCACACAAACTATTAAATGGAATGCGGCATTACAATCAAGACTTTCAAATTGAATAATCAATGCACTCAAGGTTCACCCATCGAATTGCATTATTAACTCCATAGCACAACTGATAAACGGAACAAACTAATATATTCTAATTTTGAAGTTTGCCATGCAGCCACTATCACTGAACGTGCATGAGATTTATTCTTATCAATAAAGAGCTTGAGTGTTAAGTATCAGCATCTAGCATCTTCATGCGATGTGAGTTCGAGTCACGCAAGTGATAGAATCTCGTATTGAAGGGGTTTAAAGGGAAGCTCAAGTATCCTACCAGTTGAGGCACATCCCGCAATTTACCCCTCTGAAGTATCCGGCTTCGAGACTGCTACGATGATGACTTCATCGAATTACGTATTGGTAAACTTAGATTTTGATATTTATGTCGATGGCTAATTATATTAAATGTTGAACAATATAAATTCCAATTTCAAAGATGGCCCGACTTGTTTACTCCCTCCACAAATGTTGTTCAATTTTTATTTGATGACTCACTTTGTAAGAATACAAAAAAAGAGGTATATGAGATTTTTCCGTCCTTAAATATAACACCTTAAATTTCAATTTTTCTTTTTTCACGATAATTCTATATTACTAGGCACTAGCCTTGAGATCATTTAAGATATAATACGACTCATCACTCATCCCTACCCACTATATAAATTGGTCATTATCATTTGGTAAATTAAAAAATCTATTAAATAAATTACAAATCATAAATTTATTATTAATGTGTTTTTATCATACCAAAGTAAGATGTCTCATGTTCTAATCCATCCAACCTACAGTACTAAACTTGCATAGAACATTTTAATTTAATGGATGAGAAGAATATAATTGTATAAACTACCCCTTAAAAATGATAAAATGAGTATCAACAAAATGCACAAACACAACAAAATCATTCAGAAAAGTCACAATCAGATCTATAATATATCAATCATTCAAAATTATCTCCATTAATATCAATTTTTCTCCAAACTCCATATATAAAACAACAAAACATTCCATTAATTTCCAATTCCATATCCAAAATACTCATTCATCAATGCAGCCAAATATTAGACCCCGTTGTTAGATTAAAATTTCTATTTCACTCTTTAGCGAGAAAAATAATGCATTCGGATTAGACCCGACTATTAAATTAAAATTCATATCTTTTTTATTCGTAATTCCTAAAAAAAACAATGCGGGCTAATTAGTCCCCGATGTTTGATTAGATTTCCTATTTTTATAATTTATAATTTCTATCGTTAGGGCAAAAATAAAATGCAGGCGGCGGAGCTGAAAACCCTAACTCCGCAACCGCCAACGTACCGCGTCGAGCTCGAATATGAGCCCGTCGTCAAGGACAACCGCCCCCTCCTTAAGGCAGACTCCCTCCCCCATTCCCAGGTCCAAATGTTGACAATTGAGGAATTGGACAAAAAATACCCCCCATTTGTTAGATGTGATAATTATGGGATTTTGGGATGTGGGAAATTGAAATTTAAGGAGAAAATATTGTTAGGGTTAGGGTTAGTTGTTTTGGTCCCGATTCGGGTAGTTGTGTTGGTGACATTGTTGCTTGTTTATTATGTGATTTGTAGAATTTGTACGGTGGCTAAGGCCCCGAATATAGAGGAGGGTGAGCAGGAGGATTATGCGCATATGGGGGGGTGGAGACGGGGGGTTATTGTGAGGACGGGGAGGTTTTTGTCGAGGGTGGTGTTGTTTGTGATGGGGTTTTGTTGGATTCGTGAGACGCGGAGGGAGAGTTATGCTGATGAGCAGTTTAATCGCGAGGTTTGGTTCTGCCACATTGGAATTGTGCTAGTTTGTATTGTTGTTTTTGGGTGTTCACTGGATTACTTGTCGAATAATGTGTGTAAAGTATGTGATGAGTTAGGAGATTTGGTACGAGGAAAGTATGCTTCTTTGTTTTGTTTATTTGAAAAGTAATCAATTTTGGCATTTTTGATGAGGAGATTGATAGTGAGGGTGATGTCGGTTTGTGGAAATCCATTTGAGACAAGTACAATGCTCCTTTTTTTGTGTTTGTATGTTTTACTCGTAGGCAAATATATAAGGTTTTGCTTGGTAGGAGGATGGTATTGAATTGAATGAAAATGAATGTAATGTATGGCTTTCATTGGCCAAGTAAAGAACCTGTTTTTCCTTGTTATGCTAAAAACGATATGTTTGGACCTTGTTTAGTTGAATGAGCTTGCTGTAGTACCCGTTGTCATGCCTGTTACCGATTGCTAGGGTGTAGGGCAAAATATACCTGCATTTTTTAAGTTTTAACAGGTGAACATTTAATATCTAACGAAAAGGCTTTATATTTGTACTATTCTTGACAGAGTAAAATTCTGGATCTTGCTCTTCTTGCTGGAGTAATGATTTATACTTAGAAAGTGGATTGCTGCAACGGTGATCTTAATTAGAAATGGTTGTCGTTTTAGTTGTGAATCTTCAGTTTGATAATCTATTGTGAACACTACATAAATAAGTTATTTGAGAGTTGTAGGCATATTATGAACACAATGGATGATTTTGATCTGTGTATATTAAGAACAAGACCTTAACATAGTTTGCATTCATAATATTCTGGATTCTATCTCTGCACTCCCTCCATTGGCAGAAATGGTTTTCTGTACAACCTTGAGTTTCAGTTATAGCTGATTAGTTAATTACAAGTACCATTTATCCATGATTTGTTTTTTTGTTTTATATTTGTTGTCATGATTTAGCTGAACATTTATTATATTACATCTTTGTTATTTGCAAATAATAATGGTTATTTAGGTAACTCGTTTATGAACTGTGCGTGTCTGTTTTCATATGTGATTGTGACATAGTTGTAAATAGCGGCGCGATCACAGTATCGCGGCGCGTCGCGGTAGCGAAGTGCTAGACAGCGCTATGGACCGCGAAACGTTATTCACAACTTTGGATTGTGAATGTGGATGGTGTATGGCGTGTTTCCTAAAATATGATTACTGGGATCTTGTAAAAGACTTTCTGATATTTGCTTCTTTGTGAATGGGCAGAAAGATCAATCTGGAGGACCTGACAGACCTGCGGCAATTATATCAAATCATGTATCTTATTTGGATATACTTTATCACACGTCGTCAAATTTCCCAAGTTTTGTTGCAAAGGTGTGTGTATATCTTAATAATCTGTTTATAGTTTGTACTTAATTTTTAAACCTATATAACTGATTGTCTAATATTACTTTATTGTCCCTGATCTTATTTGGGTACCTCAATTTGTGGTTGTAGAGGTCAGTGGGGAAGCTACCTCTTGTTGGTCTCATCAGGTTAGTCTTATATCTCTTGAAAAGTTTGTCATTTATAGCCCAAACCTCCTTAGTACCAATGAACTGAATTTACTTTCTATGACCTCACATGCATCACTGGAAAGTGAGTTAGATTTAGCTAAAACATTGATCTTTTTTTTTTTTCGATTTATCATTCAGTTCATGCAAGGTGTAATTTCATTTGTTATTCCTGTTTACAGCAAGTGCCTTGGTTGTGTCTATGTCCAGCGGGAAGCAAAATCATCTGATTTCAAGGGAGTATCAGGTAGATTTGTTGCTTCTGGTTCCCTTGAAATACTTCCATGTTTAAATTTCTGTGTGTTATCTATTGTATAAGATCTTCCAAATGTTTTTACACGCTATATAAAATTTTATTATCAATTTTGCTGGTGATTCTGAAACATTCTCTGTTATACTCCGTAGTTGATAGCAAATATCTATGCTTCGAAGATAGTTGTAAAATTTCCGAATAGCACGTTACAGCTCAAAGTCTAGCCTCAATCCACTTTTCTCTCTATCCACTAGAAAAATTTCCCAAAGTTTACGTCATGATGGCTGCTACAGTTTGATAATCCTCCAAATATTTTGGCGTTAGACTGCAATGATGTGTTTCCTTTTATCTATTATGTGTAATTATCTCGATATGAAAGAGTTCATCTGAAGGACCAGAACAACAAAAATGAGGGGTCCTAAGCCTAAATCATTTAAGATGACAAGTTACATTGCTCTGATGTGGACATGTGGTCTTCTGCTATTGTTACCTTTTTTGAAATAACTATATGATTCTTATGTTTTCACTTCTTGCAGGTGTTGTTAATGATAGGATTCGCGAAGCTCAACAGAATTTTGATGCACCAAATATGATGCTTTTTCCAGGTTCATGCAGTTCTTAATTTCATACTTTTCCCGTGCTATTTTTTGTTGGTCAATGTGAACCCTTGATATTTCATTAAATCTTTGCTTTTCTTCTAGCAACTTCATCAATATATATTATGAACCTTTTTTTTATCAGTTAAGCAATTTTCTTTGTCGTTACCTGAATCTTAGTCGTGCTCCACATTTCACTTAAGGATCATGCTTCAATTTTCTCTTTAATCCCTTTCATGAAAAGTAGGCATCTACATTATATTTAAGCACTTTATACAGCTTTAAAGTGAGAAAATTATTTTAATATGCAGATGGTTATTCTCTATGCTTCAGAAGTTGTTTAGATTCATATTCCTGCCATTTACCCTTGCCAGATTTTAAGGAATGAAATTACTTGTCCATTCTTATATTCAGTTCCTCAAAACTGGTCTCTCCTAGACCATATGGAATTCATATGTTAGTTCTGCCTGGTTTGCCTCAAGTTATCTATTAACACTTGGGTCATCCTTTTTCTATGAAATCTATAATTGTCTGAACATCTTCTGGTGTCCTCATACAGAAGGCACGACAACAAATGGCAACTTTCTTCTTCCATTCAAGACTGGTGCATTTTTGGCCAAGGCTCCAGTACTTCCCATTCTTTTGAGATTCCCTTACAGTAGATTTAGTCCTGCCTGGGAAACTATATCTGGTGTGAGTATGAAAGTCCAAATTCGGAATTAATATTTACCTGAATACCTGGTTCAGCTTGGCAATAGTTCACGAGATTATCTATTATGCACTTCTGCTTACATATATGCATCCTCATTTTTGTTTCAGGTGCGTCATATTGTTTTTCTACTGAGTCAATTTGTAAATTACCTTGAGGTGATAAGGTTGCCAATTTATTACCCAACACAGCTAGAAAAGGATGACCCAAAGCTTTACGCATATAACGTCAGAAGATGCATGGCTCATGAGGTGTGCTTCTGTTCTTACAAATACATTTTTGTATTTGCAAAGATAGACTCCATACAAAATACATATCTTGAGTTTACCAAACACCGCTCAGATGTTGGCTTGGCATTAGGTCTTACTTGGTTCTGTTACTTTACAGGGTAGTTTAGCTCTCTCAGATCTTGGCTTGCCGGAGAAACGAGTCTATCATGCTGCTTTATTGGGTACCTATTTATCACAATTTTCATAATTACTGCTTCTTTTCCTCTTATGAAATGTATTTTTTTACAAGTGTCCTTGCTATTCTCAAGGCAATGGAGCTGTATTTCATTATCTTAGCATATCTTGTTTTTCTGCAGATTTGTTCCTAAAGCAGTGATTCTGGTGATTGCCTGCATAATTATTGCTTGATTCAAATTCTTCACAGAAAGTACAAGATTGATGCAGCTAATCTTTCTTGAAGCTGCATTCTAATTTTGCACGTTTAGAACCGGACCTGTAGATATTATAGCTTAGCGGCGAGGGTGGGATTGCCAAAGCTGGCTCATTGTTTACATTGCTACATAAGATCATTAGTGGATAGAGATCTATTGGTGGAGCTGGTTGAAGAAGAAAATTGACCAAAATTGTTTATTGGCTACGATGGATGGATATGCCATACTAATTGTAACTTCTTTTCTGTAAATAATGAAGTATCAAAATCTCGACCACTTTGTAACTTAGATTCTTTTTCTTCTTTTTTGCTATTAAGAGTACCCTGCCACTGGTGAATGTTATAGCTATAGGATTGAAGTGAATTAGGAACTACACTATAAAGAATCTTCAAATGATGACCACCAACCAAGAAAATTTATTATAATATGGAGTGCAAAATTGAGTTTGGATGGTTCATTATACTTCCTTAATCTTGTATTACACTTGCTTAGGATCATGATCCTTTTTAAAAATTGAGTTTTAAACGACGCTGAGTTAACAAGAGTTCCAGCTTTAATTAGGAAAGAAACAAACAGCATATCGAGCTTGATTGCCGATAGGCAATGGACATAAAACTTAGCATGTTGTAACCTAGAAATGTAGAGGACTCACAAGTAGACAACTATTAGAATTTATTCTACTTGTATATATCAAAAATAGATTATAGCATTTCAGTTATGTTTTTGCTCTAATATAGAACAAACAAAATACTGTATGATCTAAAATATGATGATCGTTTTTCATTTTCCAGATTACACTTCACAGTTCAAGCATGGTGCTTGTTTGGGAGAGTGCCATTTCACAATCGCATAACAATTAATGATGCAAGCAAGGAGCATGTCTATAAGCATGCTAACAAAGAAATTCATAAAAATTACATCAAGATATAGTCCTTTCAGATTTGAGCTGTTGAGTATAGCATATGATCATATACTAATCTCACCAGAAGTCCTCTTCAAACACTTATCTAATCAATGCCAACCTAAATTCATCATCTCTAGTCATTCAAGCAACATGAATTCCCAAATAACAGCAAATAAATAACACTATCATATGGAATGGGGTTGACCAAATTTGTATTGGTATTCAATAGAAGCAGACAGATATATTCTTATACAGTCATAACAAAGAATAACATTTTGTTGGCATTATCACCTTGTCTAATACAAACAATTTTCCCAATCAAAAGGGGAACCTCCTTTTCAAAACTAATTATTGCATTATTGCATCATCAATGTAATAAAATAGTACCTCACCATTGAGCTAACTACAATCAGCAAGAAACCCAATTCTTATGAGTACTAATAACAGCTGATAAAAGGCCAGCTGATGACACCACCAACGGCGTCGAAAACCTCCCTAATCCACCACTAATATCAACCAAAGCCATCAACCCATCAGCCAAATCTTGCACAATAGAAAGCCTCTTCATCAACTTCTTCTCCCTCACATTCCTCAACTTCTCCACCTCTCCACCCCCCTCCCCCTCCCCCTTTAACCCCTCAATACTCTCAACCAAACACTTCTCATCAACCTCAATCTTGATCAAATCCTTCACTTTCAAACTAACACTCCCAATATACCCAACAAACTCAAACCAAGCACTAAATTTGGTCAAATTTGCCAAATATTTTTTATCAATCAACCCAGATTTTGCTAACCAAACAAATTGTTCAAGAAAATAGTACACCCCTTCACTACCATAAGCAACAACATTAAAGATCAAATCTTTATTGAAATCTGGCTCCAACCCACGTAATGAATTGATGTTTTGGATGAATTTACCTAGTCGAAAGGCTTTTCGACTCAATCCGACAGAAGATTCGAAATTTTTAAGGTTGTCTGAAAAGGGGTTTTTTTGTTCAATAAAAGATGATGCAAGAATGATTTTTGAAGCATATCGTGAGATTTTGAGGAGCTTATCAACACCATCGCGTTTAGCTAAATATACTTCTAAATGAGTCAAGAAATCTTTTTGGGATTTGGGGGTTGATTTGGAATTAGGTTGAATTTGTGGGGTTTGTTTGAGATTATCCATGAGTGATTTTGTAGGAGAGATTGAATGAAAATGGGAGAGATGAAGAGAGACTTGAGATGACTAAGTTTTGTATAAATTAACCAAATTGTTGGAGATGAAGAGGGTCCTATCATGTTTATTAATTTGTGTGCCACACCTAGAATGGATTAAATTAAATTCATCATTATATTTCAATCATTTCAACTTTTATTTAATGATTAATTAATCTCATATTCATTTCTAAAAAAATCGTTAAATTTCGATTTTAAATGAGTTAATTTCATAAATTTTAAATTCAAATATATTTTAATATGTTATTTCATATAAAAGTATTTATCAATCTATTTTAATAAGATTATAGAGTTTATTAATTTGAATTATTAAAAACGAACTAAACAATCTTTTAAAAAACGACTGATAAAATACAAATAGTTAGGCCCACCTTTCATCTATTTGATTACATATTATTATTATTAATATTTTTAGTCGAGAACTGCATTGGCTTCATCGAAAGCTATATTCAAAATTTAAATTTTGTATCCGTTTTTCAGATCTCGTATACCCAATTACCATTAACTTACGTACTCTAAATTTCTACTTATCATTTTATTCAACTATTTTCATTCTACTTTTTTTCCTTCACCTACATCTTCTATTCATTATTGAATTGGTGATTTATCATTCATCCGTGATAGCTTTCTTTCTCGAATAGTCACTGAAGACAAGTGTTAGCTCCCTCAAATTGGCAACTAAAGTTAGTCAGCTACCATCTTCATTTATTTAATTATTTATTTTTAACATACGGAAAGGAAATGCTTAGGGTCTATCTTTCGACAGATAATTTTTGTCTAAATTTCATACATGCACCAACTAAAAACATTTCAAATAATATTTGATATATATTATTAATTTATGAGTTATTTTTAAAATAACACATTTAATTGACTAATTTTTAATAATCAATTTTAATTAATTCAATTAAAAAATCACATAATCTTCAACCTAACCCACCCCCAAATTAAACGGACTGCTGTACAAACACATGCAAATTTAAGCCCACTAATTCACGAGGGCCAAGCTAATTCTGTCCACCTTACTTTCATTACCTATTTAATATGATCCGCTCATCCACATTTAATATATCTTACTATGGGCTCATTAATTTCAACAAAAAAAAATTATGTGTTTATTTTTTTTCATTAATTGATAGGTGATAAAGTGGTAATTTTTCTCAAGAAGTTCATTTTCTTTTCACTTGATTTAGAAATATAGGAGATCTTATAATGACATTATATGATTATGCCTATATAAGAATCGAATATTCAATTTTTCTAATTATTTGCCAACTTTGCCTTTTCATAAAACTAATATTTGACAACATATATTCTCATTCAGAGTAATTATCATGCTCGAATGAGCATGATAATTGGATTGAAACATCTATACAAATGTTCCAATATCTAATGTCAACATGATGTTAACTAATCTACTAATAAGTATCCGATCATTAGAAGAATGATCACTATATCACCAAAATCGGCTTCTTTAATTCTCTCGCTTAATCGGGCCCATTTAATCTGTTTCAACCTAGTTGAGGTAGATATCGAAGACTAGGTTGAACCCTCACCGTATTGACACGGCAGTTCAAACCCTCTTTCTTTCACTAAAGCAGTTCGCCAAATTATTCAGCCTCGTGATCACTACTTTTCAACTGTGTCAATTGAGTTCACAAATCCTCTTCTGGAGTGTCATGAACTTAACTCTTCCTTGCTTTCATTAGTGATACTGGCACATCTCACTTATGTTCGAACAATGAGAATTGGTTCCATTTATTATGCCTCAAGTGGCTAATCAGGTAGCAATTCATTTACCGCCTAAGTTAAATGTGACAGAACTTAGTGTTCAACTTAGTAATTGTATATTACTAGTGTAGGTTCATGATACTTAAGGGGTTAAGTGTTTATCACAGATCTTTTTACTATTAATCGTTATAATAATAAGAATCGTCAATTATTATTATTATACAACTTACTATTATCTCGAGTTTCAGAAGGTCACACACACACATACAGTGACGTGAGTTATATTTCATGTATGAAATTAAAGAGAACTATATACTGATAGTATTTCAATTACAAGTGGTTCTACATTTTATGTAGAATATCGACAACAAATAGAATCACCAACAGTTATTTAATTGGTTCTTATAATTTTAGTATTTATCGATAACTTGGAAAGATTATTGATATTGACCTACACATTCAATTAGCTTAATTAAATAGTTCAACTCATTACAACTCATTAAAGTCTTAACGTAACTAATGTAGCTAACGAGTCAAGTTAATACTTAACGGGCTGCTTATCGGGCTTCGTTTTAACCTAGCCCTATATAAAAGCAAACTTTAGGCTTTTTCATCATAAGTTTTGTAAAACTTTTCACCAAAACCAGCTTCTTGCCGAAATTCTCCCAAGAATTTCTGGGGTTCTTCTCAAGTTTTGTTCATCCTTTTGCTTACTAGCATAGATTAGTTCTGATTCAACCGCCCCGGTGTGGCTAACCAGAGATATCATACGATTGATATTACAACAAGGAGCCGAGGGAAGTCAAATTCACGCCAGAATTTGAAGCGTGGATTCGGTGAATTTACCCACAGACCGTAAGTCCTCTCGCTCATATTTAATTATATGTTTTGTATTGAATGTAGTATGCACCTTAAAGATCCCTGGAACTATGGATTTGTATTTATACCATATATTCATAGTACTTTCAGTGGCACAAGGAGCCGTGTTAAAGTTGTTTTACATTATTTATTTTACGTTGTTTCAGGTTTTATCAATTTTTATTTGATTATTCTTGTTCATATTTAATTGATAAATATATGATGAGAATAAATCACCATGTTTTGATTATTGATTTACACATGTGTTACATGGATTTTGCTTCATAAATTAAAAGGACGTATTTAATTGATTTTTGCTTCAAAATAGTTTTGTAAAACGTGTTTGGGGCATGTAAAATTTTTGCAAAATTAAAACCCAATTTTTCTGAAACCCAGATAGTACTTTTAGAAGATTCCTATTAAATTTCACTTTGGATTTTTCTAAGTGCCTCAAAAACAATTTTGAGATTTCTGAATCATTTAATTAATAATTAAATATGAAAAATTTATTTTAATGAACGACCAGTGGATTTGTCTAAGAAAATTATTTAGTTTAACGTTCGAATTTCATAAATTTGAAAAATTTTAAAGCTTCCAAAACCATTCTACAAACGAATTAAATTAAATCTGAAAACCGAATAAATATGGTATTATTACTATAACAATCGGTCGACCGACCTCCGGTGCGTCCGGCAAGTCGGATCGCGATTTTGGTACCAAAATGACGGTCGGACGACGACCTAGGCGAAGGGGAAGCGGCGCGGCGGCCTAATCAACAGGGCCTCCATAGGCCGGTCGCCCGGAGCCTATTATGACGTGTGCTCCTAATTTTGAAAACCCTAATTCGACTTATTCTTATTTTATTTTCTAAAAATTATGGGACTAGTTATATTTCGGTTTTTATTGATTATTTGTCATTTTAATCAATTCAATTAATTGTACTAATTATGTGATGACAATTAATTAATTTCCTTTATATTATATCTTTTAAATTAATTTTAAAGTATATAAATACCATGTAACAACTTTACTACTTAATGTATTTCTACAGTATTTTAGATGAATATTTTTCTATAATATGTATACGGTTAATAATTATTGGTACAATTATTAATTGACATGTGTATGATAATTGAGTTTATATAATTAATTTTAATATGTGTAATAAATACGGATTAATTAATTTGATAATTACAAAACATGCATTTTCCAATGCCATTTGAAATATTTATTAAGTCTACTTATGCATTTAATAAAGTGCCTATATTTTGTAATGGCATTGAATGGAGGTATAGATATGGCCCTATTTATTTATTTATTTTTCGGTTCCGCGAATCGTAATGTCAGAAATGACCTTCCGAGTCATACTTGTATTTATTTATTTACCGTTTACCCACAAATGTCGTCTAAGATGGGTTAGTATAAAATATTGTAACAAGTGAAGATATCAAGATCATTTCACGGTGGTGATACTTGTGACTCAGATGGATCCGTAGTACAAGATACAAGAATTAGACTTATGTTGAAGTATTTGATAAATACTTGTAATAGGTTCTAAAATATATCGTATATTCTTGAATGTGCATTACTTGTTTTATTTTTCATGTTGCATGTATTGCTTGATTATGTTCTGAAGATGCATGAGTAAATGAAAACAAAGTAATAATAATCTCACCAATTAAATTCTAAGCAAAGTATCAAGCCAATTTTAAAGTCAGGCAATCAATCGTGATCAATTGGGCACACCGTACGGGCGGTGTTACAATGTTGCATTTGGATATGACAAATGGATCAAGTGTCATGATTTACCAACGCCGCGCTGCATGATCAATCCAAGTAACACTTTGGTTTACCTGGTATGCTTGAATCAAGCTGGAGATACAATGTTGGTAGCATCTTGTAAGAGATGCTAGTGACACAAGAGTTATGTAGTTTTACATAATTGGTTGACAACCTACTATTATAACTGGATTCAAAATGTAGCAGTGTTGCCGTTTGAATTTAAGTGTAATAGGTCTTGATACTAATATATTTCGTGAGATTTGAAGTATTAGTATTTACTTTACAATTTATTTTGTAAGTGTTTTAGCATGATAGCTTATCGAAGCCCTGTTATTTTATTTACTTATTCTTGTAGAATTAATATGGCTACCACATAAGCAAATTTCTAGAACTCGCTTTCAAACTACACTCGCCATGTACATGGTGCAAATTTTGAGACGCGGTCTCGTGAGTCAAGGTTGTCTTCAAGTTGCACGGGATTGAATAATGCCTTTGGCAAAGAAATTCCTATAAGACCTTCTCGGGACACCATGTGTACGCCGAAGAAATATATGTATAAGAAGGGACTTCTAACGCAGTGTCTTGCTTACCGATGGAGCCAAGCTCGTGCCTGTGATGACGAGTATCACGTATTTGACATTTATCGAAGCTCTGAGTGAATCAAGGAGCGCAAGTGCATTACGAAATACAACCCTTTCGTGTCCCTTATCGATCGGCAGTCAAAATGCGCTCGATTAAGCACTCGAGGTAATGGATCCGCCAAGCGGTGCAGATCCTTCTGATGCGTATAAGCTCCCAAGCTGTGCCTCTTTATCACCACGAGATCTCGCTTTAGTCGATATGTCTAAGCATATCAAAGGCCAGCAGGCCACAAGGCCCATCAAGCTCGCCGAGAGATTCATAAACAAATAACCATTGTTTGATGCTAATGAGTTTCGGATACACAAGGTCTTCCGCCATCAAGCCGCTGCTCTCTAGCGTAAACGCCGCAATACGCAGGCGCGTGCGGTGTCTCCGCAAATGACATCTCACTATTGCAAACTCAAGGTCTACCGGAAAAGCGTTAGGAAATTCAATCGAGATAGGAAAATGGCTTTCCACAAACACCAAGCCTAAAGGTGCGTATGTTATTGAAGTTTGTACAACTTCTACTCCTACTGTGGGTGCTAGACACTGGTTGTGGTTCTCACATTTGTCGAATATGCAGAACTCAAGTCAAGTAAGACTCCGGAAGAGGGGAAATGGACCAAGCGCGCTGGGAACGGCCAAGGTCAAGCGTCCCTTGCAAGAGGATCCATTAGTTTAAATTTGCCCACGGGCCTTGTTTTGAACTTATCTCCGTTTACTATGTACCTGCAATTTGGGAATATTATTTCTATTTCTATTTTGAATAATGATGGTTTTTCATTTTCACAGATCCCGGCGAATTTAGGATCACCAGAACGGGGTAGTATTTGGCAATCATTCCTTCCAAAATGGTCATAATGCTTTAGACATGATTAATGAACATATAACATAAACTTAAACGAATAAGCCTAACGATTCTAAAACCAAACATACCTATGTCATTTAATTAGGTCACATTAACGAGAACCAATCAAGAAAACCTAATTCGTGGAATACTTGAAGGTTTCGATTATGAATCATACGATAAGTGTGAGTCTTGGCTCTCCTCGGGCAATGACCAAAATGCCTTTCATCATTAAATGAAAGGGCAAGTGATTTATCAGATCATACACACCATGTATGGCAACGAACACATTCAAAGAGGAGGTTATAACTACTTCAATACATTTACCGATTTAATTACAAGAGATACGGTTTTGTGTGTATCCACGAGACACAAACACGAGTCCTTTGGAGAAATTCAAGGAGTTCCAAATGAAGTACAAAACCAATTGAACAAGACAAAGATTCTCCTATTCCCATGTGAGGTGAGAATATTTGAGTCACGAGTTCAATACTCATCTTAGAGAGTGTGGTATTGTTCACAACTCACTAAATAGAACGCCACAAGATAAATGGCGTGTCCGAAAGGAGAAATCGAATCCCTTTCTTGGACATGGTTCGATCTATGATGAGCCTATCCGATCTACCGCCACTTCTCTCGGGGATATGCAATTTAAGCTGCAATTTACCTTAAACAGATGTCCAACCAAGTCACAGATAAAACCCCATGAACTGTGGTTCGAAGATTCCTGCTGGGTTTTCAAAGATTTGGGGTCGTGGAAGCTATGTTAAGAGATTAACAAAAGATAAACTTGCTTCAAATCGATAAATGCTATTTCAATAGATATCCAAGTGAAACAATAAGCCATTACTTCTACCCTGCTATGGTAATAAAAATCTTCATCGGCCAGAATGTGAGTATTCCCTTGAAAAGGGAATATCTGGGCCCGTATGACTAGAAGTATGGTGTCATCTTGATGAAGCTCAGACAATATCGATGCATCTAATGCAGTAGGCATCTCGACACACCACAAGAATTGAACCTCAAGACCTAGTTTGATCCATGAAAGTCAGTGGAAGAACTAACCCTTAGAGATCCAATGTGGATCGCCACGAACCAGAGCTACTGGGTATGGTGAAGTCATCATCGAGAGGATTTGTGCCCACTTACAAAGAAGCAATGAATAGCAAGGATCCCACAAATGGCAAATTGCCATGCAATCTGAGATGGATTCTATGTACCAAAACGAGGTTTGGTCCTTGTTGATTTACCAAATGGGGCTCTTTTATTGAAATGTAAATGGTATTTAAGAAGAAACATGATAAAGACGGAAACGTTGGATGTTTTCAAAGCTAGACTCAGAGCGAAAGGTTTCAAACAAGTTCACGGGAGTGGACTATGACTAAACTTACGCCGCTGGCTATGCTTAAACTATCCGATAATCTTAGTCATTGTTGCATTTCATGACTATGAAATATGGCAAATGGATGTAAAGACTGCTTCCCTGAATGGAAATTTAGAGGAAGATGTGTACATGGTACAACCTCCAGTTTACATGTCCTAGTGACCCAAGGTACGCAAGTTGCAAAGTCCATTATGGTCTTAAGCAGATCCCAAGAAGTTGAATCTACGCTTGATGAATCAATCAAAGAAAGTTTGGTTTCATCAAGAACTAAGAAGAATCTTGTGTATAAGAAGGTAAAAAGTTGGGAGTCCGTATGTCGATTTACATACTTATCATCGGGAAACAACGAGTTACTAAACCAAGGATTGGTCGCGGCAAATATTTCTCAATGAAGGACTTAGGCTAAGCACACATATACTTGGAATAAAGATCCACCGATCGAGCCAGAGGTCGATTGACTTGTCAGATACTTATGTGAATAAGGTACTCTGTGTTCAAATACGAGTAATTCCAAGAAGTGGGTAATTCCCCTTACGGAGTTCAATCACAGAGCACAAAGGTCCCACTACTAGCGCCGAGATGAAACAGACTAAGGACATACCTTATGCTTCGGCTATAGATCCATCATATGCTATGTTGTGCACCTTAGACCCGATGTGTCTTACGCACTAAGTGTAACCAAATACCAAGCTAATTCAAAGTAAAGCCATCGGATTAGTGAAAGGAAGTGCATCTTGAAGTATCCGGGAGAAGAACTAAAGATGCTTGGTATATGGTGAGACGAGGAGTTAGCAAGGACAGTAAGTACACCGACGCCAGCCAAACCGATGTAGAGACGACTATCATTCCCAGCCTGGTATGTATTTTGTCTCAAATCTGAGCAAGTATCTTTGAGGAGTTCCAAACAGCATCAAGCAAGCCATTCTACCATAATTCGAGTATATCAAGCTGCCCAAGCCGCCAAAGAAGCATGTCGATAAAGCGTTCGTAATCAACTCGCGTACCTAGCATCGGTGACCAAATGAGTTGCCAGACAATATCAGCAATAGCTCTAAGGAATTTGTTATCACAAATCCAAGCACGCATCGAAAAGTATCACCTGACAGAGATATGCTTGATAGAGGGATGTCAAAGTATGTAAAGTAGAAATGTAGGCCATTCGTCGACTCCCTTTACCAACTACTAAGTCGCAAAAAGATGATTAGCATGCAAATGAACATAGGTCTTAGATGTATTTGCCGCAGTTGGTGTTAGGGCATATGAGCCAAGATGTATCTATTGTGTTATGTGAACAAATATTTGAATATTATTGCTTCTTATATTTTAACATATTTGTTTGCTATGACTATATGTTTGAATTCATATATAATATACATGTAGTATCCTCGACGAAAGTGAAAGATAAATCCCTAGGTTAGTCTATGCTTTCTGCAGAGGTAACATGAACCGTTAATTACACCCTCTTCAAGCCTAGAAACAGGATAGCCAAAGGCCTTGGTCGACGATAGTTGCATGACAAACATCATACGACTAACATGGTGTTTTTGATTAGTGTTCAAGACACTACGCAAATTACAGACTGTATCAATACCGCTGGCCGGTCCGGTGACCGGGGAGTCAGTATGACTCAAACGAATTCATAGAAGATATGTATATTCCGTGTCCTGCGACATTTGTTTAGAATTTTAGGTTCACAATTTAGACCTACGTATATATAACTATCTCGTGTTATACAAGCTCAGATTGACTATGACCAAACGCCTTAAGCGGGATTATAACGGCATATGTCAATACACAGCGAGTATAGCGATAGATGTTGATATATTGGGAGGGATTTGTCCGCCTGATATACAAGGAAGACTGTGCCTCACACAGCTTGGTACCGATCGTTTGGTGGACGCCATAAATGCTTATTCGGCTTCATACTGTAAAGAAAGTTATGGTGTTTCATGACACACTTATGGTTAGCCTCAATACTAGATCGCGCGATAAAGGAATTGTAAGATAATCGCCCAAGGGCAAAGTGGAGTGTTGGAATCAATGAGAATTGGTTCCATTTATTATGCCCGTTACACAATCACAGAAAGTACCCATTTACCACAATGCATTATCGAACTTAGTGTTCAACTTAGTACTGTATATTACCAGTGTAGGCTCTCGCGATAATTTAAGGGTTATGAGCGATTACAGATCTTACTATTAATCGCTATAATAACAGTAATTGGTCAATTATTATTATTATACAACTTACTATTATCTCGAGCCTGTATGTCACACACATACAAAGGACGCCAGCTATATTTCACGATGGAATTAAAGAGAACTATATAATCGAGAAATGCTTTCAATTACAAGGGTTCTACATTTTATGTAGAATATCATTGAACAAATAGAATCAATAAATAGTTATTTAATTGGTTCTGGTAATTTAGTATTTATCGATACTCTGAAAGATTATTGATATCACTCATTACTATTTAATTAGCTTAATTAAATACTAACTTCATTAGCAACTCAATAGTGTCTTAACTAACTAATAGAGTTAACGAGTCAAGCCAATACTTAACGGCTGTTTATCGGGCTTCGTTTTAACCTAGCCCTATATAAGCAAACTTTTTAGGTTTTCATCATAAGTTTTGTAAAAAACTTTTCACCAAAAACCCTAGTAGCCGCCTTGGCCGAAATTCTCCCAAGAATTTTGGGATTTTCCTGTTTTGTTCATCCTTGTTTACTAGCATAGAGTCATTTCATCCGCCCCTTGCAAGCGACTAACTAGATATCATACGATTGGATATTAAACAAGGAGCCGAGGAGTCAAATTCCACGCGTAATTTGAAGCGTGTGATTTTGGTGGAATTTACCTCACGCACCGTAAGTCCCCCTCTGCTCATATTTAATTATATGTTTTGTATTTAATAACGTAGCATTTAATTTAAAAGCATCCTCTAATCTGCTACTCAGATTTATACTCACATATCCATAGTAATTTTCACTTTTGAAGAGCCAATGGGAACGGCTCCTACTAGACGTGAAAGGAAGCGACGAATGAATAGTGGAGGTCAAAATCAGTATACTATCCTCTACTTGGCCTTCGTCTGCCCTCTCTCCTCACAAGCTCTTTCTTCGATGGCCTCGCAAATGTGATTTAACCACCAATAAACATCAAATGCATTCCCTAATTGATGCAAGAAAGACACAACATAAATGATCATGCAACAAATATAATTACAAGATCAACACATAAAAGATTACGCCGATTTAATTCTTAATGAAGCAGAGCTTCAAACTTTCAGTCACATCAATCGGTTTTGCTAATTAATTATGAGCATAATGGTACAACGATCAAGATAAGCACCTTACATCGCTTGAGATATCGAAACACAATATTCGGCAATCAACTACCAATTCCTAATGAAATTAAAATAGACAAGTCGATAATTTTCATCACAAATAAGAAGACTCCTATATTGAGAAACCAAATTACCAAAGAAACTAATAAGGAATATATCAAATTCTTAAGCAAGAAAACCAAAAGTTGGCATTCCACAATTCAGAATGCTACAATACCCAAAGATAGCTAAATGGTTATATTTTGAAGATAGTTAATTTCTAAAAAATTGTTAAACAACTTTACTTCATACATAATCTTTTCCGTAATATATATATGTAGACTTATATTTTGAGTACATTTATACTTTCAAAATAGTTCAACACTTTTTACACTATATACATAAGCTTTCTGTAGTATATACGTATTCAAATAGTTATATTTTTGAGTACACTTATACTCTCAAAACTGTTAAAAACACTTTTACACTATATATATATAAGATTTTCTGTTTTACATTCAAATAGCTTATACTGAAAGACATTTATACTCTCAAAATAGTTAAACACTTTTATACTATATATATAAGCTTTTCATGGACTATACACAATATATAAGCTTTTCATGCACTGCAGTCTATCTACATTACATCCAGAGTATATATATACTCCGATTACAAGATATAGGTATTTAAAAGCTATAACTTAAAAATTCATAGTATATGTGTACTTAATCATCTTAATTTAATGTACATTTTCACTCTATATCCATTATGTACAATTTTAGACTAAGAACGCTAAATGAGAATTCAAATCACAAATAGATGTTTCAAAATCAAAAGATTAACATGCATGTACTAATTTATAGTCGACTTAAAGTATAAATCCCAATTTTGCTATTAATTATTTAATTTCAGAAACCTAAAATACTAAAAATAAAAAAATCAAATACATATACTCAGTTTTGATTCAATCCTTCTCTTAGATTTATTTTCAGTGTTATTGCTGATTTTTCTTTGTAATTTTGCTTGATTTTGATGAATAAATCTAGGTAGTTTTTTTTAAGCATAAGAGAGAGTAGGGAGTAAAAGATGGAGAGAGAAATATGGAGAGAGAGTGGGAAGGGTGGGTAATTTTGTACGTTTTTTTAATTAATTGCTAATTGAGATTGTTATTAATTATGAGGTAAAAGGATAAGGTGGTATGTTTGCATGTTTGCATCAAATGGTGCCCTACTCACTAAATTCAACCCCTGTAATCAGCAGTGTGAAACAAGATTAATGAAGTCCAGATTTATCTAACCAGGTAGATTTTATCAACAAAAAAGAACTCTCCTCATTTATCTATAGACATATCGCTTCACAATGCTGGTTAGTGGTATAAACGCTTCGCCAATTTTCATGGTAGATTAAATTGAGCCAATAGTTTGTTTAGATCCACGAACTGCAAGTCATTAGAGAGGTAAACTGAACCAATAGTTTGTTCATGGTAGTCCTTGGTACCTGCTTCTTTTATAGTGGATTGTGCTTCATCATTTTCAAAGCCACAAGGAACAATAATTAATCAAATATGAATATATATCTTTAGTTGGGAGGAAGAAATAAAGTTGAAGATTAAAACATAGTGGGGGTAAGGATGGGGAGGGGATAAGGTTGTAGATGATGTGATTTTTTTAATTGAATTAATTAAAATTGATTATTAAAAATTGATCCAGTTAAGTGTGTTATTTTTAAAATGACCCATAAAATATAATATATATAATTTTCTTATTTTGTCCTGGCTTACCTATTAAAGAGTTTCTAAAGTTAAAAATATTTTTTCAAGTTCAGATGCCAAAATCACCTTCAAAAGCATATTCGAAATGTCAAACGTTTACGTATCTATTCAACGTTTTCCTGGCCCAAAGCATGTATGAAATTTAGCTCATTTAACCAAATACAAATTTTCACCTTCGACAGACATCTCATACCGTATCAAATATTTTGACGAGTCATTTATTATAATATTATTGACATTACTATTGACCAAGTATCTTGATTTTGTCATTATCGAAATTACTTAAATTTTCAATATCAGAAGCACTCAACTTTTGATGACCCGGAACAGTTAGAAAAATATTCGGCAAGTAGCTAAAAAGGACTAGCTATGTAAGGCAATTATGTTGGAGTTGAGTCGTATAGCTGAGCAATGTCATTTGACGAACGTCGTATGAATTTGGATATAGTTCTACCAATTTGAATAAATTAAGTAGGCTTACTCGGCCCATAAGGAAAAGCAGGGTGGCATTTTGGCATCCATTGATTTGGACATTTGGTTGTAGACTTGTATTGATCCTTTTGTAACCCATCAAGTCTTGTACTTATTCACATGTTGGTTGGACTTGATTTAAAATGCATGTTTAAATTTGATGGGACGGTTGAATGTTTAATTGAACTCAACAAAATCAAAGTTTGACTGAATTTTATTTTGATTTATTATTATTATAATTGACCAACTAATTTATTATTTCTACTATGGTAATAATAAAGAGTGCATTGCGTGTGGAGGTCTCCTTAAATTCTTATTTGCACATTAAAAATTTATGTAATCGAAAACTTATCAATTTTGAATATTTCAATTGAATATTTATGTAGTTTGAAATGGGTTTTTTGTTTATGATTCTTTTGCTCAAAGTTTGTTAAACTATTGGGGCTTTTGAAATCATCTTAAATTAATTACATTTACTTGATATTGGAACCAGTTGAAATAGTTATTGTAATTTGTGTAATTATATATGAAATACTTAGTTATCTTTTAATTTATAAAATAGCCATAATTGCCTTTAATTTTTAGTAGTGCAAATATTTTGTATACTAACTTAATTACAGTAAGGTAAAATGGAAGAGAAGAGTAGAGGAAGTTATTTATCCACACCAAAAATTGGTATTGTTTTTATAATTTTGGCTGTTGGTTTATTCATTATTGCTTGTTTAAGTTGATTTCTGTCATTATTGTCTGTTCATGATTGCATTATTTTGGTTATTTAAGTGATCAAATTCTTGATTGGTCTTTGATTTTAAGATCTAAAATTGACTTTCTTTTTCACCCTGTTTTTTTACTTCAAAGGAAGTCAAAATTAGTTGGTGCTCTTCATCTTATTCTATTCAATTTGACGTATTTATTTGATTTCTCGAGTTTGAATTGTGATGTTTATGTTTCACAATATGAATTTTTCAAGTGTCGGGTTCAAATTTTCAATTTGAGGTAGTTTTTTTTTTTAATAAAGTTTGAATCTTTTTGGTTTGTTTTGTTGTTGAATGAGATGGTATGTTGATTTAGTATCATGGGTTGGTTTGTATTTTGCATTTAGAAATACTTAGTTTTTTGATAAAGTTTGTATCTTTTTGTTTGATTTTGTGGTGTAATGTGATATTGATTTTAGGTATTAATTCCTTTAATCATTATTATGGGCATGAACTTTGATCCCAAACCCTCGCTTTCTGAGCTCCTTAGCCCCGTTTGAGACCCGAATAATCGGTTTGAGACCGTTTTGCAATATGGGTCGGATTTGATATTTTATGTTATGTGGTATTGGATTTAGGAATGTTTAGTTTTTTCATAAAGTTTGAATATTTTATGTTATGTGGTATTGGATTTAGGAATGTTTAGTTTTTTTAATATAGTTTGAATCTTTTTGGTTCGTTTTGTTGTGGGATGAGATGGTTTGTTGATTAAGTATCATGGGTTGGTTTGATTGTTCTATATTACTGGATCTTGCATTTAGATATATTTAGTTTTTAATAACGTTTGGGCCTTTTTGTCTCGATTTGTCTTGTGATGAGGTGGGATGTTGATTTAGGGATTAATTGATAGTCGGTTTATGTTGAGCTTTTGCTTAACGGATATTAAATACGGAGTAAATGTTTGGATTGTGCTTTGCAAATGATGGTGTCTTTGCTTGCCCTCTGCATTCATTTTAATTTATATCTGTGCTTATGTATGTTTCTACAACGATGCTCATTTGTCCATTCTCATCGAGAGTTCAATGTGTGGTATGCTTGTATTAATGTAAAGGATCACATTTAGCGGAGGCGCTGGTTTTGTCTTGATGCAATTTTGTGCATTGTGATTTGTGACTATGTTTAGTTTGTCTTTTTTCCTACATCGATTGTACAAAGTGATTCATGGTACCTAATTGTCTTATATTTAGCTGGATAACTTGAGGGTTGCCTTAAATTTTGAATAAATATGATTAGGTAACGATAGATTAAATTCTGTATTTGGCTGTTGATTTAGTTTCTTGTCCCCAAGTTTTTATCTACTGTCAATATGTTTTCTAGAACTATGTCTGTAGTGCATGTATGCTGATTGCTTCTCTCAATCAGTAAGTCCATGTGTTCTATTATTATTCATCTACTTTTTTAGTTCTGTTTGGTCATAGATTTTATTGTTATGTAGACGATGTTGTTCTATTCAAGTGAACATTTTTATTGAATAAGATGTTCCACATGCAATCACAGTGATGATCAGCTGGTCATCATTGTCATTACTCTGTATTATAAAGACATGTGTAGGAGTCCTTTGACTGCATACAATGTTCCGACGTCCGACTTCTGTGACTTTTCAAAGTCCAATTGCAATGTTCTGTGAATTCGTAAGTATTGATTTCTTGGCCTTTCTTCCTCCACCCTCCTATCTCGGAAAAAATAGGTTGAAGAATCACAACATCCCTGTGGTTTATCTAGATTTTGTTAGTTGTCATTTTGTCTCCAAGAATAAATGTGTGTATGGTATTATGCTTGAGTGACATCTTGTTGCTACTTCCTCCTGGAGTTCAGACATTGTTAAGATTCTGGTTTGTGATACCCTTGGTTTTTCTCAAGTTTTCATGAAGGGGTCCACAACTTAAAAGCACATTTTGATTTTGAGACCCTATAGCATGTAGTTGATCCAAGTGTATACTAATGTTTATCATATCATTTCGTAGCTTCTCCAGTTCTTGTGAAGCATTTCGAATAAAGAAAAGTCGTATCGATGATAGCAGCTATAGAACCTTTTTTTCTCACACTCTGCTCGTTGCTAAGATAATACTTTTATCAGTCCTAATTAATGTACGCTGATTAATAATTCGCTAAAATTATAAAATAATACATTTTTGATAATTCAAATCAAGCTTAAACAACTCCAACTTTAATTGAAACTACTTTATGTCATTAATTATAATGTTGTGTGACACAATTATCGCAATATTCATTATTTTGTTTTTTACGGCCATATACAAGGCTTTTTTTTCTACAAGGCTTTTTTTTCGTTCTATTTTAATTTTAATTTTTTTTTACAATTACCAACTGGATTATTAATAAACTTTCTAAAATAATATTATCGCATTTGGCCCCAACTCGGGATAAGTTTTTGTTTGCTTTTTTGTTTTGCTTGCAATTATCATCCACTACCGTAAATTCAATAAATTAATACTGCTTCTTTAATAAACTCTAAATATAATGGCCATCTACTAGGGATAAGTAGATTAATAATTTGCTAAAATGATAAGATAATACATTTTTGATAATTCAGTTAAGTTTAAACAATTTCAACTTTAATTGAACCACTTTTTATGTCATTAAGTGTAATAAGTTGTGTGATTACTAATTACCGTAATGGTCATTATTTTGTAACTTCGTGAAATTCTTAAACTATGTAAGAATTATTACAAAATTAATGTTGGTCGGTCGTTAATCTTTTGATGATGTTATAATAAAGGGCCCAGATTTAAATTTAACAATATTTCGACGATCTCGCAATTTGGGCTATATAATTAGAATGTAGACCTCGCCCGTGATAAATATTGAATCAATAGTAACAGATGACTAATAAAATTAAATCAATTTCACTTAAAGATTTAACTTTATTGAGGAATCATATTACTAGTATATTGTTTATAAAATTTACTTTTTATAAAATATCACTAATTACTATTACTAACATATATAAATAAGGATTGTGTTTTTTCCTTTTTTCATACTATTAATTACTAAATTATCCTTCTATTTAAAAAATCTAAAGCTATAGCTTTAATGTAATTAATTCACTATTTCTCTCCATTTTATTATTTGATTTTTTGTATATCGTAGCGAATTTTGACTATCAATTATTCTTAAATTATATGTTCAAAAATTATAAGAAAATAATATATAAATAATGGTCAAAGTTTCATCTCGATATACGAAAATGTCAAATAAGAAAACGAAGTAGTATTGGGCATTCATCATACTTTATACTTCTGCATATACGTAAGATTATCAATTGAAAGGAATCATCAAAGACATTACATACTGTTCGAGGATGATACATCATACATTTAAGTATATATATGTTTTTATAATTGTCAAGATCCCACTTTTTAATTAACTTCTTGCTGATTTATTCACAGTATGTTTAATGATTCAATGCCAACATTGAATAACACAATTATTTTTGCTCAATTTTGCATATATAACTTTCTACTTATTCAATTCAATTTTATATATTATTAATTTATTACTCATTTCATCAATATGATTTTCTCATCATATGTCATTTTCAATCTTTAATAATTTGTATTAGTTAAATAATAATATGTTTTATGTAGAATTATTATTATTATTATTATAATAGGTGTTAGTTAAATAATCATATATTTTTTGTAGAATTATTATTATTATTTATGTAGAACTATTGTTGGGTATGCATTAAATAAACTATTTGGAGTAGAATTATTATTATTATTATTATTATTATTTCTAATTTCATGTAGATATGAATTTATATATTGGGGATCCACAAAATTTAAATTACCAAATCATACCAATTTAACCGAAGCATAAATAATTGAATGATAATATTAACGATCAATTCATCAATACATTTAAATGAGAGGAGACAAATTGTTAACGAATATTTGTATTTTTATGGACATCTCGCCAGATAGTCTCTATGGATATCGATTTATTATAAATTTTATATTATATTTAAAGAGTTATTTGTGATCAAAGTAAAATTAAAAGTGTGTAATTTTACGCTTTTAGTATAATTTCAAATTAAAACATAAAAATATAACAACATAAAAATCATCAGACATCAGTGACGCACGCTCTCCTTTACTAGTATATATAAACATATGTATAATGTTATTTTTTCAAAGTTGACGAGGAATCATCCCGTTTGCTCCTCTTAATTATATTGCGACACTAGTCCTCACAAATTTTTGTTCTTCTAATGGTGGAGGCAGAATTTTAGCTTAAACACTATAACATGTGACGGAAGTCAGGAATAATAGTTGGTAATTTATTACAAGAAATGGCATTCTTAACCGTGAAATTGATTCCATTGTTTATAGGCGTGCGTTATGAACATATTATTGTCTGGTCCTACTAAGACAGGACCAACAACATGATAATGAACCACAAACAGCAAACAACATGATTCAACTGTCAATATCCCCCAACTCACTAACTTATTACCACCAAATTTAAGTCCAAGTTGGGAATGGATTAGGATTTTGAGTCGACAATAAAATATGTTCAAACAAAATAGGAGGTCTAAATTATATTGTAGGCAATTAGGCATGGTTACTTTGGGTCAGGAAAGAGTCCCCGTAATATTTTATCATCAAAAAAGTAAAAAGGGCCAAGTTTGATATCTAAGTAGAAATAACTATTTTTATTTTTCTCCATCCGTTTTTATTAGTATATTTGATCCTACATAATTTTTAATGCAAATTTTAATCTTTACTTATCAAACAAGAAACTTTATCACTATTTCAAAACATGATTAAAATTTAATGCATGAAGATCAATTTTTTATTTTCCAATTTCAGTCCTTGGAAGTGGCCAACCACATAAGTATCTGGCATTGCAAATTGAGCAAACCAGTAGACATTTGCACATGAAAAACCAATAATGTAAGACATGTTTTGCCAATCATTCTACACCTTTGCTAGATAAAATAATGTGCATAAAAAATTAGGTTCATGATGTGAAGATCATGATCAGATTTACACACCAAGAGAAACAAAAAATGGATTGCCAAACAATTTCAACACACACTACAACTATGATTAAGAACAATCATCAAATGTTCAAACATGATGGAAATTTTCCATATTGCCTATCATGAAGACAATGTTGTTTTTCTATCTACACTCTAAGAGATTTGAGACTAATCAAGAAACATAAATAGAAGATTCATAATGCCTAATAAAGAAACAACATCTAAATGGACGAAGCGACGCCTTAAAAATTCAATCTCTCCCAGAATTACTTTGTTTTCGGCTCTACATTTATGTGCGATGAGTGGATGACTGAACTATCTTTTGTTGAACCATCAGCAAGGAATGTTGTAGGAAGAATGATAGAATATAAATATCTCAGTTTTCTGATCTCACAGAGACTCGTCGGTTATCATATTCTGAGTGAAAGTTCCAGATCCTCCATTTCCTCCTCGTGGATCCTCTCCCCTTCCCACGCCTTGACTGCAACATTCTTGAAACCAAACTCCATTGCTTTCCCTTTGTCAGGAATAGAGTTCCTTGATTGTTGGATAACTGGTTCAACAAGATTGAAAGTAGGCGATGCTGGAGCTACTTGAGGTGAATATGTTTGGAAGTTCATCCACTGACATGAATCAATAGAGGAGATTTCAGACTCATTGCATTCAGGTATGGTTGCCGGAGTAAAATGGTGTACCCGAGTTGGGCTAGCAGGAGCAGAAGCAGCAAAGAAAGGGACATTCAACGCAGCCATGGATCCTTTAGCCAGTGTCTCCAGACTGAAAATTCGCTTAGCATCACGAGTGGGGGAAGAAATAGGCGGAGTCACAGGAGCGCTATTTGATATCCACAGAGGAGGTAGAGACGAAGGGATAGCATTGCGCAGAAATGCAAATGGATGCGATGGCATGTTGGAATCAAGACGAGTTGGGCTAGGGAACGACGAGGATGTAGGACTTGGCTGGTAAGAATGAATAGGACTAGCAAAGTAGGACATCGGTGGGCTAGGATTTCTGGAAGAGCTCGGTGTAATGTTGGCTGAATAGCCTCCCATATCCATCGCCATTTGCGACGGTTTGCATCCCTGAATTAATTACACAAAGACAAATTCAACGATGAATCAGTACTCTACAAAATTCCAAACAACAGAAGGGAAAAAATGAATGAACTAAGTTGAACACATTATTCTGAGTAAACCAAAAAAGAAGAAAAACCATTCCAACATCCTCTGCTTAATCACTAAATCATGTTTTAGTATTAAACTACACAAGAAATTACATCTCCATTGACGAAATATTAAGATCTTGACCAATAATATCTTCCAAAAGAGACTTAGTGACTTAATTGATACATAATGAACTCTGAAAATTACATGAAGGTATATAGTTGAAGCTTACAGAAAGAGCAAACCGAATCAAATTGCAAATTCTTGAATGGTGAAACTTCAATAGCATAAATCCAAAGAGCAAACTTTAATACAAATAAATAAACTCAACAGATCTAACAAATGTATTAGACCACAATAAATGCAAATCAATAAAACACAATGCAACCAACAACAACAAAAAACATAAAAATGCAATCTTTTTGTTTTTTCCAAAATAAATAAATTAAACAATGCGGAGCTAAAATGGAAAATGATTTACCTTTCTATAAGTGGTACCATCAGGCTCAACAACCCAACCAGCTTCAGCACAAAGAGCTTTCAAGACTTCATTATTATCACAATGTTTTGGCAAATTATAGTTCCCTTGAGCTCTAAGTCCAGTGTATATCTTAGCAGCTAATGCTCTTCTTCTCCTCTCCCTCCTCTTGTTATTCTCCCTCTCTCTCCATGATGGCTTCCTCCTCCCACTTCCACCACCCCCACCATCACCACCACCACCACCAGCTCCTGATGATGAAGCTGTAGATCCTCCTCCTCCTCCTACACCAGTTGCTTCCTACCCATCTTCAAGAATGCTCTCCGAGTCTCTCACCCTCTGGTTCTGATTTTCTCTGAATCTCTGGGTTTTTTATTCTCTCCGAGTATTGATTTTCGTAGATGTTTATGTTACTGTCTGAATATATGGTTGTGAACGTGTGGGACAAGGGGGTGGGGTAGGGGTAGGGGTGCGTATGTTGGTGTTGGAGTGCTCATACTACGAGGAATACGTCAATTTTCTTCTACTTTCCCAAAACAATTGTCTAAGTATTTTATTTCTCATTTAATGTTTGTAATGCTTATGTGTTTGTATCTACATCTATATAAATAAGTCCAGTGCATAGGGATATTTTATTGAAATTATTGTTATTCTATATTTTATGAAATTAAAGAATTTATATTCCCTATTTATAAACCAAAATATATTTTCTCAATATCAATATTTATTATTTATGTAAAGTAGTAGTCGATACTTACACTTCATACCGCTCGAAACCACTTTTTATCACAAAGCACAAGCATTGTGTACAATATGATTCTCCTTATACATATGCGATAGATGATTTTACATTATATCACTTTATAATCACCTAAATCACCACCCTTTATTTGTTTAGGTGGATTTTTTAGAGAGATAACATGCTATGTTAACATTGTATTATATAATGAAAGCAGACTGAATTAAATTAATCTATAGTTAGGTTTGTTTTGTTATTAGGATATTTTGATGGGAGAGGTAACGGCGTAACGCGTTGGTTTGCTGCATTGCATGTGTGAAGTTTGTTGATGGGTAATTATTATATGTGTGATACATTTGACCATTTGAGTGAGGTTTTGTTTTGCTTTTGGCGTATGTGGGCTTTGGAATGTGTTTATGTTGTGGATACATGTGGTATTTTGCATTTTGGATAGTGCTAGTGGCATATGTTCATACACATTAATGTGCTATGATTTTATGAATGAATTAAAGAAATGTTTGCCAAATATGGTATGAAAATATGTACTTTCTTTATTACTAAAAGAAATTTAATACTGAACTATCTTTGACGGATGGAATATTATATATGGAATAATTTGATTATCACACACAACATGATCGATATGTTATGAAGCCATAAGATCTTCAACAACGAAGCTAGAGCTTAATAATAACACTAGCTTGGCTTGGTAGTAATAGATCCAATCATAACTTCTACCTTGTTGTGAGGAAGCTAATGATTGTAATAGAATAAGTATGTGGTTGTTCGGCTAAAGCTGTTGAGATAAGGTAGTTGGGGAAGATCACATAGCATAGAATCACTCTGCAGGCAAGATCTTCTCGCTCATGCTACTTAATTGTACAGATTTCTTCAGAAAAGTAAAAGGAAAAACAAGAAATAGTTTTTCTTTTGTAATTGTTACTTAATAAAACAGTATTCTCAACATGAATTTATGGTTTAGCTAAAAGGAATTAGTCAATTGACCAATCAAAACTCATGCCTCACCAGGTCCCTGATAACAAAACAAACAAATAAAATCACCAAACAATTTGAAAATTGAAAATAAAACTGAAAGTGAAAGTGAAAGTGAAATAGCTTCTCTGAATTCCGGTCAGTGATCACTGATCAGTGATGTTCGCTCCTCTTGGAATTGAATATATTGTACCCTTCTGTATGTCTATGAAATTTTATGATTTTATGTATAAGTATAGAAGATGTAGTACAGTACTTTTTATGAAATAACTTTGTTATCTAGGAATTGATGCTTTTCCCTTTTGCTTAAATAGAACAAACACTTCCATGTACTTGTAAGGGAAATGTTTCTAATTTTGATTTGATATGATCATTTTAATAAATACTTCACAATGATTATAATACTCTAGATAAGCATGCATTATGGAAAAAGTAAAATTTGCATCTAATTAAAAGTTAGTACAAATAATTAGATTTGCATCAATAAACACAAGGTTATGTACAATTCAATTCTCTGTAAAATAAACGCCGTTGCCGGGGATCGAACCCGGGTCACCCGCGTGACAGGCGGGAATACTCACCACTATACTACAACGACTTTGATGTTCATGCTAAAGTAATGAAGCTTTTTATTCGTATCCTTTATGAGCCAACTATATGCGCCCGTGGCTGTTAACAAATAACGGATTAAGTTGAAGAGTCGAAATCCTATTGCTTATAATGTATCAGTAACTTTTGGGCAATTAACATTTGAATAGTTGAGTGCGATCGTTACGAGAAAGGATGATAAAACTACCCAAGTGTTCTCTTTTTTGGGTACAATCTGAGTATTCTTTTCTAAAGAAGGATTGTGGAGTTTTTAATTGATTAAGTGAAAGTAGTCATGTAAAGAAGAGATAATGAACATGTAAAGGAAAACGAGGGCAATCTAGAATAGGTGCATAAACAGTCCTAACTAGGTCCCTCCAAGAATCATATCAGTAGTTGCTAAATAATCGAAAAACTCAGCTTACGCCCAGAATTACTCCTTGGTCCTTGCCATTCAACGATGAACAGGTATTTTGTCTCTGTTACCTGTTCCAAGGTGGTTAACTCACGCTAGCGAACATTATGCAAAGACTTCAAAACTGATTGCTAGAGGAATCTCACTCCAGCAGGAGAGATGAGCTCACCCTTCACATGTATAGAAAGCAATCATTCTGTTCGTTTGATAGTTGAGCCTGTTCGAGTAGCTTCAGAGACCAGAATACATTAAAACGGGAAATGAGCCAAGAAGGAAAAGATTGGAAGAAGCTATCTTTATCGCAGCTAGAGGAAGAGAAGTTACAGGCTACATAGCAAGTAAGATTATGAGGTCCAGAAGTGCTCAAAGAGATCTCTCTTCACCATGAATATTACTTTGGACCTCCTTCTTGGAGGCTCTTATGAAGAAAATATTTAGAGTTCTGAAAGTGGAGTGGTTCGTTTCCCCAAGAAGTCCAACCAGATATCATTTCTCTGGCAAATAGTTCAATACAGCAAGCAGAATCCAATCCAGGTGTATACTCCTTGAGCAACTCTAGAATGCCAAAAGAGAAGTTGATTCAAAATTTATGAGTCAAAATAATAATATGATATTCTGCCAAAAATTATAGAACTGTGATGCTTTCTTAGTGTTTCGCTCCTTCCCTTCTAGGAAGTTATAAGAATTGATAACTGTTAAACTAAAATGCGTACATAGCTATAACAAGAATAAAAAGGACATTGTCAACAAAATTATAGAGCAATACCTCCTAGAGGGGGCTTCCTTGAATATTCACCAGGCACACTTACAAATACCTTATTGTCTGGTATTGACTTCAGAGTGGAAACTTCAGTGTCCTGAAAACAACAATTAGCGAAATTTTGATGTAACTTTCTTCAAAATGGCTTCATTTTTCAGCTCGCTACCAACCTTCACGCCACAGTAGCCCAGTATCAGGCATTCATATGGCCTGTGGTGAAACAAGTCCATATCGCTGATCAACGATCCATCTGCCTTCACCTGTATAAGATGTTTGCGTGGTTTGTTAAAAAAACTGCAATAAACTGTACAGAAATAACTTAACAGATCATGAAGCCTTTGCATTATCAAAGATGAAAAGACACCTTTAGCCAGAAGAAATTAGCCACGTGTTTCACTCCCCATGCAGAAAACAACTCATTTTCCACGAAGCTTCTCAACTTTTCCCTGTTAGTAACCCACAGGGCTACAAGAGCACCAGCAGAATGAGTTAATTGCTTGACAGGAATTGACAGGAAATAGCGGTTAGGCAACGTCTGATACCTGTTAACAAATGGTAGTATAAGTTTGACGAAGAAAATTTGCATAAAGTAGTTCTCTCAACATTAGGTTAAGCAATAGTTTTTAGCAATCAACTAATCCAATCAACATGTATGACACTATTTCCCTCTCGATACTTTGAAGAAATGTCAACACGTTAACTTATAGCCTATAGAAATGCAAAAACGATCATGACTAAACACAAGTTCTCGGTTACTATACTATCTAAGCCAACAATAAAATAATCCTCTCGCCGCTGGGCTAGGTTCTGCTATATGGTTATGATTAAGCCAATTCAATCTCTCCAGGAACATCTTTCAGTGCACCTCCTTGTGTTCAAGGTCTTCTTGAATGTGTCACAATTAGTTCTGGATCCAGGCGTCCCGTTTTAAGTGTAAGGTCTGTGTCCACCATTCTAGAAAATCATTTCAAGGGAATAACTGCCTATTTAGAATATCAACTACGTGTCTAATACCAAGTTCCTAATCCTTAAGATAGAATTTTCAATTAACTATAGTGTTGAGAGTTTAGACATACCTATGTTTCTGGCGGGCACTGCTATTTTCCCAAGGAGGATCGATCACTATAAGATTGTAGCCGCAATCCGATTTAGCTGTGGGAGAAAATGGTTTAAGCTTTAATTTTTTACACAAAGCAACGTTATGTCCACCCAAACATGTAAAAGTCAGATTTTTGGAGTAAGTCGGAAAGGTGGCATTTAAGAGACTAAAATCATCTGGAATTTCGAGTGCCATATTTGCATAACCAGATATTTGAGAAATCATAAGAATTTACAGGTGCGGAGAACTATGGATAACCAACACCATTTCTATCAAACAACATGATATTAGTCTCTCAGTCCATATATGCAATTCACAAAAGAGAAAAGAAACTCACCAGGTATCAAGTTGTGCATGTGCTCCAGGTCAGACTTATAAACACCAAAAACAAAATATGAATAGTCAGATTCTTTACTAAGACTCCAAAAGTTAAAACATAAATCGAGTTAACAGAGACATTACAATGGCAAGAAAGAATAATTGTATTAATGTTAAAAAACATAGACTACAGAGTACAGACATACCATGTAGAAACAACTCTGTCTTGGTATAATGTACTTGTTATCCAGGAATTCAGCCTCCCCTTCTCGGTTTGTCTCGTTAGCAACCATATTATTAAATAGCAGAACAGAACTCTTTTGACAATGTCGAACAATAGAAGGATCTAAAATATATGAAAATAAAATATCAAAACTAGAATAGTGGAAGGTAAGCATAAAATACATTACAGATTGATTATCGAACCTCCATTACGATGAAAATGGTGATCAAAGGAAAGAGTGATATGATAAAACGGGGATTGGCAAAGGTCGAGCAATGAGACCTCATTGGCATGAAAAATCTCTTGAGCCAATGAGGTTTCATTCCTCAAATTCTTGATAATGTCGAGAATCCTCTGGTCTCCAAGCAAGGCCTCATGTGCTCGCAATAAAATTGACCTTTTCTCCTTCAAATTAATACATATTGTTAAGAATCAATGGGGGCGCCCTTCGTTGAGCGTATATTGTTAAGAATCTATGGGGATCTCTACTTGATACTAAAAGCAATAATACCTGGTGCCGTTGTTCAGCAACTAATTCCCGTTCATTTAGCGCTTTCATTTTCCGCTTTTCTTTGCGTTTCCGTTTCTTCCGACCTCTAGGGATTTCGAGAGCACTGAAGAACCGTGGGTAATATGCAGATGCTGACACCTGGAACCGGCTGTATGAACGGTTCAGCATACGAACCGGGTCCACAAAGACTGTGTTTGACTCTCCTAACCAGTAAACGCCGGTTTCGTTGAAGTCCGATTGCCGGTCCGGCTTTACTCTCAAGTGGGGTCATGCCGTCTCTTTGCGCCAGATCTTTTCAATTTTCCCTCCTGACTAGTGATTAGAGCCGACCTCAACCAACTCAGGCTCGTGCATATTGAGCAGAGCAGAAGGTCATTTTATCTACCATTATATATTAAATATCATTATATAATTTACGATAATCAAATTTATTATCGCATCAATGCGTTAAGCATGATTAATTTTATTATTATAATCTTGTCAATGTCAATATTCAATTTATCAATTGACAATTAATGTTCACCTCATTATATTTAAGCATCTTCTTTAAAATTGTACCCCCACCAAATGAAATTTAGTTTGAAGCGGTTCTACGAGCTATCAACGAGCCAAACCAAAATTCTACAAATGACTCTGGCCAATCCTCAACAGCTCTACGAAAGTGATGTTCATGTACGTGGAAGTTGATACGATTTGAGTATCATTTTGTATACCAAGTCCAATTTGAGTATCATTTTATATACCAATACACAATGAATCCAGTATACTCGAACCCAATCAACTAAATACCCGATAATTTTTTTTAAAAAATTTCTCATTCTATTTAAAAAAGTTATGTCATGCACTTTTATTTGGGATTGTATAATACGGAGTCTTTGTACTAAACTTGTTCGTTCAATTTTTTTAAAAACTTTTAGATAGTAAGAAATGTTGATTTTAATAATTTATTGAGGAAAAGTGGTACGGTGGATATTTTAAAGAATTTTAATGGAAGATTGATTATAAAATAAGTTTGTGATGTATTATCAATCAACAATCAATACATATGATCCGAAACACACGTCTATTTTACACTCTAATTGAAAATATGGAATCATTCCAAAAAAAAACTCCAAAACAAAAAAAAAAATCCTACTTTATTGGAAAATTCTTCCGTTTTGGACTTTTTTCTCTGGAACGGTTCCGGATTTTGCATTAGAGTGTTAAATGAGCGTATGTTTCATATCGTACTTGTTGATTACAATCAATCTTTCACTTTTCCAAA
The DNA here is from genome assembly GCA_019722365.1 of Lithospermum erythrorhizon. NCBI lineage: Eukaryota > Viridiplantae > Streptophyta > Magnoliopsida > Boraginales > Boraginaceae > Lithospermum > Lithospermum erythrorhizon. Next base: position 526,192 of record JADFUC010000767.1, on the reverse strand, counting down.
CTTATTTTACAATCAATCTTTCATTAAAATATCTCAAAAATTATGCCTAACTACTTTTCTTCAATAAATTGATAAAATTGCATTTCCATAAAAATTGGTCTCAACCGTCTTTTGAATAAAGATTTTTTCCTCATATATCAATTATATTCGCTTTCAATTCTAAATAACATCGCATTTTTAATGTTCTAATTTAATTTCCGGAATCGTTTCGGAAAAATTGACTCCGAAACGGAAAAGATTTCCTACTTTATTATATGAATGAGAAGAAAAGAAATTACGTTCCAATAACTTCAGGAAATTTCTTCCCTTTCAGAATTTTTTTCATTTATTTTCAGAACTGTTCCGGAAAAATTGACTTCGGACCGGAAGAAATTTCCTCCACTTGATCCATGACGTGTATAAAAAACGAGAAACATAGAGGATAGAGCGTCCAAAAATTGATGTAGACATCTGAATTAAAAGCCAATACTCTGTAGTTATTATAGAGCCGCTCATTTCATATGCCACAATCAATTCACATAACAATTTAACATCGCTTTACATCTTTATACTATTCAAATTATATGATGTGAAACAAGTTGTAGATAGCATAATGGGCAGAGGAAAATAAAAAATGTTCTCCATGTTTTTGCCATCAATTCACAATATGGACAAACATCTATTGCTTTTTCCCACCTATTTCTTCATCCCTGATTAATCGACGGCTGAGGTTGCAAAGTTATGGCGGGAAAAATTGGAGGCAAACTGAAAATGATGAATTCTTTTGGTCGTCGTTACACTTTCTCAAACTAAAATATTCACTCTTTTACGTTTTTTTGTATACTTCTTAGCTAGTGGTACAATAATAGTCTATGCCATTTTTTAAAACATTGTAAAATTGAATCTCGGAGAAATTGTCTATTATGCCTTAAGCTCCTGTTGTTAGAATAGATTTTCTCATAACTTTAATTTATAATTCTTATTATTGAAAAAAGAATTAAACTCTCATTAAAACATTTTTTAGAATGTAGTGAGTATTGATAAATTTCCAAGTGTCAATGCTCTTCTTTCCTTATTGAGCGTATCAACGTTTTTTTTTTAATTTACTCAAAGGAAATTCTCTAAAAGAGTAGAATTTAAATGCCAAAGTCACCCGGCAAATATGCATCAAATTTAAAGTTTCAAGGTGATTAATTTGCTTTCCAAGGTGCATTGATTGTTTTTTATAGTTTAAGATACTTCCAAAACAACACAAATACGTAGTAGTACGGAGTAATAATTTTTTAGTTAGATTAGAGTTCCCATGGTTTAGATTTTAAATACTCCGTAATTTGTAATGCATAAATACCCCTTCCGTCTTAATTTAATTACGGAGTAATTATTTAACAAAAACTTCTTCTATCATTATAATTAATCATGTATTTCATTAATATAATTTTTTACATTGAAGTTAAAAAAAACTCTTTTATCTTCTAATATTTTTATTTTCATTAATTAATATTATTCTCTCTCCGTATAAATAGTAAAATCAATTAAGAAGTATTATCTAAATAAAGTATTTTATTACTATAGTAACACACAAGTATAGTGTACATTAGCTCTTTTTAGTAATATTTTGATAAAAATATAAGATAAAATGTACCAATTATAATTTTAAAAGTAGGTTAATATTTATTAAATAAAAATCTATCAATTAAATTGAAATGGAAAGATGGTAACTCAACTTTTAATGCTGCGTAACAATTAATACTTTATCCGTTCTCTTTTAATTATTTTTTTAACCATTTGGATATAGATTAAAGAAATAAAAAGGTTGTCAAAAAGTATATTAAAAATGTATAATGATAATTAATTAAACTTATAATTGATTGGTTGATACGACAACAAAAAAGTAGAAATACAACTTTGAAACAACAAAAAATGAAACAGTTTTACCACAACTTTTGAAACAAAAATAAAAATGTTGAATTACACCTTATGCTATAAAGACAAGTAATTTGAAATTAAAAAACTAAAAAGACAAATAAACAGTAAAACAGAGTGAAGTATATGATTTCAAGTTTAGATAACTAAACTAATCAATACGTAGTACTCTCCATTTAAAAATAATGATATTAATTTTATATTTTTAATAGTAAATAAAAGTAATTTGTGGTCAAAGTGTTAACACGTAATCTCAAAAATGTCACTAATTTGAAATGAAATGAGTAATTGATAATTAAAAGCCAAGGTTTCAAAATGAAATTTAATTAATTTGAAGTGGATGTAGTAGTAGTTACAATTAGTAAGAAAGTAGTTGAAACATAAATGTATGTACCCTCAAAATTGAGTGCATTCAAGTTAAAAAATTCTTCTCAAAGAATTCAAAATTCAAACAAGTGATGAAACCAAAGATAGAGATAAACAATGAATTCCAAAAGGTTACAAATGTCAATTCCCCCACTACACTCCACACCCCCTTTATTTTATCCTCTTTCATTGGTCAAAGAGTCAAATCACTCTTGTCATACATAAAATCCCATTTTACCCTCACATTAATGATACTGCATCATTCCCTGCAACACAAATTTAGAATTATTGAACCCAACTGCAGCATGAACATAAACTGAGAATTTAGTGTTCTGGGCACTCCGCTGTGGCAAGCCCCAGTCCTGAAGGGCACATCCCGGTTTACCTCCTCTGTTGGCTGAGGGATTAGGCAAGCGGGGGCGCCTAAAATGAGCGATATCATTTTTTTTTTTTATAAACTGAGAATTTCATAATTAAATTTTGATAGACATAGAATGAGAATGAGAATTTCACAATAAACGACCTTCTCCTGAATATCAAATACTAACCTTTTAATATTCAAATCGATTAATTTTTACAAACTGTTAGATCGAAAGGTAATCTTATATAGGAAAATCAAAAGTCAAGAATTATTGAAGACCATCCCCATCTACATGGCGCCATCTCGTTGGCTCAAATGACTTATTTCCATTCATAAAAACCCCATTTTACCCTCCCATTAATTCCATAGCATCATGACCTGCAACACAAAATCATAATTATTGAGGACCATCCCCATCCTACATGGCACCAAATCATTGGCTAATATCAACTCCTTGGAATATGATAGACAAGAGTACATTTGATAATACGACAAAATAACCAGGAAAAAAAAACACACACATACTACACACAGTTACTCTCGTACTATTTCTCTCTCTAAAATAATTTCTTCCTCCCTGTCTCTTTCCTCTGTCTCAAAATTCTACTTTTTTTATTTTCTCCCTAAAAAACCCCCCAAATATCACTTCTTTTTAACTTTTTTGAATAAAGATGATATTTTTCGAATTCTACAATGCATGATCTTCAAAACCCATAACTAATTTCAACTGAATTGTGATATTCGTCGAGTTTTTTTTGGTTTTTTAAGGATTTTGAGTGGTTTTGTGATGTATGAAGCAGTGGAGAGTTCAGTGAATAATGGGGGAAATGGGTTTGTTGGGCAGTTTAATAGCTGTGGAGAGAGTAGTGAGGAGGAGTTATCAGTGTTGCCACGTCATACTAAGGTGGTTGTGACTGGAAATAATCGAACAAAATCGGTTCTTGTTGGGTTGCAAGGTGTGGTTAAGAAAGCTGTTGGTCTTGGTGGATGGCATTGGCTGGTGATCATTTTTTTAATATATACTTTTCATCTTTTTGTTCATTTTTTATATATTTAGCAATGAGTTGATTTTCGAAACTATGACTTTTTCATTAAGCTATTCGATTAACTATGATCTTTTTGTTGATTTTGGTTGTGGCCTTGTGGGAATTGGTGAAGTTTATATGTTGCCTAAGAGGGAGCTTTAATTAACATTTTTTTAGTTAATTCATAAATTCTGTAATCCAATTTTGACGAATTTCTAATTTTTATTTGTTTGATTATTTAATAATGCATTCATTGCAATCTAAATGAAAATTTTGACTTAGCAATAAAAATACTCAACTTTGACGGTATATTAATTTCGTCTAAATATTTTATTATTAACTCGAAACACGAATACACGATAATAAAGTGTATATTATCTTATTTGAGTAATCTTTTGGTTTTGGTGGATGGCATTGACTGGTGATTCATTTTTTTAATTTAAAGTTTTTATCTTTTGGTGATTTTGGTTGTGGGAATTGGTGGAATTTAGTTGTTGTTGCTTTGAGAGCTTTAATTCAGTTATTTATTTTTTGCTTTTAGTTATTTGAGAAATTATCTACTGCAATTTGATCATTTTTTTTATTTATTGTTTTGGCCTTTTCATTGATTTTGGTTATGTCAGAAACTCTATATTGCAATTTGTTAAAAAAAATATTTTTTTGTTTAATAAGTAAATGACTTTTTGTGGTTGTGGAAATTGATGAAATTTATTTGTTGTTCAATTGAGATCTTTAGTTAAGTTTTTTTGTTTTGTTTTTAGTTATTTGATAAATTATCTAATGTAATTTGATGATTTTCTTTTGTTTTTTTAATAAGTTAAGTAGTTTTGTAGTATAAGCTATTGTGGTTGATTTAATTATACTATTTTCAGGATCTTTTATGGTTGTTGAGTTTGCCGAAATTTATATGTTGTTGCCTAAGTGAGAGTTTTAATTAAGAATCATTTTCATTTATTTATTTATTTCATTAATTCTCAAATCCAATTGGATAAAATTTTACAGTATTTTATTTGTTTCATAAGCTAAAAATATTTTTGTGGTATAGCTATTGGGGTTGATTGAATTTTACTATTTGCAGGATTATTTTTTATTTGGTTGTTTACTTCTGTGATTTTTTATTGTTATTTGGAATTGAGTTGAAAGTTCATTTGGAAGACGCAGCTAATTTGTTTTTGATGTTTGTTTCTTATGATTTTTTTTTTGTCTTCTGAACTAAGCTTTACTATTTATTTATTTTATATTTGTTGGGAGGATTGTTCTCCTTTTATATCCTGTTTTGAATATCTCATCTCATCTGAATTGTTGATTAAAATTTTCCAACTTGCATAAATAAGAACAATGGTATATGAAATTCAGATGATGTGTGGATGCATGTTAGTTTTCTGTTTTTATGGTAGCCCAATAATCTGCCATTCTTCGATGTGGATCGTTTTGCAACTCTTTCTAAATTTCAGTAGAATTATGCTTATTTATTTCAATCTTGGTATAGTTTTGCTTTGTTAATTTGTTAGGCCTCTGGAGTATAGTATCTAATGATCTCTAGATGTTTACATTGTTTGGTCGATGCTGCAAAGAAATTGGCTTGCTTTTATGCTGAATAGCTTGCTTCTTTTCATAAATGCAGGTGCTAACAAATGGCATTGAGGTTAAGCTTCAAAGGAATGCACTGAGCGTTATCGAAGCTCCTACTGGTAGTGAAGAGGACGATGACCTTGATTTTGATCACCTGCAATGGAATGGCCCTGATGTGGGTATGTTCTGAAATTTGATTCCTAATACGATTGTTGCAATAATCAAGTTCTTGATGAATCAAGCTGTGATCATTTAGTTTTTTCCAATGGAATCAGTTAACTATTACTCCGTATTATTTGATCTTTCGCCGTGTTATATTTATGATTCTGCTTATCTTATGAAGAGCTGATTGAGATTGTTGCAGTAGAATTTTGGCATAAAGTCTAAAGGATTCTTTTGCCTTGGGTTCTTTATGTGGCTAAATCTTTTTCTTTTGACAGCCAAAAACTCTTTATTTTCTCACTTTATTTCTGTGTTCTTCTGGCCCACCACAAAATAACATTTATTTTATAAATTTTCAGCATCCCATGATACTAAAAGATCTCAGAGGTCAAGGCATCGTATCCACAAATCCGAAGGATTATCCCACAAGACTCTGAGCCAGTCCCTCTCCTCTGATTCACTATCCAAAGGATCCTTTTATACCCATCGGGGGTCCACGGTAGGCAACTTCCATTTTTTTTGTATTTTAAATTGGATGTATTGTCTTGCTTATCTTGATTATTAAAGATCAGAAAATGGGCATAACGTTAATGTATTCAACTTGATGAATCCATTATTCATATACCGATGTTTGTTCAGAAGGTTGACTTGAGCAAACTGGAGATGGCTGCGCTTTGGAGATATTTGCAACACTTTAACCTTGTACGTCAATGTTTTTTAACTTCTATGAGATTCAAGTTTATCTTGAAGTGGCTATTGGCCTTATAATGGCCACTGTAACATTTCTATATTGGTATCTGTCTTCTCCTTTCAGGTAGACGCCATTCCTAATCCCTCGAAGGAGCAACTCATTGATGTTGTTCAGAGACACTTCATGTCACAGGTATTTACCTACTTTCTTTTCCAAATCATGTCCCCAACCTCACATGTAAAGTAGCGTTTACTTCTACTCTGTATTTATTAGTGTTTTCATATATGTGTGACATGATTGCTAGTTTATGTGGTTGCAGAAACTGGATGAGATGCAAGTCATTGCTGGATTCGTGCAGGCTGCCAAGAGGCTGAAAACTGTCTACAAATAACCTCGACATCTGTTCTGATTACTAACAAATGGCTCCGCCGAGTAGTAATATCTGTAATATACGTGTCTGTTGCTGTCTATGACAATATGTTTGTAGGTTGACATCTCCAAGTATTAATAAGAGGTAGCTGTAGTTATGTAGATCAGTAGATGCATGAAACTTTGGACTAACTTCATAGTGAAGCATTTTGAGCTTCTTTGGCATTGGTTGAATATAAATCCTAACTCAGGGGTAGTAGTCCTTGGAGATGTATATATAGTCATCTGTGTCAATCACCATTCAATCAATAGACATTTGCCGTTGTTGCTGCTTGACTAGATATAGCTTGGCATCATTGTCACTTGTCAATGCCTCACTTACTTTGTTGTTTCTATGCTTTTATGAGTTTTGGTTATGGAGCTGAAAAAGAAATGGTGCAATGTCAATTAGAATCTAAGTGTCTATCGCATTGTTTGGATACCTGGAGGTATGATATGAAAATATAGTTGGGGAGGAGAGCAAATCATGGTGGTGCATGATGGTGTGAATAGAGTGACAAGGTGAAGCTATGGATGGAGCCATGGAGGTCCCATAAGTCTTCCATTATTCAAATGACATGAAAGTTGAACACATGGATAGGGACTTCTCTTTTCCTTTCTTCATTTTGGTAGTCCACTTAGATCATTTTTAAGATGATCAATAGTGGTTTTCCATTTATCCTGATGTCTTGAATTGCTATTTTTTCAGTTAGAGATGAAACGTATTATCTAGATAATGGAGGTGAGTAGGAAAGATGATCTCTAATAAGGGGAGGACAAGAAGGTGATATCAAGTGATATATATCATGCGTTATGTTGCCTGGTAGTCCAATAAAATAGTTAGAGGCTGATAATAAAAAAGGGTGGAAATAAGGTTGTAACTAAGGCAATTTTATGTGGGTTTTGCTCCTCTATTAACACTTTTATGTATGAGATGTAGCTTCGTCTTGTTACAATATTGATTGGGGCTGGTATTATCGATGAGGTATTATGTTGTGACGTTGGCCATTCCAACGTAAAAATGTATTAAAGAAATACGTTGTCTTCATCTTGGAAATACGTTTATGCTTTCTGCAGCCTAAATATATAAATTTTTGATATTTAAAGTATTTGTAATTATTTTTTGTTTTTAAATTTAAATTCAAATGCGTTTATATATATATTGAAAAACTTAAATAAATCAGAAAAAAGTAATTAATACCTTAGCATCATAAAAAGGTGTTAAGTATCGTAATAAAGTGTTGGTGGTAATCTTTCACCCTTTTGATCTTATGGTCGCTTACCAAGAAACAAATCGTAAGAGGTCCATTCATAAATTAAATTAGAGAATTTCCAGTCTCTTTTCATAAGTCCCAGTCACCTACCTAACGCTTCATGGCCAATAATCAACATAAAAATTAATGGTAATCTCTCATGCAAAGAGTCCATTTCACTTTCCTAGTTTCTTCTCACTTGTCGGTACACAGGTAATTGAGAATTTTACCTGGTTATCATTTACCAATGATAAAACTAAGGATTTTCAGTTTATGATACCATAGGAATTAGGATAGAAAGGAAAATAAAAGAAAAAAAACAATATAACATCGATCAAATTTAATTGATATTTCAGTTTTTGAATTCTCATCTTAATAACAACAATGAAACGGAGTATAATTCAAATATGTTTTAAAAGTAATTTATGGATTTTATGATATTATTTTCTTGCAATTTTTCGTAATAAATTAACAAATAATTTATAATAATAACGTACAATTTCATGTCGAAAGCTGTATATGTTAATTAATTTACATAGCTTTTAAACACTTAAGCGATCAATTATTGGACTCCTTAGCTTATACAGACCAGATCATTTGAATATTCCATTTGCTTTCGAACATGATAAATTTTTTAAAAATGTGGAACTATCACACTAACAGCTCCTCAAGGTCCCTGCGTTATTATAAATTTTCCAATCTATTATCATAAATTTTCCAATCTTCATTGCATGATGAAGATAAATATAGCGTATAATCCTATTCTTAGATAGGATATTAATCAATTGCCTTGTAAAGTAAGATGATTGGTTAGAGAGCACGCAAGAAAAGAGAAGACAAAGATTATGAGTCAAATAAAGATTATTGATTCCGACAATTTTTTTTTGCCTGTTTGGCGAAAAATGTTTGAACTACTAATTGTGCCCTGTCTAGTGTCTACTTTATGCATAGTGGGGAGTAGTATTAGATTTGAAGATTTTAATACTTGCAATTAATCCCGTGATTGATGGATGTTAGAAAAACTTGTAAGGACCACTCTGCTATAAATATTTAGAACTTAATTCATATTATTTTCGATATTATAACTAAAATTAGTTATTGTATGAAAATCGCTTTAGTTCATATTACAACAACTACTTCAATTACAACTAATTACAACAACTAATTCAAATTTGAAATTAAACATTCAATTACAATAACTAATTGAAATGCAAAGAAGAATTTTTATTATTTATTTAAAAGGGATATAAAATAAAATTCACTGTAGGGGAAAATTTCTCAGTGTACATGTTTTATTAAATCGAAGAGGATCGTACATCGTATAGGTCATAGCATTCCCCAGCGTTGTTAGATGTTTGACACAACGACGATATGGTCTTATTAGGAACTTAGTATGAGCTCGGCTTGACTTGAGCTCGACTTGTCTTGATTTGAGTTGTTTGGATCTGAGGCTGCATGAAATTTGGATATGTCCTGATGCTTGATGGATTTGACCTTGTGGTTTGAATTAGAGCCAGGGAGGCGCTAGTAGTGTATTCTATGATGGCATAGACTTGATCTTGAGTGCTTGGAGAACGTCTCGGCCGTGTCGGTGGATGGATTTACTCTGAAGTGTCTTGCGGTGTAGTACTTGGGTTTTAAGCTATTTCTTGGTGGAACTCCAACTTCCTTGATAAGGACTTAGTAGATGTGCTACTTGGTTTTTGTGGGACTTGTACCTTGATATGGTACTTCTTTGGTGGAGCTTGATTTGAGATAGAACTCGAGCTTCAAGGCTGTATGGAGTAATGCTTAAAAATAAGTTGTTGAAGCAATATACGACAGCACAACATCTTCTGGCTGCCTCGAGTAGCTTGTTGTTGTAGTGTGGGATTTAGTGAGATTGAGCCTCGCTTGGTTTAGTACGTGAAACAATGTCAAACACAGCATGCCTGTGACCTTAACAACTTATTGTTGTAGTGATGAGTCGTATGAAGGTTGAGTATCCCAATCTTGTTGATGACCTTGTCCCGATTAGGCAGAGGCCTTAGCGTGTTTCTATGCGGACTCTGGATGCCTGGGGCGAATATTTAGTGTATTTCCTATATGCGGAACTTGATGAATCAAATAAAGAGATTTTTCGGTGTTCATACAAAGATTTATGAATAATCATGTGTTTTTAGCTTATTCTTGAATATTCGAAGCGTTCTTGAGAGATTTGTATCAGATTCTCATCAAATTTTGCTTCTGACTTGAAGAATTATTGCGTTTGTGCAATAATTCTTGATTTCAGGCGCTTATTTGACTACCTGGAGATGTTTTCCAGCCACCAAAGTGGTGTTTCTGTTGGAGTTTTAAAATGTCAACTTCGAAGAGAAATTTAAAGTCGTCCTACATATTTTCTCGGGTATTTTTAAATTATGAATGTAATGGAATTTTTAGAAAATACCAGTAGGTGTTATAGGCTTTTGAGCCTCGAATACTCACTTTTGATTGGTTAGTTTAATTTCGGTGGATCACGGTCTTGCTTAATTTTGAGGCATGATGCGAGCGTAATTTGAGAGTACTTGGTTTAAGTAATTAAAATATTAAGCCTCTTTTTTTATAAAATGAAGGTTTCGAGATTAACTTACATGTCGAATATATTTATATTGACCCCGGATCTTTAGAGCCTTGATTTGAAATACATAACTTTTAAGTCCATTTTGAATGCAGAACTCTTGAAGCTTGAACCACACAAAATTGGGATTTTTTAACGCCAGACCTAAATTTAATGAACTTTCAATTCGAGATATTTGCAAACCTTGCGTGCGAGGTTTCACATTAAATTTAAATTTCGATCGAAGCCAGTAATACATGTCTCATTTTTAGTGAAAGCTCAGATTTTAGTAATTGATCAGATATCTTAATCATTTTAGTATATTTTAATAAATTTTCGTCTACACTAATTCGTACTTCCTCAGTTCCTTTTTTACTTGTCTTCACAATGCGTTTCTGCATAGATTAGAAAAATAAAATTAATCAAAAGTACATTGAAAACATAAAATGTCCAATTAATTAAAACTATATAATTGGTTAGTTTGCTAATTTAATAATAAAAAATAGTCAAAAAAGTCGTTGAAAATGTAAACGTAATTTTATCTTCAGAAGGACAGTATTTAAACAAAAATTAGGCTAGAAATACAAGTATATAGGAACGGAAGGAGTATAATTCAATTACAACAAATAATTCAAATTCGAAATTAAACATTCAATTACAACAACTACTTCAATTGGATAGTTACACCTAATTCAATTAAAAATGAAATTTCTAAATCATATTCGAATGTACGGACATTCAACTAATTCAATAATTCAACTAATTCAATAATTCAACTAGTTCATCTAATTCAATAATTCAACTAATTTGACTAATTCAAAATTAAATTGGAATTATAAATGGAATTTATAAATCATATAATTCAATTATACTAATTAAGATTAACAATTAAAATAGAAATAAAACAGAAAAATTGAAAAAACGAACTTGGAATTATAAAGAAATTGATAAATTATACAATTAAAATTGAAAAAGAAATTGGATTGGAATCATATAATTAAAACTGAAATAAAATGAAAAAATTGAAAGAAAGAAATTAATTGAAAACGAAATTGGAAATTAGAAAATAATATCGGTTATTGGACAATTATTTTTTTAAAATAATACTCCCTCCGTTTTTACTTGTCATCCTGAAACTTTCTTGATTATTAAGGAAAAGTAAAGTAAACAAAATGTGCGATGTATGAAAATGTAGAATGTCAATTAATTCCAAAATATATTATTTGTTGGTTGATAAATTTGATATAAAAATAGTCGAAATGCGATTGAAAATGTGAAAATATAATTTATTATCTTTAGAGGAGCCGATAGTAATTTAAGACAAAAAATTATTTTTTAGGATAATGAGTAAAAAAAAGCAGGAGGTAGTATACTTCTTGATTTAAACTTATTCAAATAGTAAGTAATTGGTTTTTATTTCTATTAATGCAAAATGGCGCTTGACATTATCTTTAATCAATTTTCAAATCTATTCCACCATGGTTCCTTGTACTATAAATTGAGTTGACAGAAGGACAGTCATCATCCAAAACATGGCTATAAAATTGGTTATCCTCAGCCTATCCACCACCCATCACGGCGGTGGCTCTTATAAGTCTCCCCCTCCGCCACCATGGTTCTAATAGAAGACAAATAATATTAACTCTTCACATTTGAGGAGCATCGGTGGATCAATAATTTCGAGTTCCACGATGGTCAAGCAGAAACAGAAAAAGATGATGATTCATGTGTCATGGAATGTTTCTATTTCAACCGATGAATTGTAATCTACTCACTCCAATACATTTTAATTATTGTTTGACTTTTTTTTTAAAATTAATTTTGATAAATCGATTATTAATTATTAATTATTCTGAAAAATATAAAATTTATATCATTGAATTTGTCTTTTAAAATAATTTCCTCTAATATTAAATTTTTACTTTTTTTGATATTATAATTAAGTAATAAAAATCAGCATTTATACCGATATGTGAAAAAATCGATTAAAATTAATTGGAGAGAGAGTATAACTTAGCAATAAATCCTAGTAATAAACCTGGATTACGAACATGAAGCAAATTTACTCTTGCTTGTTAATGAAGACGCGATTACAGATAGAATGAGAATATTCATCAATCTCGAATTAATTGCATATATGATTCCAATAAATATGTTCAACTTACACTTTGGTTTCAATAAATCATAGTGTCGCATATTTAATTCCTGAAAATGTACACATGAATTTAACCGAATTTATTGAACAAGACCTTAGTGAAAGAGCCTCCGAAAGATTTGTTCATCTTGGCCAAATTAATGTGCAATTAACCGCCAATTAAAATATTAATGATCATTTAATTAGAGTAAGTCAACTACTACTTTAAAGTGACACAATAAGATATTATTAATGTTGGAAATAGAAGATATTTGAAATAGTGCATGTTGAATAATTAGATTGGCTGTAGGTTCTCATTTAAATTTAGAAGTTCGTATATACGTTAGATTATGTAGTAATGTTATTATTAAGCATCTTCGAGAGCGGCGTGGGGGTTATAATGAGCATTAGAGTTGGCTCATATCCGATATACTAATATATAATGTTAGGTTAACATTTGTGGTATAGGTCTTTTGTCAATCGAGCTTAAGTCGCGCCTGTCTGGCCGCGTCATAATTTAATTATAACTTTTCGAGGTTTAAAATAGGCCATATGTAAGAATATTGGGGCAAATTTTAAATTTGTTAATCTCACCCCCTAGTTTGACTAGGATGATTAAGGAATAAGGTTTAGAATCTTGCTTTTTAGAATGGGTATTGAATGATACTTTTAATACTTTATGTCATAATAACTTTATTTTAGGGATATAAGTGAGAAGGTGCAGAACTCTCACTCTATGTTGGTCATTTAAAACACTTAAGGAGGTGGTAGGTTTTTGGTTCTTCTAACTTAAAGCCTTTAAAAGTAGGGATTTTGGTGCGATACTAAAGACTAGAATTTTTGGAGAAGAAACTACTGGCTCGTTGACTTTTTGGTGACCGGTTTGCTTGAAAGACAAAAATTCTTTCCCTCATTTCTACACGGCGGTCAACTAGTAGGTGGATAAATCCCTTTTGAATTTTATATGACCCTCTCTTTTCGTATTTCAATATTTAAAGGAGTTACAGTAAAAATCTCCAGTTGTATTCATTTCGTTGATGTGTAGACGATCTGAGTCATTCTGCTTTGGATCTTTCGTGGGGTCTTGTCATGATATTCATTGTTGTTATTGATAATTGATAGAACGGTATAAATATTTTGTAATATAATTAATTATTGTTTATAGAGCGATAGTGATCATGAATTTTTTATCAATAGTATTAGAATATTATTTATACGTTAGAAATACCAACAATTAAGAGTATATATATATGATCGTATTTAATTTGTTTCAAAAGATAATGTGTTATTATGATTTTATTTAATGTTCTCTTTTTCTAGTAGTTTCATTCCATCTTCTTTGCTTGTTAGGGAGTAAGTAAACGTCGTCTCTGAAGAAATAATCGATACAATAAAATACCATCCAATGTATAATGAGTGTACATTCCTCCCTAAAAAAACATGAAAATAAAATCAATTTTTAAATTATTAATATAATACATTTCATTTCACCTCCCCCTCATAATTTACATATTTATCTATTTAGTTCCATAAACGCAACTTATGAATCCGATATAGAATATATTATCAAAAAGCAAACATAAAAGTGAGAAAACATTATTTGATTAATATATACTCCGTACCAATCAAGAAACCAAGCTCCTCGCTCTTTGGACACTAGAAAAACCTCTTCATTTTCACCACCTTTTCAACATCATATATTTCTCTATACCATTTCTCTAATCAAGAATAGCACTTATAAGTTATAAGGAGAACATCATTTGTGAAGCGTTTCTTCAACACCACAAAAAATCCTCTCCTTCACCCCTTTCAACTCTAGAATAGTCTTCCCTACCAAATCCTCCCTCAAAATCTAGCTTCCCAGCTTTGTTCTTAGCCACCCTAAATTCCTCAAGAACATGGTTTTTACGACGGTTTTTCCAACTCAGAGGCATCAACCAACACACCTCCAACGTCCCGGAATTCCTCGACATTCCGATTGGTGATAAACTGAGACAATACCCTCAAATCCAGGAATCTCAAGAACTCAAATGAGGTGTTGGGAAGTGATTTGAGGAAGATAACGAGAAGGTGGCATTTGGAGAAGGTGAAGGATAAAAGCTGTGGGAGATGTGTTGGGTTGTGGTAGTGGCTTATGTCGAGGTTAATGATGATTATGTTTTGGAGAAAGCTAGTATTGAGGATTTGGAGTTATTTGATGTTGAGTTGGAATTGTTCTTGATGTCAGAGTTTGATAACTTTTCGTAAGTTTGGGGTTCTTGATGGTCGAAGTAGCAAGTGTAAGTGTCATTGTGTGTCGTATATATCGAGGGTTAGAAGTCTTCGTGAGTGTGTGAGATATCGCGCCAGATGTGAAAGATTAAAATAAAAAAGAGAGATTTATGAGAGGCTGAGAAAAGAAAAAAATATTACAGAGGCTGTAATTGGAGTTTTTATATACATGAGAAAATACCCAATTGAGAGATTTTTATTTTTTAGAGATTTGAGTGTATTAGTACATCAATTCTTTAGATGGTAGAATATGGTTCTTGAAGCCTTGTAAGAATTCTTAAATTGGTGATTATTAGTGGATCTATTGTTGGATTAAGCTACCGCGTTGAGGTGAACCCGGGGTAAAATTCTTGTATTGTTTATTTCCATAATTTATTTTTACGGTATTGTCGTATGCGAGATTAGTGGAGATCAATTAGGATCTTAATTAGTGTAATTAATGATCGCTTAATTATCCTTAATTATGGGGTAAAATCATGATTGTAAGATCGATCCGAGTTATTGATTAATTATAGGATTATGATAATGGTGTAGGATTCATAATAAAATGCAAATGAATACAATTTCATATGGAGAGTATGTGATAGTTTGTAGAGAAAAGAGTGATGATCATGATTTTGGTGGAGAGAGTGCTAAGATGCTTGATCAGTCTGGGGATGTTATTGTTCTTGGCAATATTTTCTTCTTGAGGGCTGATCAGGTATAGTAATAATAAGTGAACATTGACATATTTATTAAAATGCATGTAAACATTGATTAAATCGGATAAATTGTGAAATGATAAAAAAATGAAAATAGACGAACTTCATAACATGGAGAGTATTAGACACTCGACAAAACTTACACGATGAAAAATTAATGAATGCCATGTGAGTTTATAAATTCTGGATAACTTCGCCTATTATATATCAATTGATCGATTTTATATTGGAATCATTTGATTCTAACATTTCACATACGATGTTTATAGGTAGCAAAATCAATGGAAAAACTATTTTGCCAAGCAATAGCCAAGCCAAATGATCCAAGGAGGATAGACAAGAAAGTAGAGTCAATGGTCAAAGCAAAACTCTATGGTTGGTGGCCTGGGCTTTATAGCACTCCAAACATTGGGCTTCATGAGACTCAGTTTCTTTGAGTTTAGTTGGGATGTAAATCATGTAATGGAGCCCATTTGTTTTTTCACAGCCTCTCTTCAGTTTGGGTTTGCCTATGTTTTCTTCCTAAAGGACATCAAAAGAGCCTTCTTCTGAAGGGTACTTTCAAAGTTTCAAAGGCGTTTTAGGGTAAAGCAAAGGAAGCTCATGAAAGAGCACAACTTTGATATAGAAGTTTAATCAGCTTTACAGGGCCTTTAATTCTATGGGTTTATGACCCAAAAGTATTAAATAAAGTATAAGATTCATCAATATATTGATAAACTTATTTAGTATTAAATAATGCTCCGTATATAAATAAAAGCATAAGATACATTAATATATTATTATTTAAATAAGAACGAATATTTGTAATTAAAAACTACTTCAAGAAATAATTGAAATGATTCTATTTAAATCATGAAAGTTGTTTAGTATTGCATAATAAACGGATAACAACATAAGATTAATTAATATATTATTCTTTAAATAATAAATGTTGTCATTTGTGTCCAAGTAATATATTATTAAAGATAATCATAATATTATAAAGTAATAAAAGATTGTATTCTAGTTCTTTTGACTATATGATAAACGTTGTTTAATGTTCAATATTCTTTAATCTATATGGATAAGAGCATGAGATATTGATATAATATTGAATAATATATGAATAAAAGCATTAGATGTGTCAATATATAATTATTTAAATAATTAAATATGTTTATATAATATTATTCTATGTTGTGACAAACCACCTTTTAATTATATTTTTCAAAGTTTTCGATACAAATTAAGATTGTAAAGTTTGTTAATATTTGACCATGAATAATTAAATGCATCTCATATTTTTAATTACTTCAAGACTTTATTATTTAAAAATAATATATTGAATTGTACTTTTACTTGATATCTTGTAAGAAAAAATATAACATTAAACAACTTGTATAATATGTATGAGTAAAAAAATCTAAATACAATCTTATTACTTTGTTATATAGCAATAAATATTATTTGTTTAACAATATATTATTTAACTCAAATCTTTATCGATTATAATATTCAAATTATAATATGGAAAATTAAATATATTTAAACATGTGACTACTCTAACAAGTATAATCTATGAGTAATTAGTAGAGTTGGTTGATAGTTGTGAAACGTATGCTTTGCTCTTTATAAGCTTGGAAGTCGCGGGGCGAATAGAGGCCCAGATCAAGTTAATCCATGGGTCGAATAAGGGGCCTAAGATGAGGTTAATCCGGCCCGGTTAGGTGTTTACTCTCTAAAAATAATTCTTCATAAATTCTTAAGTTTATCATTAAACCAATCTTTATTTTATTCAGATTATTTATGTCTTAATCTGTTTTACACTATATTTTGTCAAATATATCCTTAATTAGTAAAACCAAATATATTTTCCATAACTACATTTTCCACAAAGTTTTCATTTTTTAGAGTATTAAATGAAGTCTAGAATTGTGAATGTTCGCCCATCTTAAAAGAAAAAAAAAAAAAACAATATAAAGCGACAAATATTAAAAATTAAAACGATATAATGACAGTAAAAATTGAAAGGAGTAATTTTATGGGAATAAGAATTTGGCTTCGTCTTAACTTTTATTATAGGAAGGCACCAAGCTAGGCTAATTTCCATGCATTATTTCAAAGATGGAAGTGCATTTTCATGTCACAGCCAATTACTACATGTAACTTGATTCATATTACAATCGAGGAGCAAGTGGATGACACGAGATCATTTGTACCGAATTTCAACACATAACATATATGCCATTTTATGATAAAAAATTGATGTAAGTAATTTCTTATTTTTAGTCAAATTCCTAAGTCCAACTGAGATAGGACATAAATTATGTATAATAATGTCTTAAATTATATAGGCCGAATAGTTGTATTGCACTTATATTATTTACCTATATTTTCAATTTTTCAAACATTTAACTAATTATCTTTTTAACGTTATTTCTATAGATTATTAATTATTCATCTTTCTAACGTTATTTATAAATTCTAGCAACAAAAGAATCTTTAGGACCAATGACAGCAGTTGCCATGCTTATTTGGCATCACCCAATTGGTCTCATGCATTAGCATATCTATGGCTACACAAAATTACTTCCAACTTTTATTTTCCTTTGGTTTATTTTAATCTTTATTAGTTACCACCAACAAACAAATCATTAGCAGCTGATAAATAATCTTTATTTCATCTCGATCGTCCCTTTATTGGTCACGATCGAAAGTCTCCTTAAGGTCAACGCAATCCTTTTATTTTCTTGAAATTAATGAATTTTTCATTTTTAACTTATTTGTGTTTTTGGGATTGCTTAATTTATGTTTTGGATTATGAATATGTAATTATTTTGTCATAAAATTGAAAATAGTTGATTTAATACGGCTTATAATTCATAAATATGAAGACTTTTTATGAAAACACTATTATCTGTATTTTGGGATTTTTTTGTGTGTTTCTAAAAGCATAGAGATTGAATGTGAGATTGCAACTTAGAGATATTGATCAAGGATATGTGTATTGTTGTGTTTGTTTGAGATACATATATACTCCCTCTCGATCATTGTTTAGATGAAAAGTGTTTTATTAATGGATTGTAAAAAACTACATTGAATTGTAAAAAACTACATTGAAAATGTAAAAAGCTATATTGGAATTGTGAAAATGTATATTAACATTATAAACAATCAACTATTATGAAAAATTAAATTTTTTCTAGATGATCATGTATTTTGAAACGGAAACGGAGGGAGTAGTAATTATGATTGATATAGATATGTTGATTTATTCTTCTATGTTATATGAGCTTGGATTTTGATTCTTTGTTATGTAGGCTAGGATTGGTATTTAATTGTTGGGTATTTTCTACCTGGTTTTAGATGGAGCACAAAGTGATTAGTAGGAAAAAATTGATCTTTTTCATCATAGACTGAAAATTATTGGAATTCTTAGATTTTAAAGTGTTGGTCTTTATTTTTGTGGGGTTGTGACTTGTGAGTATTGGTGGTGTTTTAACAGGAAAGTCGCCGTTTTGTTGATTAAGGGAGATGTCAGCCGGGTTTGGGGAATCGGCTAGTAGGCAGCCCCCAAGCCCTTCTTTTGCTACAAGCAGCGGTAACACGGGTGATTCTGCAAATTTTGAGTGCAACATTTGCTTTGAGTTAGCCCAAGACCCGATAATTACACTCTGCGGACACCTTTACTGCTGGCCATGTTTATACAAGTGGCTTCATGGTCATTCTCGTGTGAGTGAATGCCCAGTTTGTAAGGCCGTTATAGAGGAGGAGAAGTTGGTTCCGTTATATGGGCGGGGAAAGGGCTCAACTGATCCCAGGCCTAAGTCGATCCCTGGTGTGGAGATTCCACATCGTCCTACAGGACAAAGACCTGAAGCTGCCCCTGCTCCAGAACCTAATCAATTTCCCCAGAACGGATTTGGATTCATGGGTGGGCTGGGAGGAATTTCACCGATGACCACTGCAAGTTTTGGGAATTTTACCCTCTCTACAGCATTTGGAGGCCTCTTTCCTTCTCTGTTCAACATCCAATTGCAAGGATTCCCTCAGGCTAGTATGTTTGGAGCTGGTGGCGGGCTTCCTTATGGTTACCCGAACACATTTCATGGAGGCCACATGCATCGCTTCAGTCATCGTGCACCTCCACAGAACCAGTATGACAATACTTTGAAGCTGCTATTTCTGGTAATTGGATTGAGTGTTATCCTTGCTCTAATGTACAGTTAGTTACCATTTGTAGTTAACTGAGTTGGATGAAAAGAAAATAGGATAGCTATTTGTTACTTTGTACATTTTATATCGCACCTGATTGTCCCACCTTATTTGTTTTCGCCCTTTTTTTGTAATTCAGGTTGTTAGGAAATTTTATATGATTTGTACTGATATATGTCATATGTGTTGCCTTTTGTTTCAATTAGCTGATTCTTGTTTTATGTATGTATATGTATTCGTTATTCTGATGTCTATGTGGTGATTACGTAGCCTTGAAATAGAATCCAAGCATTAAGCTAGAAGTCAAAAATTATTATTTGTTATTTGCATTTTATATTCCAAAGGCATCACATTGTGTCACGTATCATTGTAGGATTATAAATAAGTTGAATGTATTGAAACTAAGGAAGTAATGAAATGTTAATTTAGATTCTCTGTCTTCTATGCTTCTTTGTCTCGTCTTTTCTCTTCTCAACTCAGTATTTTACATTACCATTAGCTACTGATAGCACATTAATTACATCCAGCAATCCATAGTTCGAGTCAGGAATAGCTTGCTCTATGACCATCTTGGAAGAGGGTCCAACTACATTTGGATGCTATTAATGAATTGAGACTTATGATCGATCTATGTTGGTGACCCTGTCTCTATATTTCTAGAATAACGGGATCTGCTACTTCTAAATTACTACGACTACTTTTCTATCTTTCATTCATTTGGAGGTATAAGAAGGATTATGGATTATATTGTTGCTAAGTACTTCCTCCTTTTTATTTAAATAACCTACTTTTCTATTTCATTTTATCGCATTGAGAATGATCTGTCTGCTTATTTTTTAGCAACTTCTCTCATCTTTTATCTTTACCTGTACTATTAGTCTATCACAAGTATGTCACCTTCTATTTATTAACACCATGTAGTTAATACGCTTACATTAGTTTAAAGAAATGATATATTGGCACACTTGCACTAAGTCAATTACTTACCTTAATATTTATGAAAAAATTAAGGTATTTGAATTGAAATGAAGAAAATAGTTGTTTATATGATACTAAGGGCTATCATAAGTATGCAACCTTTTCTAATGAAACAGTTTTTTTCATAGCTAGAGTATTTGTAGTGATGGTTTCTTTTATCTGCTTTATCGCGTGATCTTTTCGGGACATAAATAGTATGTGATATGAATTGAAGTATTTTGATTCCATTTGGCTTGATCTAGGAGAGCTATCCTAAGATCTTGGATCTGAGGTATTGTAGATATGATTTGTAGTAAATAATGATTTCTTATATAAAATAATGAAATAATGAGTTTAGAGTGATTTATACGCAATAGTTGTGAACTTCCCAGCATCGTATCTTAGGTCGAACAATACAAAACAACGGTTGAAATACATGTCAATCTCCGGGAGATTCGGGACTTGGCACCTCCGAACTCCTACTAACTCACATGTCAAAACATCGAGACATGGGTCGGGACCTATAACTCTTACGACCGTGTCCGACAACGCAAACCAACGCAGCTCTTTTCGAGTTGGAGCGTGAATAACAAATACCCAACTTGTTCATCAAAGTTTTGGTGGTGCTTCGAGGGCTTGGTAAAGATGTACACTTAATTTGTGAAAGTGGAGACATGAGAAGCAACAATAGTCCCATGTGAATAGCATCGAATAAATGACAATCAATCTCGATGTGTTTTATTTCGTAGGAGAAAACGAGTTGTAAGCCAAATGTAAGTGATTGACTATCATTTACATACACTCGAACATGAGTATGATCAATGCCCAAACATCACCCGATAATCCGCCCGGCCCTTTAACTTTCGCACGTCGAGGTTGTGGCCATACTCATTTCGGTGAAGACAATGACCTGAGTCTTACGCTTGTTGTCTTCCACAGCAGGGAGAATCCCAAAAGAAACACCGCCCCAAATACCTGTGAGCGTCTAATGCAATAAAACGGCTAAGCCCGATCGAGTCACACCGCGGAACAATCTTAAGTCGAATCGGCTAAGTAACGAGGAATTCCATGTCGAGGCAAATTCTTGAGTATCTCGCGCTCGAGTCTTTGCATTCAAATGATCCTCTGCGGGCTCTGCCAGCGAGAAAGGATATGCATGACTTATAATAAGCGATATTAGGATGAGTATAAGAGAGAGATAAATCGGTCTGATCAAACGCCCCTATACTTCTCGGCCTTACGCTAAGCATTTAACAGATGAGACAAGTTTATGATTTGGTTTCATGGGAGCATTTGCGGGCGACTACCCAACAAAACCCACGCTCACTAATAATGTCAAAGCATATTTTCTCGGCGTAAAGAAATTCTTACTTGGAGCTTCATCGCCACCTGTTACCCAAAAAATACTTTAGGATCCTAAATCTTCATGTGGCAGGAACTAAGGTACTTCTTGAAATCATCCACGAAGTCAAATTAGTGCGAAATAATCATATCATCGACATACACAGAACAAACAAGCTGAACACCACCGTTAACGCATAAAAGAATAAAGAGGTCCACGTCGAGACTAAGTGAAACCATAAGAAATCAAAGGCGTAAGTGAGTTTAGCGAACCAATAGCAGTGCGTATTTCGATCCATACAATGACTTACGCGAACGACACATTGTTGGGTTCACTATGATCAAAACACAGTGGAAGTTTGTATATACACTCCCTACATTGCTGGAATCTCGAAGTACAAAAAAGTGTTGGAAATCAATGAGGTGGTTCCATTTATTATGCCGTTGCGACAATTGTGTAACAATTCATTTTACAGTTAGGTTAAATGTGATTATCGAGAACTTAGTGTTCAACTTAGTAATTGTATATTACTAGATGTGGAGTTCTCATGATAATTTAAGGGGGTTATGGCGATTGCTAGATCTTACTCATTAATCGTTAATAATAGTAATTGGTCAATTATTATTATTATCTATTCTCAATATCTGGCTAGAAAATCGCACCACATCTGATGGCGATTGAGAGTTATATATTTCATGTATGAAATTAAATAGAACTATATAATTGAGAAATGTATTTAGAATTACAAAAGGGTTACGTTTTATGTAGAATATCGATTGAACAAATAGAATCAATTAAATAGTTATTTAATTGGTTCAGTGAGCTAGTATTTATCGATAACTTGAAAGATTATTGATATTGGCTTCATTCTTATTTAATTAGAGCTTAATTAAATAGTTGGCTAGATAGCAACTCATTAGTGTCTTAACGAACTAATAGAGTTAACGAGTGAAGCTAATATGAGTTGCTTATCGGGCTTGTTTTAGCTTTAGCCTTATATAAACTTGAAGCTTTAGGGTTTTTCATCGTAAGTTTTTTTTGTAAAAACTTTTTCACCAAAAACCTAGTAGCCCCACTTTGGCGAAATTCTCCCAAAAATTTTGGGGGTTTTACGGTTTTTGTTCGTCCTTGTTTACTAGCATAGGTGGTTCATGATTCAGCCCCTCGCAGTTTTTCGGGTTCGGACCTGGGTGTTGCGTGAGGAGGGCCGAGGTGGTCTCTGCTCCTAAAGCACGTTTTGGTTTGTAATATCAATCGTATGATATCTACAGTTGATCCGCTGCAGGGAGGGTTGAATCAGAACTAATGCATCTTTGGTAAACAAAATGGGCTCGCTGCGAAAAAACCAAAATTCTTAGGGAGAATTCCCGGCGAAGCGGCTTTACTAGGGTTTGGTGAAAAAGACACAAAACTCTTGATGAAAAGCCCTAAAGTTTATATGGGAGCTGGGTAAAAAGCAACCGTTAACGACTCGTTAACTGTGGTCGTTAAGGTACTAATGGTGCTAATGAACCGAACTATTGGTAAGCTAAATAAATAGTAATGTGAGTCAATCAATGTCTTCAGTTATCTCGACCGAACGGTAAATAACTGGCTAGTGTTCTGTTGATGATATTCATAAATGTAAGAACACTGTATTGAAAATACATTTCTCGAATATATAGTTCTCTTGTTCATACGCCAGCTAACTCCAACGTCATAATGACGCCTGGAAACGAATAATAACAGGGTGCCAATAACAATGGTGTGCGATGCTGTGCGTGTGAGCAGATTCTAGCGATCGCCATTATCATGAAGCGATGTAATATGCAATTACTAAGATTGTTTTACTAAGTTCGATAATCATTGTGGCTGGCTAAATGATGGCATAAATGAATCGGTCTCGTGTTCAACAGCTAATGAGCCAAGGATCTTGACAAATGGCAGAATTGCCATGCAATGCGAGATGGATTCTATGTGCAAGCGAGGTTTTGGTCCTTGTTGGATTTACGAATGGGGGCTCGCCCTATTGAATGTAAATGGTATTTAAGAAGAAACATGATAAAAGGCGGAAAGCGTTGATGTTTTCAAAGCTAGACTTGTAGCGAAAGGTTTCAAACAAGTTCCAGTGGACTATTGTTCGCCCGATTAGCTATGCTTAAATCCATCCAGGATAAATGCCAGCCATTCTTGCATTCATGACTATGAAATATGGCAAATGGATGTAAAGACCGCTTTCTGAATGGAAATTTAGAGGAAGATGTACATGGTACAACCTCCGGGCTTCACGTGTCTAAAGGACCTAAGAAGGTATCTGAGTTGCGAAATCCATTTATGGTCTTAAGCGGGCATCCGCGATTTGGAATCACGTTTTGATGAATCAATCAAAGAGTTTGGTTTCATCGAAACGAAGAAAGAATCTTGTGTGTATCTGAAGGTAAGTGGGAGTTATGTATCGTTTCATAGTCACGTATGTCGATGGCGTACTTATCATTGAAACAACGTAGAGTTACTAAACTCGATCAAGGATTAGGCGTGCAAATGTTTCTCAATATGAAGGACTTAGGCGAAACCTGATATACTTGGAATAAAGATCCACGGGATCGAGGCAGGGGCGGTGGACTGTCGGGGATACTTATGTGAATAAGGAGCGCAAGGTTCCATGATATTCCCGAAGGGTATCTCCCATGCGACATGGAGTTCAGCTTTCGGCCAGTACGGTGTCCCTTTCTGGTCTTTGAGATGAGCAGAATGAAAGGACATACCTTATGCTTGGTATAGGATCCATACATGTATGCCGTGTTGTCTTGTGGAGCACGATGTGTGCTATGCGCTCAAGTGTAACCAGTGATACCCGAGCTAATCGGTGAAAGCCCTTTGGATTCTGAGTGGGGAATGCATCTTGAAGTATACGAGAAGAACTAAAGATGCTTTCTTGGTATATGGTGGAGATGAGAGTTAGCATTGACGGGGTACAGAGCGCCCGGTTTTTCAAAGCAGCGAGGCGACTATCGTTCCCGATGCAGGTATGTATTTTGTCACCAGCCGGTGGAGCGATATCTTGGAGGAGTTCAAGCAGTCTTGTTGCCGATTACACCACGAATCGAGTACATGTAGTACGTCTGACATTAAACAAGCATGTTGGATAAAGTTCGTGACCCGAACTTGGTGGTACCTAGCATTGAGGACGATTAAGGAGTTGCTTTGTGACATCTTTAGGCGATAGCTCGAAACTAAGGAACAGTATCACAAATCGAGCATTACTCGAGAGAGTATCACGATTAGAGATAGATAGAGGTGATGTCAAAGTATGTAAAGTAGAAACAGAGGCCAATCTGGCCGACCCCTTTACTAAACCACTAAGTCAGGCAAAGCATGATGAGCATGCAGCGAACATAGGTCTTAGACAGATGTCGCAGTGGTGTTAGGTTAAGTGGGAGTCAGTATATGTGAACAAATATTTGAATATTATTGTTTCTTATATTTTAATATATTTTTTTGCTATATGGTATATCATTTGATACATATAATATACATGTAATTGTATCCTCGATGAGTGAAAGGTTAAATCCACAGGACAGTCACATGTTTTTACAGAGAGGTAACATGAGTATTAATTATACCTCTTGGCTTAAAGAAACATAGGATAGCCAAAGGCCTTGGTCAAATCTTGTGAGTTAGGAAACAATAAAATATATGACTAACGCCGGTGTTTTGATTAGTGATCGAGATTGATCGCGTTAGCTGCTGAGGACTAGATCAATACCGTGGGGTTTGCCCGGTCCCAGTGGCGGGGAGGCTGGTATGACCGAAAGCAGATTCATAGAAGATATGTATATCGTGTCCTGACATTTGTTTAGAATTTTAGGTTCGTCAATTCTTGAACTAGATATATAATATCGTGTTATCACAATTTCACGTACTTTGACTATGACCAAGCGTGCATGGGGCGGGGATTATAACGGCATATGTTGGGTCCATAGCGGTGAAATATAGCGATAGATATTTGATATATTGGGAGGAGTTGAATCACTTGATATACAAAGGAAGATCTACCGAACTCTGTACTTGATTGAAATGTGATTGGTTTTATGGGGCCATGTAAATGCTTATTAAGTTCATCTTCGAGTAAAGAAAGTTGTGGGTGTTTAAGCTGACACGAGCCTGCTTATGGTTAACCCTACGACTAGAGATCGCGTGATAAAGATTGTAAAGATCGTCGAGGGTAAATTAGAGTGTTGGAAATCAATGAAATTGGTTCCATTATTATGCGTTGCGACAATTGATATGATTCGTTTATCGATTAGGTTAAATGTGATTATCGAACTTAGTGTTCAACTTAGTAATTGTATATTACTAGTGAGGTTCTCGTGATAATTTAAGGGGTTATGAAGCGGTGCTAGATCTTACCCGTTAATCGTTATAATAATAGTAATTGGTCAATTATTATTATTATACAACTTCTTATTATCGGCGCAGAAGGTCGCTGCAATGCAATTGACGTTGAGTTATATATTTCATGTATGAAATTAAAGAGAGAACTATATAATTGAGAAATGTATTTCTCAATTACAAAGGATACATTTTATGTAGAATATCGATTGAACAAATGAATCAATTAAATAGTTATTTAATTGGTTCGAGTAATTACAAGTATTTATCGATAACTTGAAAGATTATTGTATTGACTTCATTCTTATTTAATTAGCTTAATTAAATAGTTCGACTCATTAACCTTTCATTAGTGTCTTAACGAACTAATAGAGTTAACGAGTGAAAGCCTTGGGTTCTTTATCGGGGCTTGTTTTAACTGGCACATATAAGCAAACTTTAGGGTTTTTCATCGTAAGTTTTGTAAAAACTTTCTAAAAACCTAGTAGCCCCCCTTTGGCGAAATTCTCCAAGAATTTTGGGGGTTTTTCCCCAGTTTTGTTAAATCCTTGTTTACTAGCATAGATTAGTTCTTGATTGACCCATAAATGGTAAGCTAACTAGAGATATCATACGATTGATATTACAACAAGGAGGCGAAGGAAGTCAAATTCACGTTGTGAATTTGAAGCGTGTGGATTTTGGTGGAATTTGCTAATTTGCCTTTGCGTAAGTCCTCTGTTCATATATTTAATTATATGTTTTGTATTGAATAATGTAGTATGCACTAAGGTCCACAGGCTATGGATTTGTATTTATACTTTCATATATCCATAGTAATTTTTCTTCAAGCATTATGTACATCCATCGATGTAGTACCCGGCCTCGGCGATTCTGACAACTAAGAATGTCCGGACGGTAGCCATGCTTAGCTTCTGGTGTGAAAGTGTCGAATAGTCAATCCGCTTCCTTCGATGATTACCAAATACCCATAGTCTACGCGCTTGAGGCGTTGAAGCAATACCATCCGAGTTTTGTACTTAATCTTGTAGACCCTTCGGCTCCTAAACCTTAGCACTGGGGTAGAATCGGCCAGATTCCGTGTGCCATTATTCTCCAAAGCACGTATCTCCTCAACATAGGCTGTAGCCAGCCACACAGATCGCCGATGCTGAAGATAGGATTTGGAGTTCGACACACAGAAATAGCGGCAAGAAAACCCCTGTGTCTAGTAGAAAATAAATCATAACTCAAACAATGTGTAAGAGGATCACAGAGAAATACACGAGATAGGAGGAAACATGTGAATCTTGAGCGGATGGACTAATCACATGTGTCACAAAATCTCGAGATATGCATGAGCGGGGAACAAACCATGCCTACCGGCCAGTCTCGTCGCTTTCGTGCAGGAACTTCTGACCATCTCGGTGCCCGTCGTCCTCCTACCAGCCCGAACCGGCTTTGAGGAGAGGAGACAACCTCGATCTCACTCACCATTATTGCAACACCGAGTCGAACCCGATCTTCTTTACATCAGCCATCGGGTGCGACTCCCGCTCATCCGAACCCGATCTTGCTACAAAAAACCATCGGGTCGGTCGCCGCTATTTCGGGGCCTTGATCCGTCACACGAATCACCGTTTTCCATCATAATCAGCGCCCTCAAAGGGAAATCTTTCTCATAAAGCAACATCACGAGGCAAAAAATATTCATGAATTACGAACATCAAATAACTTCCACCTCTTTTTATCGGGATGGATAACCAACAACGCACATACGGCCATTCACAGACTAGCGAACTTATCACCTTGAGCGTAAGTCATGAAAGCGCTATAAGCGACCAAAGACTCATGTCATCATATGCGATGCAGACAATATCTCATAGGGTGATTTAAATCTAAAATATGAGGCAGTGTTTGATTAATTAAATATACGACCCCAAACACCTTTACTTTGAGAACCGAGAACTTCGATGGGGAGAATGTCGCTTGAAAGCGTAAGGCTCGGGGCCCACAGATAAAATATGGCGATGTTTTCTTTCAGCACCAGAACATTACATTTGTAGAGGGTATCAACCTGAGGAGTTTGAAACACTATCCGCTGACTAGAAAAATGGTTTGAACAATTAAACTTCGATGCGGTATCACTTGCATACGACCTTCGCTCCTAAATTTGTCTTTTAATCGTGACAAGATTTAAGAAACAGTACAACAGTCTTATCATGCAACAAAATAACTCATACAACAGCGAGAAATTATCAACTAAAGTAAAGGAAATGCCAGAGCACCGCGAGAAAGGCGTAACGATGGGGTCCCAAAGATCAAAATAAATTAAATCAAAACAACGACAACTTTATTATTACTATCATAAAAAATATCACGAGTCTGTTTTGCTTTATGACAAATCTCACAAGCCATAGGTAAATATAAACTAGCACGACTAAAAAACTGTTAATATATGATAGTACTTTCTCTGAAGGGTGCCCTAATCTACTATGCCATAACTCTAGAGTGGCATGTTGCACGCCAACCTTTGGTGCCGCCCACGAACCACGCCCGGAAATTCTTGAGAAGTAGTATAGTCCCGCCTCTCGAATTCGCCCGCTCAATGTTATCTTGGTAATTCGGTCTGAAAAATGCATAAAGTAGCCTTAATTAAATGAGATATCACAAGAACAATCGTCATTGATTTAGAAGGAGGAAATAAGTGCAACTCGAGTAGGAACATAAACAACATTCGCAGGAGTATGATAATAAATGACCAAACATACCCATTTCGTGGCATGAATGACCTTACCGTGAGCATAACCCGCAGGGGAGACCACAGGGCCCTCATGCGATCAATTAAATATGCAGTACTTTCGTATAGCATGAAGTGTAAGCGCCAGTATCGATAATCGAGTGGTAAAGAACCTTCGCATTAAAGAGTATTATCCAAAGGTGTAGTAGAGGAACTCGTACCAAGAAGACTCATGAGTTTGTTCCATTGATCCGAGGAAAGGGACGGGAACCCCTCCCCATGCGCAACGAACACCTTGCGAACTCGCTGACACGCTCGCTCGCTTATGGCGTAACCGGCGCCCAGCTTGACCAAATGGTGCCCTGCGCATCTGAGCGGACCTCTCACGCGTGCCCCAGCCGGAACCCATTGCGCCCACGAGCCTACACTGAGGCCGAAACCACGGAGAACCCTCCCGCTGCGGAGGATTCCCCGTCGGGATATCCATGTTTAGCGTAACAGGCAAATCGTGACACGAACTTTCGTAATGACAAAATAATACTCAATTTGCCCCCAAGCCTTGAGGAGGATGTCTGGCCGCCAAAGTCATGCGCATTGTCGAGCGTTTGTACCTTGGAGTTATGTGCAAATGTTCCTTTTTGTTTCAAAATATTATATGCCCTATCTAAAGAAGGCAATGGATCTTGAGACAGCAGTATGACGAATTTCTCCCGCATTAAAGGCAAACATGAAATCATGGAATTGATCAATCTACCGTCGATTCAGGGAGAAGAGCATCGATCTCGACACAAACGAGATAGGAAGCGGATCATGAGTGTTCAATTCATCCATAAAGGCGTAATTTGCCAAAGTAAACTTCAATAGGCAGTGACCACAGCAGGCAAAGCTTGTTTAAGCTCCTGGCAGCCAGTACCAATACTTCGCCCCAGTACGCTTTCGTTACATCTCCCATATACTTGAGTACCTGCGAAAAAAGTGGTATAGATTTCTTCAAAGTGTGATAAATGGTGTTAAATGCGCGGACCAACGTAGCCCTTGTACTTTGCCACCACGCCTCGAGTAAAGCGGATACGTGAGGTTGACCTCAGAACCATTAATGAAACGCATCTTTCTGCGAGAAACAAGGGACAAGATAATGGACTTCGACCATTCATCATAATTGGAGCCTAGAAAAATAATTGGAGTAATAACAAGACATGGTAAATCTTGATTACTGAGATAATAGGGTGAAGTTTAAGTACTAGTAGCGGTGCAAACATGATGAGTTTTAAGAAGAGAAAATTAGTACTCAGAGCTGAAGAGCATATGCTACTCATAGCTGAAGAGAATTTGCCATAGAAAATACAAAAGAAGCATATGCCCTTCAGCTTTGAGTACTGAATTCTGGGGTGTGGCCTTAAAGCATCGAACTAGATACATTTAACACCGATCAAGTTTTTGTTACAATTTCAACTTGTTAACGACTGCGGTTGATCTTCAAATTCTTTCTTAATTTGGAATATTTGTTTACCATCTCTTTTTGTTGGAATTAAAGACCTAATTTGAAGGCGGTTTTGGCTCCAGTATTTCTAATTTGGAGTCTAACTAGGTTATACCTCTTTTGCCTATAAATATAGGATGTTTCTATGAGTTTATTTATCACAAATACTAAAAATGAGCATAATCATCCTAGAATAATATTAGGTCTTTAATATTGACCCAGAAGAAACGTAAGCTTTTTTGTTCTTTAGAAGCTTTAGAGGGAGTTTATCTTTGTTCTTGATAGCCTTTGTGGTTGAGATTTTACGGTGTATAAGAAAATACTCAACATAGATTATAAACAGAGGTAGGGGCATAGCGATCTTACGGTTTATTAGTGGATTATGGCGACAATATGGCGTACTTTCACATTGAGGGAAAGCGTATAAAATTAACGCGTATGTACATTTATTCATGCTTAAATTTATCGTTTTTATTGATTTGTTGAAAATTCGAGAAAGGATTTAGGGTCTTAAATCTAAACATCTTTTACTCGTTTAAGATTTGTAGGTAAAAAATGTGTCGACCTCATGTTGTTGCAGTGTGCTTCAGCCTATTATCCGTGGATGTATTTAGCATAGCTTTAGCCAAATATGGCACTACTGTGCGATTAGCCTAAATGAAAACTGTTTGATCATACTTAGTGGAAAAAGGTTTTATGGAGACCACCGGAAAGGAGAAACTGAAACTTCAATCTATCTGTTACTATTTGCTCATTCCTTCAGCTGTCCTCTGTCCTAAAATTATACTGTCCTAAAATTATACTGGATAATTTTACAACTTGAGTGTTTGGAACAGAACAAAAAGTTAGTAAGAGTAATAATGAGATGTTTATGCAAGTTTTGCTAGAGTTTTTCGGTTGGCATCTTGGTTGAAGTAATAATGTAGTCTTCTCATCACATTTTTTTAGGACCTTTTACCTTTGAACAAATTTTAGGGGTAACTAAGATACATCTTTCAAAGCTATATTCCTTTATTTAGATGTCATACCTTATATTCAATACATTAATTTGTAGGATGATATGTTTTTATGATGTACTAGCGGGCCAACCCCGACTAGCGACGGGGCCGAAAATCTCAATGTGTATAACAAAGCCTAGTGTAACTCTATGCAAACATATAATGTAGCTTGCTAAATAGATAAAACTATAATATCTTAGTTCAAATTCTATTAACAAAGATAACAGGATATATGCATTATATTTCACGTTAAATATTACTCCCTAGATTATTGTCATTTTTCTCCAGTGATCAACAATATAAATTCCAAAACCAACTCTGTAATCATTGACTTCAGTGGCTTAGCATTCGACTGACATATGATACTTGTCATTTCATTTAATATAATTGATATTTTTGCTACACAAAAAGAAATGAACGACAAACAATAACTATCATGACTCCGTAAAAAAATAACGGCTAAAGTTTAAACGTTAAATCCCAGGTGAAGAATGGTAAGGTGACCTGGATCAACTGATATAGAAATCATGTCGAATAAAATTTATTACTCCAATATTTTGTGATGCATCACCTCTATTTTTTTTTAAGTGTAAAATCTAAAAGAACTAAATAGAAAGAATTGCAATCACAACATAAATAATATGAAAAAGATAAATAATTGACAAAATATTACAATCGTTGTAGATTCAAAATTGCCTCTTGGGATAGAAATTAATGCAATACATATCAAGTGAAAAACCATTCTAATCCACATAAAAGGGAAAAGAGCCTAAACATCTTCAATGTTGTTTATACCAAATCACACTAAAGATTAATAATTAATATCCCTTTCTCTCGAAAGAGCACCCCCTTAGTAAGTTGAGCACGTGCATCAGTTGGCTGACACAACCCATTATATCCATAATAATCCAGTTAAGAAATTAGTTAAGACATTATGTTGACTTTAATGAATAAAATCTTCCACAAAAATCAAATTGAAACTGTTGCCCGATGAAATTCTTGGCAAAAGCTACAAAATAATATAGAACTGCAAATGCAATGATATTCCTTGGCATCTAAGAAATCAATATCATTATACGGAGTATTAATTAAGAACTCTATATATTTTCCACAATGTATCTACTTAGTCTATACCAACTTACATGTGTTATTCCAACATGTTAAATACTGCAACTTGAGTTTAATAACATGCATGCAAGTAATAGCTCCACTAAGCAGAACGGAAAACTAATGAACATAGCTATTGAAGAAGCATAAAAGATCATGCAATTATATACTGAACGGCAGGACACCTAAGGTTATAAAAATGCCGCAAAATGGAAATAGACGACTTTAAAAGGTTTCTGCATAAATGACTCAAATTCCTGATATAAGGCTATAAAAGTCCAATAACAACACTGGTTAAAAACGTTATTAGTCTATTATAGGCAAAATATCAAATTAGTGGAGAACCAAGACGTTCTAAATCAAGACAATGCAATAGAAAATAGGCTCCAGCCACAATCATTGCTGAATTACCCTCAATATCTAACCCTCCCCAATAACTAAATGAAGGTTCAAAGAGAGAGTACTACTACCAGCCTGAACATTCTTTAAGTACAGGAAATATAGACAATAAAGTAAATATACCAGATTCACCATTAACATGAAGAAGGGTTTACCCAAATATTTAAATTGATAAACCTAAGAAAACATACAACTAAAAAGGGTTTGGTTAAAAAAATCCAGATTCACCATCAACATGCAGTATCGAGTTGCTCTGTTTGTTTTTAATACATTTGAAAAAAAAAAAGAAATTCTAGTATCGTACATACTTAATCATCAACATTCAATTATCGATGGGGCCTTCTAGTCTCTTGCAAACATGGAGATACTCTTTTTTTAACAAATACATATATTTATTTCACTTTCCTTACTTGACATGGTTGCATCTTCTACAATTTCTAGTCTCTTACAAACCGAAGGAAAGAAAGATGCACTGACCAAGCATTGCAAAACTGCTGCTTAGTTTCTTGATCAATATAGCATTATATATGTTAGTTTAGGATCAACGGTATGGGTGAGCTCTTTTTTCACCATTGCAAAGCTCCAAAAAAAGCCCGCCCGAACACCCCGGAATGGCTCTTGTCATTGGGTTATGCAAACCTAGAAAACACATCATTTGCACATGATAAGTACAATTCATTGGATTTCAATAGAAAAGTGTAAGTATACACAAGCGAGAAAAACAACATGTTGGATATAAAAGAATATTAGGCGTTGTGAATCGAAATTTCTTACTCTCATTTGTGTGTCAATGAGCTTAGCATAGATGGAATCAGCCAATAAGTTTGAAAAATCGTCTTGATGCTGGCATTCTAATGGCTTGAGAGTGTGGGAGAGTGACACTTTATAAGTAAGGCTCTAATGGCGCTTGGTAATGTGGTGTACTTATGCTTTAAAATGTCTCACGGGCGCCCGTAGAGAGTGCAAATCCGGGGTAAATGAGCTGCCGGAAATTGTGAAGCGAGGTACGACCTCACGGACGAATGCGGTTCGAAAAGAAGTCGTGCGACTCAACTTTTGCTTCCGGTTGAGTTAGGTTTTGCACATTTGGCTTGAAATCGAGAATTTGATTTGGCATTCAAATCAAATGGCGATTCTATCGTTTTTATTTGCTTTCGTTAAAGGGGTGTTTAGTGCACCTTAATGCAAGAAGGCAGATACCGTTTATTTGCTCGTTAAAAAATTTGAATGATCCGTCAGTATGACAGAAAATCAAAAGAAAGCATACAGTTCACCCAAAAATAAAGGCTCCATCTCTCTTTTCATTTGCCTTTTTACGTAAAGTGATGCACTCGGCTCGTAGGCGGTTAGTTGATCGGTTCGTAGTCTTCTTGGCCGTCGTGAGGTCGTTTTATCTGGGAAGCGTGCGTCTGTCGTCGCTTGGCAGCAGGGAAGAGTCGGAAATAAGTTTTAAGGCGTTGTAGCGTGAGCTGAATTTGGTTTATTTAGATTTGTAATTGTTTGTCTCGCTTTATGTCGTTTAATTTCGTATGAGTTTGTATTGTTTATTCTGAGAAGTTTTTGTTGTATAGTTAAGTTTTCTACAATGATTCTCACATAACATTTACATAGAAAAGAAGGATAAAAAAGAATTATACTTAATTATGCAAGAAATTGGAATTAGATTGCTTGATATATTACTATCCATTCATTAACCAACTTTACATACAAATGTACAGTGGTGATCCCGAACATCTACCAATAGTTACCACAGAACCCAACACCTCTGCTATTTTTCAAATAGCAACCTATAATACATCAACTTAAAGAAAGCAGAAAAAGAAACTCAATTATTTTATAACTAACTCAGTCTATTCCATATCAAATTAAATAATTACAGAAAAAGAACATTAACACAACAATAATTATATGGAAAAGAAGTTAAACCACTGAGATGTCCCCAACGCATAAAGATTGCATACAAGATTCAACGCGGGTCGAGAATTTGCATCAGGGCAGCTAAATTGAAGTAGAGGTCAATATCCAGTGCAAAAAAAATTAGATTAGGAATATTATGATACAGTAAGTAGTTTCTGCGAGCATTAGAAGTTGATTCAAATATCTATTCAAACGCAAAAGCGTTCGAGATTCTTCCAATGTTTTCTCAATCGAACACCAACGCTTTGAAGTAATCTTTACTACGATACTGCGGTAAAATATGACAACAAATTTACAATAAGTAAGAGCCTTACATGTCACTACAATTGTTCGGCCTTTGAATTTCTCTTGATATTGTTTCAGAAGATAATCTGCTACAATAATTTAGAAGAAAACACTCAAAAATTCGACCGATTGAAAGCAGCATAAGTATGGCCTCCATAAGCTTCCTGTAGATGCTCAATGTAGGCAGAGAGTGTATGGACATCTCCAATTAGTTGTTTATGACTTTTCTCCATCTCAGAATACATTTCAATCGAATGCAGGGAAGCAAGTTAAATAGCCTCAAAGACTTGTAAAGACAGACATATTCGCACTGTCCAATAAAACCATGTTCCACAAATTAAAAATATGATATTTTAAGTGTGAGTTAAACAAAAAAATAATATTATTGGAAAGCTTCACTATATTTAGAGAGAGGAAAAACATTATGCACAGTATCATAAAAGTATCAACAATTAAAAAAAACAAAGATGAGCATATTAGATATGAGAAATGCGAAAGAAAAAAATTGATTTCCTATATCGAAGTCGTCGGAAACATAAAATAATTGTTGAAGCATTTGATCAAACACCTGTAGTGCAGTCACCAAACCATATGAGTACCTATGACTTGCATAATGCTCATCAATCACCCACATTTTAAGCAAATATTGGAAATAATAAACCATTAATCTGAAGAAAAAAATACGGAATAAAAATTAAATGGTTACACCCGAGAATTCATTACAACCACACACGACAACAATTTCCATAAATGTTTTATCAAAAGGACAACAAAACAATAAATGTCCATAAATGTTTGACCAAAAGGACAACAAAACAATAAATGTCGATAAAATCAAACCCAAAATAATCCAACGACTGATAAATTAAACCCACAATAGTTCAACAGTGCCGATTGAATGTTATACAACCGGGTTGACGGATCCACGCGCATATGGCTCCGACTGGGTCGGGTGACTCGGAAATGTACAACTAAGCAAGAACTTGGAACAAACCTTTTTTTGCAAAAATACCACGATGGCCCCTCACTTTAAAGACTCCCAAAGTCGTTTTATATGTTGAGTTTAATATTAAATAGATGGATATTTTTTTGCATAAAGCCTCTTCTAGGAGATTTTCTTCCTTGGTGGCAAACAATCAAATCTAACTCAAACCCAACCCTTTAAGCTAGATTTTTTATTCAACTTGTTGGATATGTTTCTTATTCGATCCGCTATATTTAATCTAATTCTATATAGTTTTTTAGATTGTTAGTGTGATAGAAGAGTGGAACCTCTTTACTTTGTGTGAGAAAATCCCTGCTTTTAGTATTATTCTGATCTTTGTATTTCGAATTTACCATATTAAATTAAGATTCTATCTTAGTGTGGTCTTAGTCGGTTGTGGAAGGTAAAAATTTGGGTCTTGTAGGTCCCAGATTGTGTCTGGTTGATAGAGAATCAAGCACATAGGAAAGCTGGTAGAAGCGGACAACAACGATATCGATACACAACACAACTAACTGAAATTAATCCCATAGACTCAAAATTTCCATAATTTCGGGTCAGATTAGTCTGGTTGGATTATTTTTGTTCACCAGTCGCCTTCACACTATACATCTCTAGACAACTTTGATGTATGTGTGTGTGGGTAGGGGGAGGGAGGTAGAGCAGGTTGGGCCATGCCAGATGCATAATTTAGTGTTTACTAAACATAGTCGAGAGGTGATAATCCCTAAATAGCTTGGAATAATTGTCATCAGGTCGCTATCAATCGAGCTTAAAGAAGCTGCCACGATTCGAGTATTCAACCCTCACATGAGCAATGTAAACCTGGAGGGTGGGGGGGACAAAGGTAGAGGCAATTTGGGTCCGGCTCTTAAAGTGTATCTGCACTCCATTTGGTTATCAGTATTGGTGGCCCTGGGGAAATAGGTGATGAAGACATTTTTGGAAGTTGTCTTGGTGGTGTCTCTTGGAATGATAAAGAATTCACGTAGGTAAACTAGTCTTTGGAATTGTATGATCCACTCACTACTTATCTCAATATTGCAGTGCTACTGTTGACCTTTTAAAAAGTAGGGTTCATGATTGACAAAATCCCTAATATGGACAAATTGTGTTTACCCCATTGATCTCTTTCATTCAGATAGGGGCAGCTTGTAACGATGACTAAAGGATGTTCGCATTTCATGTTTATATGATCAATAACGGATGTTGAATCAATATTGGGGTGATCAACCTACAATCGGGGTCGACAATTATCTACCCTATTTAATGAACTAGTCTTGTGAATTCTGAAATGTCTACATTATTTCATATCCGAAGCCTAGATTTTTATCCCATGTATTATGTATTAAATGCAGTTCCTATATTAGTAGGTGTAGTTGTGTGTATTGTGGAAGAAAATAGTTTCCGAGTGGATTCTTTTGTCAAATATCTCACTGTTTTAGATTTAATTTGAACTATTTTGGTTGCGAATTTTCCAATATTTATTAATTCCATTAGGCTATATTTGGCTGAAATTATAAGAGGCAGGGGTGCATGGAGGAAATCGAAGAAACTAGTCTTGTTGAGTGGAGAAGGTACCTTCATTTATGTATGGAATGTGCCTAACTAACACATACAACAACTACATATATCTATGTTGATAAAATAATGCATTAGCTCACTTATACAATTTCAGTCTCACTCTATATTACTGATTAAATAAAGTTAAGTTCATTAAGGGATTCATATGTTAGATGTGACACTCATCATTTAAATATCAACGTAATGTTAGATGATTGTTTACATGAAAAGTGTTTTATTAAGGAATAGTAAAAACTATATTGAGATTATAAAAAACTATATATTTGAAATGTAAAAGTTATACTAAAATTGTCAAAAATTATATTAAAAATATAAACAATTAATTATTATGAAGAAATAATTTTTTTAAATAATCGTATTTTGAGATGAAAGAAGTATGAAAAATAAATTAAACCATATTACTCCGACTAATAAGTAATAACCGCAGTGCACACCAATTTTTGTGCAGTACGATTTTTACTTCAGTTTATTATGGAGTATGTTTAAATTTGTTTTGGTACACCTAGGACGGACTCAGAATTTTTCACTTGTGAGAGAGAGTGATTTAGAGGAAAATAAAATATGAGTAAAATTTAAAATTTTATTATTAATATGTGTGCAATGTCCAAATTTTCAAATATTTTGGGATGGAGGGAGTATGGGTATTTATTTTGAATAAAATAGAAGAAAACTAAAGGAAAAAAATTATTGGGCCAAGATTTGAACTACGGACCTTCAATAAATAAGTCAAAATTTTAATCATTTGAACTATCTTTTTAAATATAGGATATTCATGTGAATATCTTAGGGCCTCCGGTGATATTTCTTGTCATCACAGATTAAAATACATAAATTAAGAAAATAAAAAGTTGTCGAAAAGTGCGTTGAAAATATATAATGATTAATTAAAAATTATATCATAGGTTGGTTGATAATTTAATAACAAAATTAATCAAAATATAATATTGAAAATGTAAACGTTAATTTTCATCTTCAAAATGACAAGTAAATAACATTTATTTTTCAAGTTAGAATGACAACTAAATATAACTGAGAGAGTATTTTTAGAAGGTACTTTAATTTGTCTAGATAGATAAATATACATCCCAATGACCGACATGAATTTAAGGTTATTACTTTTTCAATTTATTTAGGATAAATATTTGAGCATAGTAAAGTATCTAAAAGTTTTGAGGAATTCGATTTCATCCCAGTTGGTGGTATGTGCGATGTATGTACCCAAAATAGCATAATTCAATTGTACTCACGTGGTTGCTCATGTGTGTAACAATTATGGGGACACTTTAATTCATGATGCATTCGAATACTGAGTATATAACTAGTAGTACTTGATGATCCTTTCTTCAAGCTAAAACATTTGTTTTACCTACCTTACCCATATTGATTTATTTTGATATCCAAGTATATAATGAGTGTTTACTAGGAAATATATTTTATAAAGTGTTCATTTTGTATAAAATATATAAAAAAAATTTAGTTAAGATATAAAGACCCTACATATACCTAAAATTTAGGTAGCACGTCACAAAATTGCTATCTAAACTATTTTCACCTAATTTCAATTTTATTTGTGGCGAATGCCTCAGGAGGTACTTAATCAGATAATAATACTATCTCAATTCCTAAAAGATTATTATATATGTCTTTTTCATGATCAAAAAGATTAACAAACTTTACGATGTTGATTGACATCCAAAATTTTTATTTCAATCAAAATTATCAAGTTAATAGTAAAGTATGTTAAAAATGTTACATATTGATATATTTTTTTCAAACAAATATATAACATATTAAAAGTTATTTGAGTTTAAAATTGAAAAAAGTCAATTCATTAAAATTAAAATGTGATAATCTTTTAAAGACGGAGGAATTACTATATATAGCTTAGATTTTGAGAAATGAATTGAATTAATGTAAGGGGCACGGGATGCATAATGGACCCTGCTCGTGTTTGATGGTAAAAGAAATATAGGCAAGACAGACATGTAGGGGTTTTCTCCTACCATGTTCAAACAAAATATATATACATCTCACAAGTTATATAATGTATGTAAAGTAAAAATAAAATAAGGCCACTTTGCTTTTTCCTTCTTCGAACATAAAACTTTAAGTAATCTAGTGAAGAATGACAACTTGAAACGTCACTCTAATTCCAGAAAATGGAGCTAATTAAAATCATGAAGACAATCTTTTCAAAATGAAGGCAGTAATATATAAAAGTAAAAGTGGAGAGAGGCTACATTCATTAATGATATGACTCATAATTTTCATTAATCTTTATATGTATCAAATTTCATTAATCTAAAATTATTTTATACACATAATTAATTAGTATGTGTATCAAATTCGTTGAACAAATTAGTACAAATTTCTTAAAAGCTAAAAACAAACTTATATAATTGACATTAATGGATTAATTTTTGAGGAAATCGTACATATGTATTGCCTAAAATCTAGCAATAAAATAAGAAAAAAATATATTATTATAAAATGATATAATTTATATTTTTTATCATTATTAATAAACAAAAACAATAACTTTCCACATAAAAATGATATTAGCTTTATTATTAGCTGAGATGGTTGGTGTGATGTCCATGCGACTATTTCTTTGTAAGAGAAGAAATTTAGTAATCTTTGTGTTTTAAGAAATTCAACAATATCAATATTTGATACGAAGTAATGATATTATTCGATTTTCCATGCGTTCCTCATCAACTTGTAATAAGCCTGTGTTTGGTAGACGAGAGATGTTTATTATCGACGACCGATGTGAAGCGTCAACGCAAATTGGGAGGTACTAGTATATATTACATTGAAATTAATTGGCGTTTGAAATTGTGTGTTAAGGATTTGAGCCTTGAGTACTTTTTATTAAATTAATTCGAAAATATAAAATTGATATTATTGAATTTGGTTTAAAAATATCGTAATAATTTTTTTATAATTTTCATAATGTACATAAAAAATAATTGATTATTAAAATTGTGTATCTAAAAAATTCAATTAATTTAAAATAGAGGTAGTGTCAACTATGAAGAGCAACCGTAGGACCTCATCAACAATCACACTATTCTATTAAATTATCTAATCGATTTTGACTAAATTGAATTATTGAAGGAGAACTTGTCATATCACTATATATATATATATTATATATATATATTTATTTTAGTATATCGTTCAAATAATGTCATTTTATGTTGTCGTTCTTATGTCGTAGGTTAAATAACTATGACTTGGATGGTTTCGGGTCATATTATGTTGTAATTAATTAGTAAAATTAATTTAAATTATATCAATTGTTGTCGTTCTTTCTATCTAGTTAATTTCTTAATTTGTGTTGGATGTTGTTGTATATATTGTCGATTTTTCTAATATATTGCCCTTAAGGGCTATATTAAAAATGATAATTAAAAATTTATTTGATCACAATTTCATCGAACTTTGATAAGGAAATATTTGTTAAGCATGTTCGCTTATTATTTAATTTCTTAACTTGCTTGTGTCGTAGGGCACATATTAGAAAAACCGGTATTTAATTGCATTTTGTTATTCTCTGTCGTAATTTATGGAAAATTAAATTAAAATTATAATGTATTAAACTATTATTTTATTATCAATTAATTTTAGAATGAAATTTCATAAATTGTTAACATAACAAATTAGTATAATTAATGATGAATGAAGATCCGCATCACACATTAACAGTATTAATGTGCAAAAGTCAAAGGATACCAAGAATTTTCATCATAATCTGACTATTGGTTACTCCGTAATATATACGGATTACGGAGCATATATATAACCTTGGGAGCCTGATGAAAAAGTCATTGATAAAAAAAAAATGCCTACTTCATCGTTGTCAACTGTGCAATTGTAAATTGTTTTGAGTTACGCAGTCCTCGTCCGTACCAAACAATGTTCGGTCATAAGTCATTTTTTAGTGTACCAATAATCATGTAAGTTATGTAATGACTAATTGACCACATGGTAATAATTTCATATAAATGCTTATATTATTTTTTATCGGCTAATAAGAATTCATGCTCAAAATTTATAAAGTTTGACATCAAATAATAAAATGGGACTAATTATGAAACAATGGACTGATGAGAATTTGTGAAGAAGGATACTCCTTAAAAGAACAATTGAAAGAAAAAATTGAAATAATTTAGTGATTAATGAAATTCGGCATAATAAAAAGGTTATATGTAAGTTTGAAACTTATAATAGCAAAAAATAAAAAAGGGTTACAAATTCATTTCCATAAAGCCCCTGCACTACTTGGCACATTAACATGCCTAATGATTATAGCAATAAACTCTAGAACATGATCCTGAATTCCATATTAGCTTTTTACTATAGATTTCCATTTTTGACTTTATAGTTGTTGCCGACTTGCAGGTTTCATTTACCAATAACAAAAAGTGAAGGGGAAAATGAATAACAGAAATGAATGTTGGAGGACTAATTAAATGAAAATATCTAGCTCTGCACATAAAGAGCCACCAACACAAGACACCTATAATCTCTTTATTCTGGCTCTGCAATTCTCAGGCTTTCTTGTTTTTAATCTCCTCATGGTAAATCCAACCATGATTGGAGAGTATGACTGGGTCCAACAATATTAGAAAATATTTCAATTTATAACTCAAATTAATTTAAATTGAATGTAACTACATGATCATCTATACAATTTTTTTTATAATATTTAATTGTTTACGATTTTAATATCACTAATCGATTAAAAATAATTGACTTTACCGAGATAAATATTTAATTTTTAATTATTCTTTAATTATATTATTAAAAATTAATATTGTAGTATTTTTAAAAGATAAATCAATATTTAAATAATGAATAATTAATGATTAATTATCAAAGTTTAATTCCAAAAAGTCGAAGCGTCCGATTGTTTTGGATTGGAGGGAATACCTTTTTTACATTCAATATAGTTTTGTATTTCCAATAAAGATTTTTCGCAATACGACTTGTAAAGCAATTTTAAATCTAGCGATTATATCATTTTGAAAATTATTTTCTAGTTCAAACTTTGATTATGTATAATTATTTGTTTCTTTTCAAATAAACATACAGTACAATTTATAATTTCAAATTTGTTGATAATATAATTTTCATTCATTTTATCACAGTATAATTCAAAAAATATTTACGATTAAAATTTTATCTTGAAAATCGAAAATATTAATCGATCGGGATCATTTGTATGTCCATCAACATCATTCTTTTAAAAATGTTTGACTTAGCGCTCTTTATGCACCCTGGCAAGCCAGCCAGACAACTCCTACACTTTCTTGCATTACTATTTTATTACCAAAACAGTGACTAAATCTTCAAACTAAATCAACCCCCTTCAAGTTTTTACTCCATTTAAATAAATTCCATTCTCAAAATTTCCAAATTCCAATTCTAGGACACTCCCTCATGAAGCCTAGACAAGAACTTTTGTACCATTATTTCTTGATCTTTTTCAACATAATACTCATCCAATTCAATGGTATAGCATCAAGAAATTACCCTCCAAGTCCTCTACTTCCAAGACAATTCAGGGAAGCTCCAGAGTTCTACAACTCCATAACATGCTCAACAATTACCAACCAATATGAAACAAATGACAACATGGTATGTTCCGACGACGCTGTCCACGTGGCGATGACCCTCGACGCGGCCTACATACGTGGCTCAATGGCAGCAATACTCTCAGTCCTCCAACACTCCTCATGTCCCCAAAACATAATCTTCCACTTCGTCGCTTCGGCCTCCGCTGACGCGTCCCTCCTACGCGCCACTATTTCCCACTCATTTCCCTACCTAAAATTCGAAATTTATCGGTTCCATGACTCAACAGTAGCTGGCCTAATTTCCACCTCAATAAGGTCTGCTCTTGATTGCCCCCTCAACTATGCCAGAAGCTACTTAGCCAATATTCTCCCTATGTGTGTCAAAAAAGTTGTCTACTTAGACTCAGATTTAATACTAGTAGATGACATTGAAAAACTAGCAGAGACCCCCCTGGGGGAGGACACTGTGTTAGCTGCCCCGGAATATTGCAATGCAAATTTCACCACCTACTTCACCCCCACATTTTGGTCAAACCCATCACTTTCTTTAACATTTGCTAATAGAAAAGCATGTTACTTCAACACAGGGGTGATGGTTATTGATCTTGAGAGATGGAGAACAGGGGAATACACGACGAAAATCGAAGAATATATGGAGCTTCAAAAAAGAATGAGGATTTATGAGTTGGGTTCTTTGCCTCCATTTTTGCTTGTTTTTGCTGGGAAGATTGTTTCAGTTGATCATAGATGGAATCAACATGGTCTTGGAGGGGACAACTTTAGAGGGTTGTGTAGAGATTTGCATCCTGGTCCAGTGAGTTTATTGCATTGGAGTGGAAAAGGTAAGCCTTGGGTTAGGCTTGATGCTAATAGACCATGTCCTCTTGATGCTCTTTGGGCACCTTATGATTTGTTGAAACCTCCATTTTTTATTGATTCTTGAAAAAATTCAGCAACAATGTGATGTTGGTCTGCAACTCTTGGACCAATTTCATAGATGGCTAGGTGAATATTATGATAATTGAAAATGAAAAAAGAATGGCTGGAAGCATAATTTGCAAAGAAAAAATCTTGATTGTAAATAGAGATTTTGGGACATCCAAAAAACCATGAAATTCTTCATCATGTATATAAACTGTATTGAAAAAAAAAACTTTTGTGCACATTCTAGCCCCAATCAAATTCGTACCCCACCTTTTGATTTTTGCATAAACTGTATTGTAAAATTGGAATATAATCCAAAGTTTTCTGTGTTAGATTTTCACATTTTGATTTTATAATCAAACAATAAAATTTCAAGACAACTATTTTAATATATAGTTTACAATACTTGATAATATAATATTTCAATGAATAGTACTCCATATTAAAACAGTTTATTGTT
Organism: Lithospermum erythrorhizon; assembly: GCA_019722365.1. Lineage (NCBI taxonomy): Eukaryota > Viridiplantae > Streptophyta > Magnoliopsida > Boraginales > Boraginaceae > Lithospermum > Lithospermum erythrorhizon. The sequence continues at coordinate 481,458 of JADFUC010000767.1, read as the reverse complement.
GTCATAATAATTTTAATTAAGTTGAAGCAGTGTAGATTAAGGCTTCAATATTTTTAAGTTTGACAATTAAAAAAAGAAATTTGGCCATCTTTGTAGCATTATAGACTCCATGATGGAGTGAGGAAAGTATTATATGGCTCATATTGAGAAATTAATTTATGTCCAGATTTTATTTTTACTATATTTCTTTACTAGATGTCGTTTGTACTAACTCAACACATATAATTGCATGAACATGAGGAATATAGATATGGATTTGGAAATAAGAGTTGGAATGCCGATGATTTGTAGCTTTCAGCAAAAGGTGACTATGATAATATGATTAAGAGATGTTATTTGTCCTATATGACGACTTTATTTGTACCAATATGCAGTTTTTTCGTTTAAAAACTCTCCATATGCATCATTATTCAATTACATTATTAGAATATTGGCCACATACTTATGCTTAAAAATTAATCCTTCTTAAATTTTATATATGTACCCATGGAGAAACTTTAGAGATGGCCTTAACAATGATATGGTAGTGGTGTTTTATTGTTAATAATGCTTGAGAGTTGAGAATTGAGATGCATTTCAATTCTTAACAATGTGAAAAATGTAATTGAAATACTCCTAACAATGCTAGAGTTTTACTTTAGTCCCTATCATCTAATTATATTTAAAATGAATTTTGTATTGAAGTGGTTAAAAGGAAAAGTTTTAGTTATCTGATTAATTGAGACACATTCAAAATTAACTCCTCCATACGTAGTATCCCAAAACAGGGATCTCGATGGACCGTTAATATGACAATTTTACACTTTTGTTATGTCGGTCTAGACCATTGGGTGCAGTCTCTTGGAGTTTATGGAAGCTTAAATGCATTTCAAAGATTCTTAATGACCAAATTTCACTGGACAAAAAGGACCATATTTCGCCATCATTGTAAATAATTTTGCAAATTTTTCGTGGTTGTGTTAATATAGACAATTCAAGTTAAAATAGTTTAACTTATAGATTAAACCTATATAAATCTAACTGTCACTCAATTTTAATGAACGAAAATCTAATTATAACTATGAAAGTAATTTATATTGTAAGCTAACATTATGAGGAACAAACAAAAAATTGGACAATATTGCGTTCATGATTGACATCTCAACCAATCAAGCACTAATAATAATTCATTTTCAAACTCCTAAAGATGCCAATTTCGAACACCCTAAAGATATATAGATGGGAAGACTCATGAAATGTGTAGTTCCCTTTGGTTGGGTCATACTGTTCTCAGATGACAGATCACTGTATGAATTGGGAATTGGGATTATTTGATCAACTCTTGTAAACAAGTCGAATAGAATGAAACAACATGTTTGGTCCGGTTTGATTCAATCTTATATGATCTTTTTCGCTTATTTTGGGATGAATCTTCGACATACATATTGTTTTATATATCAATAAATTATGTGTATGAACAAATCACCATTTTCACAATCCATCATATGCAATAAACCAAGTAGCTATTTCTTCAAAATAAGAAAAAAGAACTTATGGACTACAATAAAACATTTCCATGTCTCTTTCTTTTGAATATTCTGCCCTGCCATAGTTTCCAATTTGATATTGATTTTAAATAGCAAGATGTAATATATAAATATATCTATTACCTCAACTGAAAGGAGGATCATTTCAATACTTCATTAATAATTCATATTAAGGAAAAAGAAAGGCTATCGACATCACATATTCATTACAAGCAAGAAAAATAAGCACTAGAAACTGTCGGTGGACTCAAAAGTCCTGCTATGTGGAGGCCCAGCAAACTTCCATTATATCTTACGCATTACTTTCTATCCACAACGTAACCAATTGATGTTTTCACTTTACAAGACGAAACTTTGATTTATCAAGTACTTGACATTGGTTCCAGCATCCAAAGATTTGAACACTTAGTGCTTTGTGCCTTCCCATTTAGGCACATAGACATCAACTATAACAAAAAGTATATACAACATTATCATGTATTAATTTCTCTGAAGAGACGCCCCCATAAATCGTGTAAGAGGATTGTATGGTATGAAATCTTACTCATATGATAACAGATTGACTGTTTTCGAGGGAAAAAAGTTTTACACATCTAGTCAAAATTATAAGTTACTGTGGGAGACTCCTAACATCAATCGTTGTGTTTCCCTACATTTCAACATTACATATCTTCTAATTGCAAGTTACTATAGATGTTTGATAATATGATAACACGAAGATCTACCAGACTAAAACCAAAGAAATTAGTAGCAAAAGAGTGATTTCTCTTGTATTTCTAATGGATGTAATTAGTTGAGTAACTATAAGCAAGCAAAGATGTCCACTTTACACCAATGACTGATCAAGATTCCAGAGAAAGATGCTACAATGTGACTGATGACAGTAGAGCCTTGCAACCATTTTTGTATCGATGTCAGCCTAAACGCCAGAAATGCACATCCGTTCATCTATTAGACTTCATAGCAGTTACCTAAGGACAAAAGAAAGTACTAGTGAAGGGACTTGCATTACCATCTAAAATCTTTGCACCCCTATGCTATTTTGTCTGCATATAATCGAGCCAGGTTCGAGTATATAATATTGCTCGATACATGTTCCCTGATGTACATAGACCTCTAACTTGAAGCATTATATGTAATAATGTTAGGAAAAAACCTTTATACAACACCTATCCCTTACTTCAAAAGCTTTATTAACATAACTATTGACCCCAAAAACCATGGATTAAAGTATTAAACTATTATAAATGAACTCGTCGAGGATAAAGCCTCTAAGAGTAAGTGAAAAAATAACTTAAAGTTTACTGCCTCCTTAATCTTTAGCCGATCCGCTTAACTCTGCCTGCTATAGCTGTATTATAAAATATATTGTTTTGTCTAGTATAATTTTGACAGATTTACTGATATTTTCTACAAATTCCATTTTCTCAGGCTGCTTCCTCACAGATTTTAAACTGATGAATTGAGTAGGATCTGAGGTAGCATCCAAGTCCAACAAATACTTTCTGCAATAACATGTTTGCATCTTAGTAACTCACTTCTCTTGCATCATCTTCAACACTGCTTGGGCCTCTTCCAGATTTCCTCTTGCGATACACATACTTTCTGCTTTAACAACTCTCATGTACTTGCGATACACATTCACCATAACCGAACCCATATACTCATCTAGCACAATCCCTAAGCTCTAAAAATACATGAACCGTAACTTTCCACTACAACAATCACCACTATTCACCAAACTACTTAACAAACTATTACAAGACAACAAACCTGGTAAACGTTTTTGCGCATCATCAAACACATCATTGCATGCTTTATCAAACATCAAAACCTTTTTGCGCATCGACTTTCAGTATCATATCAAAACAGTAGGTGAAGAGCTAAATTCCCTGTATACACTGTCCAATTCATCATAAACATGCTCAATTCGAGGGTTAATACTAGCAATGGAAACAGATAAATAATTTATTAATGAATTAAAAGCTACTAGGAATTGTGATTTCATCACAAAATGTCCTCCTCTGTCTAGACAATTTATTTATCTAATACTAGGTTTCAGTTTCTCTCTAATTCGGTTTGCCAGTAACTGAATCACCAATTTTCTATAAATTTACTAAAAGTCTATGATTTGTAGATGATTTAATTCGACTAGAAACATCAAACACAATGAAAACTATATGAACCATGTTGCATATGGTTCGGATGATGTTCATACTATGAACAACTTACTACTTCACTAATCAAATGAGTTATATAGTGTGATTTCCTTATGGTTCATGGCATGTCGTAAATCTCACTAATTCTCATGCAAGAGAACTTATCAAATTCTCAATTCAAATATTAAATTCCTTGATATTTACAAAACAGTTTTTGTTCATAAACCTATTTAACATTTAGAAAATATGTTCTTGTTCTGGGAACAAGATATGGAAAGAAGCATTGAGGAGAAACAATATATTATACCGTAGAAGAATCTAGAGCCACAGGGCATTTGAAAATAGAAGGCTGGAAATTATGTGGTTAATCGAGAACACAAAGGTTCGAGATCAAAATGAAAATCAAATTCGAACGCCTTGGTAATTATAAGGCGCCTATAATGATTTCTTGGAGGAAGAAATCTTATAAATCTCCGGCGGTCTAGTTCTTTTCAAAATATCGTAATCCCACCAGAAAATGAACAATCATCGAGAAAACGAATAAATTTTGAGCGCACATATAAGCCCCCATTTGTTCGAAAACACCATCACAAAATCATCCACTAACATACCGTTTCACATCCAAAAACAAGCGAGAAAATCGGTGAAAAACTTTTGAGATTTTCTAAGTTAATCTTTTAAACACGTCGACAAAACATCACATAGTATTTGAAAACGCGCCAGGTGGCCAAAAGCAGGCCTTTGAAATCAAGATGCACAAGCACGCAATAATTCTTCAAATTTAGTAAAATTTGATCGAGTCACGACAAAAGTTTCTCAAGAATGCTTGAATGATGGGGAATAGCTAAATAGCCACTTGATTTTGCATGATCACTTGAAAAATCTGGGTTTGATAAATGGTCAGAGATATAGGAATCTGTTTGACGTTCGATTATATAGTTGGATTACAGGCAGAAAACCTTGCTGCTAAAGCCCATGTCTAGTTGATCGATGTGTCGGCAAGGTTGGAAAGCTCGCCATGTGATAAATCCTTCTGACAGCAATTTCTTAGTATAGTAAAAAGTAGAAGTAATCTTTCTTGAATTAAATCAAATCAAGTGACATGCAAATCTCACTTAAGTCTCTTGGAGTCGTATCATAAGGTCCCACTCTACTGACTGACCTGTTCTTAGGTCATTGTGGTACAAGCAAGAAACAACATGAATTTCAACACTTGTTTCTTGTCAGCTTTCAAAATGCAATTTCCAGTGAGATCTTATCTGAAATCGAGTGTCGTATCAATTGTAAGTCTCGCTCCAAAAATAAGTGGACTCTCGGTACATAGTACCACTTGGCAAAAGTGGAAATGCGCCATGGTGATAAATCCATGAATCTGTAGGTGATGCTTTCGAATCAAAGTCCCAGCGTTGCAAGCTGACATGTAGTAAATTAATTAGTCTAAAATCGTCGGTCAAATCGAGGCCGAGGTCGAATCAAATGCAGTCGACACGGAATCTGCAGCTGGCAGAACTAAAACAGAGACCATATCAGTCGGACAGGTCTCGGTCAGTAGTAGGGACAATGTCAGAAATTCATGGAGCTCTATCAAATCAAGTCAACTTCAAATCAATTTCAATGAGTCAGTTGAGTATTTCCAATCAGCTGATTCAAATCAAGCTCATATTAAGTTTTATCGAATCGAATCGAGTCGAGTTAAGCGAGTCGGATATCTCACAAATCGTCGACAAGCGTTTAGGGACTTATAGTTTGAATGATCGATCTCTTCGATTTGATAAAACGTACCTTGAAAAATTTTCACTTTCTGATGAAATTTTATTTTGTCAAATAATAAAAATTCGTCTTTGCATTACATATACCAAATTGTTAACAAATGTTAAAACGAATCTTCCAAATTGGAGTAAATAAAAAATTTGATAAATTGTTTGTTTATTTCTTGGTTGTTGTGGTAGGCTTGAAATTCTTCAAGATCAATCCATTGACTGAGTAAATAACAGACCTGGATTCCTGCAACATTTGCATACAAATAACAATGAAACAAAATACATACCGAATTGTTTATACAGCAACATCCACTTCAGTCTCTGTATCATGCTTCACAAAACAATAAACAACACCATATTCATAGAATCATAGTAGACAGAGTCCAAGCAAAGACTAAATGTCTCATCAATTTGTCCTGTTTCACCATTTGGTCCTTGATTAGCATCAAGAATTGCACATCAAAGGTTTTTTTAACAATTTGTGTGCTAAATTTTTAATTCTTCACGCGTTTATGAAACCATTACTTATGTTGGTGTAACTAATCCATTAATCATCATTCTTTGATGACATATTGAAGATAAGAAAAAATAATTATGAGTCTAACTCAGTATGTTCTCCTCCTTGTAAACTTCATGGCTTTGAGTATCAAAGCTCAGCAAGAATATTCAGGAAATTCAGTAATGAATTGCAATAACAATGATATTACAAACCCATCTTCTGCCTTTCTTTACTCTTATAATGGTTATTCCTCTTCTTGCAAGGCCTTTTTAGTCTTCAGAGCTCACGAACCTTACAATTCGGTTCCAACCATTGCAGCCCTTTTATCTGTTGATCAAAAGGACGTTGCTGAGATAAACAACGTGACACGGCTAACAGTGTTTCCTGCAGGCCAAGAGGTGATTATTCCAGTGAACTGCTTCCGTTCAAATTTATATTATCAAGCCAATGCTACCTATCACATCCCTACTGCACACGAGACTTACTTCCTCATAGCAAATGACACATACCGGGGACTAACAACATGCATGTCCCTCAAGCACGCCAATGAAATCAGTGAATTCAGATTGCAGCAAAGGCAGGAGTTGCAAGTGCCACTTCGATGTGCCTGTCCAACGACAAGACAATTAAAAAATGGCACAACATATTTGCTAACTTATCCCATTACTTGGAAAGAAAATGTCTCCTACATTAGCTGGAGATTCAACGTCTCTTCAAAATCTTTAGCTGAAGCAAATTCATTTTCTGACAAAAGTCATATGCTCTTTCCTTTTACAACCATTCTGGTTCCTCTTCAAACTGAACCTACAAGTTTGAGAACCACAGTTCACCATGATAAACCAAACATTCTATCTTTTCCTCTTCCACGAGAAAATAAAAACAAATCGAAAGTCGTTTTGTTAGTGGGTGGGGGTGTGGCTGCCACAGTTTTTCTGTTAGTGTTGGCAATCTTACTTATTTATAAGAAGAAAACAGGCCACTGCCCCTGGAGAAGAAGAGAGGGGGAAAGTAAAGGAGCAAAGACATTTGACCTTCTTGAAGAAATTGCAAGCATTGATGGTGGAATCAAAGTATATAAGTACGGTGAACTAAAGAAAGCTACAAGAAGTTTTTCCAGCAGAAGTAGGATACAGGGCAGTGTATACCGAGGTTCCTTCAAGGCGGGAACTCGAGCTATCAAAAGAATGAGTACTAATGCATCCAAGGAGATAAACATACTGAACAAGATCAATCACTTCAATCTGATAAAGCTTCATGGCTTTTGTGAGCTTCAGAGCTCCTTCTATCTTGTTTTCGAGTACATGGAGAATGGTTCCCTCCAAGACTGGCTTAGAAGAAAAAAGGCTGAAGATAACAACTGGCTGAAAAGAATTCAAATAGCACTAGATGTGGCAAATGGACTTTTCTATCTTCACCATTTCACAAAACCAGCTTATGTCCATAAAGGTATTAATAGCAGCAACATCCTTCTTGATGGCAACCTGAGAGCGAAGATTGGAAATTTCAGCCTTGCAAAGACAGCAGTTCAGGAAACCAATCACAGTACCTCGACATCCCACGTAGTAGGCACTAAAGGATACTTGGCACCTGAATATATAGAGAACGGATCATTGACTACCAAAATAGATGTCTATGCTTATGGAATGGTGTTGCTGGTACTGACCACGGGCAAAGACGCTGTAATTGTACATGAGGGTAAGGAAATTCTGCTTTCGGAAGCCATCGCAGAAGGAGAAAACGCTGAAATGATGTTGAGTTACACTCTCCAACCAGCCCTCGTAGAAAACGGTGGCATGTTATATGCTCTGCAAATGATAAAACTAAGTTTAAGGTGCTTAGCTAGAGATCCAGCAGACAGACCAAACATGGGAGAGGTGGTTTCTACTCTACTAAAAATTCAGCAGAATGCACAAAGAGGCTTCAAATGAGCAGAATATTGTACACAATCATAATGGTACTTCAAAAATGTTGTCTTCAACAAAAAATTTAGTATTCAATCTCCTTTTTTGTACTTTTTCATTTAAATGTTTAATACTCTACTAACTTAACTACCCCAAAACTAACATAACATTATTATGAAGAAAACATTCTAATTCTAGCAAGTCTTAGGACAAGAACTTCAAGAACAAATCAGTATTATTGTATTAATACTGTACTACACATCTCAAGCACCATAATATGGAAAAAACCATCTCTTCTGAACATACAAAATACAGAGTTTTTCACTCACTTCATCAAAACCTCATGAAGTTCACAGTTTTTCACTCACTTCATCAAAACCAATTATGTGGTACTTTTTTGTAACATTACAAAGTTGAGATATCATTTGTTTGTTCAATGAAGATAGCTCAGTATTACCCTTAAATCCATCAAACATGTCACCCCATCCAAATAGACCATAGAAGTCTACATAGTACATACTACATTACTACATCATATTCAATTTACGTTTTCGTTTTTTCTATTTATCAAATTTTGATCATTCTTTAGTACAAGAAAATAATATTAGTGGGCTAGAAGGTTCAAACAAGAGCTAACGTCAGAACAAGATTAATGGATTGAATTAGTAGGGGTAGTCCAATGGACATGACCATTACATTAGAGAAAATTGTCAAAATAACACTAGTTTGACTCTTATTTAATTTATGTGTGATTAATATCTTATCCCCAAATATGACTCAAAAGCTGCAGTGCTCCCAAACGCCTCAATTGGAAATCTAACACTCTTCTTTTCCAATTCCCCACCCCATCCCATTGCCCCCATCCCCCATCCCCCACTGACCCCTCATCTAAACCACCACCCACACGACCAGCCTCCCTAAAAATAGCCCATCGCGAAAATAGTAAATTGACTCTACCTACACCCTCAAATTGAAATCAGACCCTAACCCACAGCTAAAAATAAAATTGTAGAAGGGGGATGAGGGTCGACGGGTTTTGCAAGAGGAGGGAGGTCGCGGATTTGGGGGAAAGGGATGGGGTCCACGAAATTCAGGGGGGTTGCGAAATTAACGATTTTAGGGGTGGGGCGAGATTGGGGAAAGGGGGAGGGGAGTGGGGTGTGGATGAGGGGAGGGGATGGGGAGAGGTGGAAAGAGGAATGGGGCGGGGTGTGGTAGATTTGGAGGAGGAAGTGGGTGGGGTGGGATTGTGGGGGAGGGGGGTGGGTTGGGGTTGTAGGGAGGGCAAGGGGTGGGTTGGGGTTGTGGTGGAGGGGCGGGGTTGGGTGGTAGGGGTGGGGTGGTGGGGTAATTGGGTGGTGTGGGAAGAAGATGAAGTGTGCTAATTTTTAATAGAGGGTATTTTAGATATTTAATAGGGAAGGGTGTCATTTATGCAAATGATTTAAATTAGGTGCTAGAAATTAAAGAAATGGTCAAAGGAGTGCTATTTTTCCAATTTTCTCCATTACATTACTTGCAATAGTTGATGATAAAGAAGGTTAACAAATTAGTTCAAGTTAAATAATCATGTATCTATTTAATCGAATACTCTAATAAAAAAGAGTCTTGCTAGTCATCAATTCGAGACTCATATTATATAGGTAAATATTAAAAATAAAAATCTTGTACCAAATAAAATCTTGGCATAAACACAGAACTAAATTCTGCGTACAAATGGCCGGAGTGGTCATTTCGAAAGTTCGATTCGATTCGCGTTATTAGGATTCCGAAATAGTTCGGCTCGTGGCTCGCCGATGGTGCAAACATGAAACCGAACCATAAAATCCAAGGTTCGTGGACGGAACAAACCGTCTTGAAATAGTTCGATTAAAATTACGTTTGATCAGTACCAGCAGATATGATGTAAACCTATGTTGAAAACCTCATTAAAATACAAATTTATTATCGTCATCTCGTTTCTTTTTCATTTAAATCTACTACCGTCAATTCGATTCGATTAAACAATAAAGGTGTTCAAACATTTACTCAAGCGGTTCGGAATTCGATTCCATAAAACCGACTCGATTAGGTGGTGTTCAAGCGTACTCAAAGTTAAATTACAGATTCGACACTTTGGCGATGTTCGAGCACTGGATTCGATACTTTCAAGCATTATATGCTCAAAGCTAGTAAAGTTCGGGCTATGGATTCGATTCGTTTACAGCTGCGTCTGTCTTTGGTGTACTATACTAATATGAGAGGCAAGCATGTACTCATCCCATAAAAGTATTATCTTCCTCTTTCCCACTTTATTTTATACGGAGTATGTAATTAATTTTTCTTTTTAAATTCTACATTTATAATTATTATAAGGATTCAAATTCAAAATTTCGACATTTCACGATCAAATATAATTATTTTATGTGTGCTTCATATATATGAACAAGCCTCTACACGATATACGATCGGACAATGATAATTATATATGTATGGTAGTCGCCATCTTGCCACTGATCTTTTGTGTTGTCCCACCAAGTAGTTCATAATTTACTACTAAGGTCAGTAAGGTGTATGTGGATTTGTATTTTCCGAGTCACCATCTAAAAGCATTCCAAGCCCAATTAATATAAAACCCTTGACAATATATATGCGTGGTCCCTTTTTTTACTAAAATACCATCTTTGTTTTAAAAGATAAATTATTTTTCAATTATCAAAATTAATCATTTTTTATTGATATACATAACTTTAATGGTTGAAATATTATCTCACGATATAATTTATAAATATTATAATATTTATAAATATATTTAAGTTCAACATAAATGTCATAAAAATGTAGGAACATTAAAAAATTAAATAGTAAACTTTTTTTCTAAAAACTTTAAACCAATTAATATTGAGTTTCTAAAAAAAATCTAGTTATTATTAGATAGAAACACCATACATGTACCACCAGGTTAATTTAAACTACGGATTACAGACTATATGAATACTCATATATATTAAATAAGATATTTATTTTTGTCTGAGTTCTAACGATTAATTATGTTATCAATGGATGTCTGATAGCCAATGTCATGTCATCAATGGATGTGTGATAACCAATATAAATGATGTATATGTTTTATAGTAATCAATTATTATATCCTTATTTAAATAATTTAAATACCTTAAATATAATAAAAAATTAAGCATTAGATGAAGCCTCACATGCAATAGTAATAAGAACCTTTTTATGTGCATCGAACCTATTTTCACAAATGATCACGACATCTTGATCTTGGTACAATTGAAATACTACTAACTGGGAGCAACATTTCAACAACTATATATGTGCAACTTTCACTACCCTATTCCCTTTTGAATTTAATTTTTTCTAATTACAACCGTGAAAAGTCTATATGGTATACTAATAAATTATGTCTCTACTAATAATAAATTTGGTGATAGTGAAGTTTGAGTGAAGAGATAGAGAGGAGTAGTCCCTTTTTTCCTCCTATCACTATCTTAACTATGCAACTTGGCTTGAATCTTGTCCTCATAACACAATTCACCAGGCTGAGTATTGACATGTACCCTTCCAAGGAGCTGATAGATAGTGATGAACAAGTGATGATGTTCCCAAAATTTTGCAACCTCTAATTACTTAACCTCACATCTACTCCAGGTTTTTTTTCATTCACTACTTTGTCTATTTTAATTTTCCTAGAGTTTCAATCTAAAAGAAACATTCACCTTCATTCAATTATTGTATTAATTCAAGACCTCCCTATTTTTCAATAATAATATTCTTCCCTTAGTGATCTTTTTGTTCTCTTTATCTATGCAGGTGATTCTTGGAAAGTGTTTTTTCCTTTCGAAATAAGCTAGGATAGAAGATATTCAATAAAATAAAGAAGAAAGAGTTGGATTTCTTTAACATTTATAATGAAAAGCGTATATGAATTAAGTAAAAGAAACTTTGAAGAACACAAAGATTTTTTACAGTATTCTTAACTTGATATGTTAGAATTGTCATGAGAGTAGAGGCAATCGAGAATTTATTTATATGATGAGAGAAGAATCTGAAATTTAAGCGAAATAGTTTAGATAATGTTGGATAAAGTGAATATTAGGCGTTGTGTGAATCCACGAAAATTTCACGCCGTTGTGTGTCGATGAACTGCTTGAAGATGGGATCAGCAATAAAAGTTTGGAAAACGCGTCGTCTGCGCCCAGACGAGAGTGTGGGAGAATCATGAGTTTATAAGCCCCAAGGCTCCTAGTAGCACTTAGTAATGTGATTATTCTTATGCAAAACTACCTACCTTGGCCGAAGTGCGAAATCCGGGGAAAATAGGCGCTCGGAAATTGTGAAGCCCGAGTGCGTGTGTGCGACCTGCTTGGACACGAATCACCGATTCGAAAGTCGTGCGAGGCAACTTTTGCTTCAGTCGAGTTCGGTTTGCACATTTGAAACTTAATCGGATTTTAAATCAAATGGCTGATTACATACGTTTTTGGTTAATTAAATTAAGGGTGTTTAGTGCACGCAGCTCGGAGAGGGCGTTCTGTTTTGGTATACATATAGTGCCGATCAATCCGTCGGCCCTTGTGCAATCGAAGAAAGCACACGCTACACAAGAAATCCGAAACGCCGTTCTACCATTTACGTTTGTTTTCCTGGTGATCTGTCGAAGCTTCGTGGGCGGTTCGTCGATCGATTAAACGTGGCTTGAAGTCGTCGGTGGGTCATTTTATCACGGGAAAGCGATCCGCCACAATTAGATCCTAGCGTTTAGGAAGGAGTCGGCGAATCTGTTTTTAAGGAAAGCGTGCGGACGTGACTTGATGCGGTTCGTTTTGTTCGAATCATCTTATTGTAATCTAGTTTTCTTTTGTTTCCGATTATGTCACGTTCTTTGTAATTTTCATTATGCATATTATATTATTTCTTTCTGAAATCTTGTATAGTTAGGTTTTCCTATTAGCTCTACGACTTAAAGCAATTCGGCCAGGAGCTCTAGCTGGCAACACTTTTTACCCAATGGAATCAATGTTGATACTTCGATGGTCGATGCGGTGATGCTAATATTGTTCGGTTGGTCGGTGGTATTTACGGATGGTGTTGATTGTCGAGAATGTTCGGGCGTTAGATCCACGAGTTACAACTACTCACATGTTCCGGAATTGTGGTTCTTTGTTCCCGGTCACCGGTTTTCAGTGCTAAGTATTTCTCGGCGATTCCTCCGGCACTTTGCAACCACCGTGGCTTTACCTCACCGACCTCGATTGTTCGGTCATGCGGAAAAATGACCAACCGAGAAGCCTCACTGTGTTTTTCAGTCGAAATTTGAAAGGTGGCGAGAACAAATGTTCTATCTGCGACCTTGAACTTGCAAGCAGTTGGTTGAGGAACCTCCTACGGTTGAAGATGATGGTTTTTGGAGTTTGGGCGGTCGACTCCACGGAACACTCCGATTATTTAGTCATGATTGTTGTTGACTTATTTGTCGGATGAGTTGTATAAGTATATAAAACATGCGCTACTACAAAAGCTTTCGATGTTGGGACGCACTTGAGTTCAAGTATAAGACTCAAGATGCGGGTTCCAAGAAATTTATTGTGGGAAGATTTCTGGACCATAAAATGGTGGATGAAAAATTGGTGGATGATCAGTTTCGAGAACTTGAGGTTGTCTTCCATGAGCTTCAAGTTGAAGGAATGGCCTTGAACGAAATGTTCAAGGTTCTTTATGATGTCAATTGCCACCATGCTTGGATAGACTTCAAGAACTATTTGAAGCCTGGCGAAAGGATGAACATGTTCTGCGATTATACGTTCGCGAATAGAAGGGCAATAGGAGAATTTGGGTGTGACGTTTATCCAACTCCTGAGAGTCTAAGGTGAATGTTGTGGAATTTGGGTCTTCTTGAGGTCTTTCAAGAAGAAGAAGAATGATTTGCACCTAAGGAAAATAGTTTCAAGAAAAGCGGTTCGAACTATAAGGGAATTCCTTGAGGCTTTTGATGGGGTGTGTTACAATTGTAACAAACGTGGTCATAAGTCCTTCGAGTGTAAACTGGCCAAGAGAAGTAACAATGGGAAAAAGATGGCGAATGTGGTCACCAAAGAATCAGACGAGATCAACTTGTCGGCTGTGATTTCTGAGGTGAACTTTGTGGGCACGAACCCACAAGAGTGGTGGATCGATACCGGTGCTACTAGGCATGTTTGTTCGGTCAAAGATCACTTTGCTACTTTCAAGCCAGTTGCGAATGGTGAGAAGATGTACATGGCGAATAATGCAACCTCGACATTGAGGAGAAAGGCGTGGTCTTGAGAATGACCCGGGAAGGAAGTCACATTGAAGAATGTTTTGTATGTCCGAACTTAGGAAGAACCTTGTGTCCAGTTCTTTACTTAGCAAACATGGTTTAAACTTGTAATTGAGTCGACAAGGTTGTACTTTCCAAGTCGGGCGTGTTTGTTGGAAAGGCTATGTGTTAAATGGTCTTTTCAAAATGAATATAGTTACAAACAAGATGAATAATAAAAATAATATTGCCTATGTTTGGCAATTACTCTAATTTATAGCATAGTAGAGTTAGGACATGTGAACTCTAATTCTTTGAAGAATGATCAGAGTTGAATCACGTACCTAATGAATTTATCGATAAAATTACAAGTGTGAAAGCGTGTGTTGGCAAATCGGCCCGAGGAAGCGACATTTCCAACCGTGGTTAGAAATAATAAGACTACCGATCTTGTTCGATGGCGTGTGTGACAGGCCAGTCGATCAAAGGTGGAAATAGGTACTTTATCACCTTTGTAGATAATCGATACAAAAAAGAAATTTTGCTATGTATACTTGATGAAAAGTAAAAATGAGGCAATCGATAAATTTACAATTTATAAAGAAGAAGTTGAAAATCGACTTGAGAAAAAGATAAAAGTAGTCTGTGATGATAGAGGTGGTGAGTATGTCGCCCATTTGGTCGATTTTGTTACGAGGTGTGGTATTATTCAGAAGTGACACCTGTCGCCTGTCCAGATGGGATTGCCGAGAAAGAAAAATCGATCATTGAAAGAGATGATGAATGCCTTGTTGATAAGTTAGAACACCTCCGAGGAATGTGGGGGAAGCGATCTTGACATTCTTTACCTCTTGAACAAAATTCCCTCGTAAAAATGAGGATACAAAACCCCGTTTGAATTGTTGAAGGTAGAGCGCTGACCTACAAACATCTTCGAGGTGTGGGGTGTTTAGCCATCATGTTACCTCCTCCTAAGCTTGGTGACTATTGGTCTACTAAAAGCAGTTTGATGCAATTTTTTATTGGATATGCTCAAAATATTATTATATCGGTTTCTTGTTCATAAGAGTGACAATTCACGAGTGAACAAGAATACAATATTAGAGTCTCGGAATGTCACGTTCTTCGAACATGTCTTTCCGATGAAATCTAGTGAAGGTGCTTCGACATCTAAAAGGACACATGAACACGAGGGTGAATGTCGATCACGAGGACTATGGATAGTCAAAGTAAGGAAGTTGAGGAAGAAGAACTTCGGCCGTAGTAAAGAGCACGTCGAGAAGTCGTTTGGTTCTGATTTTGTAACGTATATGCTTGAGAGTGAACCTCGAACTTACGAGAGAATTTGTCAGTCAGCTGATGGTCGCTTTGGAAGGCTATCACAGTGAAGTTGATTGATTCTGAGGAATCACGCAGCAGGAATTGGTGGATCTTTCCGCCGAGGATGTAAGGCTTTAAAATCAATGGATTTTAAGAGGAAAATAAGAAGGCGATGGGAGACGATAGATAAGTACAAAAGTAGACTAGTCATCTATGGGAATAGACCACAAAGATGGACTAGACTATTTTGATACGTATTTCTCGTTACAAGGATAACATCCATTAGGATTATCCTGGCAATTGCGTCATTGCGTAATTTAGATGTACGTGAATGGATGTAAAAACGACCTTCTTAACGGAGAAATTAGATGAAGAAATTTACATGGAGCTTGACTGAGGGTTTTATAGTTCGGTAAAGAAGAAGAAATAATGGAGCTTGTCAAATCTTGTATGGGTTAAAAGCAGCTCCTAAGCGATGGCATGAGAAGTTTAATGAGGCATTACTTTCAGTGGATTTAAAATCAATGAGTGTGACAAGTGTTTATGTAAAATCCACTAGAGAGGGATATGCTGTTCTACCTTTGTATGTGGATGACATGCTTATTGTTAATTGCTTGATCAAAAGATGATTGATCCACCAAGATATCTTGAACTCGAGTTTGACATGAAGGACATGGGACAAGCGGATCTAATTTTTTGGGAGTCGTATTGTGAGAACTCTAGCGGTCTAGTGTTAACCCCAATCCTTGTATGTCGATAAAATTCTTGGGAAATTTGCCGGGGCGATTTGGGAGAATGTCGACTCAGGTGGATGAACGCCGATACCTCACGAAGAATAAAGGGAAAGTGTGTCTCGACTTGAGTATTCTCAAGTTATTAGAAGTCTCGTATTTCACGATGAGTTAATACTAGACCGGATATAGCTTATTGATACTTGAAATTGAGTAGATATCTACGAGTAATCAGTAAGCGATCATTGAAGCTATGATGCAGTACTTAAGTACTTGAGACATACTCGAATTACGGGTTACGTTTACCTTTATCTGCGTTATCGGGCGTACTTGAAGTGCGGATGCAAATTGGATCTCCGATGCGGTGATTCAATGGTACTAGTGGATATGTGTTCCTTTTAGGCGGTGCGGTTGTGTCACGGAAGTCCTCAGCATGGCGTTAATTGCGGATCCACGATGGAGTGCAGGTTCGTTGCCTTAGGCAGTGTGGGGAAAGCCGAATGGTTAAGACAATTTCTTGAGGATATTCGGAGTGGGAAAAGCCGAGCGCCTCCAATTTGCATATGCGTGACAATGAGTGCTGCGGTGGGAGGCCGCATGACCACTTATATAATGGTAAGTCGAGACACGTTAAATCGAACATAATACCGATTAGACAATTAATCTCGGCGGAGTTATGTTTTGGTGATCATGTAAGATCAAAGGATAGCATGGCGGATCCATTGACAAGGGGTTAAGAAAGACTAGTTGAGAATTCGCCGAAAGGAATGGATTGAAAACCCTTGAGAAAAAATACGAATGAGTGACAACCTGCCTTGTTATTTGGAGATCCCAAGATTCGGGGTTCGGACAACGCTCATATTAGTAGATTCTTGTGGGGGATTTCACTGCACGTTCCCAGATAGCTTGATGATACCAGCGAGGTAAGGTTAAGCTATGCTTTTAATGACTCTCTGAGAATCTTGAAGGAGTAGCGGGTTACTCTGAAATAATATGAAAGTGGCCTATGTGAGCTAAATGAGGGCCAGCTTTAGAAGAGAAATGCTCGGAGGGTGCATTTCTTGGCCGACAACTTTCTGAGAACCGGGCACGTGTCAAGGCTGGCACGGACACAATAGTGAGAGCGATGCAGTCGGTCGAGACACGTGTGAAGTATGTCGTCATTTGCTACCAAAAGCCCAGTTAGTTCGAACATCGCGTCTCTTATATGCGTTGGTGAATGTAAACATATATACTGGAGGAAGGTTCAGGCCATCAGCCTGGCCTGCATCACTGTCTGAGGGAATCGGTCATTGTTGCTATCAGCCAGGTGCTCGAGTCAAAATCTTTTCAAAAAATTTGGCCTCTGTGGGGATATTAGTTTTATTGTTTTGTTTGAATACAAATTTTGATTAAATGTGGGGGATGTTGGATAAAGTGAATATTAGGCGTTGTGAATCCAAAATTTGCCTACCGTTTATTGATGAGCTTCGCGAATGGGATCAAACCGTAAAGTTTGGAAAATCGCGTCGTGCAGCGTTGGGCGAGTGTGGGAGTGACGGGTTGCTAACTAAGGCTCCTAGTAGCACTTTAGTAATGTGATTATTTCTTATCTGAAACTCTGCAGCGCCCTTGTGCGAATCCGGGGAAAATGAGCTGGAAATTGTGAAGCAGTGCGTGTGTGCGACTGCGAGACACGAATCACGGTTCGAAAGTCGTGCGAGCCCACTTTGCTGATCGAGTTCGGTTTTGCATTTCAAACACAATGCAGTTTTAAATCAAAATGGCGGATTCACATGCGTTTTGGTTGGTCATTAAAGGGTGTTTAGTGCTTAATGGGAAGGGCGTTCACATTTTGAGCCTCTCTATATAATTCTGATGTCCAATTGACCCTGGCCTTGAGAAATCGGAAAAGCACACGCTACAGAAATCAGAAGCCGTTCTACGTTTCGTTTGTTTTCTCAATTGATCTGTCGAACTCGTAGTAGTTAGGTCGATCGATTAAAGCATTAACTGTGAAGTCGATCGGTGGGTCATTTATCTGGAAGCAGTCACCTACGAGTCGTCCCCAAGCAGGTTTGGAGGTCGAATCTGTTTTAAGGAAGCGTCGGGCGTGACTTGATGCGGTTTTCGTTTGTTCGAATCATCTTATTGTAATCTCGTTTTCTTTTGTTTTGATTGTAATACGATTTCTTTGTAATTTTCGTATCATGTGTATTATTTAACAGTACTATTGTATAGTTCGGTTTTCCTATTAGCTCCTACGGATAATCTGAGCCGTCAGTAAAAAGCAATTAGCTTATTTTGTGTAAGAAAAACTAAGAAAGCTAAAACATTTATATGACGGTATTGGAACTAAACTTCGTAAAGTTTATATGAGACTTTGCTCAACTTAAAATTCAAGGCATTTCAACAAATTTCCACCTTGACTTGAATTCTTCCCAGATGCTAGATAACCAGAAAACAGATCCTCCCCGGAAAAACAGATAACTAAAAATTGCACCAGATGTACCCGAAGTACCAGATGTGCTCAGATGCGCCAGAATGCACCAGATGTACTCGAAGTACCAGATGTGCCCAGATAGTGAAACATATGTGCCAGATGTACATGAAACGTGAGATGCACGGAAATGACATATGTGGCTACACGCCAGATGTTGCCACCACGAGCGACTAACCCAACTCTGAACATTGGTAAGTTCAAACAATGTTAGAGCTTTCTCACGAGGAACACGACCGTAAACATATCAATGGGTTGTCTGTCGTACTGCTTTGTGTACCTTGATTTAAGTAAGCGATGTGTTTGGTCCTCGTGATGAACTTGATCGCTTCAATTGACATGTGCACAGTATCAGCGATAGCTTGGTCATGATGTAACCTCAGAGTAGCTAACTAATCCTCTCAACCAAATCTCCTCTTTATGACCCACGTCAAGTCATATACTCTGCTCGATAGTAGACAAAGTCAGCATGGAGTCTGAAAATAACCTCGACTCACAACAAAACCACCGAGTGAACACGCCTTGTCGTCGATCTTCTATTGTCCCGCATCTCGGCATAGTCGAGAATTAGAATATGCGAGAAATAATCTGTGACTATCGCGCGCAACTAAAGACGCATCAGATGTCGCCGATATATCTGAATATTCTATTAACGCTTGCCCGATGCTCACTTTCCGGGCGCTCTCCCATGAACACACTAATACTTGGCGGCAGCATGTGCAAGATCCGGTCTAGTCACGAGACCATAAGCGTACATTAAGCTTCAAGCTACTTATTTAGCGAGACACGAGACATGTATTCATTTTCTTAGTGACTTAGGTGCATATGTCCGTTAGAAGCACTAGGAGTATCGATAGGCTTTGCGAGATGCTATACCAAATCTTATTAAGGAATTTTCTCAATGTAGCCATGTGACAAGAAAGTTTCATCGACTTCTATCTATAGATCTCGAATTCCTAGAATTTTATTGGCCGCCTAAATCAACTTCATATCAAACTTTACAGGTAGTCCATGACTTTTGAATGATCTGATACCAAGTAAATGAAGCGACTCATCTTGGACCTTGGACTCTGAAATATCAATCTCGAAGCATGTAGCTATCAGAAACTTCTTGTACCATTTCCTCGGAGACTACTTGAACCATACAAGATTTTCAACACGCAAGCGTAGTCTTCACTTTTCGGGTTCTTGAAACCGTTTTAATTTGAATTGATAAATTCTTCTTCCAAACTCTCTCCATGTAGGAAGCTGTCTTGTCTTGTTCTTTCCGAGCTACAGAAATGCGATGTGCGAAGCTATAGCAAGAAGCATCACGATGGAAATATGTCGACTATAGGTGAGAATATCTCATTGTAGTCATTTCGCTCTACATTTGACCTCTAAAACAACTCGGGCCTTATCATGATCCACCATTTGGTGTGACCGCCTTTCTTCTTGAACAACCATGCAGTGACAATCTTTCTTCTATTTGGTTTTGCTTGACTCAATGCGATTCTTACGAAGTGACTCCATTTCATCTTCCGTGGCCAAGCCATTGGTAGGCTTCAGTACCAATAACGACAACTTTATAAAGAACTGTGTGAGGGCCAATTTCCTCTGCGACACAGCAAGCAAAGATCGGCGTATCACCGTACCCATTACCTCGTAGGAGGTACTCCGTAGTTAAACTCTTGAGGCGTCCCCAGAATAGCTACGATCTTCTACCGAGATTGGAATATTTGATGCATCGCCTCTGAATGTGATTGAGATGAGTCATCCTTTACCTCATGGCCCAGCCTCAGTCCTTTTGCTCGCACATACCGGCGCCATGCCCGTCTTCCTTGTCGAAGTCTTGAAGTTGGGTTAAACATGGAATTTTCATCAAATACAACATTCGCCTTTCGAATAGCACTCCTTTAGATGGTGACCCAGGCTTCATAGCCTTCGCTCGTCACCGTAGCCTACAAATACTCACTTAGTTAGGCTCTGTTCCACTTCATTCGCATGATGGTAAACTATGCGACCAAAGCTCTCGAGCTTGAGTAATCAACAGATTTCCCAGACCACATTTCATAAGGAGTTTTCAAAATTTATGCTTGTGTGCGGACCTTCAGTTGTCGAGATAACATGTTACTAACTATCGACCCAAAACTTTCTTTTACAGTCGGCGTTAGAGAGCATACATCCCAGCCATCTCCGGAAATGTGGGATTACCGTATGCTCTGCATTACCAGATGCAGCGGGGTGTGTACTTTCATTTATATAAGTGTCTCATGATTCCCTCATTCTTACCAAAAGCAATCAAACTCAAATGGCGAAATTCCAAACCATTGTCATTACCGACTGTTGATCTTCTTCTATCTGATTTTCCACCAAAATCTTCCACTATTTGAATTGTTTGAAAGCGTCGCCTCTGGCACCATTATGAACACCCAAGTCATCCTCGAGTAATCATTAATCAAAGATAAAAGTATATGTGACCCGCCAAAAGAATCCAACACGTGAAGGACCCCAGTAATGAATTGGATGTAATCGAAGTGTCTTTGGTCATATGAGTTGCTTTAGAAAAACTTACTTCGATGTAGCTTCCCAAATACACAATGTAAAACCGAGATCTCTGACACCATTGCCCGGCCTAGAGATTATCATGGCTAAAATTTACATCCCACATAGGTCGTATGCTGAGCCTCGTATACTCTGACTTCGTCGTAATAGCTTTGTGAACCTCGAAGAAACAAGCTGCCCGAGTATAATCACTAAAGCGTAGCACCTTGCGAAATACAAAGGTACCCAACAACACCTTTCAAAATCACTTTTGAGCTGTTGTGAACATCACAGACTCTCACATTCGCCTTTGAGGATTAAACTCGCCTTTGTCTAGAAGATTAAGAGATATAAGATGCCGCCCGTATGTGTACGTGTCTCACTTGTCGTTCAAAGTGCAAAAGCTTTCCATCATGAGTTAGCTTGATTGAGCACTGTCTGACAACATACAAGTACTTGATATTGGTCATGAAATATTAATCCGTAGGTCGAACCATTCTCCCTCGGACATATATGATATGAAGCCTCGAATCCCATAACCCAGCGCATCGGTGTGTGTGTGTCATCGGCAACTAATGCGATATCCTCTTGGGACTGAACCATCCTCTACAACATGACGGTCTCGATGGATTACCAAATTATTAGATTGCCTGCTTCTTCAGGACAATCAACTTTCAGTAACCTTACTCACTTCTGAGTAGTTACGTATATCTTACAGGCCGGACCCGCTTTTGTATGGTTTCTTGGAAAACTTCTTCTTTCTTGGTTACCATAACTACGGTGTTATTGGTCATAGACCAACAACGATTATCCCGAACTAGGACCCTTCTGATATGTATTATTTACCTGCGTAGAGACCCAGGCTAACCACTTATAGAGATAAAGAATTATTTCCATTTATCATTGATTCTCTAAAATTCTCATATGATGGAGTAATGAGGCTAATAATATCAATGGAAGTCCTGTCATCAATTTTATCCACCGATAATGCAATCCCCAATAATAATATTGAATTTAATCGATCACAGATGATGCTTTTCGAGTTGTACGCTTCACTGCGTCGAAGGCCAAACCGGCGGCGTTGCTTGAAAAGCTGACTTGTTGGTTCAGCTCTTGATGCGTGTAGAGACTCTACAGCTTCTGTGCGCTGACGATAGTTGTGTAACGTTGGGGTGATAACGGCCCGGCGTTGAATGTGCGCCTCACTCGGAAGTGCCATATTTTACTGAGATAAAGGTTGAGGCGTTAGGCAGCAGAGGTCTTGCAGCCGCTACCGTTCTTGACCCCTAGCGATTTCTTGTAGTAGCTGTCCTCACTGTGAAGCCTGGCCCAGGACTTTTCTGGCCCAATCTTCGTCGATAGCAGCTCTTTATACCAATTTATTATAACGAGAGCGTATATAAGATTAAGTAAAACGAAAGAAATAGATTTTGCGTGGTATCACTAACGATGTGTTAGGACTAATCCACGAGCAAAATTCACAAAATTTATTTATATGATGGGAGGAATACAAAATTTAATAAAATAGTTTAGGTAGTATAAGGCGTCAGTAAAATCATTGTATTTAATTCTTGAGCTTAAGAAAAATTAATACGTTATATAAAATAGAAATATTGGCTAAAAATCATAAAGAAAGTTTAGATGTAGAACAACATTTTAAATTGAGCGTTTCAACACTTCTTCAAGTTTTTAACGAGTACTTATAGAAGCATAAAACTTATTAAGATTTTATATAATTGTACAATAAAACCAATGTCACAAGAATTCAATGGAAGTTATCAAAATTACTTAAATCTATCAAGCCAAAGGGACTGGATACACCAAGGGAACATGGTAAGAGTGCAGCCCCCCCTACAAGAAGATCCGCCACCAGAATATGATGCTGCCGAAGGGATATTGACTATGAACTACCCATGGGATTGTAAAGATACTAATAATGATGTGTTAATTAGTCAGATCCACTCAAACCATGGATGGTCACACAAGAATCGAACTCAGGCCGAGGTAAATATTACTAAATTCAGGCAACTGTGCATCGATAGCTATATATAGAAGTTTTAGAATAAAATATTTCAAGAAAATACTGTAGATTTAGTTTTTTTGTTTATTGATCTTCATGCAGCTTGCTCTGATGAACACTACCAAAGTATCTTCTCTTCCTCATCTTCGAGAAAGTTATATCAATTCAATAGACCCTCAATTTACTTGGGGCTTTTCAGGAAGCAACCTTGTTGAACATGAGGGTATCAATAGAATTGGAAATCTCATAGAAAGTGAAGGGCTTTCTTTATCTTTATCCTCCAAGTTTGAGGACTTAAAGATGAGAAATGGAACTTCTGGAATATATTCATTGATGAATGAAGAAATTGTATCCTTAAATAATAATCATATTGACCATCAAGAAGTTATTCATGTTGGATATCCAGCTTCACAAAGTCTTGGATTATTGAGGCATTCAAGGTATGTGAAGGCTGCTCAAGAGTTGTTGGATGAGTTTTGTTGTGTTGGGAAAGGAAATTTCAAGAATAGTACTAATCGAAGGGTTAAAAGAGATGATGATGAAAACCCTAATGATAATGGAAGTGAATCTTCTTCTTCCTTGAAGGAGCAGCAACCATCTTTGTCAGCCTCTGGAAGGAGTGATTATCAGAGGAGAAAAGCCAAGTTGATATCTATGCTTGATGAGGCAAGTAATTATTATCATCTCCCATTTCAACTCATTTATTAGTATGTAACTACTATATGTGAAAACAAATCTATTTAAATCTTGAAAAATTACGCCTAATGCTCTTGCAATCATATTAAGATATTTGGATTAGTTAGTAGATTAAATTATTATGCTATTATATTCATTTATCTCATGTTTCATGTCTAATTTATGATTAAAAATAGCCAATTGGCTCTAATAAATGGTATGACCAAGATCATGAAATTAATTTGACCATTTTTACCTCGTTTATCTATTCAACGATATAATTCTATATGTGATGCATATATTAAATTGATTAGTCGCATGCATTTTATAATATTTTCGATTTTAATCAGAAGGTTGAATAATCTTCTATATGTATCCGGCTGTTTCACATATTTAATCCTTAACATTAAGGAAGAATAATCACTAGACTTGCTACAATTTCATAATTTATTATTATGACCGTGACATCTAAAGCTATGTACGTGAAGAATTAAACTATGAGCTACATTTTGATGGATATAATAAATCTGCAATTTATAATTATTAAGAGAGAGAGAGAAAGAATTTGCAATTATTCTAAAAATATTCTTCTACTTGAATTTAAAGAAAAAAGGCTAAATAAGCTAGCCTGGTCACTGTTTAGCATCTAAATAAAGCAGGCATATGCTATTATATCGAGTATATTTGATGTTAAACAAAGAGCGAGGGTACGTATATGAAGGGGACAACGCATAAAATAACTGCTAGGATTAATGATTGATATTACTATTACGGAGTATTATTATTATAGGGAATGATATATATGATTATGTGTGAGCATATCAAACAGCCCTTAATTAACAGGACAAGCTTCTTACTTGGGGACTTGGGGTACATGTCCAACTAAGGGAAGACATGCAGCTTTTTAGGTTGGAACCAGCATACAGTATATAGAAACTTTTAAGAGATCGACTATTGAGAAATATAGATGCACCAATAAAAGTACTGTCCTATTAAAAATTTAATTATCAATTTGATCCATGTTATAAATATAAGGATCATCTTAATTTTTGGTAATAAACTAATAATATTATAAGTTTAGTATGGATATATAGTGTACATACACAAGGATATAATTTGGTCATTCCGTTGACTATTAAATTGCGCGTATAATAAATCACAAGACACGTTTAGATAGAACGATTCCGTTCATTTGAACATGAGGACCAAATTACAATATATATCATGTACATTATCACATATTAAATTTGGAATATATATATATATATATATATATATATATATATATATAGGTCATTAATTCAAAATCAAATTCATTTCTCATCTCATATTTATAACTAAAATCAAATTAACAATTAAAATACATTCTTACTCCAGATCGAACTACATAATCCAATGATTTTATTCCAAACTATATGACTATAGCCAGAGCAGATTTCACATATCCAAAGCAATATTTGTTTAAAGGACAATTTTACCCCTACTAAATTAAGTAATATGGTATTATAACTAAATGATTGGCGATTCGCTTCACATCAATAAATTCTATTGTTTGAATATTAAACACGTTAATAAAAAAAATTGATAATATTTGTTGAAATGTAACAAAATTAAATAGAGATAAAATTATCTTTTAAATAAATATTAATTTGAATTTATAAAAATGATTCTGGCTATACATTAGCCTTCAATTATCAGTATTTGTAGGTTAGTTATTTAACTAAATAGTGGATACATTCAATGGTTCCATGACCTGTCCAGCCAGTTCATCAGCTTTTGATTAAAATAGTTAATAAGGCCTATTATAAGTTACATACTGCGTACCATACTCATTAACTTTGAAAAAAAAAAAACTTGCCTTAAAAACCTAGGTTGATTAGTAAATTGCTATATCATCTTTAAACTCAGAACATACTTCATATGTCCATCTTCAATACTAAATCGGGCTTCTTTAATTTCTCCTACTTTCAATAATTTTATTGTCTTAATTGATTTTTACCTGAAGTTACAGATTATATATTACAAATATAATTAACTTAATATAGAAACATGCAACAAAGTACTAGTATGTTTATTACTATGCTAAAAGGAGGTAAGCTGGAAAACATGCAACAAAGTACTCTTATAATGTACCCTTAATACCTTGTCAATTAATTCTCAACTTCTTGCTTTAATATCTCAGCTTATGATCTCAAACAACAAGAAACCAATAAAGTCAAAGTTGAACAGTAACTACTCCAACACAAATCACAAACCAAACAATATATGAGTGCATTATGAACTATATAAATTTAAAAAGGCAATGAACGCTCACTTGATTTGTGACACTATATGGATTTAAAATCCAAAAATCCATGCAAAAATACAAAAATTTCAAATAAAAATAAAATAAGTAAAATTCTCCGGTCTTCATATCTATGATTACTTCAATTTTTTCAGACCAATCACATTTGTAAAAAATATTACAATCTTTAAACTAGAGAACAATACCAGTTTCTAAGTTAAGACACAAGTTATGCGAAATAAAATACTTCAGACTTTGAAGTCATAAAGCAATAAAATATCCGTTGCTAAGTGATATACTGATAAACCTTTTCAATAAAATCAAGTTTATTATGGTTCAGAAATAACACTCCAAAAAATTAATCACACAAATCATAATTTAAACATGTAATTTCAACAAAACAACACATTATTTAACCAAAAATCTCAACAAATCATAAATTATCAATACATAATACAACTTGAAACTATGCAATTTCTAAAATTATTATTTAAAATTCATATACTACTAATTGAAAGTTGAACTACCTTTAATCAATTTATTTATTCAACCAAGAATAAAATTGTAATTAAACTTTCATATATATACTACTTGAAACAAGAATAAAATTCATATACTACTAAGTTAAAATACTTAGAAGCGTTTCATTATAATTATTGCTGCTAAAGTTCATTTGAAATTTTGAAGTGTCCTCTTAAGTTTCATTTTTTAGTGAAATATACATTTGACTAAAATTAAATAAAATAAAAATGAAGTATAGATAAATAAAAAATTAAAAAAAATATCAAAATTAGAAAATATACATAAATAAAATGAAATATACAAATAGGAATTAAAATATATATATATAAATATACCCAATTCAATGGATAATTAGATGGAGGAGGCCCGGGGAGGGGAGAAGGGACGAGGTGGTGGTAAATGGGTGGTGGCTCTGTGGGTGGGGGCCGTGGGTTTTTAGGGGGAGGGCGAGGACGGAGGAGGAGGATGGAGAGGGGGCTGTACTTTCGGTTCATTATTGGTTAGTTTTAATTTTTTTATTAATTTTATTTAGAGGGCGCTTCTTTTAGCGTTCTAAGCGTCCTCTAAGTTTTTGGCGCCTTTTAAGTATTTTTTAGAGGGCGTTTTTTACTAAGTGTTATTTAAGTAAATATCCTCTAAATATTTTTTTTGTAATAGTGTTTATTGATTTATTTATGGAATAGTACCAGTATTGACTATTGATTTATTATTTATGGAATAGTACCCAGTATTGATTAAGAAATATTATAAGTAACATTATTGAAAAGTTGCATTTTAAAATAGGGGTTATCATTAAAGTGAAGCAAATGCTCACTTTTACCGGAAAAGGATCGTACATAGTGGCTTCTTTGTCGTCTAGCTTCTTATATTTCACGGTATGGTTGTTAATGGCTATCTTCTTTGTCGTCTAGCTTCTTATATTTCATGGTATGGTTGTTAATGGCTAACATTTTCAAACATTTGTTCTAAGTTTGCACAATAATAAACCTCTCGGGCTATAAATTTACAAAAATCGAAGTTTAATCATCAGAATTTGCAATGATACATGATAGTTACTCCGTACTAAAGTTATAAGTCGGTTGTATATGTCATAGTATATATATAGTTCCGGGATTGTCATTACATCAATCCTAATTCAGTGGATTGTTTATATATATATAGTTTATAACCCTAATTATCAACTATCATTGCACTTTTACAAACTCTAGTACTCCGTAGTAACTACTAAGTCTAGACATTTACCAAACTCTAAGGACTCTTTGCTCAAGTAATTCCCCAATTTCGCCCCATCTTACTAAAATCTGAAATATTAACCAGGTAGTTGCAAGATACGCTCGTTACTGTGAGCAAATGCAGGCAATGGAGAGCTCATTTGACACAGTATTATTCTACAGTGCAGCCACCACTTATACAACCTTGGCGAGGAAGGCGATGTCGCGCCATTTTCGATGCTTGAAGGATGCCATTGTAGCTCAATTGAAGCTTGCTTGTGAGCTTCTTGGTGACAAAGATTTGAACACTTTGACAGGGTTGACAAAAGGAGAAACACCAAGACTAAGGTTGCTTGAAAAAAAGTATAGGCAGCAAAAGTCTCTTCAACAAATTGGAATGGTTGATTCTGAAGCTTGGAGGCCTCAAAGAGGCTTGCCTGAGAGATCAGTCAACGTTCTTAGAGCGTGGCTCTTTGAGCATTTTCTTCACCCGTATATTCTATTCCCCTCTCTTTAATTTTCTCAAATGAACATTTTTTATAAGTTACTGAGTATAAATTATCAATTTAACTGGAAGATTTGATAACAGTCGGTAACAAATTTAGTTTTGGTATAAAATAATCATGTTCGTTTTTTTTAAATATTTAAAATTTTGACATATATAATGGTATGATTTTTTATTTGATAAAAATTCAAATTTATATAGATGAACTATGGTTTTGAAGTAATTTAAGTTGATTATTTGGTTTTTTAAAAATCAATAAATTTGGGATAAAAAGAATAGTTAATTAATATCCGTGCATGTATGTTCTAATCAAAATTTGTACTTCTACTTTTTTGTGAATTATATGGTATTTTTGGGTGTGTTACATAAGAATAGTACAATAAGAATCTATGAGTGCCAAGAAAGAGCATAATCTTGAAGATGTAGTGGTGCTGACAAAGTGATGATGACAACTATTCTGATAACTTATTGTATAAATAATTTGTTTTGATGTGATTGATACCTTGATATAATGTGGCTTTTGTGCTAACTCAAAGGACCAATGAGGTACTTATTATTGCAGGTATCCAAGTGAAGCAGACAAGCATTTGTTGTCTCGGCAGACTGGTTTATCAAAAAATCAAGTAATTCAATTTCATTAATTTGTTCATGTTTTCTTACACTGGGTCCAAATTACTGGAATCTACCAATAAAAAAAGGGTCCAAATTACTGAAATTAGTACGAGGTATTAGGAGCTAGTATAAGAATCATGGTAACTTTTTACAATAAGAACTACCTAAGTGATAATGAAAACTTGTGACATGTATGTTATGTTTGTTCTGGAAAAAAAATGTTCAGTTTAATTTTCAATTATTTATAACTTATTGACATGATTTCAATGAACTGAAACACATAATTTTGTTTGAATCAAATTTATCAAATCAATACTAAATTACATTGTTCAAATTAAAATCTGCTCTGCCAATAGGTATCAAATTGGTTCATAAATGCTAGGGTTCGATTATGGAAGCCTATGATAGAAGATATATACCAACAAGAGACAAGATCAAAAGATAACGAACAAGAAACATCTCAACATTTTCTTCACGAGGATAAAGAGACCAAATCCCAAGAGCATCAAATTGTTGTTACTCATGTGACAGCTCAAACTTCAATGCATGATGAATCAAGAACATGTCTTATTAATGACAATACAGGAACAAAAATACCAGTAGCTTCATCATTAATATTAGCATCAGGAGGAAGAAGAACCGAAATGAATGCAATAGAAAGTGACCCTTCACAAAGCACCATCAATTTTTCACATTGTACCACATTGGGAAACCAACAAGAAATTCTGGCCCAGGTTGGAAATACAAATGTGGCTTCCCCTTTTGTTTCATTTAGCAATACTCAAGGTGGATGTGATCAAGTTTCCCTATCTCTAGGGCTTAAGTATTCATCAGACAACATACAAAGGAAGAACCACTTATCATTTAAATGATTTTGGGTCTTATTGAACTAAATACATATGGGCGTTCATGAAAGCTGTAAATTAAATTGAATTATCTATTTGGAGGCTCATATTATAAAGAAGTAATTATTGATTTTGGTCCCGTATAATGCGATTAAGCTGTAGTTTAGTCCTTATAGTTTTCTTTTTTGTTGTACATTATTAATTACCCTACCATTAGAAAATGGGGATGCTAAATACTAATGATAGAGAGGATCAATAATGGTGTGCTAGATTTATTCTTTGATAGGAGTAATTAGAGGCATATATGATTATATTCCAGCGCTAAAGCTCACTAATCATCACTGAACTTTCACTCTAAGCCATTCCATCACTCAATTTTTAAAGTGTTCCATTCCATCACCCAACTTCCGACAATTGGCAATCAGTCCTGACACAAAATTCACAAAACACTAACTCAAGTAGGGTATTTTAGTCAAATAGTAACTTTTTTGGGCAAATGCATACCCTCACTTTAATTTAAAACTTCCTAACTACTACACTTGCAACAGGGGGCAAATAATATTTCACAATAGCTATATTGCTTTAACTACCATTTTTGGAGATTTGACCAAATTTGCCAATTGTCTGAAATCAAAGGATGGAATGGAACACGTTAAAAATTGAGCGACGGAATTGTTCCGAGCGAAAGCTTCACATTTACTAGCGCTTTTAAATTTCTATTCCAAGTAATAAACCATTACACTAATGTTCTTGCAAAGCTTCTACCACTTCCACTAATTAAAATACAATTATATCAGAGATGTTCCGAGGATAAATAACCGCTAAAGAGCTCGGGAGCGCTAAGTACCAACATTCTAGTCTCTTCACGCGAAAGGGTTCGAATCACGCAAGGGTCAATCAGATCAAGTCATTTAAGTAAGCTCAAGTCCCCATCACTGACGGTACATCCCGCAATTTACTTCATACTTTGTAACTCAAGCGGCATGGTAACGTAGGCCCTCAGGGGTCGAGTAATTTCCAACCTTTACAATTATATTGAGACGCATTTAAGAGCGAGCTACGGTCCGTGTTAAATTTCGCTTATAATCCGCCTCGTGAGGAAGCCTACTGCTACAGTCGAATCGGATAGCACGCCGGATCGAGTCCGACGGCCCATCTTATTAACAAATCGGGCTCGGACGGCCCATTAACTTGATATCAAGCCCCTATTCGCCACGACTTTTTAAAGCTTTATTTGCCTTTAACGAAGACAAGATATAAAGCAACTTACTAATTAGTCTTCTATATTATACTTGCTAAAGTAGTCGCATGCTTAAATATATTTGATTTTTCACATTATAATTTGAATATTATAACTGAGCAAAGGTTTGAAAGTTAACAATATATTGTTAAAACTAATAATATTTATTGCTATATAACAAAGTAATAGATCAGATGTAGATTTTTTACTTATATATATTTTACAAGTTGTTTAATGTTACATTTTTCTTACAAGATATTGTTAAAAGTACAAATTCAATATATTACTTAAATAATAAAGTCTCAAGTAACTAAAAATTATAAGATGCATTTAATTATTCATGATAAAAATTAACAAAACTTTATAATCTTGATTCACATCCAAAACTTTAAAAATAAAATTAAAAGGCGGTTTGTCACAATATAGAATATTATTATATAAACAAATTTAATTATTATTATCTAAATAATAATATAAACAAATTTATATATTATTTAATACGAAATAAGTTAAGCAATTATGATACACATATTTACAAATGATCAACATCGCATGCTGCTCGAATCGGGCTAACGGGTTAAGCCCACGACAAATTTCCAATAAGCGCCAATTCGCTTGCCATGTCTAAGAGGAAGATATATACCAAGCTTACTTCCTTATTCAAAATGAATAGAACTTTTTAGAAGCAACTAACATGTCTAACGAGTCTCGGCCTCGTGGGGTCAGTCCGGGGTCAGCCCACTGGGCCTTTGGCTCACTCGCCCCGTGGCCAAGTACAGTTTCGTACCTGACGGGGGCTAGTGGATCGAGCCCACCCAAAATTCGGTGGGTATTCGGTCCGACCTGCCCGAGACCCCTCACTGATTCAACCCAGACCTTTGCATGAGTGATTTGAACCTTGAGCGAAGTTTGCAGTTTTAATCACATGCCAAGCTGATGACTCATAATATGCTGTGATAATAATAAATCAAGTTATTCAGTTTCAAATAATATATAAATAAAAGTATAAGACTCAATAATATATTATCCTTCAAATAATACAACATATTCTAATTAAAAACTATTTCAACATATTAATATATAACTTAGATAACATTAAACAACTTGTATAATATGTTTAAGTAAATTAAAAGAATTTACATACAATGTTATTACTTTGTTATATATCAACAAATATTATTCGTCTATCAATATATTATTTAACTCAAAACTTTATCGATGATAACATTACAAATTATAATATGTAAAATAAGTTATATTTAAGCATATATTAGTTTAACAAGTATAATATGTAACACTAATTTGCAGTTTCTGCTTTTAATTGGCCGATGTATCGGGCTCTTCCACCTCGAGCCCACAAACCTCACAACCACCAAAATTATTTATTTTCGAATTCGACAATAAAAATACAAGACTCACGTGCTCACTGCATCTCTTTAAAGGGTCGTAACAATAGGGGCTCTAAGATTTTAATCTGACCGATCCGACTTGGCCGTTGGCGGACTCGAACCTGCCGAACATGTGATACGGGCCTCGACGGCCCGGCTCCATTTGTTAGACATGTTTAAAGCAAGTCAGCAAACTATGGTTTAAGAGTCATACTAGGCTACTAGCACTACAACAAAATGGGTGGCAGTGCCCAATCAGATTGATAATATTCTTTTATGGTTCACCAGGCCCAATCAGATTGATAATAAGCGACCCAAATTAGTAGAGAAAATTGACAAAATAGAACCTTTGACAAATATATAATTTCTAACGTCCATTTAATTTTATTTATCTAAATATCACTTCTCATGTCAATTATTTAAAATACTTCCTTACCTCCTCCCCACTACCTTCCTCCCTCCTCCTCCCGCCTGATTTTCGAATCCTCCCCCCATGGATTCTTACGACCCTCCCCCTCCCCTATTTCAGGACTTTCCCTATTAAACCCGGCGACCCCCTCCCTTCTTGTAATTTCATTTTAATTGGGGGTTAGGTTATAATTTTCAATTTGGAAATGGGGTCAGTGTGGCTGTTTTATGAGGAAGTGTAGGTTATTTTGGGGTTTCATGGTGGCCGTTTGAAGTTTTGGGTGGGGTGGGGCGGGCAGGTAAGCGGGGAGGGAATCAAAAGAATAGCCAGAATTTTAACGTGATATTTAGATAATTCCAGGAGTGAGAAGTTCTATTTAAGCAAATAATATTAATTGGGTGCTAGAAATGAAAAAAAAAGAATTAAAATAGTACTATTTTGTCAATTTTTTCTAAATTAGAATACTTTTATTTGTTTATGATTGGGCCAATTGGATATATGAAAATGAAAAATTCTTAATGAAACAAGAATCTATTTTGTGTCATTTACTAGTTAGTGCATGTTTAGGAGATTGCTGCATTCAAAAATAAAGTTTTGTTCATCATTAAAAACAAATGTACATCTTTATTAACGAATGAAGAAAGTATCAAAACTTCTACCAAAAAAAGAAGAAAATATCAAAACAAAATATTTCCCATTTACTTTTCTATTAACACGTTAATGGATATCAAAAAATTTGTTAATCCTAATGGTCTAAAAAACGAACCTACAAAATCTTTAGGATAGACGTAGTCTACAATAAAATTAGAAAAGAAGAAATCGAAAGTACAACAAAATCCCTATTTAGCCTCTTCTTTGCAAACCTATTTACTTCCGTATATTTGGAAAAGAAAAGAAAAATAAAAGGTTGTAAAAGTCTTATTATTCATTTTATTTTATTTTGTAGAAGCCAATTAGAAAGAAAAAAGGGGTAATAAAGAAAACACAAATCCGTCACGAACACGGAACTTGAATATATTATTTATCAATTAAGACATATCACGCCATCAATCTGCAGTGAATTTTTTTAATTAATTATCGCGCGAGATATCTAGGTAGACGTTCACACTTTTAATAATAATAAAACCATATGAATCTATAAAGATACTAAAAAACCTTCTTTTTTGTTACAAACCCAAACCCGAAGCTAAAAGCTAAATTATGTTCATTGTCTTCATATGATAATCAACAATCTCCACAAAAAGCCATGGATAATGATTTGTATTTAAGCTCTGATGATAAATCTTTTGATCATGTATATGATTATTATGATGATGGTTATGATGATAATGATGATGAGTTTATTGAAGAGCCTGATGATGCAGACTATGTAGAAGAGCAAGATAAAGTAACTGAGAAAGTGTCGTCTTGTAAGGTAATTATTGTTTATGTAAATTGAGAATTCTTGAAAATAAGACAACCCCATGTGAAATTTTTTCTATGTTTAAGTAAAATTGTAATATTATTTTTCGTGAATTATATATGATGTTTGGAAGTTTTCGTTTTTTAATTTTTTTTTTTTTTTTGCATGGTGTTATGTGGTTGAAGTACGTAGTTTTTATTGTTTTATATGGTGTTTAGGGGTTTAGGTTTGAAGGGGTTTATGTAATACTTCCTTCATTAATAAACGTTAAAATATGAAGGGGTTTAGGTTTGAAGGGGTTTATGTAATACTTCCTTCATTAATAAACGTTCAAATATGAAGGGGTTTAGGTTTGATCGAAGGGTTTCATCTAGTTCTCCTTTTTAACCGTCAAAATAGATAAACGTTAATGTTTTGATTGACTCATACAACTTTCATATGAATCAAAACTATAATGTTAATAGTAAAGTGGAGGTCGTAGTTTTAAAAGTAAATACATTAAAATTTGAAAGTGTTCGATCTTTTAGGGATTAAGGGAGTACAGTAATCAAGTGGGAGTGTTGGAATATGAAAATCCAATAGTGTTGTTGAATATAGTGTTGTTGAGTTATTGAAAATCCAATGGGGTATAATATAATCAATTTCCTTTTGGCTATTGTAGGTGATCACAAAGGAGTCTCTCATGGCTGCTCAGGTTAGACATTGTATAATTTTTATGCAAACATACGATTTTACCCGTTTATGCTGTAAAAAATTCAAGTTTACCTCCTTTTGAAAGGAAAAAAGGAAAAAAGAGCATATATCCTGTGCTATTTGAAATATAAACTTGATCGAATAAGAAGCTTAGATGAACCAAGTTGTGGCTCGAGTACTCGACACAGTTGGTTATTTTCAAAGTAGTAATTTGAACATTTATTATAATCTAAGAGGTAATTGATATATAAGGAACATTTAATTTAATTTAATTGATTCTGTTTTACTTGTTAGTTTCAATTGATGGCAGAAAAATGACTTGCAAAGAGTAATGGACTTGCTATTAGTAAAAGAGCATTATGCACGCACGTTACTCATTCATTTCCGCTGGGATGCTTACAAGATTGTGGATATATTATTTGAGAGGGGGAAAGAGTGGCTCTTTTCTGCTGCGGGAGTCCCAATGGCTATTGATAACAATGTACAATCCTCGCTTTCTGTGGTTGAAGTAACATGTGAAATCTGTTATGATGATGTTCCTGTCGACGAGACTACAATAATGGACTGTGGTCATCGTTTCTGCAACAATTGTAAGCATTTTACTTGATTTGAGTGACTTTTCGACTTGGCATGTTGACATTCTTCGGTTAGGTTCTTTACATTCCAACAAATTGAGGAATTTAGAGAAAAGCCACAGCTATCAAGCCTGCCTACTTACAGAAAAGGCTCTAGCTTGGAGCGTTTTCTGATATACCCTTTCATTCTTATAAGCTAATCTGGACTCCTGCAAAGTTAGTTAATCTGACTGCTTACTTATTACATGCTACAGGTTGGAGAGAACATTTTATTGTGAAGATAAATGAGGGTCAGAGTAGGAGAATTACTTGCATGGCACACAAATGCATGTCAATATGTGATGACGGAAGTATTAGAAGTTTAGTTGGTGCTCAAGATCGTGGTTTGGCAGAAAAGTTTGATCGATACTTATTTGAATCTTATATCGAGGATAATAAGCTCATAAACTGGTGTCCTAGTGTCTGGCATTGTGGGAATGTCATTTTGTTGAAACTGGATGAAATTTCCTCGTGAGGTTGAA
The DNA here is from genome assembly GCA_019722365.1 of Lithospermum erythrorhizon. Classification (NCBI taxonomy): domain Eukaryota; kingdom Viridiplantae; phylum Streptophyta; class Magnoliopsida; order Boraginales; family Boraginaceae; genus Lithospermum; species Lithospermum erythrorhizon. Next base: position 445,378 of record JADFUC010000767.1, on the reverse strand, counting down.
TGTGCATGTGGATTACAGTTCTGTTTTAATTGCTTGACTGAAGCACATTCTCCCTGTTCTTGTCTAATGTGGCGGTTGTGGACTAAGAAGAGTCAGGATGAGTCTGAGACAGTCAACTGGTTGACAGCAAATACAAAGTATTGCCCAAAATGCCATAAACCTGTAGAGAAGAATGGGGGATGTAACTTAGTTACATGTGTATGTGGTCAACATTTTTGGTGAGAATGATTTTCTCTTGATTTACTTATAATTTATTTATTACTGAATCTTGAAAGGTGAACGTATACTAATCACTTATTCATGAACTTTCTATATGTCGTAGCTGGCTATGTGGTGGAGCAACTGGACTTATTCACACATGGAGTAGTATTGAAGGTCATAGTTGTGGGCGATATAAAGAAGACCAAGATAAGAAAGCTGACCTAGCAAGAAAGAAACTTTTTCGCTATACTCACTACTATAGCCGGTTTAAAGCTAATCTTAATTCCTCGAGCAAAGAGACAGAGCTGAAGGAAAAGGCTCAGGAGAAAGTAGGGAAACTTCAAGCTAGATTTCAAACAAATCCTAAAGATTTCAGTTGGGTAGGAAATGGGATCCATCGACTTATGAGATCCAGACGGATTTTAACAAATTCCTATCCATTTGCATATTTTATGTTTGGTGATGAACTGTTAAACGAAATGACTCCGGAGGAAAGACAAATAAAACAAAACCTTTTTGAGGATCATCAGCAACAGCTCGAGGCTAACCTTGAAAAACTTTCAAAGGTTCTGGAAGAGGAATTTTCTGACTATTCTGACGACAATCTATGCAAGACGAAAATGCGCATCACTGCATTATCTGATATGATTGACAAATTCTGCAGAGGATTGTGAGTCTCCAGTTCACTAACACTTCATGATATAGCTAGCATACAATATGGAAGCTCTATTTTCTTATTAGATATCAGTATAAATATTAACTTGTACCTGTTTTTTTCTTATGGTCATAGTCACATAGAATTCTCACTCGGAAATTGCATATTTAAAAGGATCTCATTTTCGCTTGCAGGTATGAATTCATTGACAATGATTTACTCGGTCCTGTACAAGCAATTCATATCGCTCCCTATACGTCAAATGGTGCGGAAAAAGCAGCGACACTACATGGGGAACAGCCTGCCAAATAGGTTATGCAATCGGCTAATTTTTGGGCGACGTGCTTCGAAGAATCTCCAGTCTAGCTCACCTGAAAATTCCAGCATGTGATCATCTTACAAGTCTGCTATATTTTTTCTCATTTTAGTATAGATAATTAATTTCAGAATCTTGTCAACTAGCTCCTCCCCTCTGGGAATTGTTCTGTTTTCAGAAGGGTTACTTTCAATACTGTTCTGCTGATGGCAAGAATTGATCCAACTAATATCTAGCATCTGTAGTTTAATAAATTAAAAAATAAAGCTTAGTTTGGTATCCATGCAACTGAGAACAGAAAGTATAATTTCTTGTAACTTAGTATAAGTGTATAACGACTACAACTCCAAGTTCAAATAATGGGTTAGGTGATGAAGTCACAAATAGGATTTGGTGGACTAAAACTATAGAAACAACCATTCCAAGAACAATATAAAGTACTAGTAAATAGAATTCTAAGTTTATACATATAACAATCTCTCAACATTCCATTAATATGTTGGCAAGGATCATTTTCTGTTCAGCCTTGGTCCTAGCAACTCTAGTTGTCATACTCCTTGCAGTTTTTTCACCATTTCCTCACAAGAATAACACTGGCCCTTATCTAGCCTTGTCCATGTATGTCCAACAACCTCTAGCGTCGCCCTATAACCTTCATCATGTGCCCCCGCCATCAGATGGAGAAGCGTTGATCTTTCACCGCCCCCTCACAGAGGGGCCGGAGGACAATGCTCCAGTAGTCGGGAAAGCTGAAGGCTTCATAATCCCTCTTGAAAATTTTGCAGGCTCAATGTTCAATATCATTTATCTTACTTACCATACACATGAATACTCTGGTAGTATTAGCATACAGGCCAAGAATTTAGCTGATGGGGATTCAGAACTTGCTATTGTGGGTGGCACTGGATCCTTTGCTTTTGCAAAAGGCCATGCAGTTTTGGGACAAGTTGATAAACTGGAATCATTTTTTAATGTGGCTTATCTTATAAAGCTCCACTTGACATTTCCATATGGATCTCAAACGATTCCTGGATGAGTTGATAAGCTTTTGGAGATTTTTTTCTTCAAAAACGAGTAACAAAAATAAATAATTTCTTAGATGAAATGTATTGGTTAGTGAGTCACTAACTTTTTCTTGTTATATCCAAGCTGAATAAAATTGCCACTTTAGAATTCATAACTTTTTCTTGTTATTTTCGAGTAGTTGCAATCACAAAAAGAACAGGTTGAAATTAGGATTTCTACGTTACTCATGAATTGCAATCACTTCATATTTTCATATTCATTCTTTTTTCATATTTTCATATTCATTCTTTTTTATTACATCCGATTGTATTTTTTCACCGTGTATCTTATCACATATGTTAAAGAATTAAAATTAAATATAAGTTTTAAGACATAAAGAGAAACAATCAGTAATAATATCTTCACGATATAGATAATAAATGTAGATATTGTAATGAATCATTCTAATTCAATTAAGAGTCTTAGAATGTAATTTGACTTATGACATGAAAATCATCCTGATTTAAATAAAATTTGAATTATATTTTATTCACCTAAATAAGATACTCAATAAAATGGTTTATTAATAGTGTTGTTATCAGTTTGATTCGGATATTGGGCAAAATATTTGGACCGGACGGACATGAACCTATTATCGGTTTGGTCCGGTCCGGATATAAAACAAAAAAATTGGACCGGAACAGACTCATAGGGGTGGACATTTGGTCTTGTTTTTTTGGCCCGGTTTCAGGTGGGTCTGGTGGTATTAAAAAATTTGGGCATGTTGGGTACGTATTTCGGTACAAATTTTGAGTATTTCGATTCGAATTTTGGGTATTTTGGTCCGGATTTTGGATATTTTGACATATAACCAATATTTCAGGTATTTATCGGGATTATTCCTGTCCCATGCTAGTATTGGACCATAAATCATACTAGAGCAGAACCGATAACCTTAAGGGGTGAGTATTAGCCCGATTTTTTGGCACGAGTTTCAATTCTCCCAAAGTATTTAATGAAATTATTATATGCAAAGAAACAGTAAGTATTTAAATGCTGAAAGTTAGTTACCTCGAAATGCGAGCCAAACACGTGTAAACTTTTCGCGGTTTCCCCGCTTAAACAAAAAAACAGAAATCCAAATATTGATGAAAAACAGATGCAAAAGCTCCCAAATATCGAATTGACCTCCTTTTTTTAAAAATGGCGAAATCGAGCGCAGATGATGATGAATTACGAAGAGCATGCGAAGCTGCAATTGAAGGCACGAAGCAGAAGGTTACGTTATCGATTCGAGTCGCGAAAAGCCGAGGGATTTTTGGGAAGACGGGGAAATTAGGACGTGGTCATATGGCTAAAGCTAGGGTCCTCGCTATTACTAGTGAGTGGAATTCATTTTATGTTCATCGTATAACCAATTGGTTTTAGTACGAGTAACCCGATACCCGCTCGGACTCCAAACCAACCCGAAAGTCCGAAACAATCGGGTAATTAGATAATGTGACCACCCGACCTGGTAATCCGGTACCCGCTCGAACTTTAGATTTAGTATGAAGCAGCATTGGATTGTTAACATTAAATTATGCAGGTCTTCTTATTTTGCTTGATCACTTTTCACAAAGATTGAATTTATATTTAGAAATGTTTGGAAATGAATAGTAGCTCTGTGCCTAAGAGGTTGATGATAGATTGATGTTAATTTATAAGTTCATCACTGACTTATTGAACATGTTCAGAGTTTGATGGTAGTGAGTTTCATAAATTTTGTTTTTGTGAGATTAGGTTAGCTGAATCTTCTTATTTAGCTTGATCACTTATAGAAAAGATTGAAATTAAATGTAGAAGGAATTGAACTTAAATAATACTGTAGATTGAAGTTATTAACTTATAATCTCATCTCTATATTTATTGAACATGTTTAGATTTTGATTTTATTGGGTGTACATTGGGTATCCTTAATTTTTGTGCGATTAAGTTCTCCGAATAATCTTATTTAGCTTGATCACTTCTCACAAAGATAAATCATAGATTGAGATTGTTAGTTTACAAGCTCATAACTGTATTTATTGAACATGTTCGGATTTTGATTGTATGGGGCGAGGGAAGATTAGTGGATTGCTATAATTCTCTTTATAATTATGCTACGAGGTGATACTCTTGTTGCTTTTCTATAGTTAGCTTGGCTCATGACGAACCTATGTATTACAGCAAAAGAGAAAGCTACAAGAACTAAAGCTTTTCTACGTGTCTTAAAATATTCAAATGGAGGAGTTTTAGAGGTAATACTTATTTTTTAATGGCCCGAAGTTACTTATAGACTAACACATTTGATGACTTCAATGCTGAATGATCGTCGAGTCTCAACATTATTCTGCCATGTTCACATTTAGTTGCTTGGTCGAGACTCTAGAAGCATCACTGTTTTGTTTTATTGTTAGATCACTTCAACCTGTTCTTTTTCTTAAAGTGTTTGAACAACAAAATGATTATATAATTAATGAATTGCTGAAATCTGAGAAGAAAGATAGGCATCCAGAACACTTATGTTAATACTCACTGAAATGATACTGCAATGCTCTTTATCTGATAGTTATAGAATAAATCTTTAATCTTGTGGAGCATAGTTGTCACGATTTCTTGTTCAAGATGACAATACACCTATGTTTCATAATTGAAGGCGACGAAGATATACAAGCTAAAGCATCTTTCAAAGGTAGAGGTCGTCACCACTGATCCCAGTGGATGTACATTCATGTTGGTAATGCCTGTCAACTCTATATAAGCCCAATATTTGATTACATACTGTGATGAAGTTGGGGCTAACTTTCATAAAAAATAATTACCAATAATCCGACTGTTTATAGGGCTTTGACAACCTCAGAGTCAGAAGTCATACTGTTACTCCAGCTCAGTGGACCATGCGTAATGTTGATGACAGGTGAGTTAAACCATCATTTGCACTAGAGACGCCTTTTTTTGTCGTCTTTTTTGGCATTTCGCTAATTCCTGTGTTATTCGTTCTCATTTTTTCCATCCAAGTTTTACATGCTGGATGAACCCTAACCCCTTCAAATATAGTTAGCTTTGCAATCAAGTGAAGGAAGAAAGAAGTAGAAATAAAATTAAAATGAAATCTTAAGCTTTTACTGAAAAAATTTATGTACAAATATCACTGCAAATAGTAATTAATAGAAGGGCGCCCTTAATAGAATCGCATCTTTGATTTGCAGTAAAGAGATCTGTAAGTGCTAAAAGATCTAGTTCTTCCCGACCCCATGATTTCTAATTTTACCAGACTTTGAAAGATAAGTGTCTAGTATAAACAATTAAAAAACAGTATGGCATCTATAATTGGGACAGCATTAATTGACAAGGTTGCCAAAAGCCTGAGACAATCCCGACGCCCTACATCTAAAACTCTCCCGTGTGATATTAGTTATATTTATTTTCACTTTGTTTAGGCTTCCTTTGCAACTCTTTGTTGCCCACATTTTCACATGACTCTTCTTTTGCTGTAGGAACCGCCTTCTACTATGCATAATTAACATTTGCAAGGACATCTTGGGTCGCCTTCCTAAAGTTGTTGGCATAGATGTCGTGGAGATGGCTCTTTGGGCTAAGGTAATAGTTTTTCCATTCCCTTAATTAGTTTTGAAATATCTAGTTCATTTTCACACTGATCTGAAAATTACGTCAAATAGGAATGTCCATATGTTGCTTACCAGATAAACTTAACTTGCGTTTGTTATCATATTTTCTTGAATGGTTGGAACAGTGAACCGGGGAATATTACATCTTGTCTCTTTAAGTTTAATGTTATTGTTTGCACAAAAAGCATTTGAATTTTGAATTAAGAACATAGAACATTTCTCTAGTTCTTATTGTTTTAAAGTGTATATATAGCTACAAAATTACTCACTTTTTCCATGAGACCTTTTCACTTAAATAAATATTAAGCAATGTGAAGTATTCTGCTGATAATTGTTAATGAAATATTATTTCAGTTTTGTAACATTATTTGATATTAAGAGTAAAATGTTTTCTTAAGTGAAACAAAAGTGTAACAATCTTGATATTTTGAAAAGGAAAAAGTGCATACATAAAAATTATTATATAGTTAAAATTGACATGATCTATAGAGTGTAAATTTGAGTATTTACTTATGCAACACTCATGTACTTTGAATCCTGACGCAGGAAAACACATCCACGATTAGTAAGCAACAAGGGGACCGTAAAAGTGATCAAGTTGCAGCTGAAGAGGTAGAAGATGATATGAAGGTGACAGTTGAAAGAGACATGGTGTGTCAAGCAGAAGAAGAGGATATGGAGGCACTTTTAGACACGTACGTGAATCTGTGAAAGCAGATTTACCCTGCCTAATTGTCTACATTCATTATTGCCACTTCGTTAAAGAATTGTAGTTTCACACTAGCATTGTTGCCACTTCATTATCAGAAATCCTAATTTACATTTCCATAATCTCTTGGCAATCTTTGAATATTTTGAGCAGTCTTGTTGAGTTGGCTCGTTTTCTCTCTATGTTGTTTTGCCTTAAATTATACATCAACCAAGTCCTTCCTTCTGTATCATTCTCTAATTAGTTCCACTATCGATTGACTTTTTTTGCTGCTGAAAACATGTCAAATGCAGTTATGTGATGGAAATTGGTGAAGCCGAGGCTTTTTCTGAGAGGTTAAAACGAGAACTTCAAGCCTTGGAAGCAGCCAATGTGCATGCCATTTTAGGAACTGAGGTTTTAGTTAGCGAGGTAGGTGTTCAATTCTTTAGGAACTCTAACGAATCCGTTTTGGGTTGTGCTTCCTATTATCCTTTAAAAATAATTCAGTTTTACTTCATCTATTGTTGAGATAGGTCAAGCATTTGGTGTTTCTCAACCAATTTATAATTGGTATGAGTATATGGTAGTAATGACACTGTAGATGACTGTTAAGAAAATAGAGCATTTTTGTCTCATTTTTAATTTTTTGATTGATATTAAGAAAATAATATCTTCATATCTTCAAGTTCCTACCAGTTGCAATTTTCTGATTGTTTTATGAAATATATGATCATGAAAATAACAAGAGATGTACGTATTTATATATTTATGTTGATTATTACAACCTCATGATTGATAATGAAGCATATGGGCTCTATGGTGTTCTGGTTAGCAGGTGCTACAAGGGCTAGAGTCTGCCTCTAATATTGTCGAGGATATGGATGAGTGGTTGGGTATTTTCAATATGAAACTTCGGCACATGAGAGAAGACATTGAATCAGTACATCTCTCTCTCTCTCTCTCTCTCTCTCTCTCTCTCTCTCTCTATATATATATATATATATATATATATATATATATATATATATATATATATATGTGCTGGACTACCGATAGTTGTTAATAGTGAAGCATAATGCACTCCCAATAGATGATACTCCATTTTTATATTGGAAGTTTGCAATTAAGTCAAATTGCAATTCCAAATATGCTGGTTTGATGCTGGTTCTCCTCATACTTGCAGATAGAAACTCGAAACAATAAGCTGGAATTGCAGTCCTCGAATAACAAATTATTATCAGAAGAACTTGATAAACTCGTTGAGAGGTTGCGTATTCCACCAGAGGTACTCTCACGACTTATCTATATCAATAAATCCAAATTAGGTTTGTATCATTTCCCTTGATTGGTTTTGTTTCTATTTCAGTATTCGCAATGCCTAACAGGAGGTTCATTTGAAGAGTCACACATGCATCTAAATATTAGCTCTTGTGAATGGTTGACTCGTGCTTTACATGGCCTGGAAATGCCCAACTTGGATTCTAACTATGCAAAGATGCGAGCTGTAAGCATAGATTTCTTAAGCTGTTTTCTCATTAGATGCTACCAATATTGTGGGAAAATGATCTAAATATGTTTATGTGTCGATGTATGCTGAAATTAGTATGTGTAATCCTGGTGAAAGTGGTTAGTTAGATGGAGGAAAAAAGATCCCATGGTAAAGCATTAATAGTAGAACAGAAAAGGTACTCTGCTGGATATTTTCCATATGAAAGAGGAATTCAGTTTCCATGATTTGCTGCTCCTCCCGTTACTATCTAATTCCTCCAGTTTTCATTTGAAATTTGAGACAATGTAGGTGGTTCCAATAAAAGCCGAGAAAGTATTTTTTTATTTCAAATGCCTAATCTAATATGTTAATGCATGCCTTCACATGCTTCTCGTGAACATTTTGTATATTTTAATGTTTCTTTAGCTAATAGAGCATTTGAGTCTCGCTTCAAACTGCAAATGTGTCTGTTTACTGTGAAATAACCAACTCATTACAGGTAAGGGAGAAAAGGTCAGAACTTGACAAGTTGAAGACTGCTTATGTCCAGAGAGCTGCCGAATTCTTGAAAAGGTTCTTCTCTAGTTTGGTGGATTTCATGTTAAATGACAAGAGTTTTTTCTCTCAGGTACTATTATTTTGCTGCCTTCCTTTCTCTGTTGTTATTTGTTTGGGTTTTGATTGACTTTTAAAGAGAGGACTCTAAAAATTCTTGTGACTCATGTAACAGAAAGGGCAGCTGAAGAGGCCCGATCATGCTGATATCCGGTATAAGTGCAGGACATATGCTCGGCTCTTACAACACTTAAAGGTTCAATGTTTCTACTTCATGCGATTCTCATTTTCTCTACTATTTTATAAACCAAACCAAGCCTTTTCCCACCAATCGGGTTGACTATATGAATATGACGTCTTCATTCAGCCCTGTGTTGGGTCATCCGTCATCCCTTCTGTTAAGCCCATAAACTCTACACCCGGGTGCCTGTGCAGCGGTCCCTGCTCACTTTCCACTGTACTCGGACCATACAACACGTCTCTATGTAGTGAACGCCCGAAAGTTGATTGTTTATGTGTGGTAGTCATAATAGGTCTTCAACAAAGTTTTATGCTGGCTGTCGAGGCCTTACACAACCTTCCTCCTTTACCGGGCTTCGGACCGCAACATATAAAACTGGCGGAGTTCTCTAGTATTTATATTTTATAAAATTTTCTTCATTTCTTTGCACTTGCAGAGTCTTGATAAAAGTTGCTTGGGCTCTTTACGGAAAGCCTATTGTATCTCCCTCAACTTGCTTATGCGCCGAGAGGTCAGTTATCAATTTATTATTGAGCGGGTTTTTTTCTGAAGATTTTAGTTGTCATGTTCCATTGTGCTTAGCTAATACCTTACTTTACTTCTGCATGCCATTGGGTCTCAAGTTAAAAGACCATTTAGAGTGAATTTGCGTTAAGAGTATGAGACTATTATAACACTTGTATTGTGGTAGGAAAATTAGTTGTGACTCTAGCAACTCAGCCATCCAATGAATGAGTCTCTTACAGCTTAACTTTTAGTTTGGGGTTGTTCTGCCACATGTCATTAAGAGACCCATTCATTGGATGGCTGAATGTTGATTCTTTAGTTTGGGGTTGTTCTGCTTAATGAAGTTACAGTATTCTAGCTGAATTTAAAATTTATGGTCATTCTAAAACACGTCGTTTCATTGATGCATTTGCTCCTTATTTCTTTTTATTGATGGTGTAGTTAATTACAATGCAACTAGTTCTGTTTAGGAAAATTTCTTAGTGAGAAACTGGTTATATTAAGAAAACTTATTGCAAGTTAAGTTCTTAAGTTGTGGAGCTATAATTTTTCCCATGTTACAGGCCCGAGAGTTCGCACATGAGCTTCGTAGTAGTATGAAAGCATCAAAATCTCCAGCATCATGGCTCGAAGGTTCCTCGTCTTCCAGTCAAACTGTGGACACATCTAATATATCAGAGGCATATGACAAAATGCTTACAGTTTTCATTCCTTTACTTGTAGACGAGGTTACTATGGACGTCCTTTCTTTGTGAACCCTACAAGGGTGCTTATGCATCTTTTGTTACTCGGGTCTAGCTTACTCTTATGCTCAAGTCAAATCAATAAATGTTAATAAATTATATTGCAGTGTTCATTTTTTGTGCACTTCATGTGCTTTGAGGTTCCTGGAGTAGTTCCATCTGGAACTGTTGCTAATAGAAACAAAGGTGCGGACAAGGATGATGATCTAGGCATCATGGATATTGATGAAAGTGATAGCAAAGGTATTAGATACTATGACAGTGGTCTTAGTTCTTCGTAATTTGGTTTATGATTATTGACAGTCTTGATATGATTCATTAGGTAGCACTTCTGAGCTGGAGACACTGAATGAGTTACTTCATGATTTACTTGATGGAATACAAGTAATTCAATTTATCTATTTCATTTTAGTGGAACTGTTGTTGAGTTTAGATTTTCCCTGAGTTTTGCTTCAGGCCTAAAAACAAAGAGGGATAAGCAGTGATCCTCTCACAACTGAAGTGTTGTTTGTCTGAGGGTGACACTTATCTTTTTCATGTTGAAATTTGTAGGAAGATTTTTATACCGTGGCAGATTATGCTGCGAAAGTTGATCCTTTGCGATGTGTATCAATGCATGGAATTACAGAAAAATATATTCCAGGCCAGAAGGCTGAAGCAGCTAAAAGTGTGCGCGCTATACTTGATGACCTGGATTCCAGAATATCTACTCAGTTCCATCGAGTGAGTTGTTAACTCTTGTTTACTGTCAAAGTACTCTGTTTGTCAATTCTAGAAACTCACCTACTTTACTTTTGAAACATGAGCAGTTTGTAGACGATTCATGCCATCAGATTGAAAAACATGAACGCAATGCTCGGCCATCTGGAGTTCTACCATACATACCGAGGTAAACTGGTTTCACATATTCAAGTCTTCTACCTCACTTTTGTCCTATTTCACGATTTCCCTGAGAAAACTTTTCATTGGTCACCCATCCTAGAATTGCTCGAGGTCAACCACGATTAACCTTGGACTTTCTAAGAGTTGGGTTCCCACAAGAAACACCTTAATAGTATGATTAGTTCCAATCAAATGTTGTTAATACTTATCATGTCACACATTCAAATCTTGGGATATTACTAGTTCCCTTAGTTAAATAAGCAATGTCCGTATTCTGCCAAACCATACCATATCCCAGGACCCACCATTTTTAGTATCTAACTGCTTCTTTGAGATTTCCCAATCCCTTAGCCAAATTTTAAATCATGATGTTATTTACCAATTTCTTACTACACCTGATTGAGTGAATTCTTGCTATTTATCTAATTTGACTATTTCTTAAATGTCAAATGTTTCTGCTTCTGGTTAAGGGATTTCGTCACTCATGTTTGGTCAGTGTCCATTTTGATAATTTATGTTTGAAGATGCTTTTATTGATAATTGCGAGGATTTTGAGGTGACTCAAAAGACATTTGTCAGTCTGGAAATGAATATTTTATAAAGAATACCTAGGCTAACTTGAATGGATACAAGGGGGTGAACCAATGGTACTGATGGTGGTTAATGGTGGATTGATGTTGCTAGCGGTGGTGGAGTTTATACTAAGTTAAGAATCATTGGGAGGTTTTTTATTTGTATATGATTTAGTTAGACAACATGAACAGATACTGTTAATGAACTGACTACAGAAACGATTCAGTGGCTAACATTTCACTAAACATGAAACGTTAGTGATAAAAAAAAGGCCAAATAGACACTGGGACGAGTATGAGTGATGGAAAATTCTTTACCCTTTCTTCATCGTTTTAATTATTTAGATATGGCAAGTTGTCTACCTATGCAAGCACTATCTATTTTATAAGCTTAGCAGATGAATATCTGTTACAGAGTTGTTACTCATATTGTTTTAATTTCTTCTGCACAGATTTGGGTTTCTAGCAACTCGTTTGGAACAGTACATCCAAGGACAATCAAGAGATTTGGTTGATAAGGCATACTTGAAATTAGTAAGTGATTTTTGTTTATCTCTTCCATCAGTGACTGTCACACCCTCATTTCTCCTGTTGACAATAATGGGTGCAATATAATACCAGGTTTCAGTAATGTTTGTGACCCTGGACAAAATTGCTCAAGCAGAACCGAAATATGCTGATATTATGCTGTTAGAGAACTATGCAGCATTTCAAAATAGGTAATTTGATCAGATCTGTCAATTGATTTTGCACTATTTATCGATTATAAGTTAGGAAGTACGTTATAGATAATCATGTGTATGCATGACGCGATGAAGAGTGAACTAAAGATTGTTTATAAATTATTTGCTAGAAATAGTAATTGTACAATTCTCCCTTGTTACCCCCATATATTTGCCACAATTTGATTATTTTAAAGTTGAAAACTACAAGAAAATAATATTGTGAAACCAAGTCTAATTTTATCAATTTTATATTTATTAAATTAGGGAATAAAAATCAATGTTGATCAAAGCTTTTTTGATATGACAATCGATGGAGTCATTAAAATGAATTGGAGGGAGTATCTATGGATCATTTAAGTAACAGTTCAAATTTAGAACTTATCGACAAACAAATTAAGAAACTCATTCCTATGAAAATGGATGTAGAACAACATGATATATAATTTTAATTAGTTTAGTGATAAAACTTATTCAAACTCTGAACAGTAAGTATATAGAAGTTCTATGAACAGATCATGGATGCTTATGTTCTCATAAAAGAAGGAAAAGGCCAAACTTCACTGTGTATGTGTGTCTATATTCAACTATTTTCTTACGATAATTCCATAGTGGTATTGACTGGGAGCAGTTGCATGCAGTCTCTATGACCTTGCCAATGTCGTTCCTACGTTGGCCAAATTTTATCATCAAGCAAGCGAAGAGTATGAACAAGCATGTACACGCCATATCAGTGTGATCATATATTATGTAAGGCATACATTACTCATTATTGCGTGTATTTCTTGTTCTTTTTATAACCAGAATACAAATATGAAGTGAAGTTACTCTTGTTTCTTGTTCTTTTATAACCAGAATACACATATGAACTAAAAGTTCCTGGATTTATTGGTCGTATTTTCCCATTTTCATAAATTAATTTTTTCAGCAATTTGAAAGACTCTTCCAATTTGCTCGAAGAATTGAGGACCTATTGATGAGTATCACGCCAGAGGAGGTATTTTCTGATGCTTAAAAGTATAATGAGAGTATGAAATTCTCAATTGACAACCATAGATTGCTATCTTTGTTCATTATGGTCATTACAGAACTGATTGACGATGAAAATTTTAGTAGACATTTGTTGTCAATGAAGAAATGTTCGTTAGTTTTACTTATAAAGTTGATTTATCTTAAAAAATGTAGATACATTATCAGCTTGGGTTCTCAAAATCGGACTTGCGGAAGGTGGTAAAGTCAGGTTTATCTGGGGTGAGTGAAAGTCTTTGGATTTGTTATCTACAATATCAAGGTTCTGTCCTGAGCTCTTCTTTTATTGAGTCTGCAGGTTGACAAGTCCATCTCTGCAATGTACAAAAAATTGCAAAAGAACTTAAATTCAGATGAGTTGTTGCCTTCTTTATGGGATAAATGCAAGGTATGTGCCATATAATTCTTTGGGATCTGTCTTGATCTTACTATTTAATCTATGCTTAGTCACTGCCCTACATCAACATCAACATCAACATGCCCCAATGCCTCTGAAGAGGCTCTCGTCTAAGCGAGGTAGGGGGGTCGGATAGTATGCAACCTTATTTGTTTATTTGTTTAGAGATTGTCATGTAGTTTACATCTAACTGGTCTTTTGGTTGATGCAAGAAGGAGTTTCTGGACAAGTATAGCAGTTTTGCACAACTTGTGAACAAGGTTTACCCTACTGAAAAAATACCGCCAGTCGCAGAAATTAGTGCCCTTTTAAAATCCATGTAGAGAAGAGTGGTCATATCAATACTGCAGATTTCCGTCTGCTAGAGTTGTCGATTTTGCAGTCCGTAGGCATTTATTCTTTACATGTTGTTAGACTATCTTCATTTCTATTAATTCCTGGACAGTTTATTTATGATATTCATCATTTTTTAGTTAATCTTTTGGTAGCTTCTGAAGTTCCAATATCATAGATTATTCAAAGAAATGAGATTGGGCAACTGTGTAGTATAATTTATGGGAGGAGTTTGAACCTTTGTATCTCTATCGGTGACCTGATAGATATTATTTAATGTAGTTGTATGTATATATCACATCTATGTTCTCACCGGCTTGATAGCCTTCTAAACCATTCCCATGCCATAAAAATATCATGATTTTATTGGTTATACATATATTGCATCAACTAAGAGGATCGTGAAACAAGCTCCATCTACTTTCACAATCCAAAATTAATTTCTTATATTCATGCTTTCTTACCCCACCCCCAATTAACAACAAAATTAAAGGTCTTACGAATTGGTAAAATAAACTCATCCAAAAAAACTTTTATTCCATCTTTAGCTACTAATTGAAGGACGTGACATAAACATCTAACGTGAAAAAGTTCACTAAAATCCAGTTTAATTGACATCTTTAATTTTTCAATTGAAACGTTATTAGCTGAGCAAGATTATCAAATCTAAATCGAAGCAATCTTATTCATACATTTGTAATCTTCGACACGCATTTGTATATCTTTCAACAATTTGAATATTGCTATGTTTAGCAATTGATCTAAAATAAACAATTCACTCAGAAAACCCAATCTTATCAATCCAATGACATGTTACACATATTATATCAAAATCCAAAAGACACCAATATCACTACCAAACACATTTTATACAAGAAAGTCAAAGGGTTGCACCTAGAAGAGTTTTCATTTTTAAAATATTTAAAAGATAAAGTCAAGAAAGAAGACAGCAGATAATGTGTTAGCCTGGGGGATTAACTACTTTTTCAATCCACTGCTGAAACGCCATTCCATCACAATGATTAAAAGGCAAAGAACCACCGACATAAATTTCATAGTTTCCATCCTATAAGCCAAAATATTAAAAAAAGTTACCGCGCTTTGGTATTAATCGCTCGTGGAAGCGAACTTAGACTCTCGATCGAACCGAACCGAGACGCAACTATAAAAAGGCAAAGAACTACCGACATGCTTTTGATGCCATTAATTTAGAAGAACAAATAGCACAACTATAAAAAGGATGGTAGATACCAACCGAGACGAAATCTAACAACCCCACGGATTCGAGAAGGAATCCTTAGACTTCGACGAATCCTTTAGACTTCAATAAAAACAAATAATTAGTATTGCAATTTCTTAGAAAGTGATCGCGAAAATGGTAGCTTAAACGATTGCGAAGCATGATAACGGCTAAACCCATCACGCTTACTTCAACTGGACGCTGACGCGACTCAGGAACGCCAAACATGTAACGCGCGACTTTATAACTTTTAGGTTTCACCACGAACGACCGAATGTAATCATCAGACGTTTTCGCTTGTCCGCTTGTATGGTATTAATTGCTGCGAAACGCCTATCAGATCTTTAAACTACCCATTCGAACTATTAATAGCCTATTATTTCATTAAATTTTATTGGCTCAATTTGTCATCAATTTTCACCGCCATAAACGGCATTAACGTTAAAATTAAACGCTGGACGTTAGTGCAAGGGAAAAATTGTGCAGAACGCATAACGCCTAATACAAATCTACAAGACGCTGGCCGATACACCTTGTGGGACCGAACCCATTGCGGTCGGCATTCTTAATCTGACCGACACGGCCCAGTTCGTTAAGAGGCTTGGGCCGCCAAACATGTGATACGGGCCGCCCGCCTGGTCCTGTTCGTTAGAAAGGTCTAATTGCAATACAATGATGGATGATTCAATATACTATGTCTTTAGGCTTTCATTATATATACAGGCCTTCATCTAAAAATACGGACTGAGCTGTTATACACACCAAATAAGCCGTGCTGATTAACGACTATTTCGCCTCCCTATTTACAAGTATAGTGCTTAGGAAGCCTAATAAGCGACAAAATCACATTTAACTAAAAAGCTTAATCTTAATTTTGGGGTCTCCTTTGTTTAAAATTATACAAGTAAATAAAGTGAAAATTAGGTGGTATTGGTGTAATATTTGGACAACATTAATTTTCCCCTCCAAAGTTGGACGCTGGTTGTCTCCGCCACATTCATTTCCAAGGTACTTTAATTCTTCACTGAGAATTAAGGATCAAATTCAACAAACTTGTAACCTTAATGGACACTAAAAACTATTATTCGAACCAAAATGATCATATTAATGTTAAACTTCGTTAAATACTCTTAAAGTTTCGATACAGTTTTCACCAAATATTATACCACATCGAAATTAAAAACTATACAATCTTTTTTAAATGGAGGGTCTATATGAATGACAAAGGAATTGGGAATGTAGTGTAAATTCTGAGCTGTATTGAAGTATGTTGTTTGCTTAATTTTTCTTTTATATAGTTATGAAACAATAGTATGAATTTTTTAATCAATTAGGCGATGTAATCAAGGTTTTATAAATCAGCTAGTGTTTGCATTATTGATTTTGAGGTGAGTTTGAATTGATTTTAATGGAGGTGAATATATTACATTGTCATTATTGATTTTGTCTTCCAATTGAGCAGGATAAAATCTTAATTTTAAGGGTGCTAGTTCTACATCTGCTTGTGGGTTATGTGAAGGTTTCATGGAGGAATCTGATTAGATGGGTTATATGTAATAAGAGTTAAAGTTGGACAAAAAGATTAACAACGATGAATCTATTGGCAAACCCAATTTGTTATTCGGCCTTGTTATGTACAAATTTTACTTCATCAAGAACAAGAAAATACTACTATCGAGCTTCTGTTTCATCGGTCTTGGTAACCGATGAGTCAAAAAGGAGGTAACTTTGTTTGATTTTTCGTTGTTCTTTTGGGATGGTTTGATGAGCCAAGGATGATAATGTTTAGCTGTAATGGATGTTTGTATAATAGGTGTGAGTGCTATGATCTGCATGATGAACTAGTTCCATACTCTAAGTCATGGTCTTGGCAGAAAGACATTGTCAAAGAGAGGAAAGAATTGATAGCAAACGATGAGGATTTTTCAGACACACTGATAATTTTGCAGCATGACCCTGTTTATACATTAGGAACTGGTAGTTCAGAAGATTTTCTGAGGTTTAATGTGAATAATGCTCCTTTGGATATACATAGAACAGAACGAGGCGGGGAAGTTACATATCATGGTCCTGGTCAGGTAAATTGTGACCTTTAATCAAATTTGATATTACTTTTTGTGTCTAATATATAGTTAATGCATTTGGTAATGAGATTTACTGGGAAATTTGATTAGTTCATGGCTTTTGATCTTGATATTATATATGAATTCTCAGTAGTATGAAGGGGCTCATTTTTCCAAGAAGGGTGAATTGCTGAAGTAATCCGAAACTTATGATGTATGGAATTGTTTAGTCAGAAATTTCATACGAATGCGTTATTATATCCTTTTGTCTATTTCGTATTTAGACTCTCTGCATCCACAGTTACTGACTAATGATGGCCGGTCTTGTATTGTAGCTAGTTATGTATCCTATATTGAATCTGAGATATCACAGAATGGATCTACATTGGTATCTCAGGGCACTTGAAGAGGTGGTGATTCGAACTCTATGTTCAACATTCTCTATCAAGGCCTCAAGAACTGAGGGCTTAACTGGTGTTTGGGTTGGTAAGTTTGTAACCTTTCCTTGACAGTTCACTTTTTCTTTGTCTTTTTCACTCATTTTGTATTGGTAGGTCAAAATCTTAGTATCATGTTCACATTATTAGAAGAAGCTTTCTTTTCTATGTTGTTTTAGAAAAAGGAACTTGAGTTTGATGTCACAAGTGTGAATGCAGTTGTATCCTTACGACATATGAATAGCAAGTCTTACATGTGTGACCACCTCACCACGTTTGTGTTTAACTTCGGCAAAATCTAGAAGATGTTCATTTTATAAATGATTTACTTTTGGATATTTCAGGAGTTTCTTCGATAATATTCGTTTTGAGTCTCCAGAGGCAAGATATAAATCAAGTTTTAAACAACTTCCCATTATTACTGAGGAAATGGACTAGGAAATCTTTAGTGGATTGATGTTTGCTCGTAATCATATTAAGAATCAACAGTTTTATATCTCCTACCAGTTATTTTTTATTTAATTTCAGCATATTCTCTATTCCACCCCTGGGCAACATATATAATTGTTTGATAAGTTTTGCAGTGTTCATACTCCATCTCCCATTCATAAAAGATCTTGATTGTTGTAGTAAGAAGTAAGAACACCAATCCTGACTTCTGTTTTTGCAGGAGATAAGAAATTAGCAGCCATTGGTATTAAAGTTTCTCAGTGGGTGACATATCATGGATTGGCATTGAACGTCACAACAGATTTATCACCATTTAACCAGATCGTCCCTTGCGGTATCCAAGATCGTCAAGTTGGAACCGTGAAGGGGCTACAGTCAAATCCGGTGATGCCTATTGGATGTGAAGCAGATATTGATCATCATACCAATGATAGTAAGCTGATTGGCATGGCATGCAAATCTTTAATCAAAGAATTTTCAGAAGTTTTTCAGATTGAAATGTGCCTTAAACGACCAAATGCTCTTTGGCAGCATCAAGGAGAAATGCAGCAAGTGTGATGCGTGTTGCAGCTGAAATTTTGATAAAAATGATCTGTTTCCTTTAATCATACTTTGCTTGCTTCTGTCATCATAATCTATTGCTTAAAATGTACGCTAATTTATGTGAAATGAAGTAGGTTCGTTTATAAGCAAAATATATGCTCCATCCTATTGAGATTAAATGAGCCAAATATTTATTGTTTGGTTCTAAAAATTAACTCTATACAATTTTTTTTAAGGTTATTTATGAATCAGCACTTGTAATATATTGCCAACCGGTACGTTTACTTTGAAATATAATCAGTCAAAAGCATGCTTTGTACGGACTAGTAATTATTTATAGTTGACTATTTTTAACTGTAAATTTTAATTTTCTTAACAAAAGGTACATCATAAGAAAAAAAAAAGCCTCAAGTCAGACATAAGCATTGCAAGCTTAACTGTTCAATACAGTATAACCTAAATTTCAAACAGGTCACTGATGAGGCCATGACCCAACTACTAGAGATGCTCTCATTTCACTCTACAAAAAGTATTTCCCTGAAACCATTGTTACATCATTGAAGAAGAGATGACGTTCGACAGCACAAAAACCAGAAGAAAACTGCTGCTGCACTCTACACCTTCAGTAATTCTCTGCTACAGGTCTAGAAGGAAAGAGCCTCTGGAGAAACGTAAGGAACGACCAAAGGCAGACGGCACCAAGTATTTGGAAAGTCACTAGCATGGCAACCATAGCACCGTTTCTTTCTATCAGGGCAGGAGTTATAGCTTCCCCCATGGAGGCAAGCATCAACTTTTGAAGGAAGTTCGAAGCTTTAGTCAACTGATATATTCTGTAAACCTGCCCAAACAACAAAATAATAGTTAAGTACATTGTTGGATTTTTCTAGGAATCGATATCGACTCAAAAGCTGATGTACCTCGAAGATAATAGGCACCAGAGGCCAACAGGAAGAGCCACTCTTCTCAAGATACCTCTCAAATGCATACTGAACCAAACAGCCAAGTAAAAATGGCATCACTGAAACCAAGGCTGGTAAACCTAGAATTGGCCAAGTGACATAAACTGCTAAAAGAGGGGCACTAATTTTAAGACCCATGGTAAAGAAGGCAGATGTCAGATATCCCCTCAGGCCTGTTATGAGACTCCACCTCTTTGAACTAAATTCCAGATATGGCTTCTGTACTTGATCAGTCAGACGCAAATATGTTGCCAGTCCAATGTAGAAAGCTACCTCAGACGATAAAGAAATAATAATCTCTGCATAAACATTAAAGAGCATCAGCAAATATTGGAAGTTCAGTACTAGTAACAAAAAAAGTGATAATGACAAATACGCAATCGTGCTAATTGTACATATCTAGTGCCGATGCAAAATAAATCAATGTCTGCATAGGTTTAAAATAGAATTAGCTATACCAGTCTGATGCAGTTTTACATTCGTCAGATATCAATAGATTGATCACGCTAAAATTATCAAAAGAGTAAGCAAAAAAAAATAAAAAATAATGTTCACAAAAAATTGCTAAGATATCCATTTCTGGCGTGCATAATTTATCAAGTCACAATTATACATTCCAGCAGCGTGTTTTATGAGCTGAATAAATATCCTCTTAATTCTTTACACCTTGGTGTGACTTCACCAAGATCAGTCAACATAACAAACTCAATAAAAACTAGCATATGTTCTAAAACAAGTACTGATATGTGCATTAGGTCAAAATACGGAGTACAATTAGTTAAACCTTGCAATGTTGATTATTTATAACGTTCTACCAGAAAACCATAAATCTCTATGACACATTTTGATATAACCAAAGACAACACCAGATCTACATGATTATTACACTTTTGCTAACTAGTTTCAGCTGTCAGATGGTTTGCACAAATCACCATATTCTAACCATAGACTGTTGTTATCCGATCAAACAACCCTGTCTAATCAGGTATACAAGACTAACCTGAGGCTACTTCATTTCTGAACAACTCTTCAACAGTATTGCCAAAGAAGAACAAGGGCATCACCAAGGATGAAATCAACACAACAGGTCCCAATACCCATAGGAACGAACGCGACTCTGGTTTAAAAGGAGCGGACACTAACTGGCTTTCTTCCACCGATTGATGAGTCAATCCTCGAAATGTAACACAACCAGAATTTCCCCGAACTGGCTCAAACCCATTATCAGCAATCCCCCTAGCAGTGCCAATTTCCCTCCCGGATGAACTAGAATTAGCAGCACACTCAATAACTCCTCTATCCAACTTTACAACAACTGCAATCCCCAATATTCAACACGAATGCCCGCATTAACTTTCAATGGCCACAAATTAAAAGAACTAATACATTGACAGAAACTCGAACAAAGAGACAAAAAAAGCACTCCCCCCCTTTCAAAAAGATTTTCCAATGATGGTCGACTCTCTAAAATTTGAACTCAAATATTCGGTCAAAAAGATATCAAAAGATAGCATTTTTAAGGTCCTATACTAATAACATGCTAATTTTGACTCAAACCAATGTTACGTGTCAATGAATACTACAAAGTCTGTTAATTTTGACCATCGAAAATCAAACTGGACAATCTTTTTGCAATTTCAGGAACATAATATAAAAGAGTACACATACATTTGAGCTTCTTCCTTAGGTTGGCAACAAGTAGTTCACCATTCTTGAAACTCCTTAAAGAATGTAGACCAAACTGAACCAAAATTCCAAAAACAAAATAAACATTAATTTTTTTCTAACATAATGGTTCATGAAACTATTACAACCAAAGTAAAAGCTAACTAAAATAATTCTATGTGGACAATCATTTTGGGACATGGTAATTATGTATAAAATAAAATAAAAATGAATGATAAACTTACAGATTGTTTATGAATTGAAGAAATATGAAGGGCAGTTGAGTTTGTGATGCCAAAGCAAGAAGATGGACATTGCAAACTCATTTTGTGTTCGAGGGTTTTACTCTACCTTAAACCCTAAACGCAAATATACAATGGTGAAGCTCAAAATTGCTCAAATAATCCTCCAAGTTTGAAAAATAAAATATACCGAATATTTAATTCTCCAAGTTTTCATTCCTACGATAATAGTGTTTGGAGTTATAAACTTACTACAAAAATAAATTGTTTTCTTCAATCAATGTTACATATTAAGTTACTAATAATATCATAAAGAAAAAAACTCTGTTAATAGATACGGAGTGAACCATAATAAATAAAATTATCTAGTTCTATTTTTAATAATCACAATTTATAAAATTTATAATTTTAATTAATATATAAAAACTTAGATTAGAATCAAAATTATGTTATTAATACTTATCTCAATTCAATTTAGTTGTAATTTTAGCTTTCAACAAATTCTTTAAACCACAAGTTACTTTTATTGCCCACCTTTTATAATACGCCCAATTCATATTATATGAATCATAGTTGATTATCCGTCTACCATATATTGAGTGGTAAATAATACTATATCAATTTCAAATTAATTGACTTTCTCATTTTTCGATATACAACTTTAATCATTAATTACTTTTTACGTGACAAGAGAAAAATTACAAAAAATAATATTACGAATATATTTTTAAAAACAAATTCAACGATATCAATTTTATATTTTCAAATCAGCCGAATAAAAAGCACTTGTTTGCCAAAGTTTCGACACGCAATTCCAAAACGCCAATTAATTCCAAATGAATCGAGTAAAGATATTATACACTAAATATACCAAGTTTCAAGGACATAATTATTAGGTTACATATGAACACTGATTCACTACCAACAGGTGCCAATATGTGTAGAAGGGGATGGAGGTTCAACAAATGTATTTCTTTTGTGGGCAGTGTGGAGAGGAAGCTGTGCACATCTTTCAACAATGTGATTATGTGAAGGATATTTGCAGAGTTAGGTATGCCAGCATTCCCTCATGATTTTGCTATGCCTGATGAACTCTCGATTTTGCAAGCAGCCATGAACAAAAACTCCTTTACTACAAGCAGATGCCTCCTGACGTTGGTTTCAAGTTTAACAAGCGCTGAAGGCTACAAGGTCAACCCTCGACAAGTAGTAGAGTTTGCTAGGAATTTCTTAGTAAAATTTGCTCGTATTGATAGGCTTAATGTTGAGTGTTGTATCGAGTAAAGGCTGGGATTCTTTCATTTCTCATGATAGCTTAATGATCCTATTTGCTGCCGACGTAAAAGGCTTAATTTTAATTTTCAATAAAAATCACGATTTAAATAAAAAACATTATTATGACCACATATAGTGATAATGCAACTTGAGAGCTCAATTAGATGATCATCGAGCTCAAATATAGTTCGAGACTGCTTTCATAAGGATTTGAGTCGAGTATTTTATGTTAAGCATTGATTAAATTTGAATAACATCGATGAACTTTAATTGATCAGTTCAACTCCCTAGTCAAGCCAAAAAGATGCATGATAACGGATATCTGTAAAAACTATTTCAAATGCCCCAATTTTTCAAGTCAAATCGAAATAAGTGACTGATTATGCACTATACATGATCGGTCGTTTTTTATTATATGTTAGAAAATATCCAACTCTGTGGAATTCACCGTCGATTATCTGTCGTGGAAAACGGGCCGTGGATTTATGGAAATATACACGAGCTAGCCCTACAAGAACTCTACATCATTAGGATGTAATAATGCAGAAGAAAAAAAAGTAATAATTGGATGGCCACAGAAAAGCACCTAACCATTACTCCAGTAGTGCCCATTCACTAGCACCTCAATTTCTAGTTGAGAAAGTTGATGTGTGACCCCTAAAATCGAAGAGGGAGCACCAAATGTGCTGGGCTGTTATACACAAGTCCAAACAGTGCATAGTTAGTGTGAAATGACTATTTTACCCTCCTCTATTTGCAAGTATAATAGTTAGAAAATTTTATTAAATGTAAAATATTTCATTAAAAAAAATACTATTTAGGTGTGTGTATAGTGTTGTCCCAAATATGGGACACCATTTCAATAATAATCCCACTTCCCCCTAAGCCATTCTTAACACGTGCTATATTAAAAGTCTCAAGATAATAATGCAAGTCCAGTGGAGATAATCAAATTTGTAGGATTTAGCATTAGGGGTAGTAGACTAATAGTAGCTTCACTAGCTTGTTTCTTTGCAGAAAAAAGAATACCAACGTAGTAATTTGCTTGTATGTGGAAAATGGAACTCTACCCCAAATAGTCGTTACTAATCTTGGAAAATTCATGTGTTGTATTTTGTTAATCAAGAATATAGGTTTTATTTTATTTTATTTTATTTTAATTCTCAACCTCTTTCCTTACATGAGATTCGAATCCTTGATCTCATGGATCAAGGGGTACTAGCTCAACCGTTAGACCATTCAATTATCTCTAATCAAGAATATAGGTTGGTTGTTTTAATAATCAAAATTTGTGAAATTCTATGTTGATTATGTGTCAACAACAGATAGGAAAATGAACCTAAAATTAAACACCATTTATCTTGTTGAACTATAAACCGACTCCTATCTTGCCAATTGAAGTCTACAATTATGATAGAAATAATTCAATACCATACCAAATTATATAATTTCAACACTATACCAAATTATATATACACATAACACACCTTTCAATGAGGATCATATATTATATTCATGCACCTGCAAATGTTGAAGGACGAGTAGGCCATATGAGCTAGGAGGCACCCATTTATCACATTTAAATCACAGACAAGTATCTACTGTACTTTGATAATTTTTTTTTGGTAAATAGTGTAGTTTGGTATAATTGTATATGCATACACATAATTAAATATACACATCAATCCATATTATATTATCAGTGGAGCAATACTACTCCAAGAAATCATCACTATCACTTATACTTCAATATTTATTTCATTGCATCTAACTCTGGCTATTCAAACTCTCATTTCTATTACAAAAAAATGGCTTCTTCTTCTCTTGCTCTTTCTTCTCTGCATATCCAAACTTCACCAATTCACAAAACCACTGATGGATCACTCATAATATCCAAAACAATACCTTCAATGCGCCGCCACATGGCACGGCCTATCTCCGCCTCGATATCCGAAAAACCATCAATTCTGCCACCTCAACAACCTCCATCAAATCAACCAAACAAACTTCCAATCAAGAAAATCCCTGGAGATTATGGTCTCCCACTAATTGGTCCATGGAGTGATAGGACAGACTTTTGGTACAACCAAGGTGGTAATGAGTTCTTCAAATCAAGAATCCAAAAATACCAATCAACTGTTTTCAGAACCAACATGCCCCCTGGTCCATTTATTGCATCAGACTCGAAGGTTATTGCATTACTCGATGCAAAAAGTTTTCCCGTCTTGTTCGATGTCACTAAGGTTGAAAAACGTGATATTTTCACAGGCACATTTATGCCTTCAACAGATTTAACGGGAGGCTACAGGGTACTATCTTACCTCGACCCGTCCGAACCGAACCATGAAAAGTTGAAAAAATTAATGTTCTATCTACTCTCATCTCGACGTGATTATGTGATTCCTGAGTTTGAAACTAGCTATAACAAGCTTTTTAAGAAGCTGGAAAGTGAGATTAGCTCAAATGGAAAAGTCAGCTTTAATGATGCTAATGATCAATCTGCTTTTGAGTTTCTTGGAAAATCATTTTATGGTGTTAATCCAGGTGACACAAAACTAGGTAATGATGGTCCTGGAATTATTCAAACATGGTTGTTGTTCCAATTGCATCCTCTTTTGACACTAGGACTACCCAAGATTCTTGAAGATGTTGCACTTCATAGTTTTAAGCTACCCCCTCTCTTGATCAAGAGCAAATACAATAGATTGTTGGAATTTTTCAATGAAAACTCAGTGGATTTGCAAAATGAAGCTGAAAAATTGGGTTTAGCCAGAGATGAAGCTGTTCACAACTTATTATTCGCAACTTGCTTCAACACATTTGGTGGAATGAAGAAATTTTTTCCCAATCTTATGATACAGGTTTGTCTACCTGAGTTATCTAAACATTTCTGTTAACTTAAGAAACATTTGTTGCAATAACTATTATGGGCAGTCTAGTGATCACGTGATATTAATTGTAATAACAAAGTCTTTTTTGTCGTTGTTTTACTTATTTATTTGTTATATTGAAATGAAACAGGTTGGTCGGGCCGGATTCAACCTACATACTCAATTAGCTCAAGAGATCCGGTCCGGGGTTAAATCCAATGGTGGACAAGTAACAATGAAGGCGATGGAGCAAATGCCGGTAATGAAATCAACGGTCTACGAGGCCCTACGTATCGAACCCCCAGTCACGTCTCAATACGGTCGAGCCAAGAGGGATTTGGTGATCGAGTCACACGACGCGGCTTTTGAGGTGAAGGAAGGGGAAATGATGTATGGATACCAACCATTTGCGACCAAAGATCCCAAAATATTTGTCCGGTCCGAGGAATTTGTAGCGGACAGGTTCGTAGGCGAGGAGGGGGAAAAGTTGTTGAAGTATGTTTTGTGGTCTAATGGACCTGAAACTGAGAGTCCTAGTGTTAGTAATAAGCAATGTGCTGGTAAGGATTTTGTTGTGCTTGTTGGGAGGTTGTTGTTGGTATTGTTTTTCCTACGGTATGATTCTTTTGAGATTGAGGTTGGTACTTCGGCTTTGGGTTCTGCCCTTACCGTAACGTCTCTCAAGAGGGCTAGTTTTTAGAATATTTGATAATGGTGGATTATGGATGTCTTGTAATGTGATAATGACACTTCACTGTTTTAGAATGAGAGTTTAATTGTTAGTTAATACTTAAGGTTTCCTTAATTCTAAGGGAGTTAGCCTCAAAAATGAAACTCCAAAAAGAGACTATACTTTGACTAGTATCTATTCTATACGATGACCGATTTTTCAGAAATTACTGAGAATACTGGCTGCACTCATGGGCTTCAATTATCCTGACCTTTCAATATTTTTAAATAGTTTCTAAGTTGAGATGGTCATGGAGGTAATCCCAAGATAATTCGCCACACAGTATTGCGCGAGTGAGCCAGAAATGGTTCACATAAGTATACCCGAAAGATTGCCGCCCGAAATGACAATGCATATCCGACGATCAAGCTAGAACGAATGAGTGCGAAGTTGGTAATAAATACTGAGGGGCGACAACACAAGATTAACTTTAATGGTTAATGTCGCAGATTTATAAAAGATCCTGAAATTTCTTTCCAATACCCAACCGTTGAATTCATTTACACGCCCTGCATATCCGAAAAGGATTTTTGGGGATCGATTCGGACTCTGGGCCCATTAACAACCTTTCGTAGGGGTCTTCCTGCTTAATAAAAAGGCTAAGCATCACTATATATGAAAGTTCCCAAGGATCATACTATTCGTATGCCTCAAACGCTCAATAAAACATACTACACACACTAATTAAATGAAAGTTATTTTTAATACATGATATTTTTCAAATTTGACACATAAAATTTTACTATAAGCTTAACAATTATTACCAAAAATATTTATAAATTAGATTAATTTTTTCAATTAAAACCAGTTTTTTAAAATATTAGTTTTAAGATTTTTTATTTAAATAATTTTTAAGATGCATAAGTATTAATTGTGTCCAGATAACTAAGTAGTAGTAATGCAAATGAGGGGAAGTTATAGTTGAAAAAGGGATGTTCATACTTGAATGAAAACTTGGGCAAAATCAAATAAACAATACGGAGTATACTCTAGGACGGAAGGAGTACTAAAATACCATCCTTATTTAATGAATTCTACAATTACTAAAACTAAAACAAGATGAGAGCAACATATGGACTATCACTAGCTTCTTGTAATACTAATACTAATTTGCTTGTGTTTTGGTGTATGTTAATGTATTTATTCTAGGTCGAATATGGGTATATAACTTTATAACAAGGGGGGCATTGCTTTTTTATAGCTTTTGTTTTATTCCTTTTCCTTTATTTGGACTGTTGGAGCTCAATCATGAGAGCCTGAGGGGCACTCAGCTTCGAAGATATTAATTCAAGGTAGGTTGTGAGTCGCACTCAAATGAATATTGAAGATCAAAGGAGAAACCTAAAGATTAATTTAATGTCAGAAATTTGAGTCCCTTAAATGAAAAATTGCAATAATTGGAGGCAAAATGAAATTAAGCTTAACATCTTCTCCAAAATGAAATTCCAAATATTTCATGTGTATTCTTATTCTATAAATATATAATGCCTAAGAAACCGGGTAGTAATAACTTGGGAATCTTGATGTTATGGTACAATTTTTTAGTAGCTATATCCAATTATCCATAGCCTTATATAACAGAATGGCAAATCTCTCCCGCCTTCATTCTTTTTCTATAACTCCCCTACAAAATCTCCTCTCCACATTTCTGTTACTCTATTCCTCTCACCCCTCTATTTTTTAGTTTTCGTTTTAAAAAACATCCCTCCTTCAACATTTCCATGTTCTATCCTCTCAATTCCTTGAAATATCACAACATTTTTTCCCTCTAGTTGTTTTATCATCTCAATATATGAAACTAGAGGTCGGAATCAAAAGAATCCATTTTCCCTGATCCAAACATGGCTTCGACGATGAATGATGAGGAATTCGGAGGGCGAGCCAGCAATTTTTCAGTACATGAAAATGCTAATAATCGTATTAGTTGCGATGGATCACCTATGTTGATGTCTCCATGGAACCAAATGAACCCTTTTACACAATCTGAATGGTCTGTTTCTTCTCAGGATATTCCTCAAAATGGCTTGATTGGCTCTCTGGTTCGTGAGGAAGGCCATATCTATTCTTTAGCAGCTAATGGTGATCTTCTTTACACAGGTTCTGATAGCAAGAACATTCGAGTTTGGAAAAACATGGAAGAATTTTCTGCATTTAAATCAAACAGTGGTCTTGTGAAATCTATAATCATATGTGGCGAAAAGATATTCACAGGTCATCAGGATGGAAAAGTCCGGGTCTGGAAAACAGACCCGAGGGATCCTAGCGTCCATAGACGTTCAGGAACTTTGCCCAAGGTCATGGATATCTTAAAATCTTCAATCTTGCCTAGGAATTACGTTGAAGTGAAGAGGAACAAGACGGCTCTTTGGATCAAGCACTGGGATGCTGTATCTAGTTTGAGCATGTGTGAAGAACATGGATTTCTGTACTCTGCTTCATGGGATCGGACATTTAAGGTTTGGAGGATTGAAAACTCCAGATGTTTGGAATCTGTCAAAGCCCATGATGATGCAGTAAATGCTGTCGTGTCGAGCGTTGATGGAATGGTATACTCCGGTTCTGCTGATGGAACAATAAATGTGTGGAAAAGGTCATCTAGAGGGAGAGCTGTAAGGCATGAATTAGTACAGACGCTTTTGAAACAGGAATGTGCTGTGACAGCTTTAGCAGTTAACGCATCTGGTTCGGTTGTTTATGGTGGTTCGTCTGATGGATTAGTTAATTTCTGGGAACGTGAGAAGGAAGTGATGACTCATGGTGGAGTACTTAAAGGGCACACCCTAGCGGTTCTCTGCTTGGCGGCCGCAGGGAACTTAGTTTTCAGTGGATCAGCTGATAAGAATATCTGTGTATGGAGAAGAGAAGGGAATGCTCATAATTGTCTGTCTCTGTTGACAGGGCACACCGGACCAGTGAAGTGCTTGGCAGTGGCAGAGGACAAGAAAAAATCAACCGCAAATGATCAACGATGGGTGGTTTATAGTGGAAGTCTTGACAAGTCTATAAAGGTTTGGAGTGTTTCTGAAATGGCCCCTGATTTGCAGCAAATATCTATGATGCAACAATCAGCAGGAGGGGACTTTCCTTGGGGACCAATGCCATCACTCAAGTATTGATAGTTTAACAATGCTTAGGTTTTTGTCTTGATTGTAAGAAGAAATTTTGAATCTGCCAATTACGAATTAAGTGAGATACATGCAAGTATGTTTCAGAGATCTATATCCTATACAATATAACCAAATTATTCGGAAATCTCTCTTTTCTGCATTTTCTTTCATCCTAAGAAATCTTCAGACAAATCAACATTTATATCATCAGGAATTGAGAAATGGTTAAAAAAGTTATATACAAATCCAAATAATGAAGTCTTCCAAATATTATGGAAGGACTTCGACAACTCATAGAACAACATAAAAAGTATATATTGTGTCAATCAGAGAACGTACGATAATGCCTCCTTGTATGTGGATCTTCCTTTGGATTCAAGCCTTGCATGTATCCACTTCTACTACCAATAGACTCCACGTCAAAGACCCGGGGTACAGATGAACATCCTTCTAGAGTTCCGAGGACCTGATAGTTGAACAAGGAATATGTATCAGATTGGCAGACTCATTAGATTCTAATAGGGAAAGCTGATTTTAACTATGAAATTAATCAAGTAATATTTTTAGAGGAATTGAGGAAGACAGCATATATGACCTTGGACATTGAGGGTCTCAAATCAGGATCTTGCTGCAGACATAGTACAGCTGCTCTATACATAGCTTGTAACTCATGAGGCAAGTTTACCGGTTGGTCTGCCAAGCAAGGATCAAGTACTTGATTACTATGCTCTAGACGACGCAGTTGTTCCAATAAAGAAAAAGAATACACACTGTCCTCATTGTGTGGCAAACGGTAGTTTTTTCGACCAGTAATCAATTCTAACAGAATCAGTCCGAAAGCATATGCATCAACTTTCTCAGTAAGTTTTCCACCACAAAAGTACTCGGGTGCCAGATATCTAAAAAAACATTACATGAATTTCTAATCAAATAAAGATAATTAACTAGCTAAACTAAAAAATATGTTATTCTTAATCAAATAAAGATAATGAACTTGCTAAACTACTTAATCAAATAAAAGATGTTCTTACTGCTAATTATGTAATGTTGTTTGTGTTTTAATTGAAATGTATATAATGATTTAAGTTGATTAGTTTTTATTAGCATAAGTTGAATCATCTAGAAAGTGCAAACAATATATTTGCACTTTGTGTCTGATCAATTAATCGAAGAATAATTTTCTTTGAAGGGGATTAATTGTTTATATACGTGTTTATTGTTGTAGTTCAACTTAACTAGGATGGTTTTAGAAATTAGAACATTAACAATATCCTAATAAGCTAATAACTTTAAGTTGCTATAAGAGGAGATTTGAGTTGAAGGTTGAAGCAGATTAAATTAGAAGTTGAAAATAAGGTATAGTTCCACGGCTGTCATATAGTATTAACATATATAGCTAGATGAAAACAGAGGATAATCAACTAATCATAAAACAAATTATTGTATCCAAGAATTTACCCTGCTGTCCCAACAACTCTCTCCTCATCAAAAGTCTCCCATTCACAGTGCAGCCTAGCAATCCCAAAGTCAGCAACCTACAGAAATTTAAGATTAAATGGATGGTAGTATTATAACAAGAGTTCATACTATTGGGATAATTTCTGAGAAAAATCATAAATCTCTGATGCTAATGGACACGTTTTACAAGTCACACATTCAGATACACAGAAGGCACAGTATAAGTGAGCTGTTGTACCTGAGGTTCAAAATCATGAGTCAAGAGAATGTTGTTTGGTCGCAAGTCTCTGTGAACTATACATCCTACTCTGCAGTCTTCGTGCAGATATCGTAATCCTCTTGCAGTGCCAATAGCTATCTTCAAGCGGGAGGACCAATCAAGTATTTTTCTTAGGTTTCCTGTCAACAGTAGAAATTCCAGGAATACTTTCAATCATGCTACTCTTAAGGCAAAAAAAAAGAAAAGAAATGATGAGAGTGGAGACAAACTATACCATGCAAGTGAAATTCTAAGGAGCCATTACAAATGTACTCATAAACTAACAATCTCTTATTTCCCTCAACACAAAAGCCAATGAGCAGCACGACGTTCTTGTGTTGTGCACAGCTCAACACACGCACTTCCCGGCAGAAATCAGCATCTCCATGCAACCCACCAAACTTTAGCTGCTTTACTGCAACTACCTGCCCATTTTCTAGTACCCCTCGATGGACCACACCGAATCCCCCTTCTGCCAGGAAGTTTGCATCTGCAAAGCCACTTGTAGCTTCTTCTAACTCGTCGAAGGAGAATTGCCTAGGTGGTTTTCCAAAAGATGGAGCTTTATGTTGGCATATTGAACATAAAGGAGGAGAAATTGAAGAAGTCTGATCGAGAGAAACTGCCTTCCTGATGCTAGACTCGCCTTCGAAGTTTCCAGTATGTTTAGGACTACGCTCATAGTTCGTGAACGTCGGGCTCTGCCGGAACTCTACAAAGTCTCTGCAGCTTACAGCATTTTTTACATTCTTATCAACCAGCTGGTTTTGTGCTAACCAAAGTAATCTTCTATCTCCATCAGATAGATAGGATTGGTTTTTCGAAAGAGTTATTATTTTTTGTCCTATAGAATCCATTGCATTGAAGGACTGACTAAGTCGATCTTGACAATGTATATATCCATATTTCTCCTTATAGTGTCCTTCATAGAGAGGATTTTTCTCATAAACAAGGAAGGGTAGAGAGCCAATTTCTGGAATGGCAAATGATTTTTCTACACTAGATTTCCTGTATGAAATAGCTGGATTCTCTGGACTACTCACAGGAGTAGAATGTCTCACCCTTTTCTCCTGGAATTTTACACTATCTGTAACAGGCGAAGAAGGGGCTGAAATGAAAGGTGTGTGAACATCTTCTGTACTAGCCAGATTGAGCTTAAGGACTTTGGCCTGGGAACCTTTCATGAGTACAATGTTACAATGAAGTTCCTCCATGCATAGCTTCTGTTCATGCTTTAACTTTCTGTAGTACAACAGCAAAAGTAATGTACAAAACATTCAGAATATTCCAGCAAAATCATGTATAATAGTTGACGACTTGACGTATAATGTCAATGGAATACTTCAGATCAAATATTCTAAAAATATTCAAGTTTCTTTAAGTGAAAAAATAACAAGCAATTCTATCTGTAACCTATAAGTTCTGGAAATATTCGAGATTGTTAAAGAAATGCGAACACAACATACAAGAGCTGCCTCAGGAGTCAAAACCGGATTTACACAGCATTCTCTTCATCTACTATTTTAACTTTAAAAGGTCAAATAATGAAAAACATTCAGTCACACTCACAATATTGGTTCACAGGGCCTAAATGAAGCAATCCACTCAACTTCAGAAACATCACAAAATTAAGCACAGTACAGATTAATTATCAGTATGGAACTAAGCGGGAACTAATCTTCCTTCTTTATAATTTAGTTAGTAACCAGTAATCATCCAGTCATTAATGTTGAAGGCCGCATGCAGATCGACTTGAATATAATTAAACTAAAAAAATCGAATCAGTTACTTCATTTCGTTCCCAGCTTAGTTTAGTCAAAACTTTCTCATTTTAGTCCTTATTACCATATCTACAATATCAGACTGAGAACTTGGCATCATAGTGTATGCAGGTTAATAGGTTATGCTTTCTTTCAATAAGAAGGTCATTGGAGGAAGATGCAGAACAAATAGCTAATGAATATGAAAACTTAGCGCCTCAATCTAATAATTATGACTTACATAAGAAAAAAATACATTTACATTAAATTACTTGTCCAATACAACCCAATCAGCTCCAGTATTTCGAGCTTCAGAGGCCACAACTCCGAAAGATAAAGGTGATACAACCTTGATCCTCACACTCACCTTCACAAAAGAAAAAAGGCAAATCAATTGTAACAACCATGCACTATTTATAGTTGTCATGTTTGAAATATATAAACAAACCACTTTCAGCACTTAAAGCGTAATTACTCGAAAATCGACCATTTCAGTTCACTTTGCCATCACCAAAATTCACTCAAATAAGCGGGAAATAAAATCAAATCGCATCATTGAACATTATAATAAAAAAACTGCAAGAAAACTAGGATGTTAGTAAAGAGTATATATACATACTCGAAATTGTTGGTCAAATTGAAGAACCATCTCAGAACACGAATCCGATATCTGATTAATTCGATCCGGAAACTTGAGGTAATCACTGCTTTGGCCTCTTCTTCCCTGCTTTTTCGACCTCCAAAACCAACTTCGTTCTATAACATACAATTTAAATATAAATCAATCAAACTTCGACTTAAAAATATACTAGCCCTTGATCTTAAATATTGTCTAGTTTGATTTTCGACAACATTTGATGCCTTAATTGACTCAAATATTGAGTAACTTTGATTTGGATAAAAAAATTATGTCAATAGTAAAGTAAGTTCATAATACTACAATATCGATCTATTACAACTTCCAGCCTTAGATCTTCCAGTTTACTTTTTCATGATTAAATCAACAAACCTTATTGTCTTAATAATCGATACACACAACTTTAACTCGAATCAAAACATCATGGTAATAAAACACGACATTAAAAAAACTATATTTTGATATCTTTTAGCACAGAAAACCATAGGACACGTTCAAAAGTGAAAGAATTTAACTCATAAAAATTTTGTTCGATCTTTTACCACGGAGGGGAGTCGATACTTTTTTCTCCATATATTATGCAATATATACAACATATTTGAATTCACATTTCAACTATAGAAATATAAAACCAGATAAAAAATATCGAACTTGTATATGTTGCTATACTTTTAACAAAAGATTAACATATACATAGTATATATTACTATCAGGATTTGTGACCTTTTGTATGAGAGAGAACAGCTAGGAGCATGAGTGAGTCTCCTTGACGAGCAACATGAGTGAGTGCCCAAGCTAATGCGTTTTTCGATATTGATTTCTCGCCTTTCACGGCCACGATCACTCTATCTGCACTGCCACGTGGCATTACGCCGGAGAGAGAGAGAGCGAGAGAGAGAGATAATTGGGTCAAATGTGGCGGGTTTTGTAGTTTTGGATTTCTGGTAAATAACGGAATATTAATCCAGATGTGTTAATATTGGATTCGTTTGGTGTTTATTTACTTATATGTGGGGTCTTAGAGAATGTGGGATTAATAATCACTTTTAGGATGGATTATAGTAAAATATTTATATAAAAATCTATGTTGGTCCAATTAAGTAAAAAATCTAAATTAAAATGGATCAAATACGGTAGATTTAGGCCGTGGCCTAATAGTCTAATGATACTAGGTCTGAACCTCTATCAAAGAGGTCTCATATTCGGACGACTATTCAGGCATCCAAACGAAGACGGTGGTTCATGCAACAAACTTGAGAGAGAAGACAAGCTAAAATACTGTAGATTTATAAAGTTACTGTAACTTTTATCGTTAAAGAAAAAAATACTGTAGATTTATAAAATTTTAAGGGAATATATGATATGAATATAATGTTTTTTTTTAATTTAAAGATAAAATTAATATTTTAAGAAATTTGAAGGCGGATCAAGCTAAGGCCTACTTGAATAGCTTCCTCATTGAGTGGTGGTGAGCTGAACAATCGAGTCATATGTCCAATTCCATGTTATTTTGATTACTAGCTTCGTGAGTTAATGAAATAATTTAGTGAGATTATGAGGTTGGTTATTAAATATCAAACCATATCATGAAGTCAACGACGAAGCTCGGGTCATCCGAAGCTATCTAAGTAACAATATTTTCATCGGCAACTGATGAACTCAAATACTCAGTAGTTTATTTACTCCGGCAATAACATCCTTATAATAAAGAGACAAGACGAAGAGTGAAATTGATGTAAATTGTAATAATCCTAATAAAGAGTGACCACATATTGCCTGCCGTTCACCAAGGGGAAAATTAAACAGGGTCACTTATTATTATTGGCCTTGTTGTTGTCAAGACAACTCAGGCATCGATCAGGTCATTGCAATTAATCAATTATCATGGATTCCATGTGAAATACAATAATTTCGCAATCAATTCGATCATTCCATTAGTCGTAGTATTAGGTTAGCAATAATTATGAATGAATTACTCATTCCATGTGTTACATTTTTGTGCTTACTGATTAAGTGGGTATTAAATTGGATATTGAAATACATACATTGATTTTGTCTTCGCATTCAAATAGATTAGGCATTTAAATAATCAAATATTTTACTGTCACCTAAAATTTGATGTGGTTTATTTAAGTTCAAAATCAAAATAGGTATCATAGTATTCGAATAAACGACTAGCTATGTTAAAGTATCATGATTAAGCTTCTAATTCATCAGACAGATGAAGTTGATTGAATGTCGTCTATGTACATGGCCATTACATTATTGTTAATAATGTTGATATTCGTTTCCATTATTGTTTATGTCTACTAAGTGTAGAAGTATTATTTGCATGCACAACCAAAATCCATGCAATCATGGACCCAACCCCAGTTCATTTTCTTTGCTCCATGTCAAACAAATAATTCCAATACACTACCTTTGTCGGTTTCGCCCCATTACAAAATTAAAGTGCTCTACATTCAATTTTTTCATTTTATACATTTTGTCTTGATTTAATGAAATGTAACTAACAACTACCGAAATTAAATGGACAAGCACCGAATGTCTCTGCTGGGACTCTAGTCTCTAGCAAATGGAAATCAAGTGGTGACCTATAATTTGTAAAACATTTTGAAAGGAAAGGAGATATATAGATCAAAGTGGCAAAATCACATTGTGCAACATATAAACATACATACATATATATAGGAGAATTGAATTGTACAATTTTATCCCCTTCAATTTAAGTGTCATGTGTCATAGTAATAAATATCACTAGATGATAAATTGTCGACATGTCCATTATTTGCTTAAATAAATTACAAATGAAACTAAAAATGAATAAATTATAAAAATGTTTATTATTGATTGATATGTAATCACCCGAGAATTGTTCTATATATATATAGAACATTAAGTGGTACATATAAATATCACAATGGTCCACATTTTGGGAGATAATGACACACATGTGACATGTCACTATGTATGTCTCGGCTTGGTAATCAACATGAGATCTATATAATCATTAACGATATGGGCTTTATTTATTTTCATTAATCTTCATATTGTGAATAATTTCAACGTAAAATTCGGCATATTAACAAAAATTTACCATTCTACATTGCATGTTTAAAAAATCCTAAAGCTGCTCCAAAATTATTCTATGCACCTAATTAATATATGTACCAAAATTTATTGAACAAATTGATACATATTATCTAAAATATAAAAATAAACTTATATAATTGACATTAATGATTTTTTTGGAAAAAATACCAAAAGAAGAAGAAAAAATTATAAAATAATATAATTTATATTTTTAATCGTTAATAAACAAAAATGTTAATCTACCATAACTTTCCACCCCATAAGGCCTTATCCATAACAGGCTGGGTTTGGGAATGACCTGTATTAGTTAGACTATATATTAGCCTTAAGCCTATACCAAAATAAACATGTCCATGTAAACTGTAAAGGTCTCGGTCCACTCCACATAAACAAGTCACAACTCACAACTCACAACTCACAAGTTTGTTATTAAGCCTAGATAATTATACACAGGCTCAACTGCTCAAGTCTCAACATGTATAATTAATCCAAGTAGCTTACTAAACGCCTGCCTCAAAAACCCTGGCCTCAAAAAATTAATTAGATTATTATGTCCTTGCTATTTTGAACGCGAATCAACTACATTTAATTCTTGTGATTTATTTTTATTTTGACAATCCAATATCTACCACTCCACAATTCAAATTATAATAATTAACATCAATGGATTTTGTATCATTATATAATATTACATCAAAAATTAGGGTGATTTTATGGGGTTTGTAATTCATGGCAATTTTATTTCGTTATGCTTTGATTTGGTTATATAAAGCTTCAACTTTTTTTTTTTAATCTTTTTTTTTTATTTTCATTTTTTTTATTTTTTCATGATTTTGGATATTGATTTTAGATGCTTTTTGAGTTTGTAATCTCATTATTGTAGTTAATCTTTCACGGAGCATTGCTTTTGGGTTTATGTTAGTATTTCGCAGACACTTTGTGTTATTTTGATAATTTATAATATGAATCTATATCACCTGAATACGTTGAGAATCACGTGGATTGATCGTTAACGTGAGAGATTTTTTTGAGTGGTTAAAAGAAATTTGATGTTGAATTGTTTTCTGATCTTCTTTTTTTGTGATGTGCTATGTAATAACAAGA
The DNA here is from genome assembly GCA_019722365.1 of Lithospermum erythrorhizon. Classification (NCBI taxonomy): domain Eukaryota; kingdom Viridiplantae; phylum Streptophyta; class Magnoliopsida; order Boraginales; family Boraginaceae; genus Lithospermum; species Lithospermum erythrorhizon. The sequence continues at coordinate 407,495 of JADFUC010000767.1, read as the reverse complement.
TTTGTGATGTTAATTGTTATAATTAGAAATATATTAGATATTAGATTGTGAATAGAAATAAAAAAAATTAAAAAAATTAAATATGGTTGATTCATATTTAAAATAATAGGGGCATAATAGTCTAACAGATTTTTGAGACCGGCGTTTAGCAATTTTGAGACCGGCATTTATAACCACGCCGACTAATTAACTATTATGAGTCGGCTGGCTTAAATTTCGCATAAAAGTTGGGTGTTGAATAACCGAAAAGAAGCAGCACTAAATTAAACGCCTTAAGCTAATTTAAATACGAGTAACTATCTTTATCTCTAAAAGCTCGTTATATATTTTTTTCTATGTCTCTTTGCAAAAGAGTGTTATTTTTTTTTTTTGATACTGCATTTATTTTGCTCTCACAAGAAATAAAAGAATTTGAAATTTCATTTTATGTCAATACACAATAAATTATAAATTCAACTTCAACACAAAAGAAAAAACATACTAGTCTAAACAATCCTCACTACATGGAGGTTGTTATGACAACCCAAAGATTTTACTAACCACTATCGATGAAGAAAATCGGTATTGTCTACATCACCTCCTCCAAATCAATGTTTTGGACGACGGCCTCTTTCTTCAACATCTAATGCATAACCGCCTCCTACAAAGCATCTAAGAAATCTTGGCCAATGTGTGAAACTATTAACCAAAATCTTCTACTGGCTCAAATTCAGAGAAGTAAATCAAAGCAGATTTTGGAGTGAAAATCACTAAAATAAGTGAAGAAAAAATACTTGTATATGAAATTCTGTAGAAAACAAATATTAAATTACTGAAGATTAAAACCCAAGAAAAAAAATTAAAAAATAATTAATAACCACTCAAAAGAGGTGGTTATCTTTACCCAAAAATGGGTGGTTTCTAGGAGGAAAGTCAAATAAGTAATCGACACTAATACCCTTTGGTTTCAATCAAAACTATCATATTAATAATAACTCATCACTATGTCAAACTTAATATTTATATATTTATCACAAAATTATATATATATATATATATATATATATAAATATATTATATTACGAAAAATACCTGGCGGCCAAAATTTAAAAAAAGTCAAATCATTAAAATTTTAAAGTGGACCATATTTTAAGAACAATCCGTGATCGGCTCCTGCTCCAATCAAATATTGCCTCAATTCATACACACCAACAAGGGGCAGTCTTGACATTCGGGGCCCCACAAAATAAAAATGCAGGCCCTTCCATTTAACACTAAAAGTTTCAGTTTAAGGAAATAAAAAGTTTCAATTCTATTTCAAATCCCTTCCCAACTTAAATATGCATTATTTTATTATGATTATTTTCTCAAATTCTTGGGTAATGTATATCAAATACAATAAAGATCTACTATCATTAACTAAATTCTCATTATTAAATTTAATTGACACATTATTCTCATTATTAAGTTTGTTTGATACGGATTATAATATTATCATCACTTAAATTATATAAACAAAAACATAACACCCATATATTAAAATAAAAATAGGAAAAACAAAATAAAATAGAAATAATTAAATAACTTGAGCAATAAAAAGGAACAATGTGACCTGATTATTTGAAATATATGTAAACACCGAAATCACCCATAATATTGTTGTACTTTATCAAAAAAAATTGATATGTAAGTTTTTAAGAGAAAATAATGTTTATTGATATATATTTTCAACATAGTATTGTTACTATTTACAATGTTAAGTCAATCAAATTCATTCAGCTGAACAAACATTGGGACTTTTTACAAACATCAAGACAAGTAATATTAAAAGAAAATGGAAAGAATCGAATATCGTGATTAATTGGCCCCTCACTTGTCATTAATGTAGATGAAAGTATTGCACTGTAAATTGCTTTGCTCTAATTTTTATCATTTCAAAGTTATTTCATTGAAGTTTGGTCAATACAAACACGGTTATTGCTATCGGGATTGCTAACTCAGAGTTAATTCCTAAATCTAATACGTGACGCTAATGATCTCTATATAAATGGACTTAAGAAATTTTTAAATTTTGACCCCCCGCGAGAAAGTGGCTCTCGCGTTGCACCGCCTAATAAAGTGGCTTCGGGTCGGCCCCTACACACCACAAGAATAACACATATACAATTTTTTTAAAATATAACTAATTTTTAATTTTAAATAACCAATTAAACGCCAATACATGCGGCTTCGTGAATACGACACGACCGAGAAAGGAAACGATCAGCGATCCTACGCGCTTTTAAGAACGGATTTCCGAGTTCTTTTTTTCTTCCTCACTCTCTTTCATGGAGAAAAAAAATGTTAAATTTATGTATTCATAGTTATTAGGCCTATAGTGAAGAACTAAAATATTTAAACACGGAGTCATATATATTCAAGATCGTGATAAATTTGTGGCCGCTTATCAGACCGAACGGAATTCGGAATCAAACTTAAATTAACGTAAGAAAATACGATTGCATTAATTAGTTTGGTTGCACTAAATGTGTTTCCATTACGTTCGCGCATTACCTCACATTAGCCCGCATTACCCCATTTAAGGGTTTAAGCTATTTAGTCGGTCATTTCATGGTATTAGTTGATTACCTCCTACTCAGTAATCAACTTTTGAACATAATGTCTAAATTACCATTGAAATAGTTCATCATTTTTCTTTTGCTCGTAATTTTAATAGAAGAAAGCCTTGGTCTCACCAGTTCTTCCTTCTCTAATTTTCTTTTGTTTGTTTGATATGCCGAAAATAATTGTTGACCTTTCGTTTAGTCAATGTTATGAATTTTGAAGTAGAAAAGGAGAACGAAGGGTGTTGCTTATTTCACTTAAAATAATTTAATTTATTTATGATATATATAATATTTAAGATCGAGTAAAAATATATTTAAATTAGAATAAAATAATTTTAATAATTTATTATTACTAAATAATTTGTTTTGATAATAAAGTATCCATCTATAAACTTATGTTTATTTAGTTGAAATTATATTAGGGGTATATTGGTAACTTAATTACATTAACTACATTGTATCAAACTAAGAAATGTAATAATTGATAGGAATTCATTTACATTACTACAATCATATAAAACAAAAGAATGACATTAATTAATTGATTCCTTTCCTTTATTCATTGCTTTACTTCAATCATTGCATTCCTGTACTGTTCCAAACTCAACCTTAATTTTTTTACTAACAAGCAAGTGCAGAGCGGACAATAATGTTAATCATCAAATTTGTTAGAGAAAACAAACAAACCATAACATAATTTTGATCTTTAAAGAAAGAAAAGGATTTAGAAACATTAGTACAAGCAAAACTTTTTCTTACAGTTTCCATTATTCCTAGTGGACTGGTGGATTCCTCTTCCCGTTTACAATATTAGGTGCAAGTTAAGTTTATATATAGGCAAGTGATCCGAATTGCTCTATTTCGATGATATGAACTTGATGCACTATCGCCTCGCTCGGTTTCCTAATAACCCTTGTGAAATAATCCAAGTTGAATGTGTTTTGGGTTATCTAGCAGTGTCCGCTTCTCCAATTTGGCCTTCCTAGTGTAAACTCTAGATCGAGTAAACTCTCATTATTTTTATTGTGTATGTTGTGGGATGCGTCCAATTTATCCTCCTATCATTAGAAAAAATGATATATATGTTATGACAAGTAAATAAAAAGGTAGAAAGTTGTTACTTTTCTGATTTCGAGCTTATTTTACGAGAAAAGAATGAAAATGAAATTATTGATTGCTTATGATCGAGATCATACCTTGATATAACTTGATGCATCTTCATGACTAGAACTGCACCATACATCTTTTGCAGGTGAACATTGTTTCACTCTGCATTAATTCAAAGCGATCCAAAAAATTAATATAATAATCATGCATGATGCATTTATGAATTGAAGCTCCATAAATATTTTCAAAATAGTAAATTGGTAAAAGTTATAATTTAAAGAAATAGTTATTATACGTATTTGATCTCGAGGTGAACGAATGTTTTATAAATCCAAACATGCTCAAATAAGTTGAAACTGGTTTTCAATAAATACCAATTATAAGTAGGGTGCAACTTTCCGAAGTATATATATATGTTGCTTCCAAATATATAATCGGATTTTTAGTCTTACTATGAACTTATAGTGGTCCAATTATGGTGTCTTCAATCATGTGTTAAAACCAATCATCCAAGATATATGAAACCACAAAATAAAGTCTATATACCACATTGTAGATGCCTAAAACATCAAATTTCACATGTAAAGTATAATTACAATTATTCATCAATTAGACAATTCATTAAGAATAATGTGAACGTGTTATGCCTATTTTATTAGCTACAAATCGGCCAAATGTTCAAGATTTACAAAACTTTTTGAACTTGGCCGTGTGGCAATAAAGCCAACAAGATCTACTACTATTATGATATGAAATTAATTAAATGAATTAACCTAAGCTAAAGGACATGTAAAGAACTGCGGCATCAAGTTTTGAAACAAATGAGAAATGACATCCTAAACATTCTTTTTAACATTATTGATATTTGTGCTGACCCTTTGACTTTTACTACTAGGATCCATTGAGATCTGTACTCTACAGCATACACAGCCTTATAATAATGGCCGGACTTAATTTGGTTTTGGACATAGTGTTAGTACTACTATTAACAGTCACCACTCTAATGACCCTATGGCTTTAGTCATCAGCTTCAATGCTCTTACTCTATCACATTATTAATCCACCCAATGAGAAATTGATCTCATTAATTAATCTACACCCCCTCAATAATATTCATTAATTACTTCTTATGTTGGACCATATTAGAGAATTTTTTCATAACTTATTTATTTAAATGATGTTTTTGAGTATCGTTGTTTAATAGGACATTCAAATAAGAACGGATGAAGTGACTGGTTAGAGTACCCATATAACTAGCAGGGACTTCCAAGCATCAATTCATTTGTTTTATGATTACAAACAAAGAAAAAAAAGTTCATCCAAATACCAACAAAATGCAAATGGCGAAATGGCAGAAGCACTAACCTCTGAACATTTTGTAATGTAGCTTGTACCAATGAATGTGATGCCATTGGGTCTATTGGTGTAAGAGATGGGTTGCTATCAGATTTCTCACATGATGATGATGAGCCATTCAAACTTAAATCAGTTTTCCCTTGACCTGCAACAATAATTTATATTCCTATAATAATGAGAATTGAAGAACAATACATTATATATTTCTCTACCTTCATCATAATAGGAATATCAGACAAGTAGACGCATAATTCAAGTGGAAAAATTGTCAGCATACTGAGGTCCAAACTCTAATGTGTCTAGTTGAAATTCCTTCAAGTACTTGTACAACTACATGTCACACTTTTAATAATCACTAGGCTTACAAACAAGAACAATAATTGAAGCCTTCAAATACAAAAAGGAAAGCTGAAAATTATACCTGTGGATTTTTCTGTGCCCTTCACTGTTCTGTACATCTGCATCATAGTAACAGTATACCAATAATTAGAAAATGCCCATTTCTCTTAGGAAACACTCATCTTAGAGATGCCATTTTGTCCCCATTTTTGTTCTACTTCATTTTAATTGTTCCCCACACACATGTCACTAGCTAGTCTGGCAGTGTATGTATACATATGGGGGCAATAATACCAAAATACGATATGAACTGATCGATTAGAAAATCTTGATTAGCATTTTGGATATCACTATTTTTGTGGTTTAGATTTACTCAAATAAATCCTTGTGTCGGGTTATTATTTCTAGGGTATGTAGCTGGATCTTTATTAATATCTAACAAATGTAGTTTGTACAAGTCACAATTTATATTAAGCTCATTTATAACTATTTAAATCAAACATTAACATATACATATTTCAATACTTCCGAAGCTTTGAAGAGGCTCCGCCAAAACGGATACAACTTCAATCGAACATTCTAAAATAAATTGCCCTTCTTAATTAGAAATCATATCTTATAATCTGCTCGGTTTTATATATGCTTAGAAAAGAACTAACACCATAAACAGTACAACACCAACCTGCAAATGACTTTTCACGTGAGCTAGGGTTAGATCCTTCACATTCATCAACTCTAACACAGATTTTGGCGTTGCTCCTGCATCATTAACATCATATATAGGAAACAACCATATTAATTCTCTTATTAATGAATAATGGTACAATAATGATTATATATGTAAATAAACACTGAAACCAATACTACAAAAACATATTTAAAAGGACAACACATTTGTGCTGTCTAAGTTAATAAACTTGGATGGCGCCCCTTAAAATTAAATGATGCTTTTTTGTGTTGTCTCCGTGTTATTTGAAGTGCCCTCTAAGTTTTTTTTTGTAATAGCTCTAATCACAAATTAATTAACTTAAGTAGAAATGTTGTAAGTTGTAACGCATACTTTCATGTCCACCAAGAAGCTGTACGGCATGAACGAAATGAGCATGAAGAGTTGAAGTCCATCTCATCCTAGGAGCTCTCACACTTCTCTTCATTATCCCTCCATTTAGCATCCTTGAATTATTTCTCTTGAAATCACGGCCATAAATATGAGGACTATAGTGTTGAAAGTTCCTTGGAAGCTGCATAATCAATGGATTATTTTGATGAGTTGCTAATAAATTGCTTCCAAGACTCAAAGTAGGCTCAATATATCTTTGATTCTCAAACGGCCTAACTATTATTTCTTGATTGAAAGTGGCATTTTCTTGGCTCAAATCGCTTTCACTACTACAAGAATTTGTTGTTGTAGTTGAACTCCTATCGATAGAACATGGTTTTGGAACCAATACTTGATGATGGAAAGTTGCATATTTAAGATCACATGCTGGTATTGAAGGAGGACTAATTTGAAGAGAAAGATCAGGGAAGTTTGAAAGTGAACTACTCATGGGATTTGAGCTAAGAAACATTATAAAAATTAATCAAAGTTTCCTTTCTAATTCTATAAAATATGAAGAGAAATGAAAGAAGGAAGGCTGAGAAGGTGTGGAGCGGTAATTATAGGATCATGAGTGGCTTATGATTTGCATGGATGGAGAATTATAGGGGATCTGAGTAAAGGATTCTTTGGACAGAAAGAGAAAGATGGTCGAAGTTATCTAGGAAATAAAATGATTATCTTAATAAGGATGTATATAATATCCTATAATATAGTTTATTCTAGCTAGGGTTGGTAATCAAGGATGTGTGAAGCTAAGGAGGTCTTTTAAGTTGTCATTTATAAGTAATACTTTTATATTTTATATTTGGAAAAGTTAAGTTCAATCAATGTGAGGAAGGTACTTTAAAATATGCGCCTTTTTTGTTAAAAGATAAAAATATATATTGAAATAACAAAATCACTAACACGTGTATATATATATATATATATATATATATATATATATAAGTGTGAATAAGAGTTGTGTTTCTTCTCTTTTTACATTATTAATTATTAAATTACCTTACTCTCACAAAAACCTAAAAGTTAGGAGTTAATAGGAATTAAGCTACTTACTCGCCGTTTTTATTTGGCGTTTTCGTATATCGAGGAATTGGAATTTTATTTATCAATTATTCTTTAAAGTATATGTTAAAAAATGATAAGAAAATAATATTATGAAATTATTTAAAGGCTTGAATCTAATTATATAATTTTTTATATTCATTAAAATAATAAGTAATTAGTAATTAATGGTTAAAGGTTTCACGCCGATATCACAGCGTTAAGTAAACGGAGATAGTATTAGTATTAAATACATCTTTTATCTTTGCCTTGTCACATTAAGATTATCAGTGGAAGAAGGCAATCGGCGTCACATGCGATTTGAGGATGATCATCAGCATACATTTGACATATATATATACTTTATAATTATGAAATGCGTCGAACTTTATAATTAACTTTGTTTTATCCCCATCTACAGTGTATATTTAATGTGTGTGAGATTGAATGTATGGGTGAATACTTTCTTGATTATTTTGCTCAATTTTGCATGTATAACTTTCCTTGATTCAATTCACAAGAATATGCCTCGCGTATTATGTATTATTAATTTATTACTCGTTTCATCATTATAGTTTTAAATCATATGTCGGTTTCAATATTTAATAATTGGTGTTAGTTAAATAATAATATGTTTTTATGTAAACTTATTATTATTATTATTAATATATTTATTATTATTATTATTATTATTATTATTATTATTATATAATAGGTGTTTAGACAATATATATTTTTTGTAAATTATTATTATTATTATTTATTATGTAGAACTATTGTTATTATATTATTAATATTATTATTTAATTCCATGCACATATGAATTTTATATATTGGATCCACAAAAATTTAAATTATATTTTTTAAATCATATCAATTTAACCGACATAAAGCAAATGGTCGATGATATTATATTGATGATCGATTAAATCAATATATTTAGTCAAATTACATCAAATTATTAAAGTAATATTTGAATACTACCATGGGCGTTCCGGTGTCGTATAATATCTACATGAATATCGTATTTTATTGAAATTTTATATTATATTTAAAGAGTTATTTGTGATAGTATTCGCTTGAAATAAAAATATTAATTAGAAAAAATTCAAAGTGTAAGTTTTTACGTAGTTTTAGAATAATTTAAATTAAGCATAAAAATAATATTAAATAAAGAAAATCGATTGCGTATGGAAGTGTATTATAAATCTCGCTTTACTAGTATTAATAAAAATGACAATTCATATATATATGATATATAGTTTCATATAAAGAAGCAACTAATGACTATTACAATCATGAACAAAAAGAAAGCATAGCTTAATTATGTATCCTTATAAAAAAACATATATTAATAAATGTACTCATGTGAGTATTATATTCCAAGAAGTATTTGATATTTTTTCAGGAAGAAAAAAAAAAGAGAAAAGTGAAGGGGATGAAGCCTACTAATGGTAGTTAATTAAAGCTAAAGTAGTACTTTATCCGCCTGAGTTAGAAATATTGTTTTAAGGTGCAAATAATTCAGACATCTTTTCTCAAAGAAAAAAGGGACTTTTGTGTGTGTAACTACGATGTGTGTGTTTACTTGTGGTCTGTCTTGGGGGGTGATGTTTTGTTTCCTTATCTCTTTAATGGGGAATGGAGAAAAGGATCCAACGTTACAATGGAGCTTTCTGAAGGGAATGGTTGGAATTTGAGAAAACAAAAGGGAGTACTGTTCAATGGAATATTGGGGTTGGAGTTTTTGCTCTTATTCCTATCTTTGATGGGTTGTCAATTGGGACCTAGACATCTATATCATTTTTGTTTCTATTGGAATCACATTATATTTTAGACATTATATTCAATTCGGTACAAGCATATTACATTTATTAATTATTAGTTAAATTTAATTATAAATTTGGTTTTAGGTATCAGGGATGCATTGTTGAGATAATTATCGGCTTGATCTCAAATAATGGAATCAAGATGTGGTTTAGTCCAAAATAGTTACATTATTGCAAATTAGTCCCTGAAAATGGTATTAAAAACCATTCTTAAATACGACAAATGTTACAGATACGTTCATGTTTTTAACGTCCAAAAGATGGACAAATATACAACATTTGTCACTTTTGAGGATCATACTGTAACATTTGTGTTACTTTCGGGGACAAATCTGCAATAATGTACTTGTAGATAGTGAAATATTAATTAATTAAATTCATTTTTTATGTATTTATTAATTGGATTAATCTTTAACCGATCACACGATTATACATGTTGATTAGGGTTCACCCGAGCACCCAAATTAAATTCAAGTCAAGAGAAAATAATAGGGTTCCCGGAATTCAAGGACCTGATATTAATTTAGGGTTAAAATTAGGGTTTTACATTAAATAAACCTAATTTTAAACCTAGAATAGAGTTTCCGAAAGATGCGGGGCTTAAATTAATGAAGCAATGGAATGTCGGGGTCAATAAATAAATTCATCCTTGACCTAAAACCCTCAAAATAGGCACCCAACTCCTTTTCTTGGAGAATAAGTTGTGCAAAATATCCGACGGTCCAGATCATGCCTCAAAATCAACGGTCAAGATCATGATCCACCTGAAAATGAACCGACCAATCAGAATCAGGCCCGAAAGCCTATAAATACCCCATATTTTCGAAAATAAAATCATAAGTGGAAGTGGGAGAAAAAGCTAAGGCAAAGTTGCAGAAAAGCTCTGAAGAAGAAGACCAGCAAGAGCACCTGAAGCATCTCCAACTTGAAGATTCAAAGGGAAGAAGCACTCCAGGACACCTGAAGCACCAGATAGGTGCCTAAAACCATCAAGGAAGGCGGATAATCCGGAGTCTCCAACAAATAAAGAGTCCCCCCTCCTCAACCAGTTGTAGAAAATATGCTGCTGAAGCCCCTGCACTACATCAAATCCAGGAGAGGATCAAGCTGTTGAAGCCCCTACCTCCTATACCCAAGTAGGCGTCCAACCATCAAGGAAGGTGGATAATCCGGAATCTCCAACAAGAAGTGGAGCTGTCCATCCCTAACAAGCTGTAGGAAATACACTGCTGAAGCCCCTACACTACATCAAATTCAGGAGAGGATCAAGCTGCTGAAGCCTCTGCACTACATCAAATCCAGGAGAGGATCAAGCTGCTGAAGCCCCTGTACTACATCAAATCAAGGAGAGGATCAAGCTGCTGAAACCCCTACCTCCTACATCAAATAGGCGCCTGGAATATACCAGGAGAAGAGACGGACCATCCCATAAGTTGATGAAAAGCTAAGCACAGAACCAAACTACTGCAAGTACCATCAGGTACTGGGACATCCAATAGAGAAGTGCTTCGTCTTCAAGGAGAAGGTCATGGACCTCGCCCGCCAAGGAGCCATACTACTAGAGGAAGACAAGGTCTCCACCAACCACGTGACCCTCACCATCCTCAAGAAAGCTGAAGCCAAGGAACCAGAGGACTTCTGGAAAAGCAAGCTGGAGCCAGGGATGAAATGGGGAGACTATCCAAGCGACTCTGAAAATGAAGACACAGAGTCATGCCACATGTACATAGAGGTTGGAAATACTCCAGAGGCGGAGACGACCTTAGAAATGCGGACAATCCGGAGTCTCCAACAAATAAAAAGTCCCCCCCTCCCCAATCCGGACAATCCGGACTCTGAAACCCATGACTACATCAAATCTAGGAGAGGTTCAAGCTGCCAAAGCCTCTACCTCCTACACCCAAGTAGGCGTCCAACCATCAAGGAAGGCGGACAATCCGGAATCTCCGACAAGAAGTGGAGCTGTCCATCCCCAACAAGCTGCAGGAAACACGCTGTTGAAGCCCCTGCACTACATCAAATCCAGGAGAGGATCAAGCTGCTGAAGCCCCTACACTACATCAAATCCAGGAGAGGATCAAGCTGCTAAAGCCCCTACCTCCTACATCAAATAGGCGCCTGGAACATACCAGGAGAAGAGGCAGACCATCCCACAAGCTGATGAGAAGCTAAGCTACCCACTCAACCCCCCAAGTCAAAATCAAAGAGTAGGATCAAGCTGCTGAAGCCCCTACTCTACATCCAGCATCAGATACAAGGAAGCTGCTAAGGCCCCTGTTGCTGAAGGAACCCAGTCCGAAAGCTATAAGGTTCGTCAAAGTCCTACCACAAGGACATATCCAACAAAGAGGGTCAAGCATCCAGCTGCCCACACATATCCAAAGAGGTGTGTAGCTCACCAGCCAGCCTACCTATCCAGCCAAACGGAGGGGTCCAAATCCCACTATCCAGCCCACATCTCAAGGATCCAAGTCCAAGACAACGATCAAGTCCATACAACCACACGGGATCAAGGTTGCTCAAGCACCCCGGTTCGGACCATATCTCAAGTCAAAGACCAAGTCCTCGTCCCAGGCCCTGTCCAGGACACATATCCAACTCAAGACCCAAGCTCCAGCCAGCTCGAGTCAATATCAAGCCAAACCATATTTTAGACTTCAGCATACATATGAAAGAACTAGACTGATAGTCGAACCACATTCCGTTTGATAAATATTCTTTGTACCAGGAAGGATTTCCCCAAAAAGATTTTATTATATGGTGCCCATATAAATAATAAAATCTTTCTTCGCGATACAGTACTAAATTGTAACTTGATCTACTATATTGGACTGAATCGGCAATCGACATTCACTTGCACTTCGATCTATGAATTTCGGTAGTGACGCTAGTTGACATTTAGTCCATGTTAGTGACCATATTGGTGCATTTGAGTTCTTATTTTAATATGATTGTTATCTCTCGATGAAAATCGTGTGGACCACTTTTGTTTATAAATTTACTTTTTTTCGGATTTGCTTTTAACATTTAACGCTGTCATTCACTTAGGGACCAATCAATTCATAACTTGATCGGTAATATTATTGGAGATTATTATTGTGTAACTTGAAATTTATCGGGAATCAAATTAGACTTTATTTTTTTGTACTAAATCAATAATTAACTCCAGAGTATATATAATTTATAAATCTACAATTGAGTAATAACTAGAATGGAGATGTCAGGGTGTGGGTGGAGCATTGGCGACAGCCGGGGATTCAAGTCACATGTATCTGAGCTGACCTTTGAGCACTTCACATTTAATTGAAAATGAAAGTTATAAGAAGACATGGCATTAATTTGTTGCCCCTTTTGAACGTTTATTCTCTTTGATATACCTGCTATTTACAGAATATTAATGCCATATCTTCTTGAGTATTAAGGACTTCAATTTGATCGCCTACGTAGTACTGAATACTGATAGAGTTAGTTCACCAAATAGAGTAATAACCTAAAATCTTCCTGCCTTTTTTGACAAAAAGTAAGGATTCATTCCAATTTACTTTAGCCAATGTGATTAGTTAAGTTATTTTGTGTGATGCTTCACACAAAATAAGTCTAGATGTTATGTTAGATTTTATTGGACAAAATGCAACCAACGTACATGTTTATATTTAGGATCTGCTTGCTCACATATGAATAAAATGGACAGTTGAACACAATCGGTCATTACTATTTGACTTTGGATCACTTTTACTTCTACTAACAAATGAGATGTGTGATGCGTGAGATACAATCGATTTTTCAAATATTTATTTATGTTTAATTCGAAATCATTCTAAAATTGTGTAAAAACTTACACTCCTTCGATTTTTTTTAATTAATATTTTTATTTTTTGAAGGGATACTTTGATCATGAATAACTCTTTAAATATAAGATGAAAAATTACGATAAAATATGATGATTAAATATTTTTTTTAAAGATCATTAGTATAAATTTTATAGCACGATCGGGTTACTTTTCGCGGATAATATTTGTTTTGTTTTCTAGTACATTTTATTTCAAGTATACTTTTATAGTAATATTACTTAAATTATTATTAATATATTATTATTATGTATTGACAAAAAATAATAAGTTTTATAATTGAAATAATATATATCGTCGAATTTGTAATAATATTTTTTAGTAAAATATTTGTAATATAATATTAACATCCAAAAATTATATTATTACAATAATCAATCAAATACAATTATCTTGACGAATAGATAATTCATAAGTTTGAAAGATGAAATATCTTGATTTAAGCTTGTCACAAATGCATTTATCTCCATTTAGAAAAATATTTTTTCGGCCCAGCGTAATGCGTGTTTTAGGCTATACCGATTCTTACGTCTCCAACCTTGATGGAAACACGTTATCTATAATGACCAATATTAAGGAAATAAATTTGGTGATACCGACTTGTGTTTCTGCTTTATGATTTTACGATGCCATAAAGTTGGAAGAAGAGCGAAGAAATTTGTTACAACATGGTATGTTAAGCAGGTTTGGGATATTCGGTGAGTTTGAATTTATTTTTATGGAGCGATCGAGAAATAATTTAGTAGAATCCTAATGCTTTCAAGTATATGACTTCTCGTATTTGTCTTGGCCAAAATTATTAATAGTAGTTAACATCTATTATGATTCACATGGATGATAATAATAATAATAATAATAGCAATAATAATAATTCTACGAAAGCATATAAAGATATACTACATATTAATTGTCGGTACCAAATTACGCCCAAATATCACGAATATGACATTTGTAATCATATCCACGAGAAGGTCACGCGATTTGTAATGTCGGGATTGGAAGAAAGATATATATTAATTATACGAGTGGAGATTTTCGTGGAGAGATACAGCGTACTTTAATAATTTGATGTCCTCGACTAAATATATTAGCGAATTGATCGTGATATAGTACTATCAATTATTTTCTTTTATGCCGATTAAATTGGTATAATTTAGGAAATTTTATCGATGTTAATATATAAAAATTAAATATATGTAGGGAATTAAATAATAATAAAAATAATAATAATAATTACGAACATATGATTATTTAACTAATACATATTATAATAATAATATGATAGTTCTACATAACAATTAATAATAATAATAATAATAATAATAATAATAATTCTACACAAAATATGATTAATTAACTAATACTATTCTTTATAATAATAATAAAATAAATTACATAAAAATATGTTATTATTTAATATTAGTTAAATCTATTAGAAGTAATGAATTATCAATTAAAGAGGTAGGAGTAATGGTAAAAGATAATATTTTTGCCTTAAGCTTTTTAGATTTTTTAAAAGAGAATGGTAATTTAGTAATTAATAGTGTGAAAAATGAATAAATACAACTCTTATTCATGTTGGGAATCACCTACCGTTATTGGCGACCCATAATTGTGATGGTCGGATCAGCCTAGGATACGCTTGATGAGATGATCTTAACTTGTGAGGTAAAAGCATAATTTTGATATCATCAATTATACTAATTACTAAGATCCTATCGAGGATTAATCTGCTTAATTGAGAGATGTCGATAAACGAGGAAAGAATAAATTGTGAAAATAACAACACAAAATTTTCCTAGTTCTCAAATATGTAAATAAACTTTTTATTTTCTTGTTCCCCGATTATTCGGCCCATGATTAGACTTAGGAGAATAATTCGGGTTTCTCACAATGAGTGAAGTATTTAAATAAGCGACAATCTCAGCCAGAAGCTAATTTCGGATCCACCGTCTTCAGAGCTTGTCCCCTACAATGACTTTATACGAGGAGTTAAATTCGTCCAGAACTTCCATTGAAGTTGTTTCCTGACTTGTTTTTTCCGCGATCCCAGAATAACCTTGAATGCCACCAACTTGACTATCGAAGAGACATAGTTAAATCTTTTTGCCATGTTGGAATTTCCGCATTGAATAACGCCGTATTCTTCTTTCACTCACCAGATTTTCTAGAGTATTACTGCGAGATGCGGCCAAATCACTCCGGTGATTGGTGGTAATGAATCTCTTATTACAACTTTTCGCCAACCGACTGACAACTCAGGCAATCACATTCATTGTCAGGTACTGGAATTTAGCTAAGGAAAATGCTTAAGAGGTTGGGGCCTGCACTGCGGCACTTTTGAAAGCACCCCGGTAACCGGATGATAGCACCTTGGCGGTTGTATGCCAGCATCCCAAAACTTCAGGGTATCTCGATAACTGACAGCTGGGGACTTTACACAAAATGTTTCTAACAAGAAACTCCATTATTTGTCACGAAAACTGGGTTTCATTTGATTTTCTTTGGTTTGTATATCGATGAATCTCTTAGAGATTCTTCATCCCCACCCCAACGTCTTGAACCCTTTTTCGACTAAGTCTCATTTAGTGACTTTGCACCTAACAATGCTCATCACGAAACCAGCGTCATGACCAGCTCCCAGGAGGCTTGCGGTGACGCTTGGTATATCTTTCGATACCCGATGAATCCAGCGACCCGAAATCAACTTGACTTCATTGGCTACGTATGTCGCTTTGGTAGTGACCTTTAACTTGTTGGGTGAATCACAATCTGGCGGCGCGCCGAAATCCGTTAGAATAAGATTCCAGTCCATCGGATCACAGGCAAATGTCTTCCATTATAGAGGCAGGTATGATAAACCTCGAAAACCCAGCGTCGCCCGTATCTGGAATTTTTACATAAGGGGTTCCGTGTCGATGACGCTTTTCTTAGGGCCTTTAGCGATAGCGGATTGGCGTTAAAGCCACTTTCGAATGACAAATCTCGAGGAGACGCTTTTCCATGCCCCGAGGCAGGACCTCTGCAAAGGAAATCTCTGGCGACGGCGTATGATGTTTTGGGAATCAGCCACAGAGAGGCAGTTCCATGCTTTCACCCGTATTAGTCCGCTACGACGACCGCTTGTTAACATGACTCAGGTAAATACGACATCGGAATAGCCTTTCCAGTATCGAGCCTACGACTTTCGATACCCCGATGGGTAAAGATCTACGCGTTAATTTGACTGACCCATGAGTGGCAGCAGCAGATCCCGACCGGGATACAGCCCGGCATGATCTTAACTTAGTAATTAAGGATAATTGTGATATAGTAAATTACATAATTGTATCTATCATGATTATTTCGGCTAAATTTCAGGACATGTAATGATAATAGAAAGAATAAATTACGAAATAACAACACAAAATTTTACTACTGGTTTACGTCGATATGAGAGCTAATCCGGCTGTTGCCGGATCCCGCTGTGTCCGGCGGAAGGTATTCTGAGACTGAACACAAACTACCCCGTGTGATTAGTAATGTTTAATGCGCCTCAAATGTCTGAGAAATAAGATTTCTCAAAATTTGGGTGTTTTCTGTGGTATGAAATTCCGATTATAAATCTCTGGGAATCTTTTGTTTTTGAGTCTTTCATATCTCTATTACGCCTTTGAGGTGGTGATATCTACGTCTGCCAATTACTACGCAAAAGATGGTATTTATAAGTTTCCTTTAATCAGCCTAAAAGAAATTTCTCTTCAGAAAAGTTGCATTAATTACTTTACGGTAAGCCAATTAATTATTATCCAAGAGAGAAAAGTCTGAATAGGTAATAAACTTTTCTTTCTTGTTCTCCCAAATTATTTTTAATGATTGAGCTTACATAATAATTGGGGAGACACTCCACCAATAATAATTAGTCTTCAAATCAAACAGTCCATGACTTTTTATATATATTAGTGATTGTTAATTTTATCGCCCGTATGTTAACTTCAAGGTCATGTGTATCACATTAATATTTAGAGGGTAGTGAGGTAATTTCATACCTAATGGTGATTGGAGTAGCTATCGTGGCCTGGATCTAAGCTCAAGTTTATTCTTCCTTAATTCGTTTCAACTCCTAGCATTTGTCTGTTGAATAATTATATTCCAATATTAAGCTTGTTCAAATACCAACATTCCCTCTCCGTGTCCAAATATTCCTGATTCATTGGCCTTTGACCTATAAACTAGGTCACCCTGTCTTGCCCTTCCACACGGATCTCCACTAGAGTAATATCTCATCAAAATATACTTCTGAAACTTAAAATTTTAAATGAGTGATTAATGATAATAAGATTAAAATTATCATATTTCGATAAATTGGTGGTACATACGATCAAGTTTTCTTAGAAAGTGTCGATTCAACTCTTATAATTTCTTTTAAGCACTCACACTCATCGTTAATTTTTTATTTTTTATTTTTAAAATGGACTATAAGATCAAAATTCTAAGATGAGGAGAAGGAATAAATCTGTGATTTGAAAATAATGGAATGGATGTAGATTTGATTAAAAATAGGTTCTTATACTATTTGTAAAAAACTCCTGATAGAGATTGAGGGAAGTATGTAGGGAGAAAATTGTTGAAATAGTTTCCGATAGTGGCCTTGATTCTTGACTTTGATGCGATAATAGTGACACGGTTGCGATTTTGGTCGTAAATTGGCACAAAGTTGCCGATTTAGTCACATTTTAAGCTGTTAAGATTTAAAGTTACTTAGAAATCACGATTACAGCTTAATTTTGGGCCAAAAAATGAATTTTAAGACCCGAAACACAATTTTGGTACATAAATAAACTTTCACCACTTTCCCCAAAATAATACCATTTCGCGTTTAATCGAACAACTTCTGATTTCCTCCTAAACTTGAAGTCTATATATAATAAAGACCCAAACCAATTCAACCATTTTTCATACCATACATCTTCTTAAAAAAGAAATATCCTCGAGTAATAAAAGTAAAAGCATACAGGCATGAAGCGAAGTTTGGAGGTGTGATTATGGATTAAGTTGTCTACCCATTACATCTTGGAAACAAGCCGGTCGTAGATTTGTGAAAAGCCCAAAAACAAGTTTTGGATGTGGAATGTGGCAATGGATGAATCTGGTAGGTAATTAAGAGAGAAAGAAGCATCCTCATTTTGAAACTCCACAAAGAAATCTGATAAGATGGAAGATGAGAGTGAAGGGAGTGAAAAGAAGTTAAGATACTCCTAGTTGTTGTAATAATAGTTTGTTGTCTCTTTTGTAGCTTATGATCTCGTTATGAAGTAGCTTTTGTTGCTTGATTGTAACTGTTCTACATCTGTGCAATAATAAACAACTTGCTATGTCCGAAATGAAAATGCTTCCATAAGTCAAATGAATTAGGCAACTAAGATAATCCCATTGTTTGGCATCCTTAAAAGATAATTGAAATCACAAAAGATAATCCTAATTGTTGCTAATAGTGTACAAAAAGTTGTCAAAATATGAGTTGAACAGCTTCGAAAGCAAACTCTCTTATTTGCTAAAAGATGCTTTAAATTTGAAAAATTACATGACTTGTTATATAAAAATAAGCAAATGCAATGAAGGCGAATAAATGTATAATAACGAATTACGAAAACATATACAATATAATTTATACACGTATGAATACGAGAGTACTTACAAACGTAGCGGATATGATGAACTTTCAATCTCCAAGATCTCCATTTGAATCACAAACCTCTGAAATCTTCCGATTAGTCACTTGCTTGGTTGAATGTGATTGGAGCTTTAGCTAGAATCTAGAGCAATTGGACAGAATTTGATCAAAACTTTGACTCAAAAACCCCAAAGGGAGAGAGGGAGGGGCGGGCGGAAAATGTAGGGAGAAGATGAAATGAAGTGCTTGGAGTTTTCATTTAATGCTTTTTCATATATAGTCCTCTTGGTTTCGATCGAATAGCTTGACTCGTTAAAGGCATTGGCCAACTTATTACTAAGCCGAGTAAGTAACCCAACAAGTTACTAATGAAACTTGTAATAATGAATTACAAAAAAAAAAAAAAAAAAAATTTAATTTTTAGGTCGGCGGTGGGACAGGGAATAGTATAATTTTTTTAAGTGATGATATTATTTAAGTAGGAAAACTTTTTTGGGCAATTTGCATTTATAATTTAGTAGTGTATTTTGCCATGGAAGAATTTTATCTTTGAAATGGGGTTAGAGTGGAGATTTTGGAAATGCGATAAGCGGAGAATGCTTAAGCCAAGAGCGGGACTGGAATTTTTTTTTAAAAATATCTGCGAAACATCCTCAGCGTACGTCAAACACTTCACCATATTTACGTCTTGTTCAATCTTGGCAATCTCCTCGTTTTCCCCACTTGAACATTTTTTTTCCATTCTGTGATTGTCGGTACCGAGCTGGCAGTTTGTAGGAATATTTCTCTTCGTAGATTTCTCTTGAGTTAAGGTAAGAAATTTCAAGTCTTTTCGAAGATATTTCTTGGGTTTTGAGATAGTTGACTTTTTAGTTGACTTTTACATAATTGAATTTTATGATAAATCTTAGTTGGTTATGGGTTACATGGCATTTATATATGTGTTAATTCGTGATTTAGAGATCGTTTGAGGCGTTGTAATTCGAGGAGTTGACTTTTTGGGGTTTAGAGTTGACTTTTTTATGTGGATATTTTTATAAGACTTTTAAATGTGTAGGAGGTTATATTGGGACTTTATTATATAGTTGTTATGATGTTAAATTGGTTTAAAATTGATTAAGGATGTTATGTTGAAAAAGTATAAATTCCAAATTGAGTTATAATTGATATTTAGATATAGATTGTTAATTATGGACTTGATGATTAATTAGAATGACTTAGAAGTTGAATTGAAATGAGAAAGCGATAAGATGGAATTTAGCGAGAGTCGATTGGGTTGTGTCAGATGGGATTATAATTCGATGGTTTATCGTCAAGTTATACCGCATTTAGAGATAGTTCCCCCTAAGAGTTGGTTATGTATCTTCTAGAGCATGATTAATATAGTAGTAGGTCTTAGGAGATTATACTTTACGGGTGTTGTTTAGCGTTGATCGTGGAAAAGCGCAGTTACCTTGATTATGCTTTCGAAGGTTTTGCGTGCAGTGAGTACTCTCACGGGGTGTTACTTTGCGTACGCACCTTGATTTGTGATATACGTATTTATTGTGGTGTGATTATGTGAATGATGTACGTATCGTTGTGTTATGAGTATGAGAATGATATACGTATAATTGTTGTGTTATGTGATTGTGTTTACGTAGGCGTGAAGATTCTTCAGAGGTAAATGCTTGACTTGAACTCTGACTTCCATAATCGAGGTGCATTGGCCTTGTCGTGACATTATGTTATGTGGCCTTGTCGGCAGTATTATATTAATAATGGCGTGTCGGCGGCTATTATATTATGTAACATGCAATGGCTTTTTTGATATGTTTATGGCCTTAATGCGATTGTGATTGATTCTGATTGTGGGATATTTTAGGCATTGTCTTTATAATACTTTCTTTGGGAGTAAAGTAGTTATTTAAGGTTATGCATAGAGTTTGAGGTGACTTGAGTATGGGGGTGACCACATAGTTGGAATTCTTTGAGGATTAGGTGGCTACTCGCTTCCTTGCGGAGATATGGCTTCAGCCCAGCCTATCTTTCTGATATAGCGTCGCAGTTTGGCCCCTTATACTTCGGTATAAGAGCCCGGTATGGAGTCTTTTGATAACTTTCTTGTGTCGCATTGTCGATGTGGCCTATCTTACGGTATAGCGTGCGGTGTGCCTTGCTGCTGTGTATAAGAGTCTTGATTGTGCACTTATACTTTGTGTATAAGAAGATGGGGGTGTGCCTTATATTTTGTGTATAAGAGATGCGGTTTGGCTATACTCTTTGCGGTATAAGTCTTGGAGATGATTATTGATTAGTCACGTTCCTGGGTAGGCCAGTTGAGTATATGCGAACAGAGGTTGGTATCTTGGTGGGGATATGAGGGGAATGGGAGGTTTGATGACTAGAGTTTTGAGAGTGGTTGTTGGAGTCATTGATTTCTTTACGAAATTGTGTGCGCTTCTTGAACGCCTGATATATCTTCGTATATTATGTACGAGAGATTTCCTACTTGAAGATTGCTTATTATGACCTTTTAGGTAGTCTGGATATGTATATTACGTATTTACGATTATTAAATTAAAATTATCTAGATTCGTGTAAGCGAGGATTCACTGTGTTTAAGTTTCCTTTTTAGCTATGGGCGGCATTTTCATTTATTAATCGAGATTGGCCAGTGGCTGAATTGAGCAAAATTTGTTGAAGTGTTAAAGTGGCGCTAGAGTGGCCGCGGGTGGCGAGATCTGTGATCTCATTTTTATGTGTTGTCGGCTTGATTTCATTGTTGTATTCCCTTTTGAAATGCTTAAGCCATTGTCATTTTTTGTATGTAAGGATACGATGCGTATCGTATTGTAGCACTAGGCATTACTTTATTTTGGGTTATGTTATTGTATATTTATGGGTTGGTCGTTTAAGATATGGATTATAAATTTTAAAGCATTTTTGATTTGGAAAACTTGTTAGCGATCACATTTTTGGATGAAGCAATTGTATTTTTAATGAGTCGTCCCATCGGTTTGACCGGCTGCAATTGTTCAGTTTTAATGACTGCACCGGGCGGCCGACAGGCGGATACGATTTTTGTTATCGGAGAGCTTGGGTTTGATTTCTTTGCTCGTGGCAGTTGTGGGGAGTAGAGCTTGTTTTCCATGAGTCGTTGTAGTGGTGTCTTTTTTATTGCGTCTGAGTCTTTTTCTTTTGTTGCGTGGTAGGATGCCGCTGATGCGTGGCGAGGTAGGCGAGAGGTGCGAGGTAGGCTTGAGAGGGCCGAGGCTGGTAGGTATTGATGTCGATAGTGCAGGCGTGGACCGGCCGGGGGGGTCGGGAGGTGCGTTCTTGGCGGGGTTGAAGTGGGCCTCGTAGAGGGAGAGTGTGAATGCTTTCGGGTGGTGACGGCCGGGAGGTCGAATTCGGAAGCGAGGATTGTTTGACCGATTTACGGGGAGGGATCCTCAAAGTTTTCGAGAGATTCGCCGGAGGCGGTATTAGGAGTTAAATCCAGGGATGAAGACTATTTTTTGAGCCGATGGGGATTTGTGGGCGAGATGAGGTGAAGTTCTTCTTATAGGCTGAGGGGTGCGTGGCGGGTAAGGAGAACACGAGGTGCATACCAAAGTGCGAGAGGGAGGTTCGTGTTTCTGGGAGGCGATTTGTTCAGGCTCTTCGGGAATTGTGTTTGGGGGCTTGTGGCGGCCTTGGAGAGAGAGGCGGGTTCGTTGACTCGGGGTTCGAAGTCGGTGGAGGAGTTGAGAGCGATTCGGTGATTTGTGCCATTCTTTCGATGTTTATCAGTGGAAGCGAAGAGGATCAGCAGGTTCGAGGATGGTTTGGCGTGGGAGATAAAATCTGCTTTGAATCTATTTGATAGTTTTTACTAGTTTAAATGTCTTTGTGAGGAATGCGTACGAAGAAGATGGAAATGGAGTTAAGCGAGCCGAGGCGAGTGGATCGAGAGGGTGGGCACGAGACTTTCTTTTCAGTAGGCCTTAATTTCTACAGGATTCGGGAGGAGGAGGGCGGACCCGGCGAGAGTCGTCACAGGCGAGTCAACTTTAGTGCTCCATTGATTCGCCCGAGTTATTCCAGCTGCTCCTTCTGCGGTGGGTACTCTGGCGAGATCGGCGGGGTTGGTGAGCTCTTCAGGGGTTGGAGTAGTGTCACATTACCGTTGTGGTCGGAGTGGGCACGAGGCGGGCGGGATTGGGGAGAGGGTGGTCGTATGTTATCGATGCCGGCGGGGACATCTGGCGAAGGATTGTCAGTTAGTTAGAGAGAGAGGTGCTATGCGTCGGCGCCCGTTGATCTGTCGGCGGTTATCGAAGTCGTGGTGGTAAATTCGGCAGTGGGGGCCGAGGATATAAGGTATGAGACCTGAGGAGAATGCGATGGGTAGCGGCAGCCAGGCCGAGCAATTAAATGTAGATTCTTCGTCGAGGGAGGCCGGGGCTTGAGTGAGGCGGCAGGTACATTATTCCTTTGTGATATTAGAGGCCGGGGGTTGTTGTTTGATTACGGGGCTACAGCATTCTTTTTTGGCCTCTACGGGAAGTTTTATTCTGCCTTGCTTTATCGTATGTTGTGTGCTGCCTATTCCACTTGAGATTATAGCGCCCGGTAAGTCGGTGTAGTTAGATTTGCATATAGAGGCTGTCGCTTTGATTGTATGTGGTGGAGTGGAATTTGTGCATTGATTTCTTTCCGTTTGAGAACTTTTCAGATTTTGTTGATGCATGCTTTAGGTATTTATGGATTGGTTGGGGAAACATCGTACGTTATTGATTGCCATCGGAAGGGAGATTACTTTTGTGGAATTCGGGGAAGACCCGGATATCCGATTTGTGGGAGGCAGAAAGATTTGCCTTCGAGGTTTTGTGTCGGCAACTTGGGAGTTCGAGGAAGGGAGTGTGTTGAAAACAGCCCCAGGATATGTGGTTGGTTGAGTAGGGAGAAACTGTTTGGAAGATTAATGCGGGTTGTTAGAGAGTTCAAGGATGTTTTCCACGAGGGACTTACGGGATTGCCGCGAGCGGGAGATCAATTCTTATTGAGGTTATTAGATGCGGCGCTGATTCTCTTCCGCGTCACAGGGATGGCTCCGGCCGAGTTGCGAGTGCGGACTCGATTCTGCGAGGAATTGTTGGGCCAGGGATTAAATCCCGGACGAGTGTATCTCCGTGAAGTGCGCCGGTGTTATTTGTGAAAAAGAAGGATAGTTACATGAGGTTGTGTATTGGCTACGAGGCAGGTTGAATAAAGTGACAAAATTTAAGAACCGATACCCGTTACTTGAGAATCGGCCGATTTGTTCGTCGGTGAAGGATGCCAAGATTGTTCTCGAAGATTGATTTGCGGTACGTCCCAGTTTATCATCGAGTTGAGGATCAAAGGGGAGGATATTAGAAATACGCTTTCCGATCTCGTTATGGACATTATGAGTTTATAGTGATGCCATTTGAGTTGACAAAATACTGCCGTATGGATTTGATGAGCCAGGAGTATTTCGAGAGTATTTGGATATGAGTTGTGGTAATTAACTTAGGTGATGATATTTTGATGATATATTCGAGAGGGGAGGAGGAACATGAGGCGTTTGCGAGATTGTTTTTGGGGCTTTGAGGGGCAAGCGCGGGTTGTATGCGAGTTTTCCAAATGTGAGTTCAGTTGGCGGAAGTCTGATTCTGGGGCATGTTATTTCCAGCGAGGTATTTGTCATTGATCCAGAGAGAGAAGGTGGAGCAATTGGGCGTCCAGCGGTGTGAGGTGAGGAGTTTGCTTTGGGGTTAGGCCCAGTTACAGGGAGATTAGTGATGAGCTTATAACGATGTGACGGGTGTGTGTGACGGGGAAAGGGGTTAGTTTATATGGGATGATGATTGTGAGGGCTAGCCGAGGTATTAAAGGGAAGTTGACTACCGGCCGGTGTTGGCGTCACGGAAGATGCAGTTAGGGCTACGTGGTTATAGCGATCTTGCCCCGGGGATTGGGGTGGTACGATGCGGAGGAATGGGAAGGTTGATTGCTGGGCACCTGCGGCGATTGAGAAATCACGAGGCCTCCCGGAACACATGATCTTGAAAGCGGCGACTGATCTTTCTTGCGTTAAAATTTGAAACGGTGATTATCTTTATGGGGTTAAGTGCGAGATTTTCTTGTCATGCAAGTTTCAACTCTCTTGACATGAAGGGTGAATTTAGGCGAGAGGTGAATGGAATTAGGTAGTAGTGCAACTTGTATTAGTACCGCGAGGAAAGCGGAAATGTAGTAGGCGTGCAGTAGGAAAGAAATGAGACCGAGAGAGAGATAAGCTTGTTTGAGATTTGGATGTCATTAGCGATGGGGGAAGTTTAAAAGCAATATAAAGTCGACCGGTGTTGTGGATCGAATCGTAGCGTGCGGCCCGTAGAGGATGAGGAAGCTGCCAGTTGCTCGGTAGGGACGTGAGAATGGAGTGAATCCAGTTTCCACGATTTGAGTAGGTGAGCCTTGAAGATGAAAGGCAGTTATTGTGTCTGGTTTCGGATGGTGAGAAGGGTGTAGTGAGAAATTACTAGATTTGGGGTAGTACAAAGAGATGTATCGTGATTTGAGGTTGACGTATTGGTGGCCGGGGAATGAAGAGATCGCCGGGGATTTGTGGCGAAGTCTTGGTTTGTGTCGGCGGGGTGAAGGCCCGAGCATAGGCGTCACCGCGGGTTTTATTGCAGAACTTCTTCCCCCATTCACAGTGGACATGGGAGAATATCACCATGAACCCCCCGTGTTTGGGCTTCCAGGCGTGAGGCGGCATGATGGGATTTGGGTATTACATTGATAAGGCTATCTCGGTAGAGCGGAATTTTTCTACCTATGGAATCATGGAGTAATTTTTTGAGAAATGGCGAAAATTTATGTGGATCGGTGTGAGATTGCGGGGTTCAGATTCTTCGATCATTCGGGGCCAATGGCCAGCTAGATTCACTTGAGGGTGCGGAGGTTTCGAGGGAGGCCTTTGGGGGCTAGAGTGGTGGAGTTGAGAACATCTTTTCGTCCCAGGCCCGATGGGCAATCGGGGCGATACGGACATTGGAGAGGGGATATGCTGCAAGACTTGCGTTAAACCTCGGGGTCCAAGGACGATAATTTTAAATAGGATTACTTCTTGGCCAGCTTAATTGCTAGTATTAAAGAGATGGCACACTTTTTGAGAAGAGGCGTTGTAGCCAAGGCGGAGGGAGTGTAATGGCTCAGGTTGTTGGAATGGGAGTAGGAGAGAGGAAAGTTCTGCAGTTACGAGTTGGTCGAGAGTTGTAGGCGGATCGGATTGATTCGGCATCGAGACGCTCAGGATAGGCGGGAATCTCGTCGCTTGAGTAGACTTGTCGTTTGGTGGCGACCGTGTGTTCTGAGGGTATGCAAAAGTAGGAGGGAGTGATGCGGTTTGGGAGGAAAGGGAAGTTAGTCCTCGTTATATTGGACCATTTGAGATCCTTTGGGAGAGTTGGCTCAAAATTGGCTTGCTCCGGTTGGTGCCTCCGAGTTTAGATAGAGTTCATAATGTGTTCCATGTATCTGTTTTGAGGAAATATATCACTGACGAGTCGCATATTCTTAAACTGCCTCCGGTGGGCAGGGAAGGGCCGCGTTTGAGGAAAGAAGACGGTGGAGATTTTTGGGCCAGGAAAGAAGGTTTGAGGAGTAAAACGTTGGCTTTTAGTAGAAGTCTGGGAGAATGGGCGTGTAGAAGAGCGACTTGGGGCGTGAGGATGAGATGAGAGCAGTTACATTTCTTAGAGTAGATGTGAGTTTGTTGTTTTTGATATAGGTATTTGTTTTTGTGTTATTATGTTCTTGGTTTGTTTGATTTGTTAAATTTAGAGTGGGAATTTTATTAGGTCAGGTAGATTGTAATAACCCGTTACAAAAAAAAAAAAAAAAAAATTTGGTACCGGTAGGACAGGGGCCAATATAATTTTTGATGATGATATTATTCGTAGGAAAACTTTTGACATTTCATTTATAATTTAGTAGTGTTTTTGCCATTGGAAAGAATTTATCGCTTTGAAATCGGGTTAAATTAAATTTAGAAATACGATAAAGGAGAATGCTTAAAGCGAAGCGGACTTAAATTTTTTTTAAAAAATATCTTGCAAGCTTTATCCTCGCATCTTCAAACAACTACCATGCCCGTCTTTGTTAAAATGCTTGGCAGAAATACTCACCAGTTTTCCCCGCGAGGAACATTTTTTCCATTTCTCTCTTGATTGTCGACCGAGCTTCAAAACCGTTTGTAGAATATTGTTCTCTTAAATCATTCTCTCTTAGTTAAGGTAAAATTTCAAGTCTTCGAGATATTTCTTGGGTTTTGAGATAGTTGACTTTGATTGGCTTTTACATAATTGAATTTTGGGCATTAAATCTTAGTTTGGTTATGGGTTAAACTGACGTATATATGTGTTGGTCATTGATTTAGAGATCGTTTGAGGGCGTTATGAGTGAGTTGACTTTTTGGGGTTTCGGTTGACTTTTTATGTGGATATTTTTATAAGACTTTAAATGTGTGGAGGTTATATTGGGACACTTGTTATAGTTGTTATGATGTTAAATTGGTGATTTAAAATTCGGTTAAAGGGTGTTATGTTGAAAAAGTGTAAATTCCAAATTGAGTTATAATTGATATTTTGGAGTATAGATTGATGATATGGACTTGATGATTAATTAAGGGAATGACATAAGTTGATTTGTAGTAGAAAGTGATAAGATGGAATTTAGGGGATCGATTGGGTTGTCTCGGGATGGGATTATAATTAGAATGAAGTTTATCAGTCAAAGGATTATACGGTTTAGAGATAGTTCACAAGGAGTTGATTTATGTATCTTAAAACGCTTGGGTGTATAGTAGTAGGTCTTTGATTATACTTTTCTGGGTGTTGTTTAGAGATTGATCGTGGAAAAGCGAGTTACGCTTGAGTTGCTTCTTTCAGGTTTTGCGGAGGTGAGTACTTATCTCGCGGGTGTTCTTTCACGTGCCGCTTGATTTGTGATATACGTATTTGGCAACGTTGTGATTGGCAGCGAGAATGATTTATACGTATCGTTGTGTTATGAGTATGAGAATGATATACATGCCAAATTTGTTGTGTTATGTGATTGTGTTTACGTGGCGTGAAGATTGCTGGTAATGCTTGAGCCGAGGCTTGACTTATATTACGGAGTGTGGCACTTGTCGGCGCTATTATGTGGCCTTGTCGGCACTATTATATTATGTGGCTGTATCGGCACTTTGATATGTTTATGGCCTTGTCGGCCGTTGTGATTGATTCTGATTGTGGGATGTTTTTAGGCGTGTCTTTATAATACTCTTTTGGGGAGTAAAATGAATTATTTGGGTTATACGTAGGTTTGAGGTGACTTGAGCCTCGGGGGTGACCTATAGTTAGGAATTCTGGGATTAGGTGACTCTCCAAAGCACTTGAGGATATGTGGCCAGCCCAATGGCCCACATACTACGGTATAGCGTGCGGTTTGGCCTTATCTTGGTATAGGCGGTATGAGTCTTTTGATCAACTTTCTTTGTGTCGTTGTCGATGTATTTTATACTACGGTATAGCGTGCGGTGTGCACTTATACTTTGTGTATAAGTGCGGTGTGCGCTATACTTTGTGTATGGTGCGGTGTACGCCTATACTTTGTGTATAAGTGGGTTTTGGCCTCTTTGCGGTATAAGTGCGGGAGTGATTATTGATTAGTCATTCACTTACTTACGGGTAGACGGATTGGTATATCTTGGCGTTAGAGGTTGGTATACTGGTGGGGATATATGAGATGGGAGGTTTGATGGCCCAGAGTTTTTAGTCGTTATTGTTAGTCCTATTGATTTAACTTTCAAATTTGTGCTTCTTGAACCTTATTATATCTTCATATATTAATAATACGAGATTTACTCTGAATTATGTTGTATGACCTTTTTAGGTAGTCTGAATATATGTATTATTCATATTTGATTATTATTAAATTAGAGCTATCTGGATTCCATATGCTTAAGTTAAAGCTGTGTTAAGTTTTCTTAAACCCATGAGAGAACTGCTTCCACACCGTATAAAGCATTTTCATTGTGCGGGTTGACAATTGGCTAGTTGAGGCAAGAGGGCACATTGGAGAGTGTGTTAAGTGGCTAGAGTGGCCTTGGGTAGGTGAGGATCCTCATGATCATTTTTGATGTGTTGTCAGCCCAGGTTTTCGTTGTTGTATTCCCTTTTGAAATCTTAAGCAATAGGTAGTCATTTTTTGTATGTAGGATCTGATCACATTATCACATGTTGTAGCCTTGCGGCATTACTTTATTTTGGATTTATGTTGTGTATATGTTGTGGGTTAGTTTCGATGTCAATTTGATAGTTGTAAATTTTCTTGTTTTGATTTGGGAAAGCTTGGTGTGATCGCGTTTTGGATGAAAGCAGGTGTATTTTAAAGTAGTCGTCAAGTCGGTTTGATGACTCTGAGGTGTTCGGATTACATGACTCTACTTTCGGGGCCGACACAGGGGCGGAGTCTGAGGCTTCCCTCGTTAGAACATCGAAGGTGAAATAGCAATTTAATTGATTCGGTTTGTCAATTTGTGTTTTTCATTTATCGATATGAAAGCTGCCGATTAGTATCTACATTGTTATTTGTCAACTCCCGATTTAACAATCTCTATTTAATTTCATACATGGAATATAACTTTCGATATCATTGTATATTTGTGACATGGGCTCGAATAATAATGGCGATATATTAATATAATTGACCATATGATTATTATCGGTTATGCATGGGATCTATGATCAGCCATGCTTGCGATATTATCTTGAGTTAGATTTTATTAATTAGTACTATTTTATTGAACACTTAGTTTGAGTAATCTTTAATTAAAACTAGTAAATGAATTGTTACAGCTTTCCATTGGCCCTTTGGCTTGAACATAATTATAGAAATCAAAAATTTTTCGATTTTTCAACATTTTCATGCTTTTGCAAACTTTTTGCCAAGGTAAATAACAACTTTTGGAGCCTCATTCGCGATGACCGCATTGAAGTGGCTTGAAAGGTATTCAGTAGCCACAAAACCAAACATTGGAGGTAGTGCTCAAATAGAAACTCCACTTGTTAGAGGCCCCAGAGGCTGCCTAACAAATGTAGACCTTGGTGAAAACCACTGTTTTGATAACTTAAGTGATATCGGCAGTACTTGTTTAAGAACACCCAGTGGGTGGCTGCGGATTCTTGAGTTGCATTATGGCTGGTTCATCACACTTTGGATTCGTCTACTTGGCTGATTCACTTAGTGAGCCAGTTGCATCTTGACTAGTTGACTTTTCCTATGATATGCTTCTTGTTTTCTACAAAATAGGTTCTCCACAAATTAGTTAAAAATAGTGAATAAAAGGGAATGAAAGAGAAATAGAATTAGGGAACTTCAGCAACATAAACCTGGCTTGAGAAAACATAAGCACCTTGCAAGCTATTTATTGTGTCTGGTTACTCTGCGCACTTCTAAAGGGCAATAATCACTTACCTTTCGATGTTTAGTCTTTGCCATTATCTTCCGACTGATAGGATTGACCCTCATAAACGCTTTATTCTTAGGCTCTTAGCATTCATTGGTGGTAAAGTATGTCCTTACTCTTCCAGTTTTTGCATGACTGAAGCCACTTCCATAAGGTTGAATGGCATGGACATACAGCACATGGTGTTACTTGGAGTGTAGCTTACTTTCGTCCCGCAAAGTCTTGACGTTATAAGCCATTTAACGTTATTGAAGCACAAACATGTTTGCATGGTATTCCAGTCAATTGCCATTTCCTGCGTGTCTGGCCGCCTCTTTTCTAAGTCAACGCTTACGTGATTTGAGTACTCCTTGAAAATACTTGGAAGTGTGTCACATCGCTCTTCATTGACAATACAACTTTGAGGTAACTTTCCACAGCGATCTAGGATTCTTTCTTGGTTTGGGGACACAACTTTTCTACACCACGTTGCTACGCATCACTATTAATTTGCGTTCTAACCAAAATAAGATCCTTCGCCATAAACGTCATTGTCGAGATTGTATTGTCTACAGCATCCAAAATTATTGAGTTAAGCAGCCAGCGCGTATTGATAAAAGCTTGTCAGCACTTTGGGGTACATTTTTGAAGTGTAATGCTCCCGTTGAGATGGATATTTGTCGTGAGCGAGCATAAGCCGAGTTGTGCTTTAATTATATCCGCTTAGCATCTTTAGAAATGCTGGCGTGGTTGTGGATGTTGCAGCACTCCACAGAGCATCCTTGTATGTTGTTGCCTTGAAGCCTACCCTCTTGAAGTTCTCATGGAGATGTCTAACACAAAATACGTGTTCGCATTAGGAAGGAGGCGTCTTGAAGGCTTGATAAGGCCTTTTTGTTTGTCGACATGAAAGTCGATCACCATCTAACCATCATCATCTTCACCATTGTCCCTAAGATCTTCGCCCAAGGTGAGGCGACCAGCCGTTCCATCATATGTGCTTCCAACAAATATACCATCTCGGCGTTTGAGCTTACCGTGACACGTCTCTGGTTTAACACATAACACTTTGTCCCGAGTTACTCTCGGCCACCTCGGGTGCAGTCGTATTCTTTTTAAATGGATTGATGCAAATCCCGTAAATATGGACCTTATGGCGAGAATAAACACTCATCTTTATAAAGATTTCGCATGTTGTCCAACCTTAAGATTCATCTCTTCCTAAAATCCGGAGGCCTTAGAGAGTGTGAGTGAGTTTCTAACACCTTTTTTAACACATAATGTTTGGCTAACCATAAAGACTTTAAGGTCTTATTATAAATCTATTTAGGATGCGAAGTATGATCGAGTGACATCTCCCCAATCATGGTCGGTCTGCTTGCTGCTTCCTTTGCGTAAATGTACCACTTACATTAAATAATCTTTCCATATAGCCATAAACTCTCTTTATTTTCATTCTGTGCTTTACATCCACTTTAAAATCTTTAATACTTTCAAGTATCGATAGTACATTCTGCCTATATTTAAAAAACATTCCGGAAATAGCAAACCTAAGATTTATTTACTTTGCTTTTGAGTTATACTTAGAACTATCTAGTTTACTATGATCATAAATAAATATTTGAAGTCACATTACATGCCAAGCCGCCAAACTAAATCGTTTTCTGGCGTCCACTGTAACGACCTTGGAGTCGGCCCTTGCGAGGTGAGAGTCATTAAAATCCAGACATGATCGCTTGAGCCGATGGGCGACTCGGTTTAAAGCTTACAATTAGGTTTCATCCAAAAAGTAGCGATCATAATTAAGGACTTTCCCCAAATCAAAAGCGAGTTTTTTTAAAATTTATAATCCATCGGTGATATAAGAAGCGACCCGACCCATAAATATATACACAACATATCCCAAAATAAAAGTAATGCAAGCAAGGCTATAAAAAGGAAATGAAATCTTTGTCTTTCGGAAATCACAAAAGAATAGCGGCGGCCGGCAAGGCTAAAGTTTCAAAAACTACAACCCAATCGCTTGATTGACAACAGCATCAAAGAAATCGGTTGTGAGATCTACGCCGCGATGCTCGCTTTTTAGCCACTCGGAACAAAACTCGAAGCGACCTCTTGGGTACCGGCGCGCGCTGCATCGGCGGCCTGGAATGAAATGCCGCCGGAATGCGAAAGGGGTGTAAGCGCGAAGCTTAGTGGCTGCTGCAGGGGTGAACTTGCAATGCAAAGACGAGTCAATCGATAATATAATAGTCAAATATAGATAAAATACATATATGTTGGACTACCTAAAAAGGTCATACAACGTGATT
Source organism: Lithospermum erythrorhizon (assembly GCA_019722365.1). NCBI lineage: Eukaryota > Viridiplantae > Streptophyta > Magnoliopsida > Boraginales > Boraginaceae > Lithospermum > Lithospermum erythrorhizon. Next base: position 374,835 of record JADFUC010000767.1, on the reverse strand, counting down.
CCACGAAATCGGACATAATACATGAAGATATAATAGAGGTTTAAATGACGATTCCAGGAAAGAAATCGATAGACTCGGCATTTAAAACTCTAATTAAATTGAACCTCACCATCTCTTGTATCACTTTGATATACCGTCTCAATGTAAAGCGTATACTCGATCAAGTACACTGCGAGGAATGGACAAATCGATAATCACCCGTAACACAGTATAAATTGAGAAACACAGCAGCTTACTGAAGTATAAAAGGCTTATACACAAAGTATAAGGCCTGTCCCTTTCATGCTAACTTCTAGTAGCTGCGCTCTTATGCGCTAAGTATAAGGCACACTCTTACTCTGTATTTAAGTATAAAATGGCCTTGTATTTATACACTAAGTATAAGGCGCTTGTGACTTATACCATGAGTATAAAGGCATGTAGTAGCATGTATCTGAGGAAGGAGTGTCACACAACCACAATCATCCCGACATGGAATTCGATCGATGCCAAGTCACCGAGTCATACATAACTCACAACCGTCGCTCACCGATAACCGACTCTACACTCCCCCGAAGCAATATCCAGAATTACTGGCAGCTAAACATCTACATGATAAGTAAGTCAAACACAATCGCCGGCAAGGCCGCAGAGAAATCATAAGTGCCGACAAGAATACAATCGAAATATAAATTGGGATTCGAGCTATTACTTTACCTGGCAATCTTAGCGCCACGAATATAATCCATAATCATATACTTGATTACATGTATATCGTTCTCACGTAATCATAACACGATAACATGTATATAGATTTCTCACGTAATCATATCATAATAACCATGTATATCATTCTCGCATAATCATATCACGATAACATGTTCACACAATTTAAAAGTAAGTACATAAAGTAACGCTTAGTGAGATAAATCTCTTCGCTCTGCTTGAAATGCCATGAAACCAGCGAAAACCAATCGAAGATGCTTACCGCTTTTCCACGATCAGCGCTAAAAGCAAAACCGGAAAGTATAATCAAGACCTACTCGCATGCCGGCGTTCACCAGAAGATCACGTAACTTGACTCTTGAAGCTATCTGCAGATTATGAGAGGGATAAACCGATTATAATCCCGTGGACCTTAATGATAGGATTCCCACTTTAGAATTCCGTACTTATGAAACTTTCACCGTTACAATCAACTTTATAAGTCATTCTAACTAATCATCAATTCCATAATTAACGATCTATACTCCGAAATATCGATTATAACTAAACTTAGATTTCACGCTTTTTGACATGCTTGCTTTTTAATCAATTTTAAAATCATCGATTTGCTGCTCGTAACAACTATAATAAGGTTCAATATAGCCTCACTGCACACATTTAAAGTCTTATAAAAATATCACGTAAAAGTCAGCGAAAACCTAAAAAGTCAACCGGGCGTAACATCGCCAGCTTGACGCCACAAATCGCGAATTAATCGAGCATATAAATCCACGGAGACCACGTAACGGCCAGATTCATGATAAATTGATTAGCGGAAGAGTCGACTAAAAGTCAACTATGTCAAAACCGAAATATCTCGAGAAAGACTTTGAAATTTCTTGAAACCTTCCGAAGAGAATGATAGGGGAGAAACGTGTTCTCTGACGATTTTTTTGAGTTTGACGTGATTGAAGAGAGAAATGGAAAGAAAATGTTCGGGAAGTGTTGTGCTAGAGCCAAAACAAGAAAAGGGATAGAGGTAATGAAGTGTTGTGATGATGTGGAAGATAAGCATGTCCAGATATTTAAAAAAACCTCGAGTAAGATTCGGTTTCGGTTAATTCTCATTTATAAATGCACCATCTCCCATGACACGTTGAATAAAATTAACGCGGCAAACACTACTAAATTATAGAAATGCAATTGAAAAATTCTGAAGCAATGGCTATCATCGAAATTAATTATACTTATCCACGGGTCACATGACCCGACCCGAAAAATTAATTTTTTTTTTTTTTTAAATGGCGAGATTTATTAAGTCCCTATCATGACGTTATTGATTTCTTCATTATCTTCTGTAATATAAACTCGGTGTGATTAAAAGGTAGCTCTATCTTCTCGGCCAGCAGTTAACATCATAAATCGGAAACAAAGCGTAAATCTGCCATATGCATATTCATCGTCTACGACACGTCATCGTCATTCGGAACTGAACTTTCATCACTTAAACTACCAAAATCTACCAACAGTCTTGCATTTCCAGTCATAAAAACAGTCGCTAAATTCTTTAGATTAGAAACTGCGTCCTCGTAAATCAACAATGTCTTTTAGTCTCCCCGTTGTATTTTTTTCTTAGAAATAGCTTAAGTAACTGACGAATCAACACTAGCAACAACTTACGTCCCTTTGTCAATTATTCCTAAACTTTATGATAAAATTTTATTTATCCTTTATTATAATTAATGGCTTTACATTACGCTAACAAAGCCTCTTAAGCACTTGAAGTACTTAGACTATTCCGTTAACATAATCCTGATAATCAAATGCTCACTTTTATATCTTGTATAAAGGGGAACACCTGTCGCCCACATGATCACGATTTCAAAGTTAATATCCCGTTTCATACTTACATTACATAGTTTCAAAAAGAAATTAGGAGAGAACTCAAAATTGAAATCCCTAAATTGATTTGATTTAATGAAAATCTAAATGAAGCTTGGGTAATCGAAATCTCAAGGTGGATTTGGGTAATCAAAATCCCCCGATTCAATTTAGGATTAGAGCATTCGATTTAGGGTTTCAAATGACAGTCGAATTTAGGGTTTGAATTACCTGAAATCGGGTGGGATGAACTAAGTCTGTCCGGGTGGGTAATTCGAAACCACTAAAGCCAATTGGGGTGATTTAAACCCAAATCGATTTTGGGATTTTTCGATCCCGTAATAAAATATAACCCAAGTCGACTTGAGAAATCATAAAAAATGCATGCATGATTCAAAATCGCTGATTGATATCGATATCAACAAAGCATAAAAATTTAAGCATTGCACAATTTTTTAATAAAAAGATTCTGGGAAATCGATTTAAAAAGGTCTACAATGATTAAACAAGTATAAAATACTTGGTGGGAAAAGCTAATAGGTTAAAGAAAGATTGGCAAAATCTTGCAACAGGGAGATGCTTATCCAGGAAGTCCTCAAGCCATTTATGTAATATTTCCCCAACTTATTCTACTACTTTTATTTTCAATTTAGAACCTATGTGAAATTTCAAAGATTCTCAGTTGGTTTTTCGGTTTTGGTTTTTGAAATAATTAATGAGCCAAATTAGAGATTACCTAATTTTCTTTTATTTTTTGATTTGGTTTTAGTTATAATTTTGTATAGTTTGGGGGTAAATTTAAAATATTTGAAAGTTTCCGTGCGCTCGTGTGGCTGTTAACATTTAACCGAAAAGTTAAATTGGGGACTAAAGTGCAACTTTCGTGTCAATTCTGAGGACTAGAAAGCTATGATAAATATAAAACTATTGAGGTAGAAGTCTGTTTAATCTTTATCGGAATCATTTCGATAATTTTTTCTGTATGTAGTATTGTTTTTATTTCTAGAATTAGTTGAATAACTTAAATGTCTCCTTAGTCCTTCATAGTTCATTTCGATAATTTTTTCTGTATGTAGTATTGTTTTTATTTCTAGAATTAGTTGAATAACTTAAATGTCTCCTTAGTCCTTCATAGTTTTACAAATGAAGTTGATCAAAATTCACATAGGTCATTTTGAAATATCTTTCTATAGTTTTTTTTTTAGTTGGCCCGTTTTAGTTTTAATTTTTTATTTAAAAATAGTTGTCACAGCATATAAATTGTCTTTTTTATTCTTTTTGCTTGAAATTATCGATAAATAAAATCTTTATAGTTTGATTAATTGTTATTACATATTTTAATGTATTTTAATTTTAAACTTAATACATATATATATATTTCAAAAGCGATAAGCTAAAAAATGGGAGGTAAGTGATTGAATAGAAGACCATACATATTGATCTAATGACAAATTAAGACAAACATAACATTTCTCTAAACAAGAATGCAATTATCGACTTAAGAAGAAAAAAAAGAGTAGAGAATAAACAAAAAGACCCACCCATATTCCTCGGCGTCAACATGGTTCCATCACGTGACCTACGAGTGTGACCTTGTCGAGGCCATAAGCTCTTCCTTTGTTCTCTTCTTTTGTTTTTATTCCTTTTATTTGTACTAACTCTATCTCTCCATTATTGTTCATTAACCAATTTTACGTTACTTCCTCAAATTAAATTACTTCATCAATCGTAAAGGATCGTTCACTATTTAATTTTAATGTGTTGATTTTTCAAACTTTATTCTCAAATATTTTTAATATGTTGAATGCTATTTTGTGAAAAAAAGTTTAAAATATATTATTTCACCAAACTTTACTATTAACATTATAATTTTAATTCAAATCAAAATTCTGTGAATCAATTAAGATATCATTTTTTATTAATTTTAATTGTTGAAAAAGCAAATTGATTGATTTTTATTAGGGATACATGGAATATATATTAATATTAAAATAATGTTACATTATTCCCTATGTTGTTAAGCTTGCTTTTGTCTATAAATTCTTTATTTATACGATTATGATCACATAGACACAAACATACATTGAGGAAAGAACAAGATGATGAGAAGAAAACGTTAATGACGATAAATTTTCTTGTATTAATTTCCAAGGCGATGGTCAGCGTCTAATGCGCTCTAGATTCTTTGGGAAAGGAGAAATTTTAACCCTATTCGACTAGGATGATTCGTTTGTGTTTCTATAATTGTAATTATTAATTGAATATAACTATTAAAATAATCAATTAGGAATATTTCAACTTGTTTCACAATCCTGTGGTTCGATGATGGAATATAATATTTGAGATTGAGATCGGCTTAATATCCGGTCAATATGTCGCTCTATGGATCGTTTTCAATGTTTTCAAATGCTTAGGGCTATATTCCATATTCCTTGTGTTTGTCTTATCATCTAACCCTTTTCTTCTTGCTTTCTTTATGATTATATCTTCTTTTGTAACATTCCTATTATTTCATATGTAAATAATAAATCCACCGTCATTTGGAGCTACAACTGTATATATACACTTCATGAACTTCTCTTTTTCCAATATCAGATCAAGTCGTTACTTCTTTCAATTAAAATTATCATATTTCTTAGTTTTAATCATTAAAAATCAAACTGAACAAGTGTTTGAGTCTTATGAATGATGTTCTTCTCCGGTCACATTATTATGCGGAGGATACCTGTATATTACCATGAAGGAAATCATGATTCGTCATTAATTATCATGAATGTTCGGAGGATATCTATATTATCATGAGGGAAATCATGATTCCATCATTAATTATCATGAGAAGAATATTAGTTTGTTCGTTTGTATAGTGAAATGTGAGAGAACGGACATAGACATAATGTTATTGGATTTTGCTAATCAAGAAATGATAGTATAATAACATGAGGGTAATTTACTAATTAATCAGCTTCTTCTCTAGCATTGAGACTTGAGTACAGAAGAGAAGACAGAAAAGGAAGAAAGGAATCACCCTAATCAGTGCCGTTTCGACTCGCTCACCCACCCACCACCCCACCTCACAACTTCTAATGTTACTCAAAATACTAGTAATATAATATGCTACCTCCATTTCTATGTAAATCTATTTAACTTTTATCAACATATTTAAGAAGTTTAACTAAGTTCAGTGTGATTGATACACTAACTGTACAATATATATGTAAATTAAACTATCATCACACATTACAAATTTTGTGGTCTTAGGATGCCATACCTAATACGGAGTAACAAAGATCTTTAAAATTGTGAAATTTAATTTGAGTGAGGAAAACAACAAAAATGGTGGATAGATGGTAGTTTTAGTAAAATACTTTTTCGTCCCTTTTATCGTCTTTTGTTTTAATAATAACATTGGTATTTGTTTGATTAGGCAAATAATTATGTAAAATTCTCTATAACATTGTTGGGCATGTAATGTCATTAGGGAATTCTTATTTGTAATAATGAGTTCATGAGTGTGTAACTACATGGGTCAATACTAAGTCAAACCAAAGAAAGGAAGTACAATAATTGAAGGCTTCAAATAACAATACACACATCCAAATAATATTTTTTTTATGAAATAATAATTTTACCCATAAATATAATTTTCTCAAATACTATACTTACAAATAGAGAGCAAAATAATATTTGGGTGTGTGTACTCTTCTTTCAAGTAGTTCATCGCTTTCAATGAGTTCATCTATGAGGGTGTTTGACTAAGCTTATTTTTATCAAAATCAACTTATAAGTTGATTTGGACGAAAATAAATATTTGGGTAACAATTCCAACCCACAACTTATAAGTTGAAAATTAAAAAGTAGCAATTCTTCATTTTTTCTCAACTTTTTTTGCTCCAACTTATAAGTTGATTTGACCCAAATTTACTCGTTATCCACATGTATTTTAAAATGTGGTAAAATGAGCATGCCCTTATAAGTCCTTTCATACTTCATACAACTTATAAAGCTACGTTAGTACGGCGTATGTCGTAGTTTTCTTATCTTGCTTATAAATTCGTTTCTGGCTTAAATGCAGCTTTATAAAGCTAAATTAGTAGAACAAGACGATATATCGTTTATAAGTTGTTCGCTTTTATAAAGCTATTTATAAGTTGCGTTGTCGGCTTATAAATTGAATGAAATAAGCTTAGCCAAACGGCCTCTATATCTAGCTAAAAACATTTTCCATGCAATAATAGATAGCTAGCTTATTGATTAATAGAGCCACCCTTGAAGTTGGGCGTAATTTAATGGAGTGTAACTTTGTCTTAATAGGCAGTGAAACACGAATTATATTTAAACGATTAGCAAACATCAACATCAACATCAATATTATTCAATGTCTTTAAATAGGTTTCCGTAGAAACAGAGTAAGAGATTAGATAGTACCCAACTTTACCCTAGTGATAACAACGATACTATTTTTAAATTTATCCAAGAATGAAGTGCAAACACTATATATACTCTTTCATAATAGATAATAAACGCATGTAATATAATGAGTCATTTTAATTTATTTCTTCATATATGGAATCTAAAATATTTGACTCTATATATAGGACATAAAAAATTCCACCATACATATGAACTCTAAGCTAAAAAATTGAGATGGTGTGTACTTAGGATCTACATCACTTGAAGTGATAATATTTTTTTATAATTAAGAATATAATAATTCTCACCCCCTCCCTTTATAATGAGATTCCTCAAGGGTTAAGAGATGCTAGCTCAACCACTAGACCATTTGATTATCTCTAAAGTGATAATGTTATTCATATAATCATGGTAGCATATTTTGTTTTTCAAAGCAAGAAGTTCAAAATGTCCCACAACACACCCAATAATTTGACTGTTTAAGGTATATATGAGGGCAACAATATCATGGCATTGAAGAAAAGAACATTTACAAGAGAGTTGTAGTAGGGAAATAACAAAGGGAGAAGGAAACTAAAAGCCCCAAAGGGACCATATAAACAAAGCCTTGAGAACTAAGTGGAAGGGGTACATCCATCATTGGAATTCAAGGAGGGTCTGAATCCTTCTCGTTTAAAAGGAGATTTGCATCGTTGCCCTTCACACTACTAATTTAACGATTTTGCAGCCACACGGAAAGCGGTGGTTGTCATTCAAAGTGGTACAATACAAAGCTTTGCACAGTTACTGGCACACCAAATGGTGTTGAACAAATTTAGCTCCAGCCAACTCTGACCAAACATGTTCAGATGACGTTTTGTTCGATAGAATTTGTGCAGAAACAACCATATAAGGCCACCAACAGTTGAGAAGTCTGCCACTCTGCCATCCTAAGAAATTTATTAACACAGCTAGCATTAGAATCAACTGTATATGCACATAAATGTGAATGATACTGTTATCACAATAGGGAACGAAAGATCACAAAAGTGATGAAAGAAAGTGATTAACATTTGAATATAAATAACTACAGTTATATTTATATAAGCATATGTGCTGCAGCACGAAAGCAAAGAAGGAAGAATTTTGAATAGATAACCTTTTTTTCCAATAAGGATAAAGAAGGTCCGGGGTCCAGTGCTCACCATAGTTTTTCAGACAACCACTGACAATGCATGATTTGTTAAGGGAGAGTGCTGCTGCTTGACATGAATCCAAGAGGCGATTCATCTGAACAAGCTCTTCCACTTAGGTACTCTAACCCTTTACTTCCAATGCTACAAACATGTACACGCATTTCACATCTCCCAACCAGTTCAAAGATACATATGTCTCCAAGTTGGATGAGATTGTCACGGACAAAGGCCATCCACCCTCCACAGAATGTATGCAACGTCTGCACCTTGATTGTAGGGATTGAATTCACAGTCCAACATTGTCCTTTTAAATTTCTGAGGATGATCTCTGTTTTGCAGCAGGGCAGGTGTTCCATTGAAAACTGATATGGGATTTTCAGAGTACGATACACAGAGATATCAGAACAGAAGAAAGTTGAGGATGAGAAGCTTAAATATTATGAAAGGGACTGAAGGGTCAGGCTAAACAACAAATTGCTCTAATGACAATATTTAGCAGTAATATTGTGTCCCTTTGCCTCATCTTATTTTACTTATTAATTTATTTATAAATTACTATTCTTATTATAACTACTGACTTTTAAATGAAATACTTAGATAGGTACACCAGTAAGTCTTCCACCAGTAAGTCTTCCAGGTTCAAAATTGTATAATAACTAACACATGCTGAATCTGGCACAAGGTGTACTTGAAAAGTATAGGGTGACCATAACGAACTTTCTGATATAATTACACATGACAAGAGCACCATCGGCTTTATAACTAATAGATTTCTATCAACCTCAATAACATATTTCCATGAATCCATTTTCTAACATAATATTTGGTAAATGAGAAGCAGAATGGTTGGGAATGAGAAGATCATTTTAATATTGGTCATTCCATTCATATCTACCAACATTCCACTTTTTTCATTTATAATAATCCATGTTATTTAGCTAGTGGGGTTTTCAATGACAAAATTTAAATTCAGGTTGACCGAGGTCAATTAGATAAAACTTAAATTTTAAATACACACAGGATAATACAAAGGCTCATTGTAGAAAGAAAATTTAGCAAGAAGATCGGAGAACAAGGATGCTGGACCAAGTAACCAACATACCAGAGTATATGAACCACTGATATTAAACTTCTTCATGACTTTAACAAAATGAGGATAACTTGAAACAAAAGATTCTGCTGCCAATTTTTCTTCTGGTGCAGACTTCAATGACATACAGCCTTTGGCTTGAGAACCGTGTCTCTGGACAGAGTTGGCATCTGTTTGAAATTAGTATTCAAGTAGATCAATAAATCTACAATGATGGCATATAATATCGTACAGAATCGGAATGTATTATGATTGCATTTGCATCAATAGTTTTGGGGGAAATCCACTCATTCAAGCCAACGGATTTTCACAGCCTTGATAATACAAAAGTGAAGGATTTCAAATGAAAATTATGGCGTCATTTAAAAATCAATCCTAAAATCTAAATCCGGGAACCCAAATGCAATCTTGTACTGCAGAACGCTGATAAAAATTACCTAACTCTCCACTGCAATCTTTCACTGGCTCAGAGTACACACCATGAGAATATCCTTTCAGTTTCTTGGTTTTGCGTCCTGACCGCTTATGCAATGTTGGTGTGCCACAATCGAATGTCTCCTTTTGAATCACGCCATTACTGGGATTTTCTAGCTCGAAATTCCCAACCCTGAGAATCCTTACTTGCAATTCAAACTTTCGGACAAGTTCAAAAATGCATATATCACCCTCATTAATGTTGTTGTCACGCACGAAGGCTAACCAACCACCACAGAATGTGTGTGATGTTTGTACTCTTGTGGTTGGGATAGAATTGATCGTCCAACTTTTACCTTTCAAATTACTCAGCGTGATTTTTATCTTGCAATTGGGAAGATGTGCTGTAGCAAACTGATAAGGTATATTCTGTATGGAAACAAATATAGCTGGTAAGGCTTAAATGTATGGCAATCAACTTCAGTATATATAGATAAACTAGGAACAATTGACCAGAAATGTGTTGAGAATTTATTCGCGGTCTTCATAACAGGAGAAAGATATAATGCTAAAACGTAATCTTCAAGATGATTAGAGAACGACATCATAGCAGACAATTATGGAGGAAAGGAAAACAGTGTTGATAAGATATGCAAAAACAGCAAAATAATACACCTATGATTCTCTTACCAGAGTATAAGACCCGCTGATGTTGAATCTTTTCATGACCTTAGTGAAATTAGGGAAAGGCGAAGTGAATGCGCTGACTATTCTTTCAGCTTCTGCTGCTGACATCATCCTGAAGTCCGTGCGGAACTCATTCATAGTGCTTGCCTCTATTTCTAGTAACAAGAAGAAAAAACATGTAATAAATATGACTTGTGAAGTTCTACAATGAAATAGAAGGATGAAGGTATGAAGAGAGACACAACCCATGTTATTGCAACATGTCTTGGTGTGCAAGACAAGCATATACAAATGAATCGACTGTAAACCTAACATTAGTGCGGTTAGATGTGAGTGATAACCCTGCAGAGCATATAGTCAGTACTTGAAGTGCTTAGCTTAGCAACCAGGAATAACTTCCATTGACTTAATGGAGTTGTGCCAGCTTATTTAACATAAGCACAAAATTTGCCTCCATATACTACTTTATTGACTTTAGGGATTAACTTTGACTTGTGCTCTTTCAGGATCCCTATTTTACAATAATTAACATTACAATATGAATACTGCTTGTATTTTAAAAATATGTTTTGGTACACTGAAGAGAGAAAAATGAGAAAGAAACGGTAAGAAAGGGAGAGAAAAAAACATATTCAATATAACTTTAGAGGAGATGAAGTGCTCCTCATTTAAGAAGCTCCCGAGGAAAAAATTCAACAGTTGCATGAGTAGAGTCTACTTTCTCATTTTATGAGCCACTGATTTTTGCATCAACAAGTAACAGCAATCTTAAAAAAGGGAGGGACGGAGACGGGTAGAGTAATGTGGATGCTCTGAAGGAGGAAACTATATTGGGAGAACGGGTCTCTTTCTCTTCACCTTTAGGCTCTAGCTATAGATATCACGATTTGATAATTTATACCTGAATACCTTAGAACACAGCATGTATTAACTTGGTACAATGACATAAACACGTCTAGAGCTGCTTCAATAGTCAGAAAAAGGAAGTAATGAATCAAAATACATGGGATCAAGAAACATAAATTTTACCAGAACTTTCACCGTCTAAAATGGCTTTCAGTGGGAAAGCAACAGTGTCTGAATCCTTCGATGCATTGCCAACATTAAACATTTCATTAATATAGCCCAATGTTTGATTCCTTTCATCCAAACATGTCATCTCTTGTTGCAAGGACACCTCCGTATTAGCTGGATATGTACCATTTCCTTGGTTCTTGGTTATGCAATCTACATCGAGTTGGGAGCTTCTCATTTTCGTTGGAACAGCTACAGCAGCATCACTACATAGAGTGGTGTTGGATCTCTTTCTCTTTCTAGTATACACAGAACTGGTGGGAGCTTGGCTACAAATAGCATTAAAAGCATCTTCTTTCTCACATGAACTCTTGTCAAACACTTGAACAGTAAAATTTAATTCACCATCGTATCTGAAAACCAAAGAATCCCCCTGTTCCAAGAAGTTATCTATAACAAATGTTTCCCATCCATCATCGAAGAATAGTCCCTCATCAATCTGAACTAAGGAAGCATGCCAAGTATTATCACTAGGCCCATCTAATAATGCTGTTCCAGATGTCCTTCCTTCCAGATAAGGTAGAAATCTCCAAGGGATATTCTGCTCGTAGAGAAAAGAAAGTGAATAAACAAAGTGATCTTATAAATCAAGAGCAAATCCATGTTAAATAAAACTTCATCAAGGGTTGTAATTCTTCACTAAACGCTAACCATCAATCAAATATCAAAAGTCCTCATTAACGACAAAATAGTATTAATCAGTAGTCGGTACCTATCCTATACAAGTATATTCAGCTTCTCTTAATGACAATTTTCTTTAATTCGGCACTTGTCATTGCAAGAACTCAATCCAAAGACCTCGACATTGCAAGTAATATCCCGTGGCCACTAATATCCCATACTCGTCAGACGAACAATGCCTACACGACAAACCACGATCACACCGGTACACAAATTGTATGTAACTATCTAAACAACGGATACCACGAGATACCCTCTAGAAGGTGTCGCGTACATTTATCACAATATACCATTCTGCTACTCAATTAGGCTATGTAGCAGCTCCATAAACAAACAAGCTAAAAAACTACATATATTACTAGTTAATTTTACCCTATAGGTCCATTCTAAACCACTAATAATAGACACTCCCTCCATGTCAATTTAACAGGTACGTTTTTATTCAACGAAAAACCAACCTACTTTTGAAGCTATAATTCATTTGTTTAACTATCTATTTTTACCGAAAGATTAATAAAATTAAATAACATACAGTACACTTGTGTGTTATCATGATGCACGTTAATAACAAAATATTTAAATAAGACTAATTTAGGATCAAAGTTGAGTATTCTTTATTGCTAAATGCTATGTGAAATTAAATTAGAGGTAGTAAATATTCAAGAACTTGTAAATTGGCAAACACTAAGAAAAAGCAAGTCAACAACACAACATCTAAATGTGCTACCAAATAAATAAATAAAGAAAAAATAAAATATTGTTACCAATTTTGTAGAGGATTGAGAGGGATCAAAACCCACAAGAAAGTAAGGCTTTTTGGATTCGGACATTATCAAATGCTCTATTTATTTATGGGTTTTTTTTTTAATCTAAAGAAACTAGATTTTTGTTGGTGCATTTAATGATATTATAAATTTATTTATCATCTCATGAAATATAATATCCTCAATTAAGCTCTAGTTTTTTAGCTAATGTTTTGGAGAGAAGGCATAAACTGGACATGCTAATTCACTTCTAGGCCCAATATCGTCCCATCTACAATTATAAATTTGAATGTTAACTACTAACTAGGCCAATTAGGCCAAAAATTAGCAATCCACTTCTGGGCTTCAAGTATTGGTTTTGGACCCGGGTGGCTGGGTCAGATCAGTAATTTTTAAATCTTTAAATTCTTATACGTCATTTTAATTGTCGTTTGATTTTTTAAAAATCAGCTTTAAATATCAATTATCAATTATTTATTATTTTAAAAATATAAAATTTATATAATTGGATTCATCTTTTAAAATATTTTCATAATATTAATTTTTTTATTTTTAATAATGGCTAAGAGTAATTGAAGATTAAATATTTGTCTCGATATATGAAAAAGTCAATAAAAATAGACTGGAAGGAATAGCAATGTACCATACTAGCATTGATTGGCACATTAAGGCTAAGTAATTTGGAATGAATGGGCCTTATAGGTTGCTAAATAGAGTAATTAAAGATTAGTCCGATTCGAAAGGGGTAAAATGATCCTTTGCCCGATGGACATGGGTGGATGGCCTGTTGTTAAGGACCGAGCCCATCATGATAAACTGTGTATAAGATAATTTGGTTTAAAATGTGACAATTCTACATGGGGAATAATGTATTTTTGAATTGAAAGAGATGTTGAGAGATCAAGAATTTTTACTACAGTAAAAACTCTACAAATTAGTAGTGTTGGGACCACAAAATTTATTAATTTAGAGAGTTATTAATTTATCTATAAATTAATAATTTATAAATTTAAAATTTTTAAAAAAGCAAAAGACATGTATATATAATGAACTGGCAGATTTATTAAAATTGATCGAAAGATGTGAATCATCGAGAAGATATCGAGAAAGAATATTACAATACAATAAGATAATAAGCAAATGATAATTATTTTCATAATGAATTATAAGTAATTATGAATTTAGAGTATTAAGTTTAATATTATTACAATAAGTATTTCACATTGTATCTATAAATATAGAGCTAGTATGTCCATATATTTCATAAGTTTAATTCAATACAATATTTATATATCACTCTCTCATTCTTATAAAAAAATATCTGTCGTATATTGCTCTGATAGTCATATTTTCATTAACTATTACTAATTATTTTTCAATTTGCTTAAAAATTATTAATTTATGATTTTCTTTGGGACTATATTATAAAGTTTTCTAAGAATATTATCTTATTATTTTATCGATTTTATAATTATTTAATGGCAATCGGGACGGACAAATTTATTATTTTAGAGTATTAATTTATGGTGTATTGTTATATAGAGAATGAAAGTTTATTAAATTAAAAATGGTGAATTGCTTAATCAAATTCATTAAAATCGACATTAAAAATTGCGTGGCTAGTTTTTCTCGATAGCGTCTAGAATTTAATGTGAAACCGTGCAACCAGGGTTTAGAGAGGAGTCTCTTCCGCAGATGAAATTAAATTTAGGGTTCGGACCAAATCCTAATTTTATTGGGACCGTCGGCACAGGGGAGCTAAAGTGAAGCTCAAAAATTTCGAAAGATCAAAATAGGCTACAGAAATTATGTGGTTCAAAGTAATTTCCAAAAGGTCAGAATTGATATAATACATTTGACCTAAAAAGATCGGAACCTTAACTTTCTCATGTGTGATTTCTTGAAGGAAATTAATGCATAAGCTATCCATTATTCGGATCTGCCTCAAGAAATTCAACGGTTAAAGATCGTGATCTTTTGAAATTAACCCAATCAATCATAAGCAAGTATTCAAAACCCAGTAAGCCAAATACCCTAATTTTAAAATTCACATCTAATTCTCATTGAGGAAAATACCTGGCATGCGAGAAAATATAGAGGATAAATGCAAAATTTTAAGTTAAATCTTTTAAACAACGGATAATTTGGAAAATCTGCTCCAAGTGTCTAAATAGGCGCTTTGAGAAATCTAGGATTCTTTACTTAAGCAATGAAGTAATTCCTCAAATCGAGAAGCAAATCGATGAGAATCGACATAGATCTCTCAAAGACACTTGAATATTAGGAGCTATAAGCACACGATTATTGTAAATCTTGCATGAACCTTTTGAAAATTCACACGTTTAATTGATCAAGTTCGGATATAGGAAATACAGATATTTAGTCCTATGGCTAAAAGTCCATGCAAGAAACAACATTGCTAAAATTTTGTCTAAGTGATTGTTATCGTCAAGAAGGTTGGGATACCGACCTTCATGCGATCATCAGCTATTTCTTAGTACTTTAAGCGGGTAATATAGCTAGAGCGTATATAGTGTTTCATAGCTTAAAATCAAATCCAAGGATGACAAATCACTAAGTCTACGGCAACAAGGCTGCTAAAGCATTTGTAGTACAAACTCTAGCTTGAAGTGGTAAAATCTCACTAAGTCCCGCTCTCGTGGCAATTTTGCTAAAGCGGGTTATGTCTGGCTCAGAGCGTACATAAACTGACAATTTCTTTCTTTATCGCTCCATCATCCCGCGTCTTCCAGGAGTTGTATCCAAATCAAGTCCAGCCCAAAAGGTAGCCTAGCTACAAAGTCCCTTAAAGACAAATGGCAGCACCTACTCAATCACAAAACAGTAGCGCCTTCTGGCGGTCCTGCTAAGTGCGTCCGTAAGTCCTAACTTGAAAGGTGAAATAATAAATAAAGAGGCCATTGCCAAGACACTTGTAGTAAGTCCGTCAATCCCATGGGCCGGAGATCCGTCCCAGTCCCAACATAGGCAGGAGTCAAGTCAGACGAAGATCAAATCAATATAGTAAACTAAGAATCTGTTGCTAGGTCAGAGCTAATTACCGTATCTAGTCAGGACGATCTCGGTCGTGAGAAGCCAGGAACTGTCAATGCAAATCGGGCATATCCAAATCGAGTCCGTCAAAATCAGGGTGAGCTCGGAAGGTCAAACCAAGCTCTATGAAATAGAATCAATCAGCTTGTCTATAAATGTGGAAAATAGCGGCTTAGGACTCATAGTTTAGACAATTGATCCTCTTGATTTGATAAGCATGTCTGTTGAGGAATTTTCTCCCTCTGATAGTTTTATTTTGTATCCTTTAAAGAAATAATAAAAATTATTCATTGCATTACACATGTTAAAAGGATATCTTAGCAATAATTAGTGTTAAAAGATATCTTAGGAATAATTAGTTTACACTAAGAGAGTAGTAAGATGACAAAATAAATCAGGTTACAATGCTACTAGAACTAGTAGTAATATCTACTTTACGGCGTTCCATTTATTGTTCAAAGGAAGTTAAATGCATCCATCCTTTTATCAATAATTGACATGTTAACTACAGTATTTACTCGTATTATATACTGTATATTTATATAGTAAATTAATTTTTTTTTTTGCCAAAACGGTAAGAACTAGAAATTACAAACGATATTATATAATAATTAAATTCTAAATTAAGTAATAAAGTTAGAACACCCGTAAAAACAATTGTCTTTTCTGTGAAAATTTCTTTAGGTGAGCATGTCTTGACTTGGCTTGTATATTGTCTTTTTAATTTCCGCGTAAAAGGCGGGTGAAATCATTGGTATTCTTTGAAACTTTATAATCGAAAATTAATCGCTTGAAAATGAAATCAAACGGAAAACTCTTGACATAAAGCTACTGAGATCTCGCTAGGCTAAATAATTTTTGATATATAATAGTAAATTAATACCATTAATAGATTTCAAGTTGGTTTGGTCAAACACATATTTTACATAGATGGCTTATATGAGTAGTTAAATCAACCAAATTGGAAAGAAGATAAACGATAGTATTAGAGAATATATTCCAATAAGTTGTCAACCATCAAATAAAAATTATTCCTTGATTAATCCCAAACCTCGAACGTGTTTTGGGCGGAAGTATAGTACTACAAAGACGGTAATAAGAAGGGGCAGATGAGGAATGCAGGACACCTCTGTGGTCTTTGTTGCACCATTTCAAGAACAGTGAAAGCTACCTTTCAAAAACAGCCACTAAATTAAACAGAGAATCTTCTGTATGTGTTGGACTCAAGACAAATCTACATCATCTAATTAGACCAACTATCTCTCTCTCATCTCCCTCTCTGTGTCCGTATACTGTGATATTGATGAGAGATTATTATTCCTGCGCATGCCCTTATTCAAATATTCGAATGCAGACACGCGGCTCTCGTCCACCCCTTTGCACCGTTGTGTGCCCGAAAAATGGCATCAGAAAACACCAAGAAACTACAATCCCATAGACCGTTAATCAAATTAAAACAATAGTCTATTGTCTAAATGACGTAGTCGCTTCTTGCGGTCTGTCACGGCGCAGGTTCGTCCACAATGCCAGAAATAGTAATTGTTCTTTGAATCACAGGTCGTCTGCATCGATGTTCTTGAGGATTACTTTTTGTATCTTTGAAGCGTGTGTATAGGAATTAGTACGGACGTCGAGGCATCTGGGACTCTTTTCGCATTGTGATGGGTATCGTCTTGAGCGCCACTTAGTTGAGCGTAAATATTAATAACATTAAATATAAAGTAAAACTTTTATATTCACTATACGCTTTGAATATATTGTAGGGCTTAAAAGAAAAAAGCTAATAAAAGCATTATATTGGAATTTTAAAGTGACAAGCCCATTTCAAAATAAATTTTTTTTTATAATATATCGAAAAAAATCGAAGAGAAGTATTTATTATAAATGTCATTTTGACATAAGCAAAAAGAGTTTGAAAAAAAGATTCCAAAGTTGTACAAGTATATATATATATATATTATATATGTATATATTTGAACACTACACCTCTTAAGTTAATACTTTCTCTATTTTTTTTATTTATCGTTTTAATTAGGCTAATATAATAATTAAGAAATATTTCTTTTTACTTGTATATCCTTTATTTATAAAATAATTGAATATTGATGTCTCAATTCTCATATAATATTAAAAATGAGAATAATTATTCATAGTCACATTCAATGTATGGAATTATAATAAGAAAATATTTTCTCTAAATGAGTTCTATTTTCTCTCTAGTAGAAAAGAAACTAAGAGAGTTCTATTTTCTCTCTAGTAGAAAATTAGAGATATATGATCACTCCACCTCATTTAATCTCTATTTTATCCATTCATCACCAAATTAACTCGTGTTTATGTGTCCAAATTTTCGTACCATAGACAATATCAATTGATATGGACTTATCTATAGTAAGGTTTTGATTGATGATTTGGAGTAGATATAGGGGGAGATGTATAATAAAAAATGAGGAGTCCGAGAAATGCGGCAAGTGTGGATGGAGGGGGCAACAATTGCACCCCACGCTACCCCGACAACAATAATCATACCTCCCTCCTTCTCTAATCCCTATTCTTCCTTCTTTCTTATTATGTTCACTTCATCATCAAGCCTCCCACACATCACACAATCCCCTATGTCTACAACAATCCCAACTCAATCTCACCTCGTAGAATGTACGATCATTACTCTATTTAATTTATTCATTTGTCTTAACTGGACAATCTTTGTTTGCTACTTGCTTGTTCATATTCCTTGTTTTATTGATTCCTTTTCATTTGTTCAAAATATAAAATCCGGAGGCTATGATACTACCATTCACCATATTTTAATCTTAAATAAATTGATAGTTCATGAGTGACGTGTAGCACTAGTTGGCCACATCATTTAATTTTTTAATTATTGACGTTTTCAATATTAAATTCTAATCGCAAATAATTTAATTATATCAAAATTTATACTCCTTATTTATCAATTGACATTAATTGAATGAAGTAAACATGCATATGAAGGCTACTACTAATTAGCATCTCAGTTGTTAAGTGCATTGCAGCTAATGACAATTCACGATCACAACAAACATACATTTTTAATTGAAAAATATTCCTTCCGTTGATGGCGAGTATTCTTGTAGTCCAGTGATTATGGGTTAGCTGCCAAACACTTACACAGATGGTGATAGATAATGAATGACCTCAACCAATAAGTCAAATATGTTCAACATATTCACTATTTAATTCCAATTAACACTACTTTTATCTCGATAATATAAAATGCCCTGTAATTAAGGATAATGACAAAAACAAAACGATAATGACACATTTATACCAAGCACATGTAATCCAATCTTAAAAGTTCATTTTCTCTTCGTATCTATTGTCATTATAAACTAATGCATTAGTGCTCCATTCTCTCATTTATAACAAGGGCGAAGATAATGAGGTGTCATCTTAGTTTTAATGACAATATTTGACTCGCATTATCATGCCTGGTCTCAAACTATATTCACGAGTCGAGTCTCAACGAGTATCAAAAAATATTATTTCATGGTTTAATTAATCGATTCAGTTAAAAATAATTTCGGCATTTAAACACTCAATTCTTAACTCTGAAACATTTGACTAATCTCTTTTAGCTATATTGTGTACCTTGTGGAATCATGAACCGAAAGTGTTGATATTTTGGTCAAGATTTCCATAATTCTTTTGATTTGTTGTTTAACCCGCTGTTTTATGCTGATGCAGACATGACTAGCGGTTCTAATCAAAGGTCTCCTTACCACTTTGAGAGGCAGGCTCGCCACGTCTTGGTAATGGAACTAGAAACATGCGTGCAGTAGGCTTTATGCAACCATTGGTCTTGCCTTGAAATTCTATGGGCGACTTGCATTTACTCCCGCCATGACTCTTTGCTAGCGTATGGTCATTCCTCGGAAGTGGCGAGAGAATATTGCTTTCGAAACACGAATGAAATTTGGGGGAAGGGTCTACACACGACCCGGCCGGTATTAACCCCGTACGGCCCAGTAAATTGTAATCAGTAAGCTCAATCAAACCTTGACTCCTACCTCACTGCGCCCGCCCGCCTGCAGCAGGTGGATGCGTCTGGGACCGGTACCAATATGTGATGCTTTCCTTTCTTTATCCCTGCGTGATCAGAGACTCCACGCCCGTTAAGTTCACATTTGGCGACTTAGAAAACTTTAGGCAATATTTTTCTATTCCTCCCTCGGTTGAAATGCGACTCCCCGTAGATAGGGTATGGTTTTGTTGTGAGGTTGATCATACCAGGCAAACGAATCCTTTTTAGCAGGTTGGACGTTATGTACATAGAATCCAATGTCTTCACGGTGTGGTTTCCACTTCTCACTTTGTAATAACCTACTTTTATCCATAAACCGTGCCCCAGGACAAGTTCGCCCTAGTGGGTGGCTTGAAATAACCATTTTTATAGTAGCCTGTAGGATAGTTCACATAGAACCTCCTGTAGATTTGTTTTTTAGTTGTCATAATGTCTCTATTTGGGGTGGGCTACCAGCGTCACCACCCGACCAAGCGTAGTTGGAACATTTTTGCGGATCCCAAGATTGATAAAGTCGCAGAAGACCGATGGCACTCAAAGTGGTGCTTTGTAAAAGCGGTTCTAGGTATGGTTCCTTGGGAGATCGCGCGTCTTATTAAGCCGAAGATGTCGCATGATAGGCCAGTTGGAGACATTAAGGCGGGTGTTCGACAGACCGCTACATTATAAGCTCTTCTGTGAAGAAGGGGTCACGCTATTGAGTGGATCCCAATCGATCAGGAGTTTGATCCGCCTCGAGGGCCTTTATTTTGGTATTTGAAATTATATTAAATATATTGTTTGTTTCGTGTTGTCTATTATTTCTATTTCCCCACGCCCAAGCCTCGTTTAATCATTTTTTCTTTGTGCGGATGACCTTCTTGACAGCCGAAATGTAGAGGCAGGACATTCCTGCTCCTTGTGACTAGCGAGCCTGACATTTGAGACCAAGGTTAGGAAAGTCCCAACCTTTCGGACAATTCAGGAGAGCCTCCCCGATGATTCTTGCAGCTGCCGCTGACCTCTACTTCTAGTGCGGGAAGAGGTGGAAAGCCACGAGGAAAAGAGGCGACTAAAGGCGTTTGCCCAGCATGGCCTTCTTCAGCGGCTTTAAAGCGAGGTTGGCTGCATCAGCGAAGACCACTCTCACTGCTCACATCCTTGGCCTTTGTGAATTCTTGTGAATATTCCTTGCCCCCCCTCTTTACAGAAGTAACTCTCTTTCCCCACCAAGCTCGCTCCTGAAGATGTAGCGGACTGTTCAGGCCTAAGTCGTGGCCGGATACTCGATAACTTCTTGAACTTTGCTTTCTACGCTGCCGAGGCGGTTTGCGGGTTCTGGACTCCAACATGGAAGAAGCCAAGCGCCTTCCATTTACCCATACTCCCGATCTTGGAGAGTAGCAAAAGATTTTGATGACTTCGCTGACCCATGGGGTCAGACTTATTGCTGCTACCTTATAATGGTAACTTTTGCTTTCCTTTCCGTTCTCCGCAGCAGTCGACTAAATCCATCTATTTTCTCCTCTGTCCGGACCTTAGCAGCAGTCTCCTTGTCCGTAGAACTGACGCTCTTGATATGGTGAAGCACTTCGCGAGGGAGAAGCGGCTGCCGGCTTGAATGCACGGGATTTTCAAGAGAAAGAAGTTTTGAAGGGTGAGAATGAAAAGCTGAAAACTATGCTTGCTGTAATGCAAAGGGAGAATAAGGAGGTCGGGGCGGTATTATCAAGGCAAAAACGACCTCCTGCATTCCCGGCCCATACTGGTTTGGAAGCCGAGAATGAAGGGTTGAACAACAAATACAAAAATGCCCAGCTGATGGCTGAATTCTCCAAGAAGAAGGCAGAGGAGGCCACCCAGAAGGAGGATGAGGCCACCCGGAAGCTTAAAGAAGTTGAAGAGGCGATTCCTGGGCGGATCCAAGAGGCAATCCTTGTGCTGATTCTTTGAGGAGTTCGGGAATAGGCGGCAAAGATGCGGTTTATTGCTGTCTCGAAACTTCCACAGACACAAGAGGGAGCGAATCCCGCGATTGTGGAGAACTATCGTGAATTCATTCAAGGTAAAAAGCAGGCGGTTAGCCAAAAGCTGTAACTTGATGCGCCTTTGACCCCGAGGAAGAGGATTGAAGAGAGGTCATTCTCGGCGTGATCGAGACGATCTTTCAGCTTTCTTGGTCTACAGATTTAAACACCCATACGTAGCAATGTCTTTGTTATGATTAACTTGATGTATGTTTTTTATATAATGACAATGTCTATTTTACGTGTTTTATCTTATCTTTCTACCATTTTTGCTTTCGGATGAGATTACGTACTTTTGGGTTTCAATTCGTACAAATTTTGTAATGAGCTTAACAGAGAACCTTTTTGTTATACAGCAGCCTAGTAAGCGGTTTAGCGACTTCGTGATTATCCGCGTATCGGCAGTTCGGTCTTAAGCCGAGTATTGACCATTCAATGCTAATACCATCTGCTGACCACACAGTGAGCGGTTGTGATCGTATACAAGAGCCAGAGAACCACTACGCATAGGCTGGTATACTAGCAATTAGTTAGGGCTGCTGACCCAGGACGACAGTAATGATTCGTTTTTTTGTCTAGAATTATACTTTGGATTAAGCGTACCATCTTGGAGGCATGGCATTCCAGGTATAATTTAATAGCATAAGAAACGAGCAGCCTTTATTGATAGTCCAAAAACTACGGAAAAGAGTATTTCCACTTTTAGAGTTACAAGATCCTACCGGGTTACACATAATATCGACATAGCAGAGGCATGCCGAGGTCTATGACCTTCTTTTACATTCTGGTCCCACTCAAGGCAGGGCTCGGCTTGCTTTGCTCCTTGGGTTGGCTTATTTGTGAACATAGCTGTTGAGTCTCACTTGGTGGTGGTTTTAACCACCCGATTATATGTTCGGGCAGTCAGTACTTGAGGGTTCTATAAAGAGCCTCATCTCTCAGTTCATCCACAAAGTTAAGATATTCTTTCAGCCACTGGTTGTTGGTTTCTTCTTCGAACCCGATGCGCTGTAGAGTGGGCAACCTACTTCATTGGCGAGGACCGCCTACATTACCATGGGCAGTGAAAAGAGCCTCCCGGTTGCTTTGGTTGGGGTAGGGCGCTTAGCGACCATAGAACGGTGGGTAATTCTTACATCGACTCCTCCTCCTTTGCGGCACTGCGGTATGTTTTTAATGCCTTTAAATATAATCCGATTCATGACCTCCACTTGTCCATTGGCCTGTGGATAGTAAACTGGAGCAAACCGTGTTGATCACAATTTTCCACGAGAAATCCATGAGCTGTCTGGCCCAGGGGACGTTGTCGGAATACGAATCACAGGGATGCGCAGCAGTAGTATATTCTTCCATTAAGAATTGTACGGCTCCCTCGCTCTGGTTTTTCTTAAGAGTGCGGCCTACAATCGACTTCTTGAAGTAATAAACATTCTGATAATTCTTCTCCTCCTGTGTTTGGGCAATTTTTCCACCGAGGTCGATCCCCGTGGCGAAGGGAGGCTACTTGTGGAGTAAAGGTTCAATTAATAGGCTTCTATCCATTGACATGCGTCGCACCTTTTCACATACTGTTGTGACATCTTTAACGACATGGGCGGTAATTGACTTTTGTAGTTTTGATTGCGGCGACCCATCCTAATATGACTTAATGCCGTCCACAAGTAGCCTCAGCCCGGCGCTCGAGGATATCCTCGATGAATACTCAAGTCGATAGTGGGCGTCCAGTTTACGTATGAACCGATATTTGAGGCTAGATTAGAATCTTTACGGATTCCGTGCTATCTTGAGGTAATTTCCTGTTGAGATACAAGATTATAGTGTTCGCTTGATACAAATATGGTGGAACACATTGCGCAGTTTCCTCTTGTGCGGGTTGATCACGAACTTAAGCATTAATGCTCCTTGAGGCGATTATTTGTAATAAGTGGTGGCGATTACGAGTAGATGGTCGCGCCTGGGTACGCTCACAGGAATATGTTGAACATGATTCTTTTGAACTTTCTTGGGTTAATTACAACCTTAGAATGGTATTTCCTCTCAGCCGTTCTTCGCTGAAACTCCTTTAATTTGGTCTATCGCGACTTTGGAATACAGCAACATTGACTCTTACAGTCCCGTGGACTGACCAATCTTAAAGCGAGAATACATTTTCTTACATTACTGCTTCATTTATTTGTTGCAGGGGAAAGGCTGAGCCAGGAGGAGTCATATTCCATGGTTTTAAGCCTTGCGGTCAGAATTAGCACTCCTACGCCCCGCTCGCTTTTCATTGCGAGCCCATTAAACGATATCGGCTCGGGTTTGACTTGATTACCTTACGCCATTTCGGTCCTTGAATGATTGGAGGGTTTGGCGAGGCGGTGCGTTCGGTTTAATAAATCCGCTAATCTTTGTGCCACCTGCTTTGGTTCTAGGTATACGATGAACTCACTTAACTCAACATTACGTATTGATCGCCAGATAAAAGTAGGACTAGTCGGCGCCGTTTAAGGGTTGTGCGTTACCACACAATAGGGTGGGACTCCATATGCCTTCAACTTTAGAGATCTGCAACTAAAAACACGCCTTATCTATAATGGGATACCTTTCTTGCATCTCTAAGAGCATTAGGCAGGCATAATATGGAGTGCTGTGCCCGATCGCTCCCACTATCCCAGCTGGCAGCTTGTGGCATTAGAATGGCTAAATAAAATGCATTAATTGTTCCCGAGGTTCGGTCGCGACAACGGTGAGGAGAGATCGAATATCTTTTCAACCTCACGGACTCCTCGTCGCGTGAGCGTTTCTTTTGACATGCGCCTCAATTGAAGAAGGGTAAATTTCTTTCAGGCCTTGGATAGCAGAGCGATTTCGCCTCAGGACATCGGTCAATTTACGGCGTACCTCCTTGTAGCTGTTAGGCGGCCTCATATCCAGAAGTGCTTCAATTTTATCTAGGTTAGGCTCGATTCCCCGGGCGCTGATCATGTATCCCAGAAACTTTCGATACCTTCAAAGAGCATTTCTCGGGGAGTTCGCTTTAATCTCACATACGAGGCGACTAAGGTTCGTATAGAGTAGATGCTGGCCTTCACCTTGCTCTTGTTGACATATCATCGACATAAATTTCCATATTTGTGATCATGGCAATTTGGTTTACCATCGGATTGGTAAGTGGCCCCAGCGCGTTCTTTAATCCGGATGGCGCATAACCATGACGATATAAACCATTAGCAGTTTATAAATCTTGTTTTCTTCGTCTTACAGCTACATCTCACGGATCACAGTGAGTACCCCAGAGGCATCCATGAAATGAAAGACCTCGTAGCCGGCGTTCCCAGTCAACCAGGCGCCCCCGAGAAACACGCCGGTAGAAATCATTTGGGTGGCTTTATTCGGATAGGTGAACTCGTCGCGTTCGCGATCCGTTGCGTTCTTGACCAATGCAACGTGGCCACCCACACGGGGAATTTCAGCTCTCGTATAGCTGCGCTTTTAAACATGCTTTCACTTCGGATGGCGGCATTTTCTGGAGTCATTAAGCAGTCTTTTCTTTGTTTAATTGAATTTGGAGTTAGGGTCAACATCTGAGAACTTTGTGTAGAGCAATTCTTTGGATACATTCTGGCATGTCCTCGGGTCCCAAGCAACGCATCCTCAAACTCTCTTATCCATGAGATCATTGTTTTGATGTTTCCCAGAGCCGATTACGAAGGTTCATTTCATTTCCTTCCTTGAAAGGATAAATCATTACCTCACCGTGGCAACCATCTTACTTTCTCTTTGGGCGAGTTATCCTCCTCCGTATCGGTCTTGACCGAGTTTATCTCCATGGTTTCCCGAACTTCGCTTCTACTCGATCCGCCAGTGCTGTTTAGCGGAAGCCTGAAATGCAGTAACATCTTACAACGCTAACATTCGCCGCCGTCTCATAACCCCGGGGTCGGGAACTTCATCTTGAGATGAACTGGGGAAACTATAGCCCTCAAAGCTGTTAAGGTCGGGCGGCCTATGAGACCGTTGTATGATTGGTCCTCGATATCCACCACTGTAAATTGTGCTGTCGTGGTGACCACTTGACCACGACCAGCCAGATCGGAGAACTACTCCCATTGCATTTATGGAGTGACCTGTAAAAGCTGGTTGGTGGTGTAGATAGAGGTTGGATGATGCTTGTAGGAGTTGTAATTTGTCGAGAGTCTTTGATATATAAAATATCCACGAGAACCACATTATTACTGGCATCCATTTGACATGAAATTGAAATAATTGGAGCTATGACCAGATGTGTCATGTGAGTTCAATTCCTATCCAATTCCTCAACTTAGAACTTTGATAGAATTATTTGCTTAATGCAGGTGCTTAGTTGATTGAATATATACCTCCTTGCGTAACCGCTGCGGAGTTACGTGGGTCGCCTCTCTTTTTCTGATACCTCACGAAATGGTATCAATCCGTCCCGTGAGCCTTGGCAGTTCAACGGGTTTAGCTACTTCTTGACGGGCGGGCTCCTCGATTTTGTGACGCCCGTTGAGTCCCTTGTAGTGTACTCTTTCAGGTATCCTCTTTTATTAATTTTTCTATTTTTGGCATCCGAGGCCGCAATTCATTGGTGTCATGGCCATGCTCTCGGTGATATTCACAATATCGTGTTCATTCATACATGATTCTTGGCTTCGTCCTTGTTGACTTAGGGAGGGTACATCTTTAATTTGGTGTAAACCTCCCATGATCGAAACCACCTTGATAGGGTAAAACCCTTGGCTGGGCGTGCTTGCTGTGCATTCTGTGTGAAGCCTTTCTGGGCATCAGTTCAAAATTTCTCCTTTTGAACTACCTTGTCATGTGCGGTCGATTTGAACCGGTTTTGTAAATGTGGTGACTTAGGCTCCCTCTTTTCCTAAGGTGTCAGTGCTGGTTTGGACTACTTTTTTGTTAGTTCTTCAGCTTCGATGTCTTTGTCGAACCAGCGTTGTGAGTTAGTCCTTGGATAAAATGATTTCAAGAACTAAAGCCTTCTTAAGTTTTCCATACAGGCCTTGGTGGAAAATGCCATATCGCCACATTGTTGACCTCGAAATTGTGAGCAAGATGTCATTATAGCGCTTGTGGTAGCTTTTCAAGGTCTCGTTAGGCCCTTGTTGGATGTCCATTAATGCCCTTTCATCCTGGTGCTTTTGTATGGTGGAGCCGAACTTCGCAATAAAAGCATCCGCTGTTTGCTAATATGAATCTATGGAATTGAAATGGGAGCCATGTACTGTCCCAGCGTGGAGTCGGACGAACTATTAGAAGTGCCTTCGGCATGAAATATCAGGATTATTGGAGGTAATGGTCATGCTTGGCTTAATCACAAGTATTTTACATAGGTCACCGATGCCATTGAATTAGGAATTAAGCTGTGGGAGGATGAAGCCTTGTGGAGACACGCGTCAGTATGCGTGAATAGCATTTTGATTTGCATTCTTTCCTGCATTTTGAGTGGCATATTTTCATCATCTCTTTGATGTCTGCCAGTTCCTGTTGTAATCTTATTGTGAATTAGGCTGGCTGCCGAGGCGCTGCGTGGAGTCTTTGCTTGAGCGCGTAAGCGCCTCTCATGGTTCTCGTGAGTTCTCCTTGGAGCCTCACTACTCTCAGCAGTGTCACCATGTCCATCATCCTTTCTCGCTCTTTATTAAGTTGTTCATTTACCCGTCTTTGGATTTCCGCCTCAATATCTTCGGGATATTGATTCCGCGGTTGTTGATTAGATGGGTTGTTTTGTTGGGATTCATGGATCGACTCGTGAACAGACATATTTGTGTTTTCACGGCTTCTTGTTTCGATCCATTCGAATGACCTTGATTGGTAATTACGATTAGGCCGAAATGTAGTGATTACAATAGCTTGATGGGCTACGATTACGAGCTGCCAACATGAATTTGGGGTACTCTACTCTTTTGTCAATCTTTGTAAAAATGGTCTTTTGGGTAGAGATTGTTGCGTTAGCTCACCGCGCCTTGCCGTTCGGCGGGTGCGGGAGGAGGATGCGATATATGTGCGATCCAGCTGAGGTCGAGAATCTGCTCAGCTGTCGGACCTGAAAGTGTGACAGCGTGGAGGCGTCGCCAAACAATTTCAGCGGTCAGTCGGTGTTTGGATTTAATGAATCTTGAAAATAGCGAAATGTCTTTAGTGAATAAAATTTGGAATCCCAGGGTGAATGCTTAGTGATGGGGCCATTTATTTACAGGCGAGTATTGTGAATTGTCATAGTATCTTTCTTTTCTTTATAGGATCGTAATATTGTCGTCATCTTTATTATCTTTGTGGAATCGTGGCTTGCGAGGTTTATTCTCCGATTGATGTGAGCCCTAAATAAGTATGTATATCATTTGACCAATGGTACTTCGTCTAATGATTATACTTGCTGCTTGAATATTGCCTCTTGGCAGAAAATAAAAATAAAACAAAAACAGAAGGAGAAGGATGGAAGAAGAAACAGAGATCTGCAGAATAATCTATCCCAATACATTAATTGACCTAAGGTCAACACATTATACATTATTTAGACCCTGTGTACTGTACACCTTAATCAAAGGTTATTGAACACATGTACAAAGAAACAATAAAACAACAAAACATTATTATAAATCTTATTGGTGCCTCTACAAAAGAATGTGACAAAACTGAAACTGGGTTTAATAGAGAGGACAAAAAATGGAGCCATACCATCCCCAGTCTCTAATTTTATCTTTCATTCATTTCCCTCTGGGTTTATAGTGAAAACTTAAGGTTGTGTTTGGTCTGAGGATTGAGGATACACAAGATACACTACCTCCATTTTAATTGATCTATATTTGTTTTATTTAATTTTTTAAATATATAATATTGTGCCATGTGTAATATGTATTCTCTTTATACGGAGTATATTTTGATATGAAGTGTAAGTTAATTGATTAATGTTTTGTTTCGAAAATCAATAAAAGACACAACGTATTGACGTTAAATCGGCAGCCAAATTAAGAGTTTGGATTAGAATTTAATAGACGTATTTAACATTTATAATAGTAGTTAGCATTATTATAATTGTAATAGTTAGCAAATAATCTCAATTATAATAGTCATGGTATCTTTTTAAAATAATATATGCTAAATATTAAATATAAAAATATTAGAACAATATAATAGGTAACAACTAACTAATGAAATCATTGATGCGAACCAATAAGTATTATAATTCATTATGTGCACAAAGATAAAAGGTAGTGTATTTTGCTTTTATCATATGTATGTTTTTATATTGTTCATGGTATCGGTGTCGTTTTAGGATTAGTCGGCTCATATAGTATCGGTTATACAAAATATTATTTTGTTCATCTATTAAATAAAAATTCTGAATTATATTTTCTAGTAAAATAAAAGCTCTTCATTCATCTTTCAAATATCTCACTATCAACACGGCCTTACTTTTTAATACATACCATGCGTATGTAATACCTGGCCCCTCTTCCTATTCATTTCAACCACCAACATCACCACACCCACCTTCATCACCATAACCAACCACCTCCACAAAAATACCCACTATTATTTATCATCATATTTCAAGAAAACCCAATATTTTCCAAAAAAGATTCAATCTTTTTACTATTTCAGCTAAACCCAAATTTAAATCAGATTTGCATTGATCTGATGTTTTTTTGGGTTTTCAAGAATCTCATTTTGTCAACATATTCATACGCATAGGATTCTTGCAATGGTGGAAAAGCAATATTCAAAAGCAACAACTTCATTGGAGCAGTATAAGTATACTAATCGGCTTGCTTCTGACCATAGTCCTCTCCTCTTTAGGGGTGGTGTGTTGTGCTTCCTGGTAAGGGGTTCAAAACCCATTCGAAATCTTGAAAAAGCTGACGCCTTGTTTTTTCCGACGACCGGAGTTAGGTGGGTAGCAGGTCAGAGGTCTATTGTTGGTGATTGGTTGGGTGCATGTTGGAGTTGAATTCGCTGGGGTTTTTTTTGTTTTTTTATTTTGGCTTCTTGATATCGTTTGAGTAGTTGTGTGAGAACTCCGGCAGACTTTTCTGGTGATCTCCTTTTTTGCTTTGTCTTATTCTTATTGTGTGTTTGTTCTCTCTACATTTTTGTGGAGTGGATTCCCTTGTATTTGAGGTGGTTACTGTGAAGCTTTCGATGGTGTTTTTTAATTTTTTATAGGGGTTGGGTGGAGAAAGAGGAGGTTAGTTATGTTGATGAAGGTGGATGTGGTGGTTAGGAATGAAGCTGGTGGAATAGGGGGTTGGTGGTGGGCGGTGTCACTACGGTCGACCGTCTATCGTCTGGTTAGTTATCAGAATCGCTTTCTATAATGCGGGCTGCAAAAGAATGAAGAAGGAAAAATACGATATGATTACAGGATGGTGATCTAAGGCAACCGATAAATATTCATGACATGATTCGTGATACGTACGAATCGTATATATAATCGTTTTTTATTACTTTGACCTTGACGAAAGTGCAGCGAAGTATTGAGGGGATATCTTGTGATTCAGATGAATCGCTGATTTCTTTCATTTCGTAGTCGCGATGATGGCTTGATGCCAGGCTTTGCTGAGCAATGAGCAACGTGAGTCCCAAGCAGAAGGGGGTGAGCTTGCAGCTGAAGTGATAATGATATAAGTCGTATTAATATATAAACATATAATGTCGTATAAATCTGTTGATAATTCTTTTATTACATATTTTATCTATCGCACATTCATATCATTAGTCGGCCTCATTATGATCCGCCGTAATTTAATATCTTCCACCAATTTAATACGATCAACTTACAAAATAATTCAATAATATCGAGATAACACAATAATATCAAATGGCTCAATATAATATGGTATCGCCTCTGAAATCCAGGCTTACGTATATGTCGCGTAATGGCAGCGATAAGCTACATTGGAAACAACATTGGAGTCTATTCCTAATAGAAGAAAGTTTCATGATAAACTCATTTAGCCCCCTGCTTGTAGCTTAAGCGGATAAAAATCGAATTATCTCGACATACGAACTAACTTCCGAAATAGGGTTCTACTGATCACATTTAATTTAAATCATATAGTTGATTCCGTTAAATCTTTGGTATAGGGGTGAGTCTAACTCAAATACTGAACGCCGGGGCGTAGATTTGTAATACCGGTGATCTATGGGACAGATTGAGTTCTGAAATACGGACATCTCCCAGTATTAGTGTATTCGAATCATGTCCTTTTTAAATATTGTCATATCGTAACTTATCGTCTTATCATACTTAATCTCGATATCATTAAATAATAAGTATGACATCCAAGAATTTTCTCGTGCATCTATCTCTGTCATTGTCATATTATCATTCTTTTTATATATTCACCTTCGATCATTGACTTTTTAGAGTACAATCGACCCATTGACATATTCACCATTACTGTGATATTATTTCAATCAAATAACATCAGTAATTGATCAGAGTTGTCATCGTACTCCCTATCGAAAACATATCAATATTTATTACTGCTACAACCATAAGATTATACAATACACATATGGAATGATATCTAATTTATATAACCCGTCTTATGATAATGTTAATATCCGCACATTATTAACCTCATATCGTCAAATCTCGACTACGACATCATACTCGGCTTTTATAATCTTGCTCAGCATTCACATAAATGTGCTCTTCGCATAACGTCATAAATCCTCGACATCCTATATTCATCAAATATGCAACAATTCATTTTCAGTATTTTAAATATAAATCCTTTGTCTTTATCAACCAAATGATTTACTCCTTTCTATTAATTACGATATAAACATATAATCTCGTTTAGGTTATTGTATAACGTAACTCTTTATCCATATATAGTCATATCGTAATATCTGAGTCTATAATCCCGATATCTCGTATAATTGATATTGACACTAGTTTCCAATACAACCAATTAGTTCAATCAACCTATTCGTGCTTACACTTGTACCGTTATATCACACTAATATAATCAAAACCGCATTTTACTAAATCTCGTCTCAATAAATAATTTTCCATATATCGCTCTTTTAATTATCACGTAAACATACTCGTAATCCTTTAATAGTTATCCACCCACAAAAACCAAAATATACAATACACATATTCATAATGTATGAAAGATTATAAACATGTGATATGAGTCTTCCTTCTAGTCAATCGAATATAATAACTTTCGCAATCTCTCCTTTCGTCTTGAAACTTGAAAACAACTTTAAAGTTATGATTTAGAGGAGAATCACATCAAAAAGAAAAGAAAAATTTTAAGAAAGGAGGAGGGGAGTTCCGCGACCAAGTAAGAAATGAGAGAAAAATTTTGTGTAGTTCATATAACACAGTTTGTCTTGTTTATAGAAATGAAGTTCTTGTGAAGTAGTCTATAAGCAAGCACAAAGGTGTCACAAAACTTTAAGTAGGAGGTGTCTAATAAAGGAAATGACCGAGGTGTCGTTTCTTTCTTGGTAGGAGGGAAAAAGATGAGTGAAATGCTTGGTATCTCTGACATGCAGTTCGGAGTTTGTTTTAAGTAGGCGATATTCGATTATTCTTGAATGTAAAAAGTGGGTTATTTTGGTTGTTCGCTCGATAGGGGTTGAAATTAGGTTAGAGGTAGATTTTGGAAAGATGAAGGCAAAAGGTTTTATTTTAATTTTATAAAATGTAACGCAAATTTTCAGATTTATTATTGGGGCAAAGAAATAGTATTTGTCTGAGAAACCGTGTATATGGACAGAGACCACCCACGGAAGCAGGCCCGATAGTTAAAGGCAGCTAGAAGCTGGTATAGAGAGTAATGTGAATTAGTAAGATAAATACTAAGTTGGGAAATTTTATGAAGGTCCAACTTCCAAACTACCTCGTCAATATTTTTCGGATAAAGTCTTAAAATCTATATGCTTATACGAGTATAATTTAGTGATAAAGAAATCAACATACTAAACCTCAAGAATCAAGGTTTGAATTTGATAATCGCATCATGAGATTTTTAATTTAAGTAAGCTACTTATGAGTATTAATCGCTAGCTTCTGGTGTCTTAATCCAAGATCATCGTACCAACTTAATTTTTTTTCTCTTTTATCCAAAACGGACTTAAGATAGGGATGCAATGTCTCAAACATCAAGCCATATCCAATTTAACCTCGACAAAGCGTCGGATTGGAATATGGACAGGCTAATAGATGCACAAACTACTTCTTGAAACCCATGATGCTGAGATGTTATATAGACACTCAGATAGTATTTGGTTGAGGTGAAATTACTATTTTGCCCCTATTTTTAACCATAGTAATTGAAGAAGTTGTATTGAGAATCAAAATGATCTTTCACTTCTAAAAAAAAAAATATTTGGTGTGTGTATAGTGTTACCCCCCATGATGTGGGATCGATTCGGTCTTATGCTTTATTATCTTGGGTGCCCAAACTATTCATGGGATAAAATTGATTAATATAAGCATTGTATTGATTATCGGATATCCCAGGTGATGTGTCTTTCGATAGTTGGAGAGCAGACAAAAGTAAGCGTATCGATTTGATATATCATAATCTCTACTAAAGAATGCGTCTTTTCCCAAATTAATTTCTTTATTAAGCTGTATTAATGTGACTTATTCGTTAGTTGGAGCTTGCGTTATTGTTTGAGGTAATGTGAGAAAATTTTCATTTAAAATTAAGTAGGCAATTTAAGCGACAACTTGAAATATGTTTAAGCACAGCCCGGATGTTAGAGGCAATATATCTACCAAACAACTCTCTAAAAATGTCACTTCATTTATATCCCTCTCTCATATACACACCACCTTCAACTCAGAGTCTGTCTCTCTATATAACCAGGCAAACTTAACACCCACTTTTGAGTTCCTCTTTCCCTTTCATTCTACTTCACATCTCACCTCATTAAAACCAAACCCAAAACAAAAAAGTCCCTCCATTCTACAACAACAACAACAACAAAAAAACCTTAAAATTAAAAGTATTCTAAATGTCATCAGAAAGAGGAGAAAGAGGTTCATCAAAGGTAGGAGCAATAATATCATCAATGCCCACGAAGCCAACTGAGCCAGAACAACTCCCATGTCCACGTTGCGACTCAACCAACACCAAATTCTGCTACTACAACAACTACAACCTCTCTCAGCCTCGCCACTTCTGCAAATCCTGCCGCCGCTACTGGACACGTGGCGGCACTCTCCGCAACGTCCCCATCGGCGGCGGAACTCGCCGCTCCTCCTCCTCCTCCAACAAACGCCCCCGTACCGACTCCGCCACGTCAGCACCCTCCTCGGCTCAGGAGGTCCTGAATTCGCTTCCGGTGCAAGAAATGGGACATGGGTTAGGGAGTTTAGGGGGGTATATAGGGGGGCAAGGTGGGTTTGAAATGAACTTGAATGAGGCTTTGCCTGAAAATAATGGGAGTTTTAGTTCGTTGTTGAATGGGGATATGCATGGAGGAGGGTTGTTTTGGGGGGGTCAAAATAGGTTTGTTGGAGTTGGGTCTGGTTTTTATGGAATGGGGTTTGGGGTTAATGTTCTTGATTTTCCGATGGAGCCGGTGAGGGATGGCGGTGGAGCTGCGGTGGTTTCTGGTGGCGGAGGAGGGGGTGGGAACACGTGGCAGATGAGTGGTGTTGAAGCTGGAATTAATGATGGTGGTAATAATAATGATAATTTCAGTTGGCCTGATCTTGCTATTTCCACACCAGCAGGCAAAAGTCTAAAGTAATAGTAATAATAATGATGTAGCGGAAATATTAACGACCGATAAGATATCAAATACGACTTTTAGTCCATGTAACAAAAAGGGGAAAAGGGTAATTTTTTTGTTCTTTTTCTTTATGTAGAAGAATTGCGCTGTATTGTCGGCTTCATGGGTTTTGGTATTGGTTTCGTACTAGGGTTTCAGACTGATGTAGAAATTAGACATAAGTACGATCAATCTTTATTAGTACGATTTGATATAATGCAACAATTTATTATTACAGTCTTTTGTCTTTGTATTATGGCATTTGTGTAAATGCATTTTTTGGGATATAGAAGCTGCAAACTTAGTTGCTTATCATCAGTTGCACATTTATGAATAAGCATGTTAAAGCCTGTTTGTAGATCTTCAAAATTGATACTGGAGTACTTTATATCTTAATTATATCAAGGTTTTATTGTCGACTTTATTCATATCTATATTCTAATTTTCAAAGTTTTAGAGTATTTGCACATGATTATTTAAGCATTAACCTGCAGTGGAGCTAAAGTTGCACCGAAACAATATTAAAAAGGCGTGAAATGATTATTTTGCTCTCCTATTTATAAATATAAACTGTGTAGTGTTTGAATAAGTTTTACTTAAGAGTAAAATAGTCATTTCAATGATTTTTAATACTATTTTAGTGTGAATATAGTCGCACTCATCTTTAAACATTTTTTGATTCTTTTGATTCAAAATCTTGACATGATTCATAGTTGTGGATTATTTAAACCGATGTTTTAATTGGTGTATAGTAATAATTCTAGTAATTTAAAAAATAAAATAAGGAATTGGACTTTATAAGCGGATTTTATAAACAAATCAAAATTAACACATAAACTTGATAAAGTTGAATACCAAATTTTTAAAAGAATTTTGTCAAGATAAGGTGTGGATGCTTTTATTAGAGTAATAATTTATTGGGAAAATATTCAATTGTTTTATTTTAACATATACTTATTCGTCTTTGTATTTTTTATTTTTCAGGACAAATTTATTATTGTTTTTTATTTGATAATTTGATTTTTTGTTTTTAATCTATCTTTTTATATTTGATTTCGTAAACTTCTTTAACTTTATTGTTTTTGTTTCACTTTTCATGATATATAAATGTTGGCTTATATTTGAAAATGATAAAATTTTATTATTTTGTCACATAATTATTCAAACTACTTAGGTAAGCCGTTGGTTACAGGAATTATTTAAACTACTTGGTGTAACTCGTTGGTCATATGATATTACTCGCGCTAATTGTTTTATTTGGAACACTCGTTCATACAAAAAGTGAAGAATTCCAGGATCGTCGGATTGAATCCTTACAAAAAATTTAAGAAAAAAAGTTGCATAATTTTTTGAATTATCAGTAAAATAATTTTGTGCTAATAAGTAATTAAATAAAAAAAAGATCATATAGAATATCAAAATCCATCTAACACACCACGACATGGAGAAAAAAAGTCCTCGAGTTTGAAGGGTTGAACAAGGAAGGGTCCACATGGGGGTAGTTGTAGTGCATGTTTTCGATCGATCATTGGTATTAAGCCGACGCCGACCACTGCCCCCACATCATACTGATCGAGACATACCCCTCCTCCTGCATACTACTACTAATACTGCAACATCAATTACTACATACTAACTCTTCCCTTATTGGACAACATTTGCATGCTTTGTCCCTTTGCCTTTTTTCCTTATTTTTTCAATGTTTGCTCTTTTTTCACCTTATTGCAATGTCCCTTTCCACAGATTCAACTATTGTCTGCACTATCCTTGTTAAATCATTGTGTGTGTGTGTGTATGGTCCAACTTGTTCAGTTGTTTGGTGCCTTTGCTGTGTGTTCTCATGTCTTACTGTATTCTTTTGTGGGCTCAACTATTCCATTTTCAACCTCCACATATGTGATTTGTGAATCAACCATCTTTCATGTACGATGCACATAGGGTATTTCATTGGAAGACATTGTTCAACATTAGTTTGGTTGAAACTTTGTGAATGTGAATTTTTAGCATGATATCATATTCAATACCTCAATTATGTCTATACCAAATCCGAATTCCACATGTGGGGATAGCATCGAAACACTTGACCGAAAATTACTCTATATTCACTTCATTAGTAATGCTTCTTACAATATTCAACAGAGACGTGATAATTGCACCAAAAATGATAAAATGCTCCGAGAAACATTTAGGATTGGAACATTTCTTGCCGGTGCATAAGGGAAGAAACGACGAAAAAATTGTGCTTGAATTGAAGGTAGTGGCGAAACTAGAGTTTAGACTCGAGGGGATAGAATACATTCTTTCTAGACATAACATTCAGGGAGTAATAATTAATATGATTCATTACAATTTTTTTTATAAGTGAGACAATGTCCCCGTACAAACGTATTTTACCTATCTTAAAATGGTCTTGAAAGTGGTAAAACAATACTGAGTATGATCTTGATTGTAATTTACATATTTCTATAGTTCACATGAGACTAGTAAGCACCCATTTGGAAACTGTTGAATTCATCATGACCACCTATGATAGACATACACATGATTGAAAAAGACATAGAAAAGCTCTCAAAATTCAATTTAGTTGGGCTTGAAGAATTTCAGCTTAAGTCCATTGGTCACCATACTCCAGATTCCTCCAATGGAAAATGCAAGACTGAAAGCAACTCCCAACCAACCAAGAATCCAGTTGAAATACCAATTGAAGCTGTACTTTGTTGGCTTCTTGATTAGAACCCACATGAAGCAAGGGTAAGCAAATGTAACTGGAAGAGTGAGTCCTCCTAATAAACCAGCAAGGCTTGACAGGAACGGAAGTGCAACACCGATAAAGAAAGAGACAAAAGCAAAAAAGATACGGAAACCAGAACGGACCCAGATTGAACAAGGGCGATTTGTGCGACTGGTGTAACCAGCTTCAAAACTGTCGAAAGCTGGCATGGAATATATTTGGAAACTGCTTAAACAGCTGAATACAACTAAAAGAAATGTCACAGCAAGAAGTCCCCTTGGAATATCGTGGACATGGAATGCAAATAGAGCACCGAGCATTCCTCCCGAAGGCATCTGCAAGATTATAGTTATTAAAGAGTCAGAAAAAATTACGAGTGACGTTTCAGAAACAATTAATCAACCATCCAAATGGTATCATGATCTTCGCTTAATCTTTTCCTATATGATATACGAGTATTAAAGTTGCTACTTGCCTACTTCAGAGTACTTACAAGGTTTCCATAGGCCCAAAAGCCTCCAATGGCAATAGGAAATATGCACAAGGCAATAAAGGCATAAGCTACTTTAGCTCCTCTCCACATTTTCAAATGAGCTGGGTGCTTAAAAGTTGATGGCATTGTTGACTGAAAGCAAGCACACTCTTTTTAAATATCATATTATATTAATTTGAGAAGGGGATTAGAATAGAGAGAAGGAAAATATGAATTATCGAAACTCATGCATGATGAAATTGAATAACTGCAGAACGTAAGTGAAATGACATACCTGAATCTCTAGCACAAGATTGTGGCCTCTAAATGCATAAGCTATGATTCCAAGAGCATTCAGAGAGGAGAAAAGTGAAGCTGTAGCCGAAGGGGATGAAATGGGTGCATAAGAAATAGTTGGTGGTCTCGGTTGGCTTACAGAGAGCACCCATGACATGGTTGTATAAGTGATGGCTGTGACTGCTCCAACAAGTGAGAGCCCAGCAATCGAGTTGAGGTTCGGTAACTGAGACAGCACAACGCAAAGGGAAGTGAACACCAGATACCATTCAACGGTAGTGAGGGGATTTGATGAACAGTGAGGCCCACAAACTATCTCAAAGAATAGTTTCATGGTCTCCCCTCCAAAAAGAATCAAGGCAGTCGCAGTTCCAGCTGATAAATAAACAGTAGGGAAGAGAGCAAGCCAGGCTCCTAGTCTTTCGCCTAAGCATGAGAGGATCCAACGTTAAAGCTTTTCAACATGTGCGAAGTAGTGGAAGGAAACTAGAAACAAAAATCCTTTTTAATGTATTCATATTACATGTTTCTTGAATGTTTAAGGCTCATTTTGTTCTCTATGACTATAACGTCGGTGATGAGGCACACAGAAACTATGAAACACCAAACTTCGAATAGGAAGTCGAGGCTGTCATTTGAATTGTCTTACCAGTAAAGATTGTTGAGGCAACTTTTACTATGGTTAAGTCATGATTAAAAGAAATGGAGCTTACCGAATGCAGCCTCTGCAAGTTCTACGTATCTATTGTATCGTTTCCCTGGAACTGCTTCATGTAACTGAACTAGAATCCACAAAGTGTAAAGCTGCCAGACATAAGCTATAGTTAAGGCAATTATTCCCCAACCCCTGCAATAAATTCAAAAGAATCATGATTCATGAGACATCTGGTTAAAATGGTTCATGAAAGCAGCTCTAGTGTGGGAAAAAAAAAAAATTGAGTTCAAAATTGGAAAAAGTCGAACTCATTAAAATCAAAATGTGACAATATTTTTGGGACGGAGGGAGTACTTAATAGCTTAATGGTTGATGACACTTCCTTCAGCCATAGAGGACCATCAAAGCTAAAAGCAAATCAAAGAATCCAAGGAACAACTCTATCATTAACGTGTTTCAGTAACTTGAGCAGTATATATAAAGTAGCCCTTCAACATAAATATCTGAAACATTCATAGATTCCTAAGGAAAAGAAACGGTAGCTTTCCTCGATAACTTAAAGTTCCATATACTTGTGTCGTTTCAATTATTTAATCGTCTTGGCAACATCTTCCTCCTTCTAGGGTCATTATAATTCGGAAGTGCTGTTAATTATATGCAATAATATACTGGTTGAACTGGTTCGAGATAGTAACAACAACTCTATATAGTAAAGTGAAAATTTAAAATTGGTAGACATCAGTCCTAAATTTAAGATTTTATGTTTACTAATTCACATTTCAATTAGTGGAAACATTCAGCAGAGACAAACATAACTTTTGTGATTTCATAACAATTTATGATAAAGTAAACCAAGGCTGAATGAGTGATTATTCATCATTTGATATCATTGCAAGAGTATAAAGCACTGTTGAACTATCCACCAAACTAATTACAATCATGAGATAAGAAAAGAAATGAACAAAGACCAACAAACAAAAACTATCACCCTGTGTGGACCTAAAAAATTTCAAAATCAAACGAATCCAATAGTCAGTGATCAACCATCCTTTTACTTAGAAACATGACAAGCTTCAATAATAGTCAAAGATTGAAGATAATGAAACTCTAAAGCAAAATAAACTACATCATCACCTGCATGTTTGGAGCAACCACGAAGCAACTTCTCCTAAGTTTTATAGATTAAAAATGTTACAAATAATCAAGAAATAGTCAATGATTTCCAACAAATGATTCCCTAGATTGTCCAATATATTATATGTAATTAGACACCTTCAAAAATGGTGCAAGTTTGTAACCTTGGTTGTCCAAATTCATTTTGATGATTTACAGAAACAACAGTAATCCTAGAAATATAATTCAAAATCAATTTACCTAAACAAAAAACTAAGATTTTCATTAAAAAAAAAGTGAGCTTTGGAATACATACTAATTAGTTTCCTAATATAAGTATCCTAAGTTTTCTACTAATTCCCTAATATCCTATTTTGATCACAACCCATGATCTCAAATGGACATAAGAAGTGAAAATTAAACACAAAATAACAAACTAAACAAAAAAGAAAAAAATGATAACATTAGAAGCATACCATCCAAGAAAAGAGAAAGCAACAGGCAAAACCAAAGCTTGAAATCCCACACCAGCATTAAGATTATGAAAAGCAGCATAATGTGCATTCCCATTTCTTGACTCAGTAATGGGAAGCCAAGCATCTTGAGGATTAAGCTTAGTCAAATGTCCAACATCTTCCAAATAGCTCTTCATATTCCCCAACACCCTCTTCATTGGTGTTCCAATGGGGCTCAAGAATCTTGGAGATATAAATGAAGTTGGTGTCCATGATTTTGCTTCCTTTGATGTTCCTGAATTCAAACCTGTAATATTGTATTGAACTCGTCCATATATTTATAAATTCAATATATATATATGCATGTGATGCAATAGAAAATAATATACTAGACAATCTTATAATATCATAAACAAATATAGACATAACAAATATATATATATATATAATATCGTATGTGATACAATAGAAAATAATATCGTAGACAATCCGATAAGGCGATAAATACCATAAATAAATATGGACATGTAAAACTATGATAATATGACTATTGATATGAAAACCTCTAGGTGATCTTTGTCCTGAAGGGGTTAGGATTTCTGGAGTGGTTTCACGTGGTGTTGCTGGTATTGAGATGAGCTCTGTTTCTGGCCTTTCCTCCATTGTTTTTTTTCTATGTTGCTCTCAGGAGTGAGCTCAATGCATGTGTGAAAAACAAAGCAATGTAATGCTCCAATGTTGTGATATTGTCTACTGCTTTATTGGGTTTGTGAAAGTATAAATTATTGTGATTTTGCTTTGCTATAAACAGTAGTCAGTAGATGCTTTCTTACCAAGAACTTTGAAGACATTTCATCTCATGCGAGATAATTGCGTAAATAGTATTTGAAGTTTGGTAAAATTCAAGATATAGTTTCGAAATTAGAATTAGTGTAATGATAATTTTCGAGTTACAACCTTTGTTCACAAATGATATTTTATATCATGCTAATAAAGACTTGTACCATAAGATTTTGAGGGACTTTACTACTAGTGTGGTACCCTACCCTGTACGTACTTAGAAGTATCATTGAAGAGTTGAGACTTGAATTGGGTATTGCCATTTATATATCTTTTCTAATTTTACCAAACAATAGAAGTTATTGTCAGGAGGGACATAAATGACTTAACAATTGAGATTATAATTGTTGTTAATCTCGGTCATGTATGTTGAGGGGGAATGAAATTAAATGGGAGTGAAATTTTAAGTTTTAAGATGATCTTTTGTTATTTTATTTTACTAATGGTATTAATTATGGAGTACAAATTATTCAAGATAAGGAAATTTATTTTAGAAATTGAGAGAAATTCCACAATAAACAACTAGTATATCTTCTTTGTGAAATCCACTGTTATATTTTTTTTTTATTATAAAGTTGTGTATTTTAATTTTTTCTTTGTATTATAATTTAATATCTATGGAACCTTAAAAAGTGACAAATTGTTAATAAATTTATATTTTTAAATTAAAATTAATTAAAAAAAAGGGAAAACAAATCTAAATGTTGATGAATGATAGGGCCATCAAAATTTAACCTTGGCGTGGTTGATTGTCTGGTGTATGTTTGTCTGCAGTGATTGAGTTTTCACTGGTTTCTTTGCAGGCTGGGGGATTCACTTCTGTATAATGAATAACAAGTGCATTGGTTGAGTCACAAATTTAGCTATAGAAACAAACCCATCATGTTTCAATGGAGTTTAGAGTTGGATAAAAAAAACTCCGAAAATATAAATGAATTAGTATTGAAATAAGGTGATAGGGATGAATAAGCATGATGGATAGGATTTCGATGTTAATAGGTTTAGATGTCTTGTCACGATCTTTCTCCTTAAAAGTTATAAACTCATGTAAATTCATGATTTCGATCATGGAATTGAAGGGGCAAAGTAGCTGTCGTCCTCATCACCAAAAGTTGGGATGAAAAAAATAAATGACGAAATACTTGTAGGAGATTCTGGTGTTTATTAAAAAATTCATATTCGATCTAACCTGATTCAATTTAAATTTGTTTTGATATTTAATATTCTTTAGAATAAACTTTGATCGTTTCATCGATTTGAAATCACAAATAAGATTTTTCTTTCATTTTTCATTTTTTGCGGGATATTTTTGTCCTAAATACCGTGTGAGGCGTAGTCCTTAGTGGAGCCTTTGGAGACATGGAAGGGATTTGCGGATTACGAGATCAATGACAAAATCTGTCTTCTTCCACATTTGAAGAGTCTCTGGATTCTCACATTGACCATAACTACTGTTTGGACCAACCCCATCCAATCACACTCATGAATCGCATTAGTTTTCACTAGGATGTTATGGGTACGGTTCAGATCGAAAAAACCAATCGAATCGAACAAAATTTTTATCGATTTGCTTAAAAAATAAATAATACCTAATCGGGAAATCTTTAAGAAAAAAAAATTAAGCCAGAGCAAAATTAGGTTTTGGTTTAACATCCAACGAACGAAACAAATTGAACAAACCCGGTATATATATTTTATAAATATTTATATTTGTGATATTTTTAATTTATAACTATTTAGTTTGAAATCATGAGTATTATTTAGTTTAAATCATGTATTTGGTGAATGTTTGTGATATATTCTTTATTAATGTCAATGTTATTATGTATGTATTAGTGTCTGTTTGGTATATCATTATTTTATTTTTTCCTTTGAAATTATGTCTGACTATTTATACATGTATTTGAAACAATCATTTGTAATCAACTAGTAAGCAATCTCTTTGGGCCGATTATACTACGATTATATCGTCATTTGGTGTATGTGATTAAGGTATGTATTTAAAAATGATAGAATGTCGATTTTACACAAAAATTGAAAAAAAACCCATTGACAAAGCCAGAAAACATCCCTAATCTTCACATTCATACGTCTCTTATTTTTGTGGTGTCCATATTGTATTACTCAATTAATTAAATTTAATTTTTTCTTTTATTTGGCTACTTATTGGCAAGAAGCTAGTTCTGTTATTTTTTCTTGAAGTATGTATGATGATATTGTAATGATGCTCCCAATTTAATATAAATTTTTTTAAATATCCATTATACCTTCATTTTTAATATTTGACACATGCTCTTTGTGTATGAATTGTGTCGTATTAGATGAGATAATCTCATGCGAATTATTTTTTGGATATAAAGATCAATTTGAAAAATATTGAAGTATATTGTACACATTCTTGTTCATCGGGCATATGAACACCTCATGAAATCCGATAATAAGAAATATATATTGCGAAAATATTTTAAGGATAACAAATTAACATCCACTAATATAAGATACAGAAAAAAGTAATGATATGAAATTATCTTAAAATACTAAAAAAATCTTTTATTTTAGAGTATCAATTATTATTGA
This sequence comes from Lithospermum erythrorhizon, assembly GCA_019722365.1. Taxonomy (NCBI): domain Eukaryota; kingdom Viridiplantae; phylum Streptophyta; class Magnoliopsida; order Boraginales; family Boraginaceae; genus Lithospermum; species Lithospermum erythrorhizon. Next base: position 330,950 of record JADFUC010000767.1, on the reverse strand, counting down.
GGTTAGGGAGATATTTATGGGACCTAATGGGGGGCGCATTTAACCGACAAGAACAACATTGCGAACTTACAATCATGTAGGCGTGGTTTCTTCTATCTTTTATGATTACCACTGCCAATCCAAAATTCAATGAATGATGATTTACTGGAGAAATGATTTTGGACCAACAATATGATTCAACAACAATAATGTGATAGTCCAGTAAAGCATGGTGAAGATTAGAACACCCTTGTAGACTTGTATAATAAATTACCCCAATTTTACGTAATCTCAATTGTGTACGTTAAAACTTACTCAATCCGATGACATTTAATTATCATACTAGAATAATACACACAAATTAAGAAAAATGAAAAGTAATCAAAAAATGCATTGAAAATATAGAATGATAATTAATTGAAACTATATTATTGGTTGGTTGATAATTTAATAATTTAAGTAAAAAATGGCATTGCAAATGTGAAACATTGATTTTAAATCTTTGCAGAATGACAAATGCTTGTCTCCATTTTTGATTAGAATAATAGTAAATATATCATGGGAGGCTGTCTGCAGGGTCCGATTCACAGTACTATTAAGAATCTTAACATAATTTGTTCTTTTAATATACATGATACTATTATTTGAAATATGTAAATTTAATTATCGCTTAGATCTGACTTTATCTCATACTAAAATATATCACCGAGTATCTTTAAGATCTGATGCTATGAAATGGTAAAATTTATAATCTGATAACGTCAAATTACGAATTATATAATATATATGCTTTGTTTGGCTAAGAACTTAAAATAACTATAAACAAGTCATAAAATTTAAAAGATTGAAAATAGGTCATTTAAAGTCTTATTAAGAACGATCTCTTGCTTTTCGTAACTTTCTGTAGCCTAAGCAAGGTGGTGGGATTAACTCTATGACGCTTTTAATCATCTTTTCTTCTCATTAGCTAATACAATACTTCAAATTGGCATGAGTTCGATTCTTCTTTAGAGCACTTTTAATCTTCATCTCTTGTTCTTGTCGATACTTGGTGGTTGAGCATCGACTATATTTTCTCATTTTTTCTTTTCTCGTTTGTGTGTGGAACCACTTGGGTGACTTTAGCTAATATTTTTTGAGCGTCAGCAATTTGTGACTAGTTGGCGTACAACAAACACTAAAAATTTGATTTTGATCTTGTTTCATTCTCTTTAGAAGCCTCTTTTTTGGATTTTTTTTTGGAGATAATTTTATATTTTAGAATACATTGTATGTCTCTATTTTCTGTTATTAATAAAATTCATCGCTTATTTAAATATCAAAAATAGCTCTATAATCCTCCTGAACAAAAGGTACAAGATAATAGTTTAAAGCTTCTAATTATTCTTACAAATCATGTTACTTTCTTTCTAAATTAAATATTATTTATTAGGTTTTAATTAATGTGAAGGAACCATTTCTCACAGGCTGAGGTTCGGCTTTGCGTCGGTGAGAGCGACGAGTTGAGAAAAATAACTCGAGGCTCGCTTGATAACAACTCAATTGTAGAGTAGTGGATAAACTTGTTTTGATGTATTAGTATGATGGAAATGATAGGCTTAATGCCGAGGCAATTTGGCCTAAGTTAATTTTTTTTGAATAAAACGAAGTCGTTTTCAAAAAAAAAATTTCTTAATCTAATTCAATTGAACAGATTGAAGTATGTCAGTGTCGGATGCACCCAGCATAAGTGGTGCAATTTGCACCATAAAAGTATTATTATTTTTAAAAAAATTCTTAAAATTTATTTTTGACAAAAGAAATTAACTTTTTAGACTTTTGATTTTCTAAATCCATAAGCAGACCAATTCAAATTGACATTCTCTGTTCAAACATAGCACCCCACCCTCTTCTCCCCCCCTCTCTCCCTTCCACCCAGTTCTATTCTCAAGGCAGTCCGGCGACCACCTTTGCGCCACCTCCTCTAAGCTTCCCCTTCCCCCACTGGCTACTACCTTCTCGTAGGGTAGGTATCTCGAGTTTGCTTTTAATTTCTCCTTTAATTTTACAATTTCACCTAATAATTTCACCTTATCATTTGTATTTAATTTCACCTAATCATTTATGTTTTGTTTCATTTTTTACATTTTTATGTTTAATTTGTGACCTAAATTTAGTTTAATTTATGAATCTTGATTTATGATCCTTTACCCATTAGCTTTTCTACCATGATGAAACCTTAAACTTTATATTCTAGTTGACTAGTTGTTATAATGGTTAATTGATTATTGGTATTTTAATCATTTTTTAGTGTAATTTTTATGATTTCACTTCACTGATTGATTTATTACTTTGTCAAATGTTCATTTCCTGGTAATTGCCGGTGATCATTTTTGCCATTAACCATTTTAACAAGATTTTATCTTTAATGTTACCAAATGCCACACATAGATGTTTTTGTCTTATATAATTTTGTCTAATGTACATTAATGGGATAAAAGACTTCGAAGTATATGCTAAGAAGAAGGCGAAACTAGGCTGAGTTCTGAGTTGAAGTACCTCAAGTTGAACTTTCTCCTCACTTTGCTAATGAAAGAGAACAACCTGTTGAGATTGAGACATTACAAGCTAATCCTGGGAAAAGGAAACAATTTTCTGAGTTTCATCCGGATATTCAAGATAATGTAAGGAAATCTTATCTAAAAGATCGCATCAACTCCTTGATTATACTTTTTAAATTGTCATTTAGTAATGTCATCGTCAGTTAACCGAATTGGTATGATAGATATGGTGTTGGTTGGATCGAGTACAGTATTCATGATGATAAAGTATATTGTTTGCCTTGTTATTTGTTTAAAAATGTGTCGGGTTATGGTGGTGAAACCTTTTTTGAGTGTTAGTTGAAGAGTGGAATAACGCGCTGAACTACGGTACTATAATGATAAAACCACTTTAGTTCTTATCGAGATTGCGTGCACAAGTGTCATGATTTTATGAACCCAAAGCAAAGTATTGGATATTCGTTGATGACACAAAAGAAACAAAAGAATATTGATTATAAAGTTCGCGTGACCACATCACTTATAGCTAGTAAGTATCTTTTAAAATGATTATAGGCCGGTTGGGTGGGTTGCGAACTTTAATTCAAAATGAGAATCCATCAACTTTAGTTGGCACTTGTTGCTTGTCCGAAATCATCACAATTATTAGTAATTTATTGGTAAGGTTAATCTTCTTGTTGTTAATTACATTCTTTATCAACAAAGAGAGCAAATTATTTCGAAAGCAAAAGCAAAACACTAAGGACTTGATTGAGAAGGTGGAATAAAGCCAGGAAATGGACAAAGTAACAATGAGGCATAGTTGACGAGGTGATGCTCGTTGGGTTCTCATTTCGGGACTATAAATAGTTTAAGGACTTTGTATGTGCCATTGATTGGGGTACTTCATGAAATAGAAAATGATAGCACATTCAGGGTGGAGAAAATTTGATTTTATTGGAACTTCTAAAATTGTTGATTTTATCTTCATGTTGTTCTTATTGGTTGATGTTTAGGGATGCGCATGATTTTAATTCAACTTTACAAAGGCGTGATCGAGATCTCTTTGTTTGTCTAATCAAGCTACCAAGAAACGATTTCAAGAAATAAGGAGAGGAATAAAGCATGGAAGAACTTTTGCCCAAGTTGGCAACTTGCAATAAGGTTAATATTGTTGTTCGGACATGGATGCGCGTATGTCCAGGAAAGAGTGCTAGGTGACAATCTTTCGATGTATCAGGCTCTGTCATTACAAAGAATGATTGTTTGTTTAATAATGTGCTTGATTTCACGATTCACGAAACTTAATGCTAGATTTGATGAAGCAAATCACCGAACTTTACAATGTGTTCGATGTTTGAGCCGCCATCGTCATTCAAACTTTAATGTGGATAAGTTGGTGGTATGGTTTGAGCTATATCTAGACTTTTGAAAGTGAACCTAAAATTAGTAATTAGCAATCAACTTCAAATTATATCAAAGTTGTTCGTTGGCTTGGTCAAGTTTCAAAGGTTCTGAAATTTCGGATCTTTACGTACGAAGCTGGTGAAACAAATAAGTGCGACACTTTTAGTGGTCTTTATAAACATGCGTGAAATTAAACTTTGCTTTTACGTAGCGACATGAGGTGTTGAATATTAACTAACGTGAAATCATGTGAAAAGTGACAAAATCTAGTACAATGGGTGAATGATGGCTAAATAGACATCTAGTAACTTATCTAGGGATGTCTTGTCTTGTGTAATGATGTAATTTAGCACATTTTCAAGAATTTGATAGAAGATTTTCTTTGTAAACTAATTAGTACTTTTTTATTGATGTAATCTTTTGTTAAACTTATTTATTGTTATGCTTTTGGTAAAAAAAATCTTAATTGAACGCCAGCAATTTAGGCTTTAGCGTCCATTTATCTTTCCCCATTAATATCTATAATTCACAAAATGCGAATAATGAATTATTGCATATCTCTATCTCCATCTCCACACTCATAACATGCTATCGATTTCTCAAATATTTGATATATTTTTTATGTTTAATTCGAAATCATTCTAGAATTGTGTAAAAACTTATACTCCTTTGAATTTTTTTCTAATTAATATTTTTATTTTTTAAAGTTATGCTTTGCTCACAAATAACTATTTAAATATAATATAAAAAATTACAATAAAATACGATGTCCAAAGAGAGATATTATACGACACTGAGATGTCCATAGAGAGATACAAATATTACTTTAACAATTTAATCTGCTCTCACTAAATATATTGTGAATTGATCATGATATAAGTATCGTAATTATTTGCTTTATGTCGGTTAAATTGGTATGATTTAAGTATAATTTAAATTTTGTGGATCCCAGTATATAAAATTCATGTATTTGGATGAATTAAATAATAATAATAATAATATTAATAATAATAATAATAAGAATAACAATAATAATTTCTACCAAGCATATGGTTATTTAACTAATACCTATTTTAATAATAATAACAATAGTTCTACATAATAATAATAATAATAAATAATAATTCAACAAAAAATATATGATTATTTAACAAACTCCTATTATAATAATATGATAGTTCTACATAAATATATTATTTAACTAACACGATTATTAAAGATTGAAAATGAGATATGATGAGAAAATGTAAATGATAAAAAGTAATAAATTAATAATATATAATATGAGCATGTGCTGTGAATTAGTCATAAGTTATACATACAAAATTGAGTAAGAATAAGCTGTGTTATTCAATGCATGCAACTTTTGAATAATTAAACGTTGCCTTTGAAAATAGATAAGCAAGTTAATTGAAAATTGAAATCACAGTAATTATAAAGTATATATATCGAATGTGTATGATGTATCATCCCTGAGCCATACGTATGTCTTGATGATTTCCTTCAATTGATAATCTGCGTATGTGCAGTATAAAGTATGATGAATGCCAATACTACCTCCGTTTTGACATTTTTTGTATCTCAGGGGTGAAGCTTTGGCCATTTATTTGTTGATTACTTTTATTTTAAGAAATATAAAGTTATATCATTAGATTCGTCTTTGAAAATAATTTAAATAATATTATTTTCTTATAATTTTTAACATATGATTTAAATAATTAAGTCGAGATTCGCGATATCTGACGTCAAATTAAAAGCGGAGGTAGTTAATTCATATTAAAACTCCTAACTTTTAGATTTTTTTAGAGAAGGGTGAATTTAGTAATTAGTAATGTGAAAATGGAAAAGCAGTGCTATTGAACTTTTAACCCATTCAAAAATAATTTTGGTACTCATCAATTACATTAAAATTATTAAGATCTACAGAGTTGAGTCTCAATAATTCACATTACAATATGAGAGAAAGAATACATTGGAGAAATTAAGCGCAAGATTCACGCGTTTAAGCTCTCGATGTGAGAGCTAATCCCAAGCCTCTTTGTAGATCGCCAATAATCCAGGAAGATTTGTTTAGATATTTCAGAGAACTTTATTCTACCGTCTGGCAATTGATATGCTAATACGCTCCAAATCTCTAGAAACAAGATCTCCGATTGAGTGTTTTCTGTAGGCATGCTTTGATGCAAGTCTCATATGAACTCTCTTGAATCTACTCATAATGACAGTTTACTCTCTGCGTCTTTGAAGTGGTGTTTCCACACATAAAAAGACTTCATGATACTTTCGTATATATAAATTTACAAAATCTTAAGTCCAAAGCCTAAACGAATATGGAAACATGGGCCAAAAAGAGCTAGCCTTTCAAAATAGTAAATCAAAGCCCAGCGTCGAGTAGAGATTAGGAACTAAGCGAGTCGGCTGCCTGAAACTCAGCTGCCCAAGCAAGCCGAAGCGTACTGACCTCCCTTTAGCGACGCAGATTTGGCTTCACATTCAACATGAATTTTCAGTAAATCCGTTTTCACCGCGCTCCGAAAGTAAATCTTGATCTTCAATTGCGCAATTATATTAAAAATTTTAAAAAATTTATATTATGAAAGTATTGTAAAAGACGAATACAATTATATAAACTTTAAATTTTTTAGAATAAGGAATAATTTATAATTGATGGTCAAAATTTAATTTTAAAAAATTCAAACGACAATTAAATAACATTGGAGGAATTATAAACTATGGGCTTTGTGGCTTATGAAACCTAGATTAGTTCATGCAGTGTTTGATCAAATGGGCTGTTGGCAAATTAATTGATCAACCTAAACAAGATCTCCATTTTATACGATTTTGATATTTCTCAATATCACAAGAATATTATTTTATACAGGTATTTTTCAATACCATAAATATTTTATATATGATTTGTTCTCGATACTATAAATACAACTTTTATATAGTTTTGGTATTGATGCTCGAGAAAAATATCAGTTTTATATGATTTTGGTATTTCTCAATAACACAAGAATACCGTTTTTATATGATTTTTTTATTTCTCAATACAACAAAAATATCATTTGTGTATGATTTTGGTATTTTTCAATACCACAAGAATACCATTTTTATATGATTTTGAAATTTCTCAATAAAACAAGAATATCATTTTTATATGATTTTGATATTTTTTAATATCCTTGAGAATCTACGAATTTTATATGATTTTTGGTATTTACCGATATAAAACAAGAATACGGACTATTTTATGAGTTTTTTGGTATTTTCTGATTCAACAAGAATATCATTTTATATGATTTTGGTATTTGATAAAAAGAAGAATGTCATTTTTATATAATTTTGGTATTTTTTGATACCCTGAATATAATTTTTATAGAATACGGTATTTCTCGATAAAATAATAATACCATTTTATAATTTTTTTATTTTAATTCGATAGAATATCATTTTATATGATTTGGTATTTTACAATCTGAAATAATCTGAATTTTATAGGATTTTGGTATTTACCGATAAAACAAATATTATTTTATATGATTTTGGTATTTGTCAATACTACAAAATATCATTTTATATGATTTTGTGGTATTTGTCGATACAAGAATATATCATTTTTATATGATTTTGATATTTACCGATGCCAACCATTTTATATGATTTTGGTATTTTTTGTAAAGCAAATCTAGTTTATATGATTTTGTTATTCTTAATATTATAAAAATATCATTTTTTGTATGATTTTGATATTTACCGATAAGCAAAGAATACTATGTTATATGATTTTGAGTACATTTCTCCGAAATGTTAGAATATCGTTTTACATATGATTTTGGAATTTTTCAATACCACAATAATATCATTTTTATTTGATTTTGGTATTTCTTATTATATGATTTTGGTATTTCTGAATAAAACAAGAATATTATTTTTATATGATTTTGGTATTTTTCAATGCCACAAAAATACCATTTTTATTCGATTTTGGTATTTCTTAATAAAACAAGAATATCATTTTTATATGATTTTGATATTTCGCAATACCAAAAAATACGATTTTATATGATTTTGATATTTTTCAATAAAACAATAATACCATTTTTATATGATTTTTGTCAAAACTCTACCTCGATTTATGAAAACTACAATCATTTTGGATTGAAGGAAGTAAAAAAATAAATGGATAGAAGATTATTATATATATAAATAAAGTATGTATAACATTGAAATTCCACTTATTATTGATGAAAATCTAAATATTTACGTGCAACCATGTATACTTTACTAGTAATTATAATAAGCTGCAGGATTACAATCCAGTGACTTGAGTCATTCCGTTCTCATCAAAAACCTGAATGCTACCCATTTGTTTTACTCCTTCATTTTTGTATTTATACCAAGATGCACATAATAGATACACCCCAAAGTTCACTGCACTTAATCCAGCTAGTAGATAATAGAAATAGTTCAACTTGTCCCTATTTAAATTGTTACTAGCTAACCATCCCCCACTAACCTTGTTCACTATAGTAACAACCACTGTGCTTGTATAATATCCAAATGCATAAGAACACCAAGAAATCGCGGTACCTAAAGATTTCATCCCTGAAGATGTTTCTGCATAGAAGAAGTCCAGCATTCCCACCATTGTAAACATATCCGCTAGTCCAAATATCGCGTATTGATAAGCTAGCCAGAACACGGTCATTGGTAACGGGTCAGGGGAATCGACCATGTTCTGTTCTCTAGCCACCCTTAGTCGTCGTGTTTCTACAATGCCCCCGACTATCATAGAAATTGTTGAGAGTACTAGCCCGAACCCAATTCGTTGGAGTTGCCTGATCCCGGATGGGATTCCTGTGTATCTTCGGACTAGTGGAACAAATATGTACTCATAAATTGGAACCAAGAAAAACATGGCGAGAAAAGGGATGACAGGGAGTGATGGCCCCGGGACTTTGAAGCTGCCAACGTATGGATCCATTGTTGTACTTTGTTGGACCGAGAAGGTTTGAAGTTGAGCTAAACATGTGTTCATAAAGATTGTACTCAATATAATTGGGAGCATTCGGACTATGATTTTTGTTTCCTCAACTTGTGTGACCGTACATAACCTCCATGGTTCTTTAGTAGTTGACACAGATGATCTTTCTTGTATGGTTGTCCTTACAATTGCTGCTCGATCCAAAAATCTGTATTTGACATACATAGTGAGTCAGTTGCCCCCCCTCAATGTTGGAACTCGTATAGTTTCTTAAAATTTTGCAATCCGAGAATAGAAAAAATTTCCACTTATCAGTTAAATTGGGATGACGAGAGCATGTAATAAGAAATCATTACACCATCACACCATTGTTATCCAAAATTGCATTACTTTGCCAACAAATCATCGAATCTTGAATACACTTATAACAATATAAATTTCCAAATGTATTAGCATGCATGTAAAAGTAGTAATAGTACTTGAATTGATCTGTTTTAGGGAGAATCTCCCTATGGATATTAGCTTCTTGGTCGTGGATCTCATGTAAGTCTTCAGTCTTTTCTGGTAGCGGAAGATTGCGATTTCTTATTGCCACAACAAAAACCTGCATATCCAATGTTTTTAGAGCTTTGAATTATTTTCAACTAGATGAAATAATTTAAGAATGTTTTTATGTTTCAAGAACCTAGATTCATTACTTTCGATTGGAAACAGAGGAATTAGTATAAATATACCTGCATAATGCGAACTAATGGACTTCCTTGTGGAACATTATGTCGAAAAACCGAATTGCCCATGCTCAAAATCAAAATGCCCAAACCCATAGCTCCAGTACATATAGCAAATGCCAAATCCCATCCAACATTTTGGTTTGCATAAACTATAAAAGTTATTCCAACAATTGCACCAAATGTGACAGAAGATAATAGAAAGTTGAAATAGCTAGGAAGTTTTGCTGCGTCTTTAGGGTCTTTTTCGTCAAATTGATCGGCCCCTAATCCTGGAGTAGATGATTTGGTCCCACTAGTACCAAGTGCAAGTAGATAAAGACCTACAAATAACATGGCCACTTGACTGTTGCTTGATTTTTCACATTGATTTAAAATGTTTGACGTCATATCTTTGCAAGGTGATGGTCGAAGTTGTTTGAAATGAGCTTGTGCTGTGAGGATTCCATACCCCTAAAATTTATGTACAATATTTTCATCATTTAGTTAGTTCATTAAAAAAAAAATCATATCACTAAAGATTATGCACAAAATTGGACGGAGTACTCAATACTTTCGAGTTTAGTTTGTTAATCAAGGAAAATCGACTACCATATTAGGATATTCCTAAAGTCTATGTACATATTTTGCTCTCATTATCTTTCACATTTAGTTTGTTTATGAAGAAAAACCGACTACCATATTACTAAAATTTATGTACTATATTTCCTTCATTATTTTTTCACGTTTCATTTATCAATTTTTTTTGTCTAAATCATTCAAATTGAAAAGATGAAAGTATATATATATGTATATATATATATATACACGTACCACAACTTCTAAGCATCCGAATAGAATGGAGGTCTTAAATCTGGACAAGTATGTTTCTGAAATATATCCTCCAAACAATGATAGCAAATATGCAGTGCCCAGGAAATTGGTGAGGGTGTTGGCTGATTTTGTCAAGCTGAAGTTCATGTACCCAAAGAAATATGTAAAGAGGCTTACAGAATTTGCAAGAAATGCCATATTCTCCAGTGATACCATAGCTGCATGCATGATTCAGTTGAAAAATTACATAATTTTTTTCAAGAATTCAATAAATAAGTTGATCAAGAAAGATAGGAAGAACAAAAAATTAATATAAAACGTCACTCTTATAATTACTCATTACCATATACATACAGAGCAGCTCTGAATCCGCCAAGCTTAGGCTGTTTATTCGTTTGGGATCTCATGTTTATGACAAATTGCAGGAGTAGTTGCTAATTATGAGTGAGGATGATGATAGGAAAATCAAGAACTCGATTGCAATTTTCTAATGGGAAAGCTTACCATAATGTTGATGTAGTTGAAATTGTAAGTATACAGAAATTCAGAAATGTAACTGTTTACTAATAATATAGCAATTGAATCTCAAATCAAAAGCCACTTTAAAATTATTAGTGTGATGACATATTGGTTATAAAATTATTAATGAAGTGGGGATGGTTGACTGGTTGCCTAATTGCCACTGGAAGATGAGCCAAATTGGAATTGGCTGGCATGCATGATTGTGATGTTGAGTAACAACGAACCTTGTTTTTGTCCTCATTATTACTTTAGTTAATGCACACATGGTGGAATGCTTTTTATTTTTAAATTATATTTTAAAAATAATGAATGGCTGTCATAGTCTTGTATAGAATATTACGTAAAAAGTATGACAGGCGATACTTGAAATGTCATTTGATTAGAGGCGATATTAAATGGCTTACATTTAAGTTATTAGGATCAGCGATGCTTGTGAGAATGCCATTACGGAACATTGTTCTGACGGAATTTCTCGATTATGTGAGTCGATTTGGTGACTCAACAATGCGGTGATTGGTATATTGATCTTTTGGAAAGGAGAGTGTGTGCGGAGTTGTTTATTTCAGAATCGGTTGGATCAACCAGTGCCTTTCGTTCTAGCAGAAGAAAAGGTGCAAGATCCACAATTACTTAAGATAAAAAGTCGGAATTTAATAGACATAATTTTACCGTTGAAAACCGTTCTAGATCAGTTGGAGAGTCTTTGGAGTTCTGAAGTGCAGTCATGAGTCCAAATTTGATCTTCATTGAGTACCTCAAGTGCTTGATCTCGTGGAGCTGATCGCGAATATTTCCGACCTTGATCGAGTTAGTGTTTGTATTTAGTGAATGTACTGAAAGTAGTAAATTAGAAATTAAGAATAAATGTATTATGGTGAGGTATTTATAGCTTGTCTGATAGAGTCGTGATGCTAGCTTATAAGCTTTAACGCTTGTCATGTCTTATGTGCTCATAGGCCTTATCAGTGCTTAACATTTGGACCTCAACCTCAGCCCCATACTATATATCAAGAACCATACATTGGATTAATTTAATGAGCAAAATATTCCTTTGGATTCGCTTTTAGTTGTCTTTCTGGCCCGTTTGTGTAAATTAAGAAAATAAAAATAGTAAAAATAAATTGAAAATATAGAATGATAATTAATTGAAACTATATCATTAGTTGGTTAATAATTTAATATAAAAAAGTACATTAAAAATATAATTACAATTTTACATGGTAGAATATGAAGTAATTTGAAGAAAAAAAATTAAATTAGAAATACAATTAAAGAGAAACTGATGAAGTATAATACTAATAGACAAATTTAAAATCAGTAAGATTCAATCTCATGCAACTCCACATGCAGGACCAAACGACAAAAGAGCTTGAATGGAAGCAGATATTTGTTTATACATAACCAATCCAATAATACAACTACACTTATAATATGCATATTATCGAAGTAGACTAATTTAAAATTAACAAGGTTCAATCTCATGCCAACTCCACGAGACCAAACGGCAAAAGAGCTTGAAAGAAAATATTAGTTTATACATACATAATCAAACCAATTCAATTAATAATACAATAACTATAGCTCATTGCTTTTACGATATACAATATGCATACATATTATTCCAATTTTGTTGCATTATATCACATTTGTCCTCTAGATTGTTGGAGTAGATTCCGTGGACTTTTGGATCTTCTCAATCTGATCATTCTCTATTTCTTTGAGTCCTACAACTTTATACTTATACCATGATGCACATAACAAATACACACCAAAGTTGAGCACACTTAACCCTGCTAATAAATAGTAGAAATAGTTCAATTTGTCCCTATTTAAGTTGTTACTAGCAAACCATCCACCGCTGACCTTGTTCACTATATTAACCACTACCGTACTCGTATAATACCCAAACGCAAATGAACACCATGAAATCGCCGTTCCTAATGATTTCAAATTCGCGGAACTCTCCGCATAGAAAAAATCCAACATCCCGACTAACGTAAACATATCGGCGACCCCGAAAATCGCGTATTGGTAGCCTAGCCAGAACACACTCATGGGCAATGGAAATGGGGAATCGACCATGTTATTATCACGAGCGACTCTTAGCCTTCGGGTTTCTACTAGGCCTGCCACAACCATTGATATTATTGAGAGGAATAGGCCTACACCTATTCGTTGGAGTTGGCGGATCCCGGTTGGGATTCCTGTGAATTTACGGACTACTGGGACGAATACGTACTCGTAAACGGGGAGTAAAAGGAACATGGCGACGAAGGGGATCACGGGGAGTGATGGTCCCGGGACTTTGAAGCTGCCTACGTATGGATCCATCGTTGTACTTTGTTGGACTGAGAAGGTTTGGAGTTGAGCTAAACATGTGTTCATGAAAATTGTACTCAATATTATTGGGAGCATTCGGACTATGATTTTTGTTTCTTCAACTTGTGTGACCGTACATAACCTCCATGGTTTGGTATGTTGTGTTGTTGTTCTTAGAATTGCTGCTCGGTCCAGAAATCTACACCAATATTGTAACAAAGAGAAAGTTAGTTGTTTATGAATAGAGTAAATTACTCAGGACATAATATCATGTTAAGAATTAACAGACTGTACACAAGCAAATATAATAAAGGGTAGCTAGCTTAAGATGAAATTAAAGTAAAATTACTTGAATTGATCAGTTCTTGGAAGAATCTCTCTGTGCATGTTAGCTTCTTCGTCATGAATCTCATGCAAGTCTTCTGTCATTTCCGGTAGTGGAAGATTACGATTTCTTACCGCCACAACCAATACCTACAAACCAATATTCCAAAATGTAATTTTGCGTAATTAATAATTGGACACCAAGGTATATCTATCAATTTATCTTTTCAAACAATTACTCAACGCTCTAGTTTGTGGGGCAATAATAAATGGTGTGATATATTCAAAGTATAAGTACAATTAGAATTCAAAGTGTGATGAAAATGAAAAAGTCAGAGTAGTAGAATTCCTAGCTCCATCACTGAATGTACCTGTACAATGTGAATATATGGACTTCCTTGTGGAACATTATGTCGATAGACTGAATTCCCCATGACTAAAAACACAATCCCCAAGATTATAGCTAGAAAGCATATGCCAAATGCCAAATCCCATCCTTCATTTTGATTTATCCAGACTACAAAGGTGACACCAATTATGGCACCAAATGTGATGGAAGATAAAAGAAAGTTGAAATATGTAGGAACTTTAATTGCTTCTTTGGGGTCTTTTTCATCAAATTGATCGGCTCCTAAAGCTGGTACAGCTGCTTTGATTCCACTTGTACCTAATGCAACTAGGTACAAACCAGCTAATAGCAAAGCTTCTTGGTTGCTTGTTGATTTCTCACATTGATTCAATATGTTTGCAATTATATCTTTGCATGGTGTGGGTCGGAGTTGTTCAAAATGAGCTTGCGCTGTGAGTAGACCATATCCCAAAACTTTATGTACAATAATATTCATCTTCAATTGAAACAACTTACGGAGTATAATTCATCTATTTATATAGCTAATAGAAATAATTTTCAAAATCACTAACATATATATAAAATTGGTTGTATTTTCGCTTCGTATTATTAATTATTAAATTACCTTTATCTCTTAAAAATAAAATTAGGGTTTTAATAGGAATTAACTACTACTCCATAGTTTTTATTTGGCGTTTAGGTATATCAGTGAAACTTTGACTATCAATTATTCTTAAACTATATCCTTAAAAATTATAAGAAAATAATATTATGAAATTGTTTTAAGGAAGAATCTAATGATATAACTTTTTATATTCTTTAAAGGATTAGTAATTAATGGTCGAAGTTTCGCGCCGATGCAACATCAATAGACGCTAAGGCAATATTAAGTATTCATCGTACTTTATCTTGTCACGGTAAAGATTATCGATTGGAAGAGAATCATCGAAATGCGATACATTTGAGGATGATACGTCGTATCACGTTTGACGTATATCTTTATAATTCTTTGTGCATTCGATTTATAATTAACTTTGTTTATCCCATCTCAGGTCGTGTTTAATGATTCAAGGTATGTATTGAATAACACAATTATTTTACTCAATTTTTTCAGAGTATTACTTTCCATGATTGATTCCTAAAGAATATACCTCGTATATTATCTGAATTATATTATTATTAATTTATTACTCGCTTTTCGTCAATGTATGGTTTTTAAATACGTTTAATGATATCAATCTTTAATAATTGGTGTTAGTTGAATAATAATATATTTATGTAAAACTATCGTTATTATTATTATTATAATATGTGTTTGTTAAATAATCCTATTTTTTGTAGAGATTATTATTATTATGTAGAACTATTGTTATTATTATTATTATTATCATTATTATTATTATTATTATTTAATTCCGTGTAGATATAGTTTTTATATTCGGATCGGAAAATTTGAATTATACTTTTAAATCATACCAATTTAGCAAACATAAAGAAATAATTCGATGATACTATATTAGTGATCAATTAAATCAATATATATAGTCGGATGACATCAAAATGTTAAAATAATATTTATCTCTACATGGACGTCACCGGTCGTATGTCTCTCTACGACATCGTATTTATTGTAATTTTTTATATTATATTTAAAGAGTTATTTGTGATCAAAGTATCTCTTCAAAAATAAAATATTAATTAGAAAAAATTTCAAAGGGTATAAGTTTACAGGTTTAGAATGATTTAAATTAAATATAAAAAATATATCAAATATTTGAAATCGGTGCATGTCGTGCATGACAATATTGCGGATTAGTCTCATAATACAAACTATTGCATCATGAGCCCCAAGTAGACAGTGCCATTAATTATTTCCGTCTAAATGCATCATTTGATTTACATGTATCATGTAAGTAGATATATATTGAGGTGTCCATTATTTAGGGATAAAAAATACAATATTATAAATATCTTATTTGCTCATTGACTACATATCTGTATTCTTATTCGCCCAATTTAATTAATTGACTTTCTCGTTTCGACACACAAGTTTAATTATCAATTACTTTTTATGTATATTATAAAATTACAAAAAAATAATATTATGAAAATATTTTTTAAAACAAATTCAATGATATCAATTTATATATTTTTCGGATAGTGAATAAAAAGTAATATATGGTGAAAGCTTATAGCATGATATCGAAAGTATCGATTAATTTAAAATTGAGGAATTACTAATTTTGATCAAACTACAATATTTGATTATACTTATCGAGACCAAATTTACCATCTACATGATCTGAATTTTCACCTAAAGATTTTTGAAGGTAGACCATATCCCAAAACTTCAAAGCCTCCGAATAGAATTGCTGTCTTGAATCTAGACAAGTAGGTATCAGAAATGAACCCTCCAAACAAGGACAGTAAAAATGCAGTGCCCATGTAATTGGTCAATGTGTTTGCTGACTTTGTCAAGCTGAAGTTCATGTATCCGAAGAAATATGTATATAAGCTCACTGCATTTGCTAGAAACGCCATATTCTCCAGTGCTACCAGGGCTGCATCATCCAATTAATATTCTCATAATAAAATTTTCAATTTCCATTTAATAAATGAATCGACCAAAATTATGGTATCAAAGATGTACTTAAAAGGGGAAAATAGCTAGAAATAATATAAATTTAAAAATTGAGAAATGAAAAATACTTGAACAATGACTATATAGATGCCCTGACACTTACTAGTTCCATTACCAATTTAGACATACCGTATACAAATAAAGTGGATCTAAATCCTCCAAGCCTCAACTGTTTATTGGAACCCCCCATATTCTTGAATATTCCCTGTAAACATGTACCACAAAAGGCTACAGAAAATTCCAAAATAATTATAGAAAGTGATAATGATACACAGTATAAGCTACTCCGTAGAATGTTTGTAACACTTTAAGCTAGCCCTCCATTGATGTTGCGATTAAAAATAAAGCTTACCATAATTATTGCTGAAGTTTATTGTATTAGTTTCAGGAGTGATTAATAATAATGCTAATTATAATTGATTTGGAAATAGAGGAGGGCTTGAAAGTTTAGCATTATAAGATTATGATTATATAGAGCAAGGTGATGGTTGACTGGTTGCATGTAGAGGCACTGAAAGACAAACAGACAGAAAAGGATCGAACGGTATCTTTGAAAAACAAGAAATCCGGACAAAATATGTAGCCGAATTCTTTTTTCTTAGCCTCAGAGAAGACACTCATAAGTCATATACTCATATTACACTCCTATATTTTATGAGGTATGACAAACTTATTATCATTGTCAAGCTTACTATATGTTACGGAGTATCTATTATATGTGGTATGACAAACTTAATATCACTTTCAAGCTTACAATATGTTAAGTGGTATGACGAACGTAATAAATCATTGCCCTTTGCCAAGCTTCATTATTTTGACTTCATTTAATCAAGGGATCGTGGATGAGTATATATATACAGTATACTACTAATAGGTGTTCAAAAATAATTAATCTGCTCAATCCTTAAAAGATGGATTCGTTCGCTTTTTAAATATGATCAGATTAGCAAATTATCACGATCTTGATTAATCCAAAAGCTTTTTATTTGAATCAAAATTATCAGAGTTAATAATAAAATATGTTAAAAATCTTAAATATTGATATATTTTTTAAAATAAATGCTCGATATTATAATAAAAGTTGGATCTGTGTTGGACGCACGATCCATACATGACACTGCAGCATCTCTGGCCAAATCCCCACGCACATCATATCATAATTACAAAATGTATCCAGCAACTTTGTTGAATTCAAAAAATGCCCAGTAAGATGTACCCAACAATTTTTTCATCATTCATTTTATTAGTCAAATCGGCTCTTTTCCTCAGCTCATCGAAGGTCACCACCCTTCATCTCGATTAAATTAAATGCAATTTATTACTTGAATAAATTCGTGCTTGTCTATTTGAAAACATGCTTAGATGACTTGGAAATCTCTCCTTTGTTGATTTCGATACATTCATAATACTATAAATTCTGCGCATGCAACCTTCTTATCCAATGTATCTATATAAAATTGATGTCAATCTGAGAATCGAATAGTTATCATGCGTATGTGTGTAATTGCTGTTGAATAAATCAAACAAGATAATGGGGCTTTGATTCTTTAATTGATCGAAAGAAAAAATAAATACAATATAGCAGATAAGTTTATCTAATTTAATCCAAATGTCTTTGACTTTTTGGTCATTGAGTTTTTGCGGGATAAAATCATGTTAATAAATATTTTAGCTATTAATTTGATTTAAGTATTAATAAGATTTGTGTATTAATAGATTATAATAAGTTAGTATTAATAAGATTTGTGTATTAATTAAGGTATTATAATAAGTTTATGTAATAATACTACCAATTGACTTTTTTTGCATTAAATTATCCTAATTAATGCTTTGGCTATTAATTACAGATGTGTATTTTCACATGTAATTTAGATGCAATTGAATTTTTTTTGCATGAAATTACGCTGACGAACGCTTTAGCTATTAATTACAAGCGTGTGTTAATTAGGTTAAGTATTAATCATAATTATACTTTGGGATTTGTAATTTTTTGCTGGAATCATATACATTTAAATGCAATTAACTTCTTTCCAGCATTAAAATATGTTAATCAATGCTTTAACTAAGTATTAATTATGCTTATATAATTTAATTATATGAATTACCGTTAATTATATAAATCAGGAATAATACTATTCAAGTTCGATTACATGTCATATTTCATAGTTTCAATTGAATCATTCAGTTTTTTTTCAATAATAAGAATCAGATTTTTTCACATAAAAATGTAATATTATATTCTAAAGACACCTCTAGAATACCACTGATTTGATGTGCATTAAATGCATAATAGTAACTTAGAAAACCATATCCATTAAGTAAAGAAAATATCACTCAAAGTTAATTTTACATCTCTAAAATTACAGTCTTCATCATCATAATATTAACAACTAAATCCTCAAGTCATAATAAAAAAGGCATATTGAACTACCTAACTCTTAAGGTGAATCTATTTTATCTTCTGATTATATTAAGTTGTTATACATACATAAGTAAAAAGAATTCAATTTGATATACTATAGTTGAAAAAATATATTGGTATTATTTGGGTATTATTATGAAGTTATATGTTTATACTTAAAAAAAAGTGAATGTTTACTGTAAAAATGAAACCTTGGTGCTACATTCTATATTCTCTCTATATGTCTGCATCAGTGTTGACTATATAGAGTTCAATTTGATATACTATACTTGAAAAAATGCACTGATATCTTTTGGTATTATTATGAAGTTATATTAATATTTATATTTGAAAAGAGTGAATGTTTACTGTAAGAATAAAAGCTTAGTAATTCATACTATATTCTTCCCATATGTGTGCATCAATGTTAAGTATATACAGTTGTCTTTTTATTCTATTTTCTCAGTTTACACATGATAGTTTTTCTTACTTTTTGTCATACATATAAACATTTGCCCAGTCAAATTTACTTATGTAGACTTACTTAAAAAACATATTATATGTGTCGCTCAAACTTTTTGAAGACTATGGTTGGGGACGATGGATAAGGAGAATCGCAAAAAGAGCGTTCTGAGACTTCTACATTATGCGGTTTATGCGTGTTTATAAATCTAACAACCATGCTTGTCCTAACTTTTTCTAGAAACCATAACCGCCCGGCTTCGGATATCTCCATTGCTTTCTATAAATAAATTTAAATGTAGTTCTATTTGTTGAAAACCAAAACAACCCATGGACATTCGGATATGCAAACAACTTTCATAAAGATCAAATCGATAAAAGGCGTGAAACTACGGTGCCCGATCAAATTGTGCTTTCTTTGGTATGTCTCTGGAAGCCTATCATGAAAGCTTTGCACTCTATAATTAATACTTCACCATTATCTGCGTCTTGTTACAAAGCTTGAAACTGGATGGAAAGAATAGCGAGAATTTCTAATGAAGACTTGCAGAGAGAGATGCTTTGACAAAGCAGGGTATATGACTACAATCTATATTATTTAAATTAAAAATATATCTATATATGTATATTAATGTTGAAAATCTACAAGCACTTAGAAATAAAATGGTTTCAAAGCATTCTACCCATCAAGATTTAGCCGCTCAAACATAACAACTTCTCGGGCTGAGATGGTCGAAATCGACATTTATGATCTTAAATAAGTGCGCTTATGTAATGAATTATTATGTGAATATATTTTCATGTTGCATTATTTTTTTAATGTCAATCTGAGATAATCATGAAACGATCTAAGAGATTCGGTGCACGAGCGGTACCAATCAAAATATTCTTTCTTTGGTATGTCTCAAATGACTTTATATCACAACCTTTATCTTTCATAACTTCATCTTGCGTCGCTTATACTGCATCTTGTAACAAAGAGACAGTTGGATAGAAAGAAATGCATAATTTCTAATGAAGGCATACGAAGATTTTCCCAACAAAGGCGAGGTATATGATTCTGATCTACATTATTTATATTATAAATATATATATGTATGTCTCAATGTACAAACATTTGGAAGTAAGATGGTTTCAAATATTGATTCTGCTTATCAAGATTCAGCTAAAAACAAGCACAACAACTATGAGACTACATATGATCACGTCGACATTGGAAGCCAGTCTATAGTCGAAGAGGTACAATCTTAATATATTACAACTTATACTTATGATCTTAAATAAATTTTGCTTACCTTAATGAATTATGATGTGAATATATATTTCATATTGCATGATTTTTTAATCTCAACATAGATAACCATGACCAATCTAAATTTTAGTGCAAGTGTTATTGATGAGTATGACATAGGTATGAATCTACACAACTAATCCTTAAACTGTGATACATGTACAAACTAGATTGTTACAAATGTTAAATTGATATTCAATACTCTAAAAGAAATCTCATTTTGCAGACTCCTCACCTATAAGTGAGAAAGCAAATAGATATAGTATCGAATATGATTATCGGCTGTTGATACTTCCTCCAGTGGCACCATGTAAATATTGCGGAGCCTTCAAGTTTTATAAAGAAACTGAGCGATTCTGCTATTCTACAGGAGAGATTCACTTGGTAGAAATTAAGCTTCCAGAATACATAGTTCATCTTATCACATGAACAGATGCTAAATGTGTGTATTTTTGGTATATAATAAGAACTTACTACAACCATTTTGCCTTCACATCCATCGGAATGCATTGTGATGAACAACTTCAAAGGAGAGATCATGGGATTTACACTGTTAAAGTTCAAGAGAAAATACATCATTTTTTAGATGATGTATAAAGGGATAGTTCGAAGCTCGGTGGTATTCGGTTCTACTTATGATCCTGCGTCAAGTTACAAATAGACTATCAGCGTTGCCAAGGTTAAATATATCGATAGTTGAGCAGTTGGTTGAAGTTATGTAGTCTAATCACTTGTCTTTTCCCTCGAAACAGTATCCAGCAAAATATAGAAGTACCATATTCATCGGATCTAATCAGCCTTGATGAAAGAGAATATAGCGGACCAACGATGCGAAGTTGCGGTATATGGATTGAAAATGAGATTGCCGTCGGGTCTCTTGAACCGTAGGATATCGAGGTATACACAAAATCTAGATAAATGACAAGTGTAGTATTACTATGGATGGTATGATCCGCTCGATAATTTCTCGTGTTCCCCGAATGGAGAACTAGGGTGGCCTGACAGCATTCGAGGTAAGGTTGCACGATTAGAAAAAAACTAAACCATGTGGATCTTTCCTGATATAATTCATTGTCGCGAAGCGGAAGACAAAGATAACATTACATATATGTAAATATATTTCTAAATTATTATATATTCTGATGCCCTTTATTTATACTATATTACAATGATTAAAAAAAACTCAAAATTATATTAAGATAGAAATGATGCAATTTATCCATACTATATGATAAGTATTTCCTATCCAATTTTGATGAACTAAATAACAATCAACACAAAAATTGACCGTTCTAAATGGCAGAGGAGCCTCAAGATCAAAAAGCAACGCAAAGGAATTTCGAGATTATCGTTCCTTAAAGGCGAATCTTAGACAAAAGCTGTGGCTGGCCAGTTACGGAGTATTATGTGTATAAATTACTGACAGCGTGAAAATGACCCGGTCATCTTTTGCGTTTTTTGAAAAATTGCTTGACCGGTATATGTAGACAACTCGTCAAATTAGGTCAATGAAGCTTGCCTACTTTTACACAACAAAAAATATCCATGATTCTGACGGAGGTATTATCAAAGGCGTAATGGATAGTGTAATTAATACGGGAACAAACAGCGACAAAATAGGAACAGGATATATTTGCAGTACGTGTGATTGAAGTTCAAGAGATATGAGGCATAGATACTTAGATTTGTGACACTTATTCAAGAGTATGACGAAGCGACATCTTTTTAGTATCGAGCACGTCCAGATAGAAATTAAGCAATGTTTAAAGGAAGGAAAGCTCAAAGCAGGACTGATAACATGCCGAGTATTCAAAAAGCAAAATTAAGTATTGTCAATGATATAATAATTATGAGTTGCGAATTATTTGGAAGCAGTGCATGATGGTTCGTGTCGGGCTAGCGTGGTGCAATACCGCCCGTTTTTAATTATCCTCAGAATCAGCCAAATATCTCAATCCGGAAACATATGATCGTATTGTAAGTCTGAGCTTCCAAATAAGGTGTGATCATATTTATACAGCACGGTAGTCAATACGTGATCGTAGTCGTGTAAAATCTAAATCAGAAAAATGTATGTATGTATGAGAGATGGAAAATGCAAAAACCATTATTCTAAAAGATCCCTTGATTATACTACATATCTGAGGAAAAGGAAGTTATCACATTGTCTTGCAGAAGAAAGCGACGGACGAGCGGCAAAGGTCGGAAGGGCGTGTGCTTAATAATCAATGGGTTATACCCATCCTGACTGCCGTTGTTGGCGGGTAATTGTCATTTGAATGTTGAAATATGTTGTGACATCAAGGCAGTCAAATATCTCCACAAATACATTCATGAGGGGCATGATAAAGTTATGTTTCGCGTGGTTCGGACAATGAGGACTCGGTTGTGAATGAGATGGTAAAACTTTTCGAAATCTGCGATGGGTTTAGTGGAGGCAAACTGGAAGTCTATGGCTTTCCTCTATTTAGCATGTATCGGCGGTCATGCAGATCCAAGAATACACCTACCTAATTCAGTCTATCGATTTGAAGATGATCTTGATGTGGAAGAATTGCTCGAATGAAAGATTAAGAAAACGTGCTAAGCTGAATTCTTGACATCGATACCAACGATCAAAGACTAGGGACTTGAAACTTCTATACAAGGAATTCCACAGGTATTATCTATGGGATTCTCAAATGCGGACATGGAACAAAGAAAAAAGTCTGATTATCGGAGAAACAAATCACGATTAAATATAGAATGAAGAATCACACCTGAAAGTACTTCTTAATAATGTCCAAAGTCCAACCTCCTTCGATTCTCTTCTGTATGTTAATGGGGTTTATTGTAAAAGTTTTCAAAAAGCAGCTCACATCAGACGCCTCTTACAAGATGACAATGACATTGATAAAACTATGGAAGAAGCTTTTACCTATAGAATGCCATCCGAATTGAGGAGTTTGTTTGCGACTCTGCTTCACTACTGCAAGCCATCAGATCCTCCAAAGTTGTTTAATGCGTATTATGAACACATGGCGAAGATTTGGAAAGACGCATCTGAATCAAAATACGAAGAACAAATCTTTGCCTGATCCTCACAGGGAATAAATGATACTTTAGAATCCCTGGGAAAAAATGTCAACGAATATAATCTTGTACCGCTTCAAATATATCCTTCGATTTTGGCGCTTCACAAGAGATGAAACATAAGCATAACATCGATATCGGGAAGAAGACTTTTCGCCATCAATCAATTAAACAACCAGCAAAAAATAGCATTTGGCACTATATTTCACAATGCTATGTCAGGAAAAGGTGCTGTCTATTTTGTGGATGGACCAGACAGTACAGGTAAAATCTTTTTATATAAAGTATTAATTTCTCACATACGATCCAGAGGCTATATAGCATTGATTGGCGACATCATCCCGGGGAGTGCGGCCACGGCGGTTTTTACGGGAGGTCGGACGGTATTTCAGTTGAAATCCCCTCACAGATGGAGGGTCGTAATATTAAATGTCGGATGTCGTTTTAGGCGGTGGTAGGCCGGATTAGAACATCAAAAATAATCATATGGGATAAAGCTCCTATGGCAGAAAAATCAGTTATACACGCTTTGAATCATCTTCTACAAGAATTATGTGACAACAAATCACTATTTGGAGGAAAATTAATAGTGTGGTATTCGATTGGAATTTTAGGCGAGTGCTTCACAATAGTACCAAGAGGAACTAGAAAGAAACAAATGTCGATGCAAGCATTATCATTTCGGCGTTATGAAATATTAAAACTTCAGTGATACTATATGAAACAAAGATGATCAGGCTTTTATTGACTACAATAAGAATGAAATGGTCGAGGCCTACAAATGAGAAAGGAGAAATTAGAATTCCTCAACCTATGATCATACCATATTCCTCTATTGATGAGTCTCTTAGGAAGCTCATTCAAAAGCATTTATCAGAACATAATTCTCTTTTTGAAGCTAGCCTTTTGAGATGATGAAGCGAAACTCCAACTTTGATTGAAGTTTCGGGACAATAGATTGTTTATCTAGTGATAGCCAGAGCTAAAGAGTGCGAAAAGACGAGACGATTATGTTGACTATCTAAATAGTTTAGAGCCCGAAGGGATTGCCATTCATAGAATTGATTTTAAGAAAAATAGTCAATTATTAGCAGGGAATATCATTGAAAGTAGGAGTTTATCTGATGGCACGGGGTTCATTTGCAAAAGCTTACTTCTTAATGTTCTAGGTGTTGTGATTGAATCGGACGGCGGAAACATGTTTGGTTCAAAATTCGTGGAAACAAACCGATGCATTCCCAAATACGTCGCTGTTGGGCATCAAATCGATCCGTTGTGTTTATGACCATTAATAAATCTCAAGAGGCGGTTAAGGCGTTTTAATTTTCTTGTGTTTAAGCGGAGCAGGGAACTTGGGCTTAAAGCTTTAAATTAATTCATCACGAGATTTGTCGACTATATAGGCTGAGTTCTTTCTGGGATTGGTATGTCAAGTTTTATTTCACTATAATGATATAATTTATGCTTGTCGATCCGCGCATCGATATCCCTAAAAATTAAATAATGAAGACTATACTTAATACTCCCCAACTAATAATTTTGTGAACACATCTTAAATCTTGTCAATTCTTTGTTTCACTTCTCATGTCAAACGCTTCATAATATGTAGCAAGCAAAGTCCTAAGATATACTCCTATATGGTGTGTTAAAGGGGACATATATCAATCTCATGTCATCATGTTTTTGTCTTTAAATATTTGTCTTCTATATTTGCCTTTTCAGCAAGTCTTTATCATATACTTTCTTCGAAGCTTACTTTTTATTCAATATTTCGTTTGCCGGCCTATTTGTTCCTAGTTCACACTCTACAATTCTACCCAAATAATAAAATAATATCTGACAGAGCAATACAGCTAAGATTAAATGTAATGCTGTAATAATTAGAGTTCATTTGATTAGTAGACTATTTTCTGTATGAGTATTTATGAAACACTAGGCGACGATGCGGAAATACGGGTAGTGGTAAGAGACTAACGTTATTATATTATCTCGAAAATGTTCGATCAGCAGCATTAGTTTTGAAATAGTTATTACATTATTAATTAATATTTTATTAATTTATAGTAAAATAGTCAATTCACATAGAAGCTTGTCTTTCAACAAAACTTAATTATTATCTGATGAATGCGTATATCGAATGAAGTGTCCGTTTGAAGAAACGCTGATCTACCGGCTATTAAGCGTGACAGGAAGTTCTTTACGATGATAAGGAGAATGAATGAGATTGGTGAAGTGATTCAATGAAAAACAAAGGTGGAGTCATTTCAAAACCTTCATAAATCATTCATTAGCAATATGTAGTATGTAAGAATTATTAATTTATATTTTATATAGATTATAAAAATTATTAAAAATATATTATCTTATAATTTTAGCGTATTATTAATTTAGGCTCATCAAAGGTAGAATCCGACCAAAATATTAGCTTAGAAATATTATGAAATAATCAAATATTAATTTATCGAGTTTCTTGTGGTAATTGCAAAAAATGAAAAGATGTCTTAAAAAACACAAATTATTAATTTAGCACCTTATACGAGTTAGGACTCGTCAAAATATTAATATCTTAGAGGTTTCTATTAACAGTTGTTAATTGTAAAAAAATTAAAATTAAAGGAAGGAAAAAGCGATTAGCGTATGGCTAGATTCGTAAGAAAATGAAAAAGATGAAAAAATACCAATTATTAATTTATTAGCACTCTATCAGTGGGACGTACAAAAAATATTATCTTAAAGAGTTTATTAAATAGTCAGTTTATGATAGTTGATAATTCTCGAAAAAAAGAACGAAAAAGCCACGTATTATTAATTTAGCACCACATCCCCAAGTGGAACCGTAAAAATAAAATAATATGTAGAATTTATTAAATAATCAGATATTAATTTATTGAGTTTATCTTGTAGTCGATATTTGGAAAAAAAAATCGAAAGGAGCGAAAATAAAAAGCACGGTGGCGTATGGCCAGGTAAAAAATGAAAAAGAACAAAAACAAAATCACAATTATTATTGGCACTACAATAAAGAGTTGGGGCCAGGGTAAAAAATATTATCTTATGAGTTTATTATTATTAAATAATGATAAATGTGCACAAAGCAAAAAAAAAAAGCAAAATATATATATCTCACAGGTGTACACAGGCGAGTGGAGCCCACACGCGCAAAGTCATGAAAATGGCCCTCTACACATATGCTTTACTTATTGAAAGAAGTGTCGGTTCCATGAAACAAGAGCGCTCATTCCATCTCTAAAATATTGATATATTTTTGAATTTTGATGAGTTAATTTTTCATATTTTAGCTTCGAATAATTTTAATGTGTTATATCTTTATGAATATATCAAAATCTAGTATTTTTCCAATATACTTTAGTATTAACTTGATAATTTTAATTTGATTCAAATCAAAATTTTGAGTGTCGATTAAAATTGTAAAATTTGTTAATCTTTGACTCTTAGAAAACAAAGTAAACAATCTTTTAGGAATCGAGTGAATACTATATAAATTGCTATGATGAATTAACGGCATATTCTATTTGGTAGAGTATTTATTAATGCATTAAGGGTCCGTTTAGATCGGTGGATTTGGATTTGAAGGTGAATTTAAAGAAAGGGATTTGAAATCCATGGATTTGAAATCAAATCCATTATTGTTTGGGAAATCAATGGATTTGGTGAGTGGATTTGGTGAAGGATTTAAAATCGGTGTTTAGCGATATCGTTGCGACAAATTTCATGTTCGACAAATTTAGACATGAAAATTCATTTTTAATTCATTTGAAACTTCATTTTGACAAATTCCGGCCCTAAAGCTTGTCAATTTGTACAATTTGTTACGTTCATTTTTTTGATAAATTCGACTCGAACTATAATTTAAACAAGAAGTTTCGACTAAAGCGTCATTTTGACAAATTGTGACCCATAATTTATTGTCAACAATTTTTTTCCCGGAATATCATTTTCGACAGATTCCGAGCCAAAACTTCATTTTTTATCCAAAATTTCAGTTTCGACAAATTTTGACACGAGACATCATTTTTGACAAATTTCGACCGAAATTTCATTTCGACAAATTTTCACCCGGAAAGTTATTTTTGTCAAATTTCAAAACCGGATGAAATGTGATGGCAAATTAGAAGCAATTGCGACAATATGATCTAAATTGCCAAATAAAATTTAAATCGAACGAACCGGCCAGCAATAATGCCAAAAGTGAATAACCGATTGGAGAACCGATTTAGGATTCGAAAAATAAATAACCCGAATGTCTTATTCGGTTGGTTTCTCTAGAGACGATCGGTTCGAATCGAACGAACCGATTTACTTATTAATTAAAAAATTAAATATATATATATAGAAAATAGCAGGGAACCGAACGAAAATAACTTGAGCAGGAGCAGAAAATAAGCAGAACAGGCCGAAAATGGCAGGCAGTGAAAATATAGATCGAATAGAACTACAATAACGA
The DNA here is from genome assembly GCA_019722365.1 of Lithospermum erythrorhizon. Classification (NCBI taxonomy): domain Eukaryota; kingdom Viridiplantae; phylum Streptophyta; class Magnoliopsida; order Boraginales; family Boraginaceae; genus Lithospermum; species Lithospermum erythrorhizon. The sequence continues at coordinate 302,671 of JADFUC010000767.1, read as the reverse complement.
AGGCAAGACGGCGGAACGAACAGTTTGGGTCAAATACCCAAAAATGCAAGCGAGTCGGTTCGATTCTTTATTTTTCTGAAAAAACCCGAACACGACCCGTTGGAAGTCTAATATGATCACATGTCAAAATGGGGATGAAAATGTGGTCCCGGATCCAAACAAAATGAAAATATGATCCGGATCAAAACGAGGTAAAAATATGATACGGAGTCGAAATAGGGTAAAAAATATGCTACTTTCGATCGAAATGGGGTAAGGTCTGGTCAAAAGCGGGATGAAAGAGAAATATGATTACGGTCGAGATGAAATTGAATATAGTCTCGGTCTAAACGAGCCGAAAGTATGATATCGGGTTGAAACGGGCTGAAATGATGTTGAAATGGGGTAAAAATATAATTATTTGTCCGAAAGCAGGCAAAAATATGATCACTTTTTGTGCGATTGCCCCCAAGTGATGATGCAATAGAACAGATTGATTGTTGCTATCAGCCATTGAAACAGAACCGACAACCGATTTACCTTCAAGATAATAAAGGTTGCCCTTCTCCTTTCTTGTAAAGAGAATCTTGTCCTGTTTCTTGAGCATGATAGAAGCTACCTTCAAATACAACTTTCTGACCGCCATTACTCTAAAATTTCTAATGAAATCAAGTTATTTCTTAGTCACGGGCATGCTTGAACATTCTCCATCAATCTAATAGTACCATCATTCATGGCGAGACAGGACTTTTCCGACTCCATGATCTTGTGTTTGTTGTTGTCATTAAGACAACTCACCGTCAAACTCGATGAAGTCGGAAAATAGCATGCGACTCATGTGATACGAACAGCCGAATCCGCCAGTGATCCATTCATTGCAACTTGTAAGCTAGGAGCCTACAGACAAACTTGTCTCCACTTTCATCTTGACTATATTCCGTTCGGGCACCACTTTGTTCTTGACCTTGGACAATCCGATTTCCAGTGTCCTTTCTCGTAACAAAAAAAACATTGATCTTTTGCAATTTTCTTTTTTTGTGAATTCTACCGAGATGACTTTATGTTCAAATTTCTTCTTTCTTTCATTAAGTGTCAATGCTTCAGATGTTTAGTCTTTGTGTTCCACAAATTTCATCTTTCGATTTTCGTTGTTCGAAAGTGCATTTGACACGTCTTCAAATTTGATCTTATCCTTGTCGTACAATAAAAGTAGTGATAAAATTGATCATCTTTTATGCTTGACAATTCGGCCTTGACATGTGGCCTTGTCTTCATCCTCCAATTTCAACTCTAAATTTTGCTAGTGCACTGAAATTTTATTGTATCTGTTGGTGATGGTTCATAGTACTTCCTCAGGCAAGCGGAATAACTTTAACAGCCGTGTACAAGCGATTTTCAATGCTCTTACGTTATGTGCGTACCTTGGCTTCGGAGTTTTTTTTTTTGGCGTCATCTCGCTTCATATTGATAGTTGATGTACTTCTCGAATCAAATTGAATTGACCAGCGTACCGACCTATTTTTCTTCTTTCAATGTCGTAAATGTCCGTTGTTGCGGGTTTCTTCTCGATACGATGTCTAGCTCTTTGTTGATTGACACGTCCACAACCTCGCTGCCGCATTCGAAGTTGTTAGTTCCTTGAACCTCCCGCTTGACTTAATCGTTATAAATGCTGATAAGTAGCACATGCGATACCAATTTCTTGTGCGGAAGCTACAACAAATGGTTAGAAACAAAGACAATAAAGAAACTAAACAACAATAATGAACTAGCGAATTTGCAAGCGATAAAAAAATGACACAAGAATTTAACGTAGTTTCCTAGGATTACACGTGTAATCTAGACTAGTCTATAGAAAAAGATGAAATATTATTCTTAAATAGTTGAACAATTACAATCGTGAATATCTTCAAAGGAATATGAGAGTCGGCTTCATTTATATAGCAAACTCGACTAATTATTGGTGTCAAATACACTAACCCTATTTATATGTCTAAGTATATGAGCCCATTCTACCTAGAGTTTTTATGTGAATGCAGTATTTATTATAAAAAAATTTATTTTATTTCAACATTGATGCAGTATGATCAAGTGAGAAATGAAGTTAACCAGTGGGTCGAGAATCACACAAATGGTCTGATTAAGAATATTCTACCAGAAGACTCTGTTAAATGTTCGACGAGGCTCATCCTTGAAAATGCCCTGTATTTTAAAGGAGCATGGAACTACAAGTTTGATACTTCATTGACAGAAGACCGTAAATTTGATCTTTCGAACGGCCATTCATGACCAGCATGACAATGCAGTATGTACTCGAATTTCATAAGTCTAGCTTCACAATGTACTTCTTTCTCCCAAATGCTAAAGATGGACTTCCAGCTTTGTTGAACAAAGTCAGTTCTGAATCAGGATTTATAGATCGCCACCTCCCACATACTAAAGTTGAAGTAAACCGATTGATTATCCCGAAATTCAAAATTCGTTTTCAATTTGACGCTTCTAATGTCCTCAGGGAGCTCGGCTTGGTGTCAATCTTCTCCGGAGGACAATTGTTTGTTTCGAGTTTCTTTCACAAGTCGTTTATTGAGGTGAACGAAGAAGGCACCGAAGTTGCAGCTGCTTCTGCTGCAGTGATCTCTTATATCTGTGACAGAATGTTACAAGTCGGACTTTGTTGCTGATCACCCATTCCTCTTCGTTATCAGAGAGAACAAGACTGGTGTTTTGTTGTTCACTGCTCAAATACTCAATCCTTCTTCCTAATTTACTCATCATACATTACTTGAACCCAATAACACTATACTTCATCTTTCAAAGCTTGTTATTTACTTATCACTTTAGAGTTTTAGATATTTAAGATTGTTTTCAGGTGTGGTGCTTAAATATATCTTTGGATATCTTTTTCTACTTAAACACAAACTTACTTCAGAAAAAAGATTTAGACATATAATATTCTATCATGAGATTTTCAATACAAAATTAATATTAGTGTCCCCTATGAAACTTAGGTACCAATTTAATGTCCTCAAACATGATTGTCAAATTTACATTACATTAGAAGTAAGTTCATAACTCCTTAATCACAAGTTTTAGCCCTAGCCTCCTAGTTAAGCACAATGGAGAGGCTAATATGAAGCAGTTATCTTCAAAGCAACCAACACCCAAATATCAAACTCCTTATATTTGTGTATTGAAAATAATAAAGATGAGTTAAAAATCTAAAATAGTTGAATAGATAAAATAAATGGCTAAATTTCATAGAGGCACCTATACTATAAAAATATTTAAATAGATATCGAACATTTAAAATGAAAGTAAATGGAGTGATTTTAAACAAAACTTTTGAAAAAAAATATTTTAGCGATTGAATTCTCTTTCCAATAGATAAGCCAAGTAAAATAGAAAAATTATATATATTACATCTAAAATAATTTAAAATAGCAATGGCTTAATTAGATTATTTTTTAATAATTAATTTTAATTAATTCGATTAAAAGCCTCGTCATCTTCATCCTTATCTTTATCCCACCCACCCAGCCAACTTCATAAAAATTATATATATTACATTTAGTAGTGGCTTTCTATGTTGCATATAAGTAATTATTGTGGTAACTGGTAAGGCTTATTTTGTTTGGCTTAGCGTAAAGTCTTGACTTGTTTACATATATGTTTGAAGAAATGTTCATATGAAAGGCACCATGGGCTCCTTATCAGGCACCAGTAAGCAATGTGGTCGTTCAGCCATGTTTCATTTCCGAGTCGGTCCTTGTTACTGCTGCAGCAGGATATGCGAACTATGAATTAGAATCTGGAACAACTGAAATAATTGCAGTGTCCAATGTTGAGCCAATCTTATTATTTAAGATCTAAGATGATGAGTTTTTTTTAATTCAATTAATTAAATTTGATTATTAAAAATTCATCTAATTAAGTGTTTGTTACGGAGTTTTTTTTTAAAATGATTAATATATATAATTTTGTTTTATGCTGGTTTACGTATTAAGTAGAGTTCGGTTGTCGAAAATGTTTTTTGACGTTCAGTTTCAAAATTATTTACGGGTGTTTATTTGAAAAGTTAAAATATTCGAATATTTGGAAATATTTACACTTCAGTGTCTATATGAAAATTGTAAACGCTCAATATAGTTGAATTCAATGTTGCCAGTGAACATAATAGGAAAAAAAGAACCAATAGGAATGATGATCTAGAAATAAATTTTTTTTTTAATATTTGACATATATTTAAAATAGGAGATAGTATTTTTTATAATTTTTAATTATTTTATAAAAATAAATAAACACTTATTCATAATCTAATGAAATCTAAGCTCAGAAGAAGCGACACAAATTTCACAATGTAACAAACCTTGATAAAACCTTTCTGCAATACCTTGGCAAAGTGGGTTTAGTGCAGTAAATTCAAAACCATAAGAGAATTAGATCGGTTTTATCTGGATCCATACTTATCCAGTAAGTTAGAGGTTCGGAAACGGATATTATTTTTAGCCGAAAACTGATTAGATCCGAATCAATAATTCGATAAATATCCAAAATTTTGATATATGTCGAAAATAATTAAAATTCGGATTAAATATCAAGAATTGAAACCCAAGATACCCAAAAATTTTTATTAAATGAGGCAATTTGGGGCTGTCCAGAAATCGGGAATGACCCATAAGCTATGGTGTGATCCCGGTCCAACTTTTCATTACCGATATCCGAATCGGAGGAGATCAATAATAGTTTCTTGTTCCTTTTGATTCAATCATTTGTCTCATATCCGGACCCACTGGACTGATAACAAGTCTACAAATCATCGTATTTCAAGGTTTTGTTTGATAAATTTATTGGAAATTTATCTCAACAAGGCATAAAAAAATAGAAACAAAATTAAGCTATTATGATCAAGAAATTGTCATCTGTTGTATTTTCAGTACTAGTTATCTATGAAAGTATGATTATTTCATATAAAGTTTTAGTCTTTTTATTGTTCTGTGCTTATTCTTGATGCGTTAATAGTTTCCTTCATTGAGAATAATTTATGGGGTTTAGTTGACTATGGATCTAGTTCATCTTACAATAAGATTATAATAAAAATTCGATCTTTACATCATTTAAATGGGGGTCGGCTATATTAATGTTGGGTACTCGCTTCTGTTAAACCCATAAACTCGGGCTACTTTGATAAGTGAAGTTGTTACAAATGGAGGGTAATTCTTGTAATAGTCCAACCTCAATTTCTCAGCTTCCTGATGACTGTTTATGCTTAATTTTTCGATTTCTTGATTGTTATGAAGACCGTGAATCATTTGGGTTGACATGCCATAGATGGCTTAAGATTCAGAATTCGGGTCGGGTGTCGTTACAGTTTGAATGTTCATTTACATATTTAGGGATTTCCTCATTGTCCCAAACACCAATTAGTATTGGTTCTTTCCATTTGAATAGAATGCTCAACCGTTTCAAGCAGCTTCAGTCGTTGTCGTTATCAGGGTGTGTTGAGCTTTCTGATTCTGATCTGATGGGGTTGCAGAGTTATGGTCCTAGTTTACAATGTCTTTATTTAGATTGTTGCTTTGGGGTTACAGATAATGGGATAGGTTTTATCGCTCGAGGTTGTCCTAATTTGACGATTGTTGGTCTTTATCGGTGCAATGTTACAGATGTTGGGTTACATATGTTGTCTAGTGCTTGCATGGGATTGAGGGATGTGAATCTCGCTCATTGTTCATTGATTTCTGATAATGGAATTAAAGCAATTTCTAGAAGTTGTAGACAGCTTCGAGCTATTAGGATATCGTATTGCAGAAATATCTCTGGCGTTGGTTTTCAAGGTTGTTCGCCAACGTTATCTTATTTAGAGGCCGATTCATGCAAGCTAGAATCGGAAGGGATTTTAGGTATTGCTAGTGGTGGTGGTCTTGAATACTTGAGTCTTTTCGATCTCAATTGGTGGTTGACTGGGAATGTGTTGACTACAATTGGTTCTGGATTAGTTACAAAGCTAAAAGTGTTGAATCTACGATGTTGTAGAACTATTGACGATGACTCTATTACAGCGATTGCAGAAGGCTGCCCCTTGCTTCAAGAGTGGAACCTGGCACTATGCCATGAGGTTAGGTTAGCTGGATGGAAATCTATTGGTCTCAACTGTAGAAATATGAAAAAGCTTCATGTCAATCGATGTCGTAATTTATGTGATAGAGGAGTGCAAGCTCTGAGGGAGGGTTGTCGACAACTCTCAGTTCTGTACATAAGTGGGTGCCGTCAGATTACTATTGTTTCCATGGAGATGTTCAAGATTACAAGAGGAAATGTAGCGATTGTTGAAGAAGAAATAATGTGTATTGCACCTGATTGGGCCTTTAAGTTATAAGTGATGGAAATGGTATGTGATTTTTTCTTCATTTCCCTTTATTTTTTGTGGGTAATGTTAGAATTTTTTTGGCAATTTTTAGGCAACGTGGTTAATGATAGTATGCAACCTTAACCTATGATAATAAGGAGGCTTTTTCCGAATTCACTCAAGAGTGAAGTGCATACACTATCTACTACTTCACAAATTAAATCAATTAATAGAACATGTGATGTGATTCATATTAGGCATAGTCGTGTTCCATATTTACCAAATAACATTGAAAAACGTACCTAACAACAAAGTGTATAGCCTTGCCCCCTTCCGTTCTATCATTATGTGAACATAAAGGAATCTAACTGAAGGTTCACCACTATAGGAGAGAACATTTTTGCCCATTTTATGCTTTAAACTTAATGTCTGTAGTATATGTTGCAAGGTTGTTGAGGTGAATTTGTAAGGCGAAGTAGCTTCAGCTACCGTCATTGTGCTAACATATACTCCATGTTTGATTAAGACGGAAGCTCCCCTCTTGGATTAGCTAATTGTTCCTCTCATTCAAGGAAAAAGAATTGTGGCCCTTATGTGGGAAGGATAACTGTGTATAATGATGTAAAATCTTTTTCTTTCAATATCAACTCTGGCAATAAACTTTTTATTTTGGGCTGCCTACTTTGATCGTTTCTAAGAATGTTTCTGGTGTGATTCCCTCAAGTTCTGTAATAACATTCTAGCCTTTTCAGGGATGCTTTTGTATAGGTATTAGTCATGATATAAGTTCATATACTTGACATATCTGCTATAGTGAACATCTGATTGTCCTTTTCGATTCTTGCAAAGGATGCTGAGGTGATTAAAGAAGTCGATCAATGGAAGTCGAAATTGCAGATGAAACCGCTAGCCCCTATTAATGAGGTGGTTCTAGCTCCACCAGAATTTGGCAATAGCAATACCAGGCTCATATTTGCAAATGCTTTATACTTTAAAGGAGCATCGACGGCTAAGCTTCCAAGACTAAGGACGATGGTGTCTATCTTCTAACTGGCTCTTGTGTTAAGATTCTCTCCATGACTAACAAGGGAAGGATTTTGCAGGGATCTGAGATGTTTTTTAAGTGTTGATGCTTCCAAACAAAAAAGCAAAAATACAATGACCCTGTGATTTAACCATGTACCTCCTACCTCATGAAAAGATGGACTTCCCCAAGTTTGAAATAGTCTGAACCAATGTTAGATCGTCTCATCTCTCATTGAAATAATCTTTGCAAATGTATTACTTGGAAGGTATAATAACTTTTTCAATCTCTTTGTTGTCATACCTATGTTTAGTGCGATATTTTAGGCTAATTAGTGGGTTACTCCCGAATTATCAATTAATTTTCAGTTAGGTCCTTGAATTATGCGTTTTTTCGGCGTGATAAACATCTTATTGTTAACTTTTCGGCGTGGTCGCTTGAATATATAATTATTATTCTACACAACATTAAATTAAAATATAGGGAATACATTTAAAATATTTATACAAATAAAATAAAATCATCGATTTATTTGGGCATCACTCTTCACTCGCTATCCCTAAACTTTCACCAACATCACTCTCCCTCCCTCACTCCTTACGTCATGCTCCGCTTACTTTCCGTAAAATCTCATGGTGTCGTACCAAATTGCTTATTATAAAATTTATATCAAATTATTCGTCTACTATTATTTGTTTTTTCAATAATAGCATGAAATAAGATGGAGATGAGACAATCGCTATACATAATATAATTGTTTCAATTATTAAAATGCTTCTAAAATTTATATTAGGAGATCCAAAAAAAAAATTAAGAGTAAAAGATATTCTAACGTTTAAAAAATAAATTGTTTCTTTATACTTGAGTACATGAGTTGAAATAATAATAATATTCTTTAATAAATTTTAAACTCGAGTTAATTATACGGAATATATGTCTATATATTTTAAATATTCAAAACAAAATTAAGTGTTAAAATTTAATAAAAAAATCAATGGTTTATATTAATAAATAAAATGAATATTAAAATCTTAAGAGTATAAATTTGTAAGTTACATTTCAATTTCACAAAATGTCAAAACTTGTCGCATGCTTTTATCGCATGATAAGTAGACCTTGTTTATGAATACATAGACTTATAAAATTATAAATCAAAATATAGTATTCTTAATTTAACATTAAGAAAGACGATATTAATTTGATAATAATTTCTCTTTTAATATTTATTAAAAAAAAATAAGAAAAATGAAATTATTAACTTTACTAATTAAGTAGAAGAAAGTCAATTCATCCGCCTGGTGATGTTCTGTAGCCCTGAATCAAATTCCACGTACAATTCCGTACAATTCTTGTTTGACCATTTCAACACTATTTTCCCCAAGTACATCTCATAGACAATTTTTTTTACTTCTAACACACGCTTAAATCTCCACCTTTTGACTTTTTATACAAGAAAAAATGTTAAACTTAATTAAAATATTAATATCCAGTTGATACTAAATCATTCTGTAATCTTGACTTAAGAATTTAGTACACCCCAAAAGCTATATGCAATGATGACTTTTAACTGTTGATATTTAACCTATTTGGTACTATTTTTGTACCAATATTAAGTCAAACTTCTGTTCAATGTCTTCAGCCAAAGATTATGGCTATTTGCTTAATATAGAGGAGGCTAAATGATCCATTTTTGAGCTTTCTTGAAATAGCAAAGTCATTTTTGACAACCCTTTTGAGCTTTCTGTTTCCTGATGCCTTCCTTGTGGAAAGCTTTTGCATCTGCTTCCTCTTCACCTTCTTCTGAGTCAACCAAGAAAGTCAAACATGGTAGTAAAAGTTTTGGTTTGGTTAGTAGAACATCTTCTTCATTGCAGAGGAAGAAGCTAACTAGGCAGAATAATTTGAGGCATATTAGTGATGATGAGGCTGGTTTGAGGCCACAATCAATGCCTGTTTCACCTGAATTTTCTTCTTCAAGATCACCAATTCATTGGTCAAAGTCAGCTGTTCCACAACCATTGCCTCTGCCTGATGTGACTTTTCAGCCTAAGCAGAATATTAATAATGATCATTTGCCTTTGCCTAGAGAAGGGTTCAGCAAAGTTGAGGGTGATAATTCAACCTCAAGGTAAAAATTTAGCTGAATTCTTGTTTAGTTTACTTGTTTCTGTGAGTTTATGATCAAAGGTTCAATCTTTTTCATTTTGGTAGTGATTATAGTTTGTTGTTAATAAGGTTAATTGAATTAGTTTATGTATTTAGCTTGTGGTTTTTGAATTATTTACCAGGATTTCTGAGTTAATATGTGAATAAAACCTAGGTTAGTTCATCAATTACAGTAAAGTGGATATATAACAAGAAGTAAGTTCATCAATTACAGTAAAGTGGATATATAACAAGAAGCTGAGAGCCTGAGACCTACATATTTGGCTGTTAGAGTTTAGAGAGAGTATTTAACCAAATTTATTGTATATGCAGAAGCAGTGGACTAACTCAAGTGAAGGCTGTGGATCAAACAGCTATTAAGTGTCCTAGAACCCCTACATATGCTCGCAGGGGATTCTTGTTGAATAATGAAGGTTCGGAACCAGAATTTAGGTTAAGCGTTCCTCCAAGGAGTGCCCCTAGTAGTGGTTTTTCGAGTCCGGTTCATAGCCCAAACAAATTTAGTTCGGGGAATCTCTTGTTTTCTTCTGATCATCATGGAAGACGCAACATTATAGCAAGTGCTGATCACTCTCCACTGCATAGCCCAAATACACATCTTTCTCCCAAAATAGTATGGACTCCTAATAGTAATCAATACATACACCACAAACCACTCATGGAACACCATGTCATGCGGCATGACAGTAATAATGGAAATCCTCATCCACTGCCGCTTCCACCAGTAGTTTACAGGTCAGAGATGCCATCCGTAAAAGGACAATGGCAAAAGGGTAAACTTATAGGCCGTGGTACATATGGAAGTGTTTATGTGGCAACACACAGGTATTTATATTCTGATGCTTTTTATAGCTTCCGATTTTCAATCACAAAAAGATCTAACACTAGGAAAGTAAGAGTTCACAATTGAATTCTAGTAAGTTGTTTGTCGAGCTGACTAAGTTTTCTTCTTCCTTCTGGCAGGGAGACTGGAGCTTTATGTGCATTAAAAGAAGTTGATCTTATCCCAGATGATCCTAAGTGTGCGGAATGCATAAAACAGTTGGAGCAGGTTGTTCTATAATATTATTCCATTGAAGTTCTTGATGCATTTTCTCTGCCTTATTTTCCTTTGTTGAAACAATATGCTGTGTTGTAACTGCAAGGAACATCTTACAGTGAAACACTCTGAAGTGCTTGTAGAGTTTAAAAAGAAAAAGGAATTTTCTAACAAGGCATAGTTATTTTCTTGAAAAGTTGGAATTTACATGGGTCGATATATGTTAATGTAATGGGATAACATTCATCAAAATGGTCTCTCCATCTAATTCTGAGCCCAAAGCTGGTCATTACCCGATAGCATGTACGTATATTTTTTCAATGACACTCAATAGAAGAAGGTATAACTTCATTGGAAGTTGGAACAGGATCTAACAGATTTGTCAGTTTGGCAGCCAAAGTGTTTCACTTCATAAAAAAGTGAAGAGTGAAGTTTCGTGCAACGTTTTCCCCATGGATTTTATCAATGTTAATGATTTAAAATTCAGAAATAGTATCTGACATACTGATTTTGTTTGTTCTCATATTCTGCTTATTCCAGGAAATCAGAGTTCTTCGCCAACTAAAGCATCCAAATATTGTACAATATTATGGAAGTGAAATTGTGAGTCCCTTTGCATTTTGAGGGTAGTATTTAAAGCGTTTCCATGCTGCAATGGTAACATATTTGTATTATATGTGCTATATCCTGGACAGATTGAGGACCGCTTCTGCATATATCTGGAATTTATCCACCCAGGTTCAATAAATAAGTATGTAAAAGAACACTGCGGAGCTGTGACAGAACGCGTAATTCGGAATTTTACTCGACATATTCTGTTAGGGTTGGCTTATCTTCACAGCAAGAAGACAATACACAGGTACCAAATTGAGTTTATTGTAAGAATCTTTCCGCATCTGTTAACATCTCTCCTCTTGCTCTTCTAGAATATACAGTACAATTTAACATGCTAAGGATTTGCATAGCCAAAGCGAATTCTGGCAAGTAACACTTCTTGCCAACTTTTATTTTTGTTAATAGTACCATGTAAGCACCTTGCATAGTTTAGTTGAAAATACTGAATCAGTCTCTTGCGTTGGAGTTCTGAAGCTACGGTTGTTACTGTCGTGTAGGGACATAAAGGGAGCAAATTTACTTGTAAATGCAGCTGGTGTTGTAAAGCTTGCGGACTTTGGGATCGCCAAACATGTAAGCTCCTTGGTTCTCTTCATCTTTTTTATTCAAAATATCTACACTACTACACTAGTGTTTTTCTACTGACATTAAATATATATATCTCAACCTTGGACATGCATTATTAGTTGTATCTATTTCTTTTCTTTGCAAGTTCTATAGTAAATTATAGGCAATGTTTTTCAGTTTTTCGATAAATGAGTTCATTTTCTATTTGCAGATAATTTTTCCCTCAACTGTCACTATTTATCTTCTTCTAAAGATGTGCTTATTGTCTGATATTTTCTTCAGTCCTACCAGTAAACCTGATACCTTGAAAGGCTGAGCATAGTTATACTGAAAGTATTTAATCCGTGATTTCTTGCTGTACTGTTGCAAATAATAAATTCTCCCACTACTGCAGTGAGATATAACATTTCACTCTCTTGGATTTCAGCTGTCAGGGAGTGCAATGAACCTTTCTTTGAAGGGAACTCCTCAATGGATGGCTCCTGAGGTATCTGTCTGGCTCTTCTTCTTCTTCTTTTTTCTAGCACTCGTACCTTATGGTGATTGGTGAGACAGAGGTGCATGAATCTGCATTTTTTATTTTTTGCCTAGTTAGTCTCGGGTTTCAACTGCTAAGGAACCCCACTCTTTATGCAGCTCTTGCAAGCTGTACTTCGTAATAATTCCAATCCAGATCATGCATGGGCCATTGATATATGGAGCTTGGGATGTACGGTCATAGAGATGCTTACCGGAAAACCCCCTTGGAATGGGCTTACAGAGGTAATGGTGGCATATAAATCTCTTGTATTCCATAGCATTGCTTTTTGTATATTAAGAGCAGCAACATTTACCAGCATCTGTTTTGAAATACATTCAGAGGATGTTAGTGATAGGGTGCAATAACATTTGGACATTTTGTCTTCTTTCATCTTTAGTTCCCTATAAGAAGCAACAAGTGTGTTCCACGATAAGTGCAAAATTATTCCTGAATTGTTCCACTGTAGGTACTAATGAAACAGTTTTAGCCAAAGACAAAATGTTATTTGATTCGGTGAGTATTCAAGTTGGGAGTAGTTAGTACTATAGCTTAAATTAAATATGTTGTTTTGTTATTTTTCAGGTCCAAGCCATGTTCAGTGTCTTAAATAAGATGCCACCTATACCAGAATCATTATCTTCAGAAGGAAAGGATTTTCTGAAAAAGTGTCTGCAGAGAGAACCCATGAACCGGCCATCAGCGGTAGAGCTTCTAGATCATCCTTTCCTACAGAATATAAGAGAGCAAACTGTTCCAACATGCATGGAGGAATTTTGTGGAAATAAACAGCTCGTAAGTATGGAATGTTTGTCGGTGAAATACTGTGCCTATACTTTCTCCATTCCTGCTTCATTCCTTACATAGTTACATGTGCACATCTTTGTGATGTGTTCCAAAATGGGATGTCTAACTGATTATTCTGTTGTAGATCCTTCACTTCCAGAACATATCTAATCTCAAAAATGTTTTGAACAAATATCCAAATGTCAAATAGACAAATATATATTTAATCTGTCTCGGTACTCATATATATCAACTCACTGTTTTGAACTTTTTAGGATTCACCTTCTAGTCCAAAAGACAGCAATCAACGTAACAAGGAGCTGATGTTTCTTTTTTCAAACAAGTGTGCCTCACCTATAAGACAACTCTCTGACAGGTAAGTGTCACTACTATTTTTATTTATTTTTCATTTACTGGATAAGACACATCATTGAATTTATATGAATTCATGTTGCGTTTGATGACTAATGTGGATATTGGCGGATATGTAAGTTGAATGGGGAAGCCACCGCCCGTTTGTTTTGAGAAATTTCAATGTACTATATAATTAAATGGTAATTTTGTTAAACAAGTATATAAATATATAGTGCTGGGTCCCTTATACTATTTAGATTCAATTAAAACTTCTTATAATAGTAATGCTCCTTAGTAGAGATCAATTCAAAGAAGACATTTGGTAGATATTTGGCAATTAAACATAAGCATGGAGCTACTTTAATAATTATCTCAATGATCTTTCTAAGCAGTCTAAATATGTTTCTTTTCTTATACTTCGTTTCATTGCAAAAGTTTGTGTAACTAAAGATCGAATGTGAATTTGCCAAAGAGTTGAGATAAATCCTACAGCCAAAAAAAATGATGGCCCCAATATTTGTTCCTTAGATCTGCTGCTGAATTTGGAGTAATCCTACTAACAGACTTTTTTTTGCATATACAGTGAAATAACGCCACAATCTCATCCTGAAAATCATGAACATGGCCAAAGTGGCAATCATTCACCTCGTTCTACACTGGAAACTCTTCCAGGCATACGCATGCCTGAACATAAGGGCAGTACAACTCCTCTGAGTGCTTCACCTAGTCCCAATACTTCTCGAACCAGAGCCCGAAAGAACCCGTTCTTTTCCCTGAGAAGCCACGGAAGACAAATCCTACACTTCTAACCGTTCAGTCCCCAACCATCTGCAGACCAGCAGGATCATGGTAAATATGGGGTGTTTGCAATGAGATTCGAGTTACAGATGATTTTGACAGCTCGTTTAGTTAGATAGTCAATGTAAAAATCTAGATTTGGCCATTTCATTTGATATTCCCATATTTTCTAACCGGGGCTAATCGTGCTGTTTCTGAAGGTTTGGGAGGCTTTCCCGCTATAGTTTGTTGATGTTCAATATTTTGATTGTACCAGATATAGCAATGTGCCAATGTATGATTGAGAATGCAAGATATTCAATTGTAGATGTAAATAGATCAAGAAGTTGTTTATGATGTACATATGAAGTATGCTGAGAACAAGGCAAACCTCTAATTAATTATCTTTTCTGGTAACTCAACTGTCCTATCTAAAGGCATATTATTTGTCCAGTGTTAAATTTCAGTAGATCTAACTCTTCATGTAATCATTGTAGTTGCAACAAGATCATTGAGGTTCAGATTTCAATCTGCCTTTTAAGAAATATTGACCAAAGATCATTAATTAACATGATAAAATTAGAAACTTATTATGTAGTAATTAACAAGCATTTAGGATTAACGAAATCCCATGGAAGTCTCCGAGAAGGAAGTACAAACATACTCCCTAACCTCCCTAGCAATCACAGTCCTCATCACATCCCAGAACACGGCTGGCACCGCCTCTGCCGGCCTCTTCGCCACCTCCTGACCACCCACACCCGGCGGCGCCAAGGACAAAGTCGTCATTGAGTCACATTCATCATAATAATTATTTAAAGTAAATGTACCAACTTTATTGTTACTAACATTAACACAAGGCTCACTATTATTATCAAGATTCATGCATGCCACTGAACCAATTGCCATATTCAAGTCAATTCCATTTATACCCTCCATTATTACGACTCCTTGCCCTTTTTGGCGCCTTCTTTTTAAGGTTGAATTCCAATGATTTTTTACAGCATTATCTGTCCTACCAGGTAATATGCTAGCAATATTGGCCCACCTATTTCCATATCTAGCATGAGCGGTCAAGATTGCTTCATCTTCGGTTGATGAAAATGGACGGTGCTCAACGTTTGGGCTAAGTTGGTTGCACCATCTTAGCCTACATGATTTTCCAGACCTACCCTTTATGTATTTACTAATTAGAGACCAGTTTTTTGGACCATATTTTTCAACAAGTTTTGTCAGGATCTTGTCCTCTTCTGCACTCCATGGACCCTTTATTCTCTCAGGCTTGATGAAATTGGAAGAATTATTATTGTTCAATGCTTTCTCAGAAAATGTAGATGAATTTGAATTTGATGTTGAAGTTGTGGTAGTTGATGAACATCTATTGAATACTTCCATTCTTGATAGAAAATATAATTGTTTTCTTTTTTGCTTTTTTTCAGTTGGGAGGAAGTTTTGAACAAATTGGGTGGGGGTTGTGTGTAGAATGAAGTGTGCAAGTGTTGTGGGATGTTTTGTGGTTGAAAGAAGTATATATAGGCAGAGATATCTATGTTTTATGTGTGAGTTTAATTCAGTTTAGTATTGAGAAATAGCGAATGCATCTTTCAGATTTTTTTATAGACAAAAGGGTAGTGAGGTAAGGTGTGTTAGTTCGTTCTTGGAAATTGCGTTGTGCAAAGTTGGTAGGGAGATTTTTAAGTCGTAATCATAATTATATATGTAGATGCACCAGTTGAAAAAATACCTTCTCAAGTATCTTATTTATGTTTGGCATGTTACTTTTTATTTTATTAAAACTATAAATCCTTTAATTTATTTTACATCATATTTCCTTTGCTTTAATATATTCTAATTAATCTAAACCAAATATCTTTGACAGATTTGATGAATTATATTAAACTCAAAATAATTTTATTTCTTCCACTATTTAGGCGTAATTAAATTGACAAAATAAGGAATAGTAAGTTATAAAATAAAAAAGAAATATCAATCATTAATTATTATTAAAACGTTTTAAAATTATCAAACGTTCAATAATATCTTAAAACAAAAAATATAAATAACTTATAAATGTGATAGGAATATATTTTAGATTTTATGCCATGTTAGTAGATTTGCATATTGGTTTAATTTAGTCGCAGGGAAGAAATATGTTTAGCCTTGCATAGTTTAGGTACAAGGACAAGGGGCATGAATGAAGGGATTGATTAGATTGAGGAACTTACCTAATAGATTAGTATGAACAAGTCTGCTAACTGTAGATGTAGATATATGGTATATCCATATCCTAAATCCTGATTTTAATGTTTTGTTATCAAGATGCAGATCTTGATTATTTCATTTATAAAAATTCATGTAATAGTATTTATCACTTATTTTGGAATGTGTCATTAGTACAGTTAGAGAAGTATAATAATCGGCAGAAGATTTTATCTATGAGATTGTTGATGTATGGAAACAAGCAATATTAGAGTATTTTCTTATTAGTCGTGGTAACGGAAAGTCTTTCTTGTGGCAGTATTATCTTAATTATGCTACTCATTAATGAGTTTATAGTGGTGTATTCCTAGTTCTTCTACCTAGTGACTAATTATTGTTATTGCAGTATCATCATACGTACTATTTGCACCTAATATTTTCATAATGAAAAGCAATGGAAAATATTAGGCCATAAAACCTTCAAGATTCATGGTATTAATCCAATGGATATGGGAATTATTATGGTTAGGTATTTGTTTGGCTTATCTGGTTAAGTCTAAGTGACACTTTAAAACTATCTAGTATTGGTTTTAAATGTAAAGATCATAATGTCCACCGACTCTACAATAATGTACATGTTTCTTAAGTCATTATTTCAAACTTTTAAGGTACAGAGACCAATTAATTGTGCTCAATCATACCAAGAATTACTTTGCTCAATTAGGATAGACAATATGCCATGCTTCATTCTCCATATTGTTTTTCTATATTTTGAAGTTGGAAAAATTATCACATGAAACAAATCCGGCGTGATTCGAAATGTTATCCAAAATTTGGGCATATAAAGAAATTCGTGAGGTATTGTGAGAATTAATTGGCATTTTGCTTGATAAAGCATCATTATATTGACAAGTGGGAACCTCCAATGCTATTATGCTAATTGACAGAAAAATAATACTTGCTCTTAAACTAGATGAAGGGCACACATGTATAGGATGAAGCAACGTCCAGCTGTTTATTTCCATTTTGAAGAAATTACCGAGGAGATCGATGTTTTTTATATATTTAATCACTTAATATGATAGTAATTGGTTTAAGACTTTGCAAGAGTAACAAAAAAAATACTGCATAATAATTTTAGTCATTACAAAATAAATGGAGAATCACTATTGATCTTCTTCATTAAACAAAAATAATTGGTCTACAGATGTTTTCCTTTTATATATTTGGACTATTACATTACATTTTTTTCATATTAAGTTTCCGAAATTTGCCCACAAAAAAAGCATTTGCAATAATAAATAGCAGGAATTCTTAGCTATTGTGTAAAGTGTGTGGTCGAAGTGTCGAACCAAAGTATCACGGAACAAAACACCAGGCATACATTAGTAAAGTGATCGAGTTGAATTGGACTCATCACCTTGAGTAATTGAGCCAACAAATCGATTCAAATAATGAGTCAAACTTGATAATTGATTACTTGGTATACAAAGTATAATGTACACTTCAACATACAGGAGGGAATATGTATAAGTAGTACTTAATGTATTCTAACATGAAAATATAACAGTTTATTGAAAACCATATAAAATTGAATGCAATTTTGTGAAGAACTTGTACATCAGTAACATCACATAGCAAAATAACCCAAACTTCTAGTTGTTGCAAATTGCAATCAATCACATCCACAACGTTTAACACATGCCAGGAAAACCAAAGCTGTTTATCACAACGCTTATTCATAATGACACGAGTTCCATCACACTCTTTAAACAATAAAAATAATGCACATTTCATAATAATGCAGGAAAAAAACATCAAATTGGGTCCAAGCTTTTTGACTACTTTGGTAAAACATGCAGGATACAATGTATGAAGGACTATAAGCACATTCTTAAAACAAATAAATTAATTATTGAAATAACTATTTTGTCTCTAGTAAAACTTCTTCATCACTATACTTACAAATAGGGAGGACTAAAACAATAATTTCACATGATATTAACTTACTGTTTGAGATGTGCTTATAGCACCCGTGCTGTATGACCAAATCCAAATCAAATGATCTGAAAAATCAACGGTTCCGATTAACTCTTCAAAAGAAAGCAATTAAAGGCTGATCATATCTATATTATAAAAGTGAATATGAGTTGCACAGTGAATTTCGCCTTCATCCAACTCCGGTGTATGTGCTACTTTGTATCACGTGTTTTATCGATTGTACAGCTTTTTTCTAATGCGAAATTGCTTTACTTCCCTCAAGATTTCAGCCTTATCCAAAAACTCTCCATCTTCATTTCTTCCTTTTCAAATTACTCCAAAGCTCTCCTTCTTCTTCCCTAATTTCTGCTTCTCGAAAAAGAAAAAAAGAAGCTTAGGGCTTATTGGCAACAAAAAAGGCCCCCTAAAAAATTGAACAATCCTCGAGATTCATCGGAGCAGCTTCCAGATCTCCAATATTCTCACTCTCTCCATCCTCATTGCCTGACGCCGAATCAACAATCCTCGCATCTCGGCCAAGGAAATGGCCTAATTTTTGTTTTTGTTTTTTTCTTCTTTCATTTATTCTACCTACTCATCTCTAACCTTTCTTCACCATATTGGGCCACCCGGTTCCGCTCTATACTCTTAGGTCGAGCCACTACTTCAATTGGTATGAAAATGGTTGAATATTTTTATAAATCCCAGTACCTGCTTTTTTAATTATTTTAATAAATCCTAAGTTATGCTAATCATTTTCCTCCTAATTATTATTTATGAATATTGGAATAAGCTCTTGAATATGGTATTGTTGCAAAATAAGTTCATATTGAAAATTTTCAGGAATTACTCATCAAAACTCACGTTTTCTTGCAACATGGTTGATTGGAGGAGTGGTTTTGGGTATATCTATCGTGTTCGCGCTGGGCGGCCTTTACGGTGTCTTTGTGCATTACACACAGATTTAATTGACAAGAGCTTAATAATATTTGATATTTTTGTGGAGTCTGACATTTCCTTTCTTCGCTATATCAGATCGTCGGCGATGCCACCACGCAGGCCCTGCATTTGCCGAAGGCCGTAAGAAAGAACAGAGCGCCGTGTTATGTAGGAGGGCACTGGCATGGATAAGATTACAAGTGCTGACGAGCCTCTAGCTGGGACAACAAGGTTTGGGGTAAATGTCAGGAATGGTAGATTATAGTACCTGCCGCAGACAGAAGCCGAGCCTCAGAAGAAACTATTCGACCGCTTCTTGAAGCGGGACCCACAAAATTACTGAGCCGACTCTCGATCTCAGCATTGTGAGTTCATTCAGTCTGAGAGCATATTTAGTCCGTTTTGGCATTAAATGGGGGTCGGTGACCACATTTTTTATGTATCAAGGAAATTTCGAGATCATGGAAACACGATCTTTGGTTGCGGCCGACGTATTACCGCATGCTGAGCAATTTGTGGAACTATTTTAGAGAGCTTTTTTCTTAGAGCAGTACATGTCGCTTTAGAAAGAGAATCGATCTAACTTACTCAATGGGATAAATATAAAGACTATGAAAAGATTCAATGACGAGGTCGCCTACTTCCGTGAGGTAAATGCTAGCTGGGAGAAGAGTGATTCTAGAGATTTGTGGATCTGGATGAATCGGGAGATCCACACCAGAATACACCAAGAATTACGCAACCTTCATGAATTATCGAACGATGCCCTCAGCTGTGCAGAAATTAAGCTGGTCGAAGATCGGTACTAGCTGGGAGAAAAGAGGAAGACATGATGTTTCTGGGATTATCGGGTCAATCGAGTTCTGTCTCCAAGGACGCCGACAGGCCAGCAACAAGCATAGCCAAAGTCAAGGCCCCCTACTAATTCTCAATTTAGCACTACTTCTATGGCCCAGACCTTTGGCCGGTTCGAGGATCTCGTGAGAGGCTACCGTGAGTGCAGCACTAATATCGAGTGTTTCCGTTGTGGTAACCTAGTCATAAAGCCGCTGAACGCCGCGACAGAGTCAGGGTCTGCTATCGATGTCACCGGAAGACACATCATTATTAATTGTCCTGCAGTGCCATAATGAAGTACTAAAGACATTTACCCAATGTAGGAGTGTTATCAAAGCGAAGTCGGGAAGTCGGTTTCATGGTAGGGAAAACCCGGACGCGAGTCGAAGAATGTAAATATTGCTGGAACTAGTCGTATGCGCTGAACCGTCGCGGGTCGCTGTTCATAGCTACCAACAGTGAAGCTCAGATTCTCCTCAAAGCATGTACCAATTCATGTAGTTAAAAGCTAAAGTCTGCTTGATTCTCGAGCTACCATTCTTTCATATCTCCAAGTTTTCCAAGATATTCCTATAACTCCTCGAAGTGTTCTCGCTTATACCACTTCTAATTATAACGGCGGTAGGAAAATCCGTTAGCATCGGTGAGGTATTTAGAAATTATCCTTTTGAAAATCAATGTCCAAGATGACTTACTTCCTTTTCGAGATGAATGATTTTGATCTTATTTTGGGATTTGATCAAATGTGAGACATCATGCATGATAGATCACATCTTAAGAAGACTGGGAATATCTAGTCCTCGAAAAATTCCAAGACCTTTTTCAAAAGTTTATGAAAATTCTTCCTCTTTGCCTCATTTTTGCTTTAGCTGCCCATAAGACGCCGAGATCGATACGCTGGGTTATCTCGGCTTCATGTCACGACACAAGAGAATATCGAACTAAGAGAGTACACGTCATGGCAGAGCATGCTGAATGGTTTCGAGGAGTCATGTGACTCTAGCCATGGTAGGTGGAGTTTTCCATAGAATTACTTCCTAGTACTACTCCAATTTCTATGGCACCTTATAGAATGGCTCCTGCAATTGAAGAAGCCAAGCACTCACCCAGCACTGGCTGGCTGCGATTCATTCGACCAAGTAGTTCACTGGGTGCTCTTGTGTTATTTGTCAAGAAAAAGGACGGATCTCCGGTAATGCCAGACGATTATGCGCTTGAATAAAGTAACAATTAAGAATCGATATCTACGCCAGATCGACACCGCCGATCAATCGGCGGATGCCCGTGTATTTTCTAAGATCGAATTTGAGGTCGTTAACATCGCTTGAGGATTAAGGAGGACATAACAAGTCGGCATTTAGAACAAGATACGGGTACTACGAAGTTTTTAAAGTGACGCTGTTGGGCTGACTTTAATGCACTCCCCAGCATTCTACGGACCTTGGCTTAATTCCAAAGGCTCCATTTTATTTGGATAAATTTGTGGTGGTATTTATTGATCATATTTTGATATATTCTAGAAAGAAGACTCACGAAGAGCACTCAGAATTATGTTAGACCTTAAGAAGAAATGAATTGTATGCAAAAAGTTTCTAAGTGTGAATTTCGTCGAGAAAGGCAGCTTCATGGATTTAAGAGAGGGTATTAGCTGATCCTCAAAAGTCAGTTTCGATGAATCAAACGACCTACAAGTCTTACCGAAATAAGAAGTTTTCTCAAGGCGGATATCGAAGATTTATACGTAACTTCTCGATTATTGCAACACCCATGACTGTGTCGACTAGAAGCGGAGTTCCATTTGTTTGAGCGGTGACAGAACGGTGCTTTAATGAGTTGAAATTAACTACCGCTTCCATGGCTGACACTCTTCCCGTTAGGGACAGACGGCTATGTCGCAGAGCATGACGCTCACATCGGGTCGATGCGCATCAATGCAACATGGTAGCGTAGCAGCCTGGGCTTATCAAGGAGATGCTTGAAAAATCATGAAATAATTATCCCACACATTCTGAGTTACCTCAAGAATCAAGGTTGCACTTAAGCATTCTGGGAGGCACATTGTAATGCAAGCATCGGCTCCATTTTTACCTAATTCACAAGAGTTTCAGAAGTACTTGCCTAATAATAAAAGAGATTTAAATCCGGTGCAACAGCGGACGGAGTTTATAAATGGGACATGAGCAGCCTATCGAGTATCATCCTAGAAAGCGCGAATGCAATTACGATTAAGTCGTAGTGAAAGGTTAAGGAGCCGCTGAACGAACCACAACTGGTGTTAATTTCGAGTACGAGCTGATGGCGGTTACAGCTAAATAAGAAATTGACCGGTTCTTTTTATCGACATCGTTGGCAACAGTAAAAATGAGAAGTTACGAAGATAATTGCTAAGAAAAAGTAAAGTAGATCGGATTCTCGCGGGGCGAAAGAGATGGGCTTTGGCAATGCATGGTAGATTATTCGTGGTTCACTTTATTAAACGGAGATTTTGGACAAAACTCATAATTATATAATATATCCCGCGGTAAGATAAGTAGAAAACTTGGGAGCAATTGTGATCAAAGCGGCCTAATACGGCGAGGAAATTGTCGAGTTTGTATCAAAATGTTGAACTTGTCAACAAGTAAAGATTAACACAAACATCCAAAGCAGGTCGCTGCAAATCCCCTTCCTATTCCGTGAGTGGACTGTGGAACATATCACGGTGGATTTTGTTTCGACTCCCGAGAACGCTGGTAAAAGAATCCACTCTGTATTTGGGCGAGAAAAGGATAATCAAGTCGGCTCATTTCTTGCCACAAGATCACTTACGGTCCGAACAAGCAATGAGGTCAGAGGTCAATTTCAAATCGTGAGTTGCAATGGGTCCTTCCACAACGCCGGATCTAGACGCCAGATTCACCTCCGCATTTTGGAGCACTTCACAGTTACGGGGTCAAAGGTTAATTTGAGTAAATCATTTCATCCACAAATGGTTTTTGGCACCAAAGAGAGAATTCAAACATCGAGGATATACACAAGCTGTTATTGGAACTTTTTCTCCGAAATCGATGACGAAGTCATTTTGGGCATTGAAGTTTCCATATAATAATAGCCTATGCTAGTATTAAGATGGCACTACTCTGAGTAAGGCCAGGACGCACGAAACGTAGGACTCAGCTTGTTAGAATGAAGTAGGAGATAGAAAAATATACGGTCTTGAGCTGGTGGAAAGATCGGGTGGAAAGAATAAATTGATACAACAACACTCAGCCGAATGCAAGATAGAAAAAAGATGTATGTGTATCGTCGCAGAGTAGATTTAATGTTTGAAATCAAGATAGGCGTATTTTGATATCCCCGTGGAAAAGTGTAAGCCGAGATTCTGGGAAGAGAAGGAAGTCGAGTCCATGATATATCGGTCCGCATGTAGATTTTGATGAGTCGGGGTCTCTGTGCCTTATTCAATAAGGCTCTCCGTAATCGAGAGAATTCATAATGCCTTCCATGTGTCATGTTTAAGTGAAGTATATCCTAGATGCACTTATATCCCGGAGTCACAACCCAATTGAGCTTCGAGAGGACTCTTAATATGAAACGGTGAAAATTCTCATCAAAAGGAAAAGTGTCAAGGAATAAAGTTGTGGCTTTTAGTAGCGTTATGCTAAACCAACGAGTGAGGGAAGATGAACTAGAGAAGAATTATATCCGTATCTTTCTCGGGGGAAATAGAAGGTTAGTTCTTAAAAATTTGTGTTATGGCCATGTGTTAACATGGATTGACAGGAGGAATGCAGAAAGTTATGATTGAGTAACGCGATATAACCTATGTGGTACGGCACAAGAGTCATTAATAGACAAGTTAAAATATCGATCACAATCTTGAATGGTAGATTTAGTCAGTGGAAACTAGGCGAGTAATGATTGAGCAAAATTTCATAATTTAAATTTTTATTGTGCGCTGATTGAATAACCCGTTACTAAATGATTGGAATTATATTATATATATATATATATATATATATATATATATCGGGTTGGTGTATGGACCCGACAATAGTCTAAATACTTTCGTAATAAAATCGATATGTCGCATTCAAGATACTTAGTAGCTTTATGCCTCTAAAATCAGACATTTTAAACGCTTCATAAAATTGAAACGCGAAAAAGTGGAGAAATGGGGACCGCACCGAACTTAATTTTTTCCCCTCTAAATATCTCGCATACCACCACTATTCCAGAGTCTTCTTCATCACAAACCCATCCTCCTTCTCCCCTATCATTGGTCGAGATTCCCATCTTCCCACCCCTTTCCTTTGAAATTTTTTCTTTCATTTCTTTCTTATCCTTTGTTACTCAACAGCCAAAAGTCATTTATCATCTTTCCTCATCATCTTCTACCTATTACGTAATGCTCGAAACTCTTGGGTAGTGATTTCAAGGATTTTGAAAGTTTGACTTTGTTGACTATTATGGTTTTGAACTCGAGATTTTTAAACTGCACGGAGGCATCATCTGCTTGGATTACGTGGTTGCTGATAATAATCGATCTGAGGTTGAAATGTGTCAATCGGTTAGTTGACTTTAGGTTGACTTTTTCCAAAATTCCTTTAAATTGTACTAGATGTTATCAACCCACAATTATTGGGGTGTACGTGTCGACGCAAGGTATTACGCTGGCAGAAGTTTGGTGTAAGTTGGGTAGTATTTGGCTCAATTAGTCATGAAGTACGGTTTAATTAGTCGGGGAATTGATTGTGTGATTGATTAGAAATCGCGAAGCGACGGTATTGGCAGTGCGAAAGGAAAATTTTAATTAACGGAGGGTTAATGGTGGAAATTTTGTTGTTTATTAGTCGCTTAAACGCGTAGTAATCGCTCCACCTAAAGTTGACAGCTGGGTAACTAGAATGTTGTTAAACGTTAGAATTTTAGAAATTGTTAATAGTTTTGGTGTTTTAGTGGTATTTATTTTGAATTTTGGTGATGTTGAATAATAATCGGATTTAAATGGAAAATTATATTTTTATGATATATCATTAATCGGCGCTTTGTTGACTGTGACTCATCAAGTCAAGTTGGATTATAATTGATCTTTTTATTTGGGATTTAATAGATATAAGAGAGGTTATAATCGGAAGGTAAATAATGTATATAATTTCCTTTGATGTGAGTTGAACCCGACCTAGCACGTGACTCCTAGAGTTATTTTGTCATTATTGAGGTGAGCAATACAAATCTCTACCTACTTTTAACCTTTCATATATATTATGGTTATATATTTGGCATGTATTTCATATGCCAAGAATATCGAATGTATACTGAAGTTACTGAGATTAATGTTGTGAGATTGTCAGAAGGCATGATTATACTCACTATTGCCAGCGTGATCAGGTCACAAGCAGGGTTGTGCATTGTTTGTGGTCAAGCGTGGTATTCTTTCAAGGTGCTGATTGGGGTGAAACGATATATATACATCGAGGTAGCCTCTGACTTGGAGGCTCAAGCGACATGCATATCAAGTGGGTAAAATGGGTGACGATCTCGAGGTTCAAGCATGATATGCATATCGAGGGGATACTCTGGCCTTAAGACGCGATGTATATATATCCGTGTGTCGAGACGTGTATCAGAATGTGTGGTCATGGACGGATACGCTGGACGGAAGTTGTGACGTTATACATTTTGTCGTGGACTAACCACAGTCGCTTGTGTTGTTTTATTTGAATGAATATTTGATTATGCGTTGTTAATGGTTATGAATATATGGAGTCATCGATCTAAGAAGAATATTAAATTAAGTAGGTTACTAAGCGAAATTTGAGAGTAGCTGATCATCGAGTAAATTTTATTAACGCTCATATATATGCTCTTATATATAAGTATGATAATATTGTTAGATTTAAGACTCTAAATTCCTTCCACGAGTTTCAAGCAATCAATAAAAAACGACGTAAATTTAAGGAAATAAATGTGACACAAAATTTTATACGTATTCCTCAACGTGGAAAGGTATCTCTGTTGGCTGGCCAAGTAATCTACTAATAAAACCAAGATCGTTAAGGCCCTACCACTCAATTTAGAGTAATTCATGTCAGTATTTTCTTATACACCGAAAACTTTCAACCACAAAGCCTATCGTTAACAAAGATAAACTCTAAGTCTTCAAGAACAAAAACTATGTTCTTTCAATAATATTAAAGACCTAATATTATTCTAGGATGATTATGTTTCATTCTACGATTTTGCTGATAAATAAAACTCTAAGAAATCATCCTATATTTATAGCTAACAAAACCTAAAGACTATGTCTTTTCTTGGGGCTTCAAGTATTCAAACCCGCCTAAAAAAATAAAACCTATCAAGGCTAAGAGATATATCCAGTTAGACTCCAAATTAGGGAAATAATTGTGAGCCAAAACCGCCTCAAAATAAAGTCTTCAATTCCAACAATCTCCCACTCAAGACAAATTTCGATCACCGTCTTCAAACACCACCAGAGGCAGCCTCTCTCCTGAAGTTCATCATCCACGAACTCCCAATCAAGCCGATCCCAACTTCAGATTCTTCCAACCTAACATCCCCGACGACACCAACTCGACTACACCGGCAGAATCTAGAATAGTCCTTACTTACCCCGTTGGGACTTTTCCCCTCATTCGACAATCACCACGCCTCCGCATTTCCGCTTCTCGATCTTCATGATCTTCAACCCAGAACCTCGAAAACCTCCAAGCTCGATTGGTCATCAATGAATTTCTTCTCTCTTCTACCTTTCCCATTCCACGCCGACGACTTCTCATCGAATCTTATCAATTTCGATGTTTGATCGTAACACCTTCAACGCTAGCAAAGACCGTAGGTCGGGGAATACCTTCACCGCGACTTCAACACGCCGCTAACTCAGATGCATTCATGCAACACGTAACTGCCGCATCCTTCCTCAGAGTTCTTCCACTTAACTCATCACCAAACGGCATTACATTCTCGCTGGGCATTTTCTCGACTTTCAATGCATCTTCATTTGCACGCCTCGTAATCTCCGTATTTCTCAAATACATCCTTTAATGCATTTCACCAACGATAATCCTTTCTATCTTCGTAAACTCCCATGTCGAATCTCACTCGCTTTTCTCTCGCACTCCGCATCCTCTCTTCAACCTCTTCTCGAGAACCGTCAGCCAAGATGTAGTGACTACCTTCGCTCATATTACTATCAAGCCTCCCGAACAACCTTCCAAAGCTACTCATCTTCTCGAAAGTAGTCTTTACAACCATCACTATCCACCGACTCACCGAAATTAAACTATTCCCACTTCGAACATACCTCACCTTTGGTCGGGCCTTTAAAGAACCATTCGACAACTCTCGTATCTCACATCTCCATACCTATTACATCCAACTGCTCACCATCAAAGAAGACGAATAAATTCCATAATTTCCAAAACAGGTTCACCATTACATCTCGCCATGCGAAGTATGAAAAGAAGTCTTAACTACCATTCATGAATCAACGGGAAGCTATCTACAGATAACACCAAAGCGTCAATAATCGCCTCAACACACGAGCATCACTGCTACCTTTCCAAAGGCTCTCTACGTGACCCGCTTTTGCCACAACCCCAACACACAAGATCGAATTATTTCTACCTCTACTCGTGGATTCCCAATTTATTTCCAAACCTCTCTCACTTTTCGCTTCTCCTCTCCTACACTTAATGCAATCCCTTAGCACCTTCACTTACATGTTTTGTTGCACTCTCTGACATGTGATACGCTCTACAACCACCTTTAAGTTCAACCTTATTAGTACCTACAGACTACTAACCGCCGCCTCATCGTTCCCAACTTTCGCAGAACGGCTCAACAAAATCGCCTCAGATCTCATCATCAACATTAACATCTACCGTCGATGGGGCTGATTAATAACGCTATCAAATCATTAAGGTGTCTCATGCGTACTTTCTCGACATCTTAAGCGTGAAACAGCTTTTTTCACGCAGAAGTACCTTATTATTTGCGTAGTTTCTGCGCTTGATCGCATAAACCCCCCCCCCCCCCCCCCCCCCCCCCCCCCCCCCCCCCCCCCCCCCCCCCCCCCCCCCCCCCCCCCCCCCCCCCCCCCCCCCCCCCCCCCCCCCCCCCCCCCCCCCCCCCCCCCCCCCCCCCCCCCCCCCCCCCCCCCCCCCCCCCCCCCCCCCCCCCCCCCCCCCCCCCCCCCCCCCCCCCCCCCCCCCCCCCCCCCCCCCCCCCCCCCCCCCCCCCCCCCCCCCCCCCCCCCCCCCCCCCCCCCCCCCCCCCCCCCCCCCCCCCCCCCCCCCCCCCCCCCCCCCCCCCCCCCCCCCCCCCCCCCCCCCCCCCCCCCCCCCCCCCCCCCCCCCCCCCCCCCCCCCCCCCCCCCCCCCCCCCCCCCCCCCCCCCCCCCCCCCCCCCCCCCCCCCCCCCCCCCCCCCCCCCCCCCCCCCCCCCCCCCCCCCCCCCCCCCCCCCCCCCCCCCCCCCCCCCCCCCCCCCCCCCCCCCCCCCCCCCCCCCCCCCCCCCCCCCCCCCCCCCCCCCCCCCCCCCCCCCCCCCCCCCCCCCCCCCCCCCCCCCCCCCCCCCCCCCCCCCCCCCCCCCCCCCCCCCCCCCCCCCCCCCCCCCCCCCCCCCCCCCCCCCCCCCCCCCCCCCCCCCCCCCCCCCCCCCCCCCCCCCCCCCCCCCCCCCCCCCCCCCCCCCCCCCCCCCCCCCCCCCCCCCCCCCCCCCCCCCCCCCCCCCCCCCCCCCCCCCCCCCCCCCCCCCCCCCCCCCCCCCCCCCCCCCCCCCCCCCCCCCCCCCCCCCCCCCCCCCCCCCCCCCCCCCCCCCCCCCCCCCCCCCCCCCCCCCCCCCCCCCCCCCCCCCCCCCCCCCCCCCCCCCCCCCCCCCCCCCCCCCCCCCCCCCCCCCCCCCCCCCCCCCCCCCCCCCCCCCCCCCCCCCCCCCCCCCCCCCCCCCCCCCCCCCCCCCCCCCCCCCCCCCCTTCATCGCCTGTCTCCTTAAAGAAAGCAATGGCTTTCTTGACAAACAAGTGTCCTGACACCCAAGACCCGTCTCGTCCAATTCCATCCATTCATCCTCATCCATCTTCTCAAAGCCCCTCAGCCAGTTTGTTCGCTTTCTTTCCGCATGCATAATCCTCCATACACATCTTCCAACGTGGAAAATCGATCTCCATCGAATTTCTACAAAGATGCGTGTCACAATTCCTTCGCTCAAATTATTGATTCTAAATCACAACCAAGCTAATACTCAAGCTCGATACCAATTGTTATGATGAAGACCCCTAAATCCTCCCGGATTTCAAGCAATCAATAAAAAACGACGTAAATTTGCTGAAATAAATACACAAAAATTTTATACAGTTCCCCTCGTGAAAGCGTACGGCCCCTGCTGTCAATCCACTAATAAAACCGTAAGATCGTTACAAGCCCTACCACTACTATAAATCTATGCTGAAGATTTTCTTATACACCGAAAAATCTCAACCACAAAGCCTATCGCTAACAAAAAGAGAACTTCTAAGTTCTTCAAGAACAAACGAGTTTCTTCAATAATATTAAAAGACCCAATATTATCTTCAGATGATTATGTTCCCATTCTACGTATTCACAGCGATAAATAAACTCATTTAAATCATCCCATTTATAGGCTAACAAAACCCAAGTAGCACTATTGCCTTTCTAAGCTGCGTATTCAAAACCCACTAAAAATAAAACCTACCAAGAGACATATCCTGCCAGACTAAAATTAAACAATTGTGGCTCAAACCGTCTCCAAATTGTGTCAATTCCAAATAAATAGGCTCTGACACCACCTGCGGTATTTGTATTCACTAAGCCTACTCCCTATTTTCTACATGCTTTATGCCTAGGTTTCTAGGAGCGATCACTTAGGTTTATACGGAACAAGGCTGACACGTCATGAATAAGATCAGAAAAGTGCGGCTGCAAAGATAAGTCCTCTACGCTATCCTCATATCTTTCCTTGTTATGTTTATGTAACTTTTATATCAGATATCGAGGGTCGCGACCATACTACTATTACGCATCTATCAAGGGGACTATGTTGATTTTGTCGGGTCAGATTATTCAAAGTCAATGATGTTTGCGGCCATGATGTGTTTTTGTGGGACGCTATTGCTCGCTCACCACGGCTGACTAAAAAGAGTATTATTATTATTAATCTCGAACAAGTCATTTCATTACATCCATCGACGCGATTTGCCACAAGCGCTGGTTGATTTATCTTAACTCAGTACGCCGAATTTTACTTCGTCGTTACAATATCTGTTTGGGGTACTCTTTTTTTGAATTGGATTTAGTAGTTTTACGAAATTTTTTGTTTGATTGGTTATTATGGTGTAATTTTATTGTATTTTGATTTTACTTCTTGTGTAATTTGTTGAAGATTTCAGATTCGAATGTATTTTACAAAAAAAGGATTAAAATTTAATTTCAAGAAAACGATGAGTTCCCAATTTATATAACACGGGTTCAAGAAACGAGGTAACGCTCGTATTGCGAGCCGAAAGGGGGGCCTCAAGTAGGTATTACGCGATATTGTCAGTATTTGATTCTACTTCTTGTGTAATTTGTTGAGGACAAATGCCAGCAGCAAAAGATAAAGTTTAATCGATGAATTATCTTTTAAAGATAATTTAATATTCTGGTTTGATTCTAATGCTCAATTAATATTGTAATTATTTGATAAATTGGTTTATAATTGTTACATTAATAAGGAGAATGGGTACTTAATTATTTTAAACTGATCTATAACTATTTGTTGCTTTTTGATAAATTAATCTATAACTATTTAATATTTTTTTATTTCAGTTAAATGATTTGCAACTTTTTAGTTGTTGATGAAAAATATAGGAATAATTTTTGTGAGAAGGAGGAATGTACTATTAAGAAAAGCAAAACAGGTTTAGTGTTAGAACATACTTTTGGAGTTTAGACCGTTGATTTCTTTATATCAAAGGCCCCAGCTACATATAAATAGATTTACCGAGAAAACAGTACTCGGATTGAATAACAAGAAATAAGGTTGACCATGATGCTTTTTAAACTTCCTATGTGCAAATCCATAGGTGTGGTATTTGGTTAGGTCCTTAATGAGTTTCAAAGCATAGTTACAGATAATAATCCTTTATATTTTTACAGATAACACAACAAGTGGCCACTCTGTTCTTCATTCAAAATGTAGCATTTTTTACGACTAAAGTGTTTGGTACTGTTTGATTATTTTTTAGTTGAATGTGTTAAACTTAAATATTGTAGAAAGTAATCGTTACCCATAGCCTAATCATACGAGAACCAAATGGTCATGTTATCTTGATTGGTTATTTGATTTCAACTAAAGATTACATCTTCTAATATTAACATCTTCATATATTGTAGTACATATATTCAAGTCATTGTTATTGTTAATGGTTGTAGCATGTTTTGTAGAAATTGCTCAACATATCGATGTTCCATTTCCAAGTAGTACTGATATAATTCATTTTAATCAATATTATCTTCATTTCTAAAATATTATCATATTTTTTGACTTTTTTGATAATTTTATTTTTTTCCTTTTGTGATCGCAGGCAATGATGACCATACAATACTATGTCCAAGTTGTTGATGCTGTTTTAGTACGAAAGCTCGATGTCCATCATGCAACTACGGACCTGAAAAGCAAAGCTTGTTTACAAGTATGATAGTTCCTTGATTCTGTTATATTTTTTACTCCGTTGCATCTTGTTTCTCTCTACATGACTACACATATCATTTCTTTGATAATTCGAACAGTGTCTAAACTCTAAAAATAATCTTTTTTATATTTCTCCTGATAAAGATGATTAGTTGTATTCATTTTTCTTATACATTACAGTTAGTACCGGATTTAAGTTATTATAATTGTCGGGCTCTATCAATTAGTATTCTAATTAAAAAAACATTGAGCCCTGATGTTGTTAATCTTGTCATCTCGAAATATATCTTGTAAGACTAAAGACTGATTTATATTGCCAACCAATTCAATTCCAGACGATTTATTTAACCATGTCCATTCTGCGAATATTACAATCTTTAAACACATCCAAGATCGAACTCATATCAATCTTCAAAACATATAATCTATAATGTCTTGATTGTTTTTTTTGGCGAGCTATGTCCGAAAGACGTTAAACGGAGTAACAAATTTGTTTGAAGATGACTTCAACTACTTCCACGTCAGAAGGTCCCACCTACAGCCTGTAAGAATCTCACGTGATTCCACTTCGATTTGCTTTGACTTCTTGACCCCTAATACTGCGCTGGTCCCACTCGCCGTGAAGGGCCGTGTGGTAATCAAAACATTGACTAATAAGTAGACCTTTTGTTTCCCTTTTTTTAGGAGAAAAGAGGAGGCAAATTAAAAGTGTTTATTTTTCAATGGAAATTACTAGTACACCATTTGATTTTATGAAGCCGAATTAGGCATATTATTATCAATGACAAAAGATAAGTTTGCACTTTGGAGTCTTTTCTTTTGGCTAATAATGATTGTTTTGAAAAAATTGGACCAACTAAGATATCATTCATAAATTTATATCCATCAAAAGTAGTTATGATATACGGAATACTAGTTTTTATCAAGTTCAGAATTAACAATTTTGAAAATAAATAAAGTAAATGTTATATATAGTCGATTTTTTTTACTTGCAGTCGACAAAATTTTTATGCCAATATTAATCTTCAAACATTTTGACTAACTAGTTTAATTATATTTCAATATTAGTACATTTTACATTTGAAATATTTCATATCCATTACTCCATTCTAGAACATCCAAACATCCTCATTTCATCCTAATAATTAATCCCAATAATTAACTTATTTATCATCCCAATTAACAAATCATTCAGCGAAAAACAAAGAGGTACAAACACTAAACAATTATTACTATTTCAATAAATTTCTTACTACAAAGTGTTCTGTGATATATATGCAGTATTTCCCAATTGAAGGTTTGCATTGGTTGCATTCAATAAAGCTACTGCTAAGTTATTGTTTAAACATAAAATATGTGTATAAACACTAAAAATAAAATATGTGCAATAAATCCTCCATGTCAGAGCATGCTTGAACCAAGAGATATTAGATCTCATAAAATGCCTGCTGAATACCTCCATCATCAACCGATTTATACATTTAAAATTATAAGTTCAATATATATTAATTGTTAGAAAATTAGTATTTAGGATCTATCTGAATCAACATTAGGAGTTATGATGTCTTACTAGGGTCCGCTCATAACTATATATTAATATGATAATTGGTTAATATTGTCTAATATATTGCTATTGTCGATCCGTCCCCATAGGTCACACACAAACAGTAAACCGAACTATTAATAAATGCATTATAACTTCCTTACTGGCCCAAAGCTTAAATACGGGCGAAACATTCTGTAACGTAATGGATTTTTGGGACTTGCCTAGGTCGGCTAGGCGGTGGAGAAATATGAGGGATGGAGGAGTTTTTATCTCCTTAAAACATTCCTTCTTCGCTTGCCTATAAATGTTAGAGTTACCCTCCATAATATTTGCTCATCTTCTCTTGACTTTTTGAAGTCAAAGAATTCTCTTCATCTCAATGTCGTAAGACAAGTGGTCCGTTGGCATAAGATGTTACTAATATGGGCCTAAGCCAACTTTTAGTAACATCAAGAGTTACGCATTGGCCATACTTATGTGATTGCGGCACTCGCTTGCATAGCTTAAGTCGAAATGTGACGCTGCGGCCGCCCGTGTATGTTATGTGGTTCTTGGTATATTTTGTGTGTTTAGCTGATCAGAAAAACACGAGTATGTTTTTTCTCTGCCAGAGAATACGCGGCGGAATATGATTAAGTTGTCTACGTATTTTCGCTTTAGTCCTGCTACTAGTCCCTTTCCTCTACGGTAACGCCAACCGACCTAAAAGATATACGCTTAAATGACTACTTAACGAGCTCCTGCATCTCAATGATTTCGGACTGCTTTGGAGCGTGACTTCGAGCACGACGAGCACTACGTACTTCGAGAAGTCAAGTGCTCTATGTTGTCCACTAGGAGAATCATCTCAAGATTAAGAATCGATGTCAGATCATGATCCGATTTATGCTCGTCTCGAGACTCTCTCTCAGGAAAACGCTGAAAAAGCTAAGTAAGAAAGAAACGTCACAGACACCCCGATCAACATAAAGCGTCTGGAGAGAGATCATGTTTCGAGAAAATGATTGATTGAAGCATCTGCTACTCTAGAACCTAATTTCTCTGAATCGAGCTTAAATATCACCATGATTACTTACACAACAGCGTATTTAGACTCTCATTATTGGATACAATGGATAAGAAACGAAGGAGGTTTTGGCTTCGCTACGAGAGATGATCTCTAAGGGATAAGGAGAATTCCCTGAACGTTTCACCCTTACAGTTTTGGTTACAAACTGCAAGGGAATGAACAAAAGGATCGTGTCGATGTGATAACAAGGATGATTAAAGTAACCAATTTATTTGATCATAAGAGAAATATGTCGGCACCTTCCATATATCAAGAGATGTGATTCGATCATAGATCAGCCTGAGAGGTACTGTCATGTCATGAATTGTGACCTCATTCGTTTTTCGCTGCCATTAAAATATTTCAGAAGAAAGGTACACACTTGTAATTCAGATTTATTGTTTTTATAATTCTTAGTATCCGGATTCGTGATTCCATTAATTTTAGAACTAGTTAGATTCCGAATATAAACCCCAACAAGATATTGCAATCTCTTCACACGGATATGTGCACAAATTCTCAACTTTCAATATGTGCACATATCTCCCATAGGAATAACAAATACCTCTTTGCAATTTTGTGCATTGTTATATTCATTCTCGTCCATTAGTACATCATTATTTTGTGTAGGATTATCTTCGGATGATTTTGTGAGCCATCCATACGATTAGAGTCATGGAGGAAATAACAATGAAGAAGGGAATATTAGGGTAATGATTATTAAAGTTAAAAAAGCTAATTAATTTCGACTGCATTAAACAATTAGTGATTTTGAGTATGTTTATCAGGTTAAATTATAATAAGTAATTTAGTCTTTATTCAAACTTTTAACTAGTTTTAAATTCTTTTTTTTTAATGTATTATATATATATAAAGAACACCCACTAAATAAATACACAAAATATAAAGTGGCAAAAAGCATGTATAATGATGTAAAACACATCAGTAAGTAATATCTTTAAAACACTTATTTATATTTAATTCTCTATCAATTTAAAATAAATAAAGGCAAAGGTGTAATCACGTACAAATTACTCCCTATTAAAGTTGACTTAAAAATCGAAATATAAATTTTACAACAATTGAAGAAAGTATTTTACATTCAACAATATAATGAATATTATGAAGTTATTTAGAAAATATGCAAATATTTATCTTTTAATTAATATTATAAATTATCTATAAAAAAATATAATATGTAGATTTTTACTAAAATTGAGTATAAATATAGATCAATTAAAATTAAATTTTAACGAGTATCACACGACCGTAGTCGCTTCGGCTCGCCAAACAATTCCTATATTTCCTATGTTTAATTAATGCTTTATCAGTTCATCTTTCAATAATCATCAGCGACTTCTCTTATTGCCTCCCTAAATTACGCCCGATCTTTTATTGTCCCCTCATACTTTCATTTTGTCAACTTATCTTATAATACTATCATCTTGCCAAATTGTCCCCTGAAAACACATTTTTACCAATAAAATTAACGAAAACTCATTTAACTTAGGTTAAAATAGGAATTATACATTCATTAGATTTTCAGGGTATATTTTGAAATAAATATAACATTTGAGCTTATTTAAAAATTCTTAATAACATAATATTTTGAAATAACACACCTTACCCCACCCCTCTCCCATTTACTTGAGGTATAGTAAATGGTGTAAATTAACGGACCTTCAAGCTCATATTTCTGGCAGAGAAATAATTACCAAAAACGTTGATATAAGGCGTGGTAGGTCCTGGCAATTTATACCTGCCTCGCCACTAGCCTCACACGCCATTCTATTATCGTTAAGATATCCCTTCCGCCCCTTTCAACGCCATGATCAAGCTGACATGGGTACCACCACCTTTTCTCTTCAGCATGCGGCGGACGGGCGGTGGAGAAACCAAGCTGGGACGGGCGGGATGTGAAGAAACTGCTGACGGCGGAGCGTGAAAAGCCGCTGGGGCTGAGGGCGATTTACCCCACCAGTTCCCCCATCCCTCGTTAATCGAATTCTCCTCCTTCATGATCAAGCTAAACCAACAAAATCCAATCTTTTTCATAATAACAAATTTTGGAATCCAAGATCAAGCTAAACCCAAAAAAACCAACATAACAAAAATCCATAATAATTCAATTTTTTTCATAACAAAATATAAAAATCCAATCCTTATCATAATTTTTTTTAAGAATTAAGTCAAATGACCAAAAAATAAAAATGGGTTGTTCTGTATTTGGATTTTTGGTACTTATATAGGCATGTGGGGGTGGAATGTTGGAATATTATAAATATTGAATTTTTATATTTCTGAGCGGCTCACAGGGTCATTGGCTCTGGAGATGGATGATGCAGGAAACGGGAGGGAAGTTACAAGGTCACTTGGGAAAGGGAGGAAGGCCATTAGGGGGCGATGGAAGCGGTATGCGAGGGGCGGATGAAAGGGCAAATTGGGGCGGTGTCGATGTTTTCAAAGTGCATTGGATGAGAAAGGATTGGGTCAAAGTAGAATCGAAATAGGTTTTATTTTTATTTTATTTTTATCAATATTTTAATTATTATTAAAAGTCACCCACATATTATATTATTTCAAACTTTGCCCAAAAAGTTTAACATATGTTTTATTACTATTTTACCCTAATTCAACGAGTTTTTATTAATTTTATCGTAAAAATATATTTTTAAAGAATTGATAAGCATTTATACAAGATAGTGAGATAAATCGACAAGCATTTAAAATATAAGCACAAGAACAAGAAAATTCGATCATAGTTTAATAAGAAATTAAGCCTAATAATATTGCTAATTAAGTGGGTGATTATTTATTCTTGCATGAATGTAACAACAGTGCATTCTAGGTGTTAGCCTAGATATAACCTGTGGGGGCGATAAGGTTTGGGTTACGTTTATTAACTTTTTCGAAGTTTTAATTTAATAACGCTGAATTAATAAATAACGGAATAAAGATAATGATAAACCTACTACCCAAACTCTCGAGAATAATTAGTCAACAATTTAACAATCAAATGATTAACAACAATAATAAGAATATTTGAAAGCAAAGAGTAAAAGAGAGAAATACAATACACACGATTTTAAATTAAGCCGTTCCCCATCGTCAATTGCCGGCTTTCCAACTCTGGATTTCAAGAAAGATAACTGGGCCAAAGAATGTTTGAATACACAAACAACTTCTCTCAAGACTATTATCAAACACCTAGCTCCAACCAGTGACCCAAGCCAATTGGCTAAGGATTTCAACTCCTAATCAACCTAGATTAGAACCCAAGAACACCTTCTTAGGATTTCACTTTACTACTCAACTTCTAGAATAAGAAACCCCATTTACCACACAAGGAATGCACTCAAACACAATAAAGAAATTTAGATATTACACTTTTCACACAACTAGAAAACTCGCACAAGATAACGAAGAATTAAACGTAGGAGTTATGACTTTTGGCCTTCTTTGAATTCAAGGAATTAATTGTTCGTAAATTAGGTCAAAAAGAATTATCAAAAACTTGTTTTTGTTTTAAAAGGAAAGAGGTTTTATATAAGGCACAAAATTTAAAGTCGGTGTCAGTCATGATTGACTCCCATCGAGACTGGGGGGTCTCACAGCCCCTCGACGGGTTATGTGCAACGGTCATAAGCCGCCCAGATGTAATTTATCGAGAGGCTCCGGGTCTCGACATTGGGACCCTATCGGTATCAGGGGTCTCAAGAGTCTCGATCATCGGACCCTATCATCGGTATCGTGGGGTTCGAAGAGAACTTCGATCATCTAGATCTCTATCGGCACTGCGGGTCTCGAAGAGGTCCTGATCATCGACCAGAACCCTCTCTGGTCTCACGGTTCACTTCCTTCCAAATAAAGATCGCTTTCAAGCCAATTCTCAAACGAAATGACACACAATCGCTTGC
Source organism: Lithospermum erythrorhizon (assembly GCA_019722365.1). Lineage (NCBI taxonomy): Eukaryota > Viridiplantae > Streptophyta > Magnoliopsida > Boraginales > Boraginaceae > Lithospermum > Lithospermum erythrorhizon. Next base: position 264,344 of record JADFUC010000767.1, on the reverse strand, counting down.
AAAATGACACTCTAACCATGAATCAATCTATACTTAGATTGTGAAACTACGGACTATCGGACATTTTAAAACACAATAAGATTAACAAAGAAAAGTCATTACTCACATATTTAAACGACAATATAGGGGAGAGCAGTTTCCTTACAAACGCCTTTTAAACAATAAAGAACACGAGCTCCTTAAAAAGGTTTCGGGCGCTTGTTAGACTCATCCACAGCCTCCGAATACCCGATCAACATTTTAAGCGTCAACTTATTGTTAATAAACCTCGAATACACGCCTTCACTAGAAACTGGATTAGTTCGCTTAAAACAATTTGTTATCTTCTAAAAACAGTTTGAATCGAATACCATTATTCAACATTAGGGGTGTTTGTTAAATCGAAAACCGAAATTGAAAAACCTAAGTCCTAAAATCGAATGACCTGAACCGAATTACTACATCCGAATTATGACCTAATCAATAATCGAAAAATATTTAGGTGTTTTATATCAGCTTAAAGAAAAGACTTAAATATAGCAACCGAGTAGTATAACATAATAATCCGAGTATTAACAATACAAGACAATACATTGAATAAAATACAAAGAATTAAATTGGAAAATACAAAGTTAATTAATAAAATAATTGACTCTTCATATTAACAATACAATACATTGAATAAAAAAGACAAGAATTAAATCAAAAATAAATACATTCCGAGTATTATAAAATCAATGGTAAAGCGGATAAAAATTATTAACCCGCGAGCAATCGATATAAGAATCACAGAAGCGAAAAAAGAGAAGAAGCTGTTTTTATTAAGAAGAGCATCATGGTATTATTTCGACAAGAAGCTAAAAATAAGCTACTTAATTTTAACTTAATTTTGTTAAGGATTTTTTATAGTACTTAATTTATTAATCACTTAAAATAATTAATTAATAATCGTTTAATAAATTAAATTAAATAAATTTTGTTTAAGTGTTTAATGAGTTTAACAAACACCCCTTAAATAATATACTCAACATTCATCGAGCTGTTAATTACACGCTTGCATCATCCCCCACGTGGCTGAACTTCCTTGGACGTTCTGAGAAAATGGTGTTGTGGAATGAGGAAATAGCAAAAACAAAAGCAGTTGGACAGTTAAAATATCACCTACTTGTTTGTTGTTACCCAACTCTCATATACAAGCTGGAAGCTACTAGACTCTCTTTCCCTCTCCAACAGTTTGCATTTCGGTTACTCAGCACCTCTTTAAGTTTAGGGCTCAAATGCCCGATTATAATTTTGGTTCGTTTAGTTGAATCTGATTTCACCTTTTTAACTTACTCGACATTTGTGCCATTTAGGATTTAGGTTTTAGTCACATAATTACACATTTACACTGACATATATCTTATTGGGAGAATTGATTATTGCTTATACTATGTATAACACTCTTTCTTACACTTTTATAAGATTGTGATATGTCTATTATTTATTCTTAAAAATTAATTAAAAACTATAAATAAAACACGTGACATGATTTGCAATGTTAGCTTCACATAAAATATAACATGTGACTCCACTCTATTATATAACATTAGTAGTGCGTAAAACCCTAAACACATCCCCAACTCTAAAATAGGGTAGGAGTTAAAGAAAAAAAATTCTTTTCGCCTCCTATTCAGCCGGCCCATCTAAATGTATATGGTAAAAAATAGAAAATCCTTAAAATTTGGGATTCTTTCCAAGGCTCTCAATACAATTTTAAAAGTACTATGAAAATATTATCTTTTGGTATATCCTTTACCAAATATTATACTAACATGTATGTACAAAAATGTGAGTACAACATTTTAAACGTGAACCATCGAAGTTAAAAATGGGACTATTTTAAGTATCGATAACAAAGGATGTCATTTGTTTCACGTTGTTCAATCGAACCACAAAAAATTGTGTTAGCTCAATTGGTTAGTAATAAAATTGTGTAAAATAAAAGAGTAGTGGTTCAAATCTTGACAACTTCAAAATTTTAACTTTTAAGACTCTTTTTTGGTTAAAAACTCTCAATTTTTTCCTATTTATGAATCTATATGACTTTTACAATACTTCATTTGCTTATTAAATATTCATCTAAATATAATATTCTTCATTTGAATTCTTGATTTGATGACAAATACTAAGTGAAAAAATTTAGTGAAAAAAATTTAATGTATGTTTTGAACCACCATTTCGATTCACGTGAATCCGCCCTGTGTATAGTTAATTCGTATGACATAGTTACACATTCTTCTTTTATTTTTATCTTTTTTTGAAAAATTACAGTGATGCATAGTGCCACCTATATAATGTGCAAAGGGCAACATTGCCGGTTACCACTTAAACAAACTTGGAACCCCACCTTCTTTGAAGCCAAACTTTGCCATTCCTACAATATCCTTCCCCATGGTCTTGATTTTTCACTAAGGGGGCGGTCTAATTCGTGTATATATCTCACCAACTTATTTGAGTTTTGTCGTACTAGTTGGATTTATGGCAGATTCAATGCCCAAGTTAGTATATTTATTATGAATTCCATATTTTAGTTTCATTAAATAAATTACATATTTTAATTTTTAATGGTCATAAGTAATAAAAAAAATTATTCTTAATTATTACAAATAACTTTTGTTCATGTAGTATGTTAAAAATATCATATTTTTTTATTATTTTCTCAATTTATAAGATTATTAGTTTGCACAGTGCCCAAATAAGTAGTGATAGTAAGCAATTACATACACTGCCAATGCTTTTGAATAAAGTTTAACCTCTAGAACATTTAAAATTATTATTCTTTAAAAATAATCAAGCAAACATATCAATATCAAATGTTCATCAATATCCCCAAACAACTTTGAAACTTTTCATATATAAATTAATAAATATTCTAAATATTTTATAATATATCCTACAACCCTTCAAAACCTTGTTACAGATTGGATGAATTTTGTGTCCCAAATCTAGCGTGATCTTACAAAGAAAATGCTCAATTCTTGACCCGTAGCTCCCTCCGGATTCAACATATATAAAGATTCAGAATCTTTCGATCCCACTACTCTTTGAAACCTTGCCCTCATATATGTCAACTCTCCATAAGCAAAATCATTCTTTTCTTTAATATGATCATTTGGTCCCGGAAGAACTCCTGCCCCCATTGACACACCTCTAAGAAGTTGCATTACATGCAACTCATCATCAGTCATAACCTTCCTTCTTACTGAATACCCAAATTTCCTCCCATTGCAATAAACTGCCCAAACAAATTCCTCCAACAATTTCTTTTTATGAGTTTTTGTCTCACTCTCTAAGGCGATTCGAAGAATGTCGTTTGCCATTTCTTTATGGAACACTTGTGAATGCATAGGGAGTTCAATGACAAAGATGGGTATACGGTGGGGATCTTCTTGGATTGCTAAGCTTAGCCTCCCTTTCCGGTAGCCGAATATGGTGACTATGGTGGCGTTGTCGGTAAGGAGAGGTTTCCGGTGGCGGCTACCTAATAATGCCACCATCTTGCAGCCGGTTGATAACATGGGGAGGAGTTTTAGCATCTTGAGGAGACCCCCACCAGAGGATTTGGATTTTTTGGTTGGTTTATTATTATGGGGATTGACTTGATGGAGGAATGCTAATAAATCAGGGGTGTTTTCCATTTTATGGAACAAGGGAGAGGAATGGACAGATGAAGGCATGATATTATATATTGTTTGAATGTATGTATTTGTTGATTGAAGTTTATTTCATGTGATGATACTAATGAGTTTGGAAAATGTTGGGAAAATGGTGAAGTAGATATATAGCTAATATAGGGGAGGAGGGAGATAATTGAGGGTTTGGGGTGGTGTTGCATTTGGTTAAATTGTCATTGGAATCTTAAGTGGGAATAGGAAAGTGGATATAGCTATGGGTAGAGTTAGTTAACGCACAAGCGCATGTCTCTTGTTTTTTCAATTGAATTGATGGCTATATATGTGGATGGTGGTGGACCGTGATCTAGATTATGACATCTTAGATTGTGACTTTAGTTCTTGTAGACAGTAGAAATTTAATAATTAAATTTAAATTTAAAAAAAAGCACTGAGCCAAATTATATGTTGTTCGAGTTCAATATAAGCATTGAGCCAAACTATTAATTTTGTAGGGGGCTATAAAATAAGCACTGAGCCAAACTATATGAAAAGCTCATAGAGTTGCCCGAGTCCGAGCCAACAAAAGCACTGAGCCAAACTATTGCAGGTATCACCGCTTGCTTGGTCATCCTATAGAAAAGTGTTTCACCTTGAAAGAAAAGGTGATGGGTTTGGCTTGGATCAGGACCATATGACTTTCGTGAAGATGTGCGCCGTCAGAATCACGCGACCGCCGCAACAAAAAACACGAAGGACACGGGACAAAAGAAACCACGGAGAAAGTTACTTCCGATAACTCCCATGTCGTTTCGGCTTCATGCTACATGCCATGAGTAAGCTGGTTTAAATCCCGACCGCAATGCGCAAAGCATTTAAAAGTCCCAAGGCTCTAAAGTACATCAACCAAATCAAGATACCGCACTAAAGAATGTATAAGAAAGATCAACCGCCAACCAGTCGGGAACAACAACAAATCATAAATCTGGCTCTTCATAAAGCCAGTGACAAACACACAAAAGAAAAAAGATGGTTCAAAGACAGGCAACAACAATAATGCACCCAAGAGGCCAGAAATAGCAAATAACAAATTGGTCCTCCGTAACTCAAACAACAGCATAAAACGATTTCGCCTTCAAGACAAAGCAATGTGTTCAAATAGCTTGTACCCAAAAGTGCCGTACACAACAAATCCACAACAGTTTCTTCATCACAGAGTTTAATCGTGCGAAAGATGACACGTATATCTCGAATATGTGCACAGACACTGCATATTTGAATATGTCAATACATCGAGTGCCTATAAAGTATGAAGTCGCCAACAAAACGGGGACAAGATCAAGATACAACCCCTCGTCATTCAAAAGATGCATACTTTTCCTACTAAAGCCATAAAAAAATGCATAACGCTTCCTGGGGATAGAGAATAAACTATCTATCAAGCCTTGATATGAGCTCTTAAATGTCTACAATCTCTTGACAAAAAGAAAAACTGCTTCATCTCCTGATACGAGAATAAACGGTCCCATTTTCCTTGATATGGTCTAAACTCGCCTACAATCTCCTGATACGAGAACAACCTGCCTCCATAATTCTTGGATACGAGCCTAAACCGCCTACAACCTCCTTGGATACGAGAACAACCGGCTCACCATCTCCTCGATACAAAGCATAAAATTTTTTTTTTGAACACAAGCGTCGTTTGTAAATCATTGCTTAGTCATCCCCATTAAAGATCGCTCGTTCAAACTCCACATACCAAGTATCGCCCCTAAGCTCGAGGGGCATTTCAGAGACAATAGTTTAATAATTTAATTCTAATTTAATTCAATTTATTTGAATTAGTTAATTAATTAATGAAAGATCGACAGACGAGTTACATTGCATAAATTTCACTCAAAATTCAATGAAAATCTAACACGTAAAATTAAGGATTCCCGATATTTTAGTAACTGAATTAATTAGTGGGCGAAATTAGATTTTATCATTAATAAAGCCTAATTATAATATTAAAATAGGTTCTAAATTTACGGGATTAAAATAATATCTGCGGAAAAATTTAATAAAACGAGGTTTCGACAAACTGACTAAAAATGAAGTATCCGATAAAAAATAGAGTAAACTTACCTTCGAATAAAGTTATAGCTGCATGAGTATTCCAAGAAATAATCGACCGACTTTATAATATATTATTATTTTATTAAATATCCAACTAAGTTCGTATCTTCGCTTCAAATTCAATCTGCTAAGATAAAAATCCAGTGATTGCTGGATCAACCAATCAAGCAGTGTTCTAAAGCTCAAATATCCCCCCTATTTCATTCAAAAATTTCATCCCGAAACAACGGTAGACTTAGCATACAACGTACTGTAATGTATTTCTTCATAAACATACGTAAGACTGGGTTGCTTATTCAGAGAAAACATCGAATCTTCAACCTTATGTGCCCTAAACAGGCCTAAATCAAGAATCGAGCGAAGAACACAAAATATTCAACATCTTTATCAATGCATGTTGTTTAATATATTACTGTCTTTGATTTTTTAATTTTATCAAAAAAATAATTAAATTTTATTTCAATGCAATGAATTAGTCTACTCATACTAAATTTTTTTCAGATGATAATTATTCAATTATAATTAAAAATAATTTTTTAATTCAAAATTACTATTAAAGAATATATATAAATTATTACGTGATATTTTATATTATATTTCAACAATTGAAATAAAAAATGTCGTTACATACTAATACTCCCTTCATCCCCTAATGGGATTATCAAGGTTTAATTAATTTCTTCACCTATTAAATATTAAATTCAAATATTTTATTTTTGTTGTATAATATTTGGTAAAAATTATCAAACAATAATATTTTCAATGTACTTTAATATTGACACAAATTTTATTCAAATCAAAATTACGTTATCAATGGTTAAAATTTTATTATTTGGAGCGTTAAATCAAAGACGACAACGATTTAAGATGAAGTAGATTCGGATATTTTATTTCTAAATTTAATTTTTTTTATTATAATATATATAACATGTTAGTTTTATGGTTAAATAAAATATCTTATCTATAAACTATAGGATTCAATAATTGGACAGAGTTGAATTTAATATATGAAAGGATATTTAAAAAATCAATCTTACTATTTAATAGTATTATCTACTAATTAAGAAAAATAAATAAAGAAAGTATATTGTCGCCATAATACTTATATTACTTTTCACTCTATACGAAATGTCTATCGATATTATTGCCTAAAAATACATGCAATTTAATATGTACATTATGTATATAATCAATATTATCACTTAACATTCACGTATTAAATCAAGACCATCATCTTCTATTCGAACGACTTCATGACCTTTATATTAAAAGTTTATTTACTGTGGATATTTTAAAATTGTCATATCAAGTAATCAATCACATATACTATCAAGTTTAACTTTTTATTAAAAAATATTACTTAATACGTAGCTTTTAAAAGAGTGATGCCATCTTATTTCATCGATTTTAATATAATTTATTTTGAAAGATTTTCACATTCGAATGCGATATCTAATGGCATGATCTCTTCATTGCTTTACTTAATTAAAATCGGTAATTACATAAAAAAGTTTTCATTATTCAACTAAATACGTTAAAAAATAAGTGACATAAAATAAAATCAATAAGAATAACATGTAATAATTTATATTACTAATCAAGACATAAATACTTAGATACATTTTATTAGTATATGTAAAAAGGAGAACTAAGGAACGGGACCTCACTAGTAGTGTGATAAGTAGATATATATGGTGGGGTGTTGAAAGGAGAAAGGAAGTGCTCAACAGTACAAAAAGGTAGCATTTGATAATGTAATGCTGTAAATAGCATGTGCCTTTCTTTTAATTTCTTGGTGTATCAACATCATTTGCTTTATGCGTTTCTTTTTTTCCCAATCCCCATTCCCAATTGCTAATAAGGTGCACCTCATCTTTCACAAATAATGACTTGTTATGTTGACAATATGGAGTTCTCTTTCATAATCAATTGATGAATATGTCTTTGTTGCCTGGCCTCTTAATCATTGATCTATGAAGCCCTACATCATCGACTCGAGCCTTTAAGTCAGAATTTGTTGAAGTTTAAAACTAATTTTTGACTTGATTTGCATATGAAGCCGGTCTTCTGTGACAAACTTTTCAAATCTACTTGATATGTTTCCAAAAAAAATCAAACTAAATTGAAATAGAGGACATAATTTTAAGTTAAGTGGGTCACCACGGCCAAGGTAGTCCCATCTAAAGGGAACCCCCCATATAAATTATTTGTGATCACATATGCACATACATGTTTTGTTGAAGATAAGTACGAACACAGCTAGCCTTGAAATAATTATTGTACTTACTAGAATGTTTATGTGCATATGCTTTAGCCTTGGGGGGAAGTGGTTTGCTGGCCATGCTATAATGTCTGTTACACTGTTGTTTTTCATTCAATGGAATTAATTAGATTGCAGAGCAACGAAGAGGCATGAGTAACTCCTTGTGTTCCTCATGGCCACCAGCTACTGTATCAAGTACATATAATGCTCATAAACTATCTTTAATTGACCCTATATATGTATGCATGCATGATTAACAGTTGTCCGCATATATTGTAATGAGGAGATTGGGGATGCCAATCATTTAGGATAGTGGTGTTAACACTTTAAAATTTTACAATTTTGAATTAAAAACTCGTGTAAATATGTTATACTTAAATTTTATATGTGGGATCAAATTGAGTTTTGGTCCCGAATAGTTCGAAAGTTTAAATTTAGTCCTAAAACTAGTTATGTGTGTGTCATTTGGTCCCAATTTTACGTAGACGTTAGTTTCATAATTTGTGTATGACATCAAATCGGGAACTAAATAGCACACATAACCACTTACTAAGGCGAAATCTCAACTTTTGAACCATCAGAAACCAAACTCAACTTAGTCCCACTTTCTCAGACCAAATTGATAATTAGCTCGATTTTCCCACTTCAACTATTATGACACATTATGTCTTTGTAATCTTGGATCCATTTTTACACAAAAAGGAACAACTCATACAAAGCCTAACCAATAAGTCAATAATCCGGCATGGCAGGCAAAGGGCTTACCATCTAGAAATTAAGCTTATCGATTTGCTCGAAAATTCCTTTGGGCTATGAGTATTTGTGTGCATCATGCGCCTGGCGATGGGCTGGAATCGGCCTTCTGGGGAATTACCTCTATTCATATCAGTTTTGATTCTCATATTATTTGAACATTGTCGTAGAATCGAATCTTATAATTGCTATAATGCTATTGTAATTGATTGCGCATTGTTTGCCAAGACTTGGTGAAGACAAATAAGGCATCAATCTCGTGAAGTGGAACAAAGTAGCCGACGCTTACTAATAATGACGCACTACATCCCACGACTTTTGCACTTTGCGACTCTATCCGCTCTGAGCTGGCTACTTTTATTGACTGATAGAGGTATTGATCCAATCTCGAATTATGTAACCCAAACAACTCTTAATTATTGCACTTTCGGATAAAAAAAAAAGCAATGAGTCAATAGCCCAATGCCCCAGTAAGAAAAAAGCCTCTAAAATACAGGAACATCGGACGTCCAGTGATTCATAGGGTATATCGATCCAGGTTCCACCTAGGTCCATTTATATGCCCCAGTAAGAAAATTTTCTAGAAGAAAAACCCAATACTATGCCAAAATGCTTCGCATGAAGCTGGCTAAATATTCAAATTATCTCCCAATGTTTAACATATCCATCAAAATATAATATTTTCAATGTATTTACGATCATCATGATAATTTTAATTGGAATAAAAGTTATGAGTGTTAAACTGATAATTAAGATAAAAAAAATATATTAATTTTAATCATTTACATCAAATGGAAATATTATTTTATCTTCAAGTTCATAAACCTGAAGAACTGAATTTTATTTATTGCATATTTTCTCCGTTCCCTTTTATTTATCTTTCTAGTCATTTGTATATACATTAAGAAAAATAAAAACTAGTCAAAAAGTACATTGAAAATGTAAAATGTCAATTAATTGAAACTATATAATTAGTTGGTTAATAATTTAATAACAAACGAAGTCAAAAAAGTACATGAAAATGTAGCAATTATTTCTCCTATTTTTTACTTGACATGTTAATATTTTTTATGTTAATTAAAAAGCAATTAGGAAAGTACATTTTTCCTATATATCCCTAATCGATAACTAAAATAACAATTAATAGCATTAAATATAAAGTAGAATAAGTAGGAGCTTAAAAGGAAAAACTAATGAAACATTACATTGGAATTGCAAAGTGATAACTATTTCAAAACAAAAAAAAATATTGCTAGGATGTCAAGTAAAAAAAAATGTGATGAGTATAATTTTCTACGCTAAAAAGACAAAGATTTCAAATAAAAATTAAGCGCTAGAAAGACAACCAAAGTTATGAATCCAGGAGTATTATAAAATATGTAGGAGAATTTTATCATTTAATTGATCAATATGAAATATAATATCATGGCCTTATTTATAAACATTTAACTCCAAACCTGTAGTATCCTCCAAGCACCTTATGGCCAGTCTAATTCCGACTATAATAGTTTCTCCCTCAAACTCATAATTGATAAAATTTTCAAGAGCTCAATAATAACAATAACAATAAGCAAGAAGAAAAACATAAATTGCCTGCTCATGTCAATTTTGCCTGCATTGCCGCCATCAAAAGAAACCACCATACATTGGTCGCTATAACAAACGATGTCCACTTCTTCAATTTAGATCATTTATTTTATCAATTTATACCCTGAATCACGCGACGCGGTGTTTACAACCCAAGTACGCACCATCACTTCCCTCACGCATAACCCGGACGGCAACTCGGGCGGTGCATTCATCACCTGCTTACACACGCCTCAACAACGCGCCTAGAAACGAAAAATTCAACCACCAATCAAACCTTGGGTCGCTAATAATAACGCCCACTAACCAAACATAAAAAACTCGATATACCGTGGTTACCACATCACGGTAATCACGATCAATTCAAAACAAGGCACGAGGAAACTAGAGCAACATTATTCTCGATACCACGTAAAATATGTGTTTATAATTTTATTAATGACCGATTGAATATGAAATACAATATTATATTTTATTTATAAACACATTTAATTTAAATTTAGAGTAGACTCCAAAATATTTCATGGATTTAATGCCCAATCAAACTCTTAATACATATCCCAATTTGGTCAAACTATTTACCATCCACTTGGAGAAAATTATCTATTTGCTGTATTGACTATGTTCTCCTCCTATGTTACTTGAATTTATAAATTCTGAAGAGCTAAACAAATAGAGTAATTTATATAACATGTTTATATTCATTATTATGCTTTGAATTATGTAGTCTCCATCTGTGTTCCTTCACCGCAAGAGAAATATTTCTCATCAATAAGTGAACTCCACGCAAAATGGTGACCTCCAAGTAAATGGTAATCCATATAACCATATTCTAGATGGTCAACAAAAGACTACACAATTTTTTATAGACACCTATCATAGGGAAAAAACCAACTACTACTTTCTTGCTATGATCATAAATACTCGTATATTTTTGTCATTATTGTGTTAGAGCTGTACGGACTACGGAGTAGTATTTACCATTGGCAACTACGTACATCAAAGAGTGCTGCAAAATGAAAGTGATGTCGTGGATCTTGGCGAGACCTATCTCGAAAGCCAAGACAAAATTCACTGCTTTCATCTTCAAATCCTCGATTTTTACGCTGTCATGGTGGTTCGGACGTTAGCCGTCGCTTCTCCTTAGCGCCTCTCTCCAATGGTGAGCCTCGATAGCTGTCTGACGTGGAAAAGTGACGAGGCCCTGTCAATTCCCGCCTCCTACCAATCTACTCCTGCCCCTCAGACTAATTCCTAGTTTAGCGGGGTGTCGATTCCATTCCGTCGAGGTCTCGACGCCAGCCCGCCAGTACTCCAGCACGCATCGTAGTTTCTATCGCAAATTCACGAGCAAAAGCTTATTATTTATCGGTAATAATCGACTTAGTAATGTGTGTAAAAAAGCATTACCTCTCAAAGTTAAGTTAATGAAATAAGATTTATGGTAACACCCAAAGGTCTCACTACCCAGATAATGACACGCCAGGCTTTCTCGACCGACAAATCTCATCACAAGGACAAAAAGCTTTTTAAGATTCCTTTCCTATCGCCCGTATATCGACTCAAAGAGAAACTCTTATTTATACTAATCGCCTCTTTGCCTTGAATAATCAGGCCGCCATTTTTGAAATGGCGCAAGAATATTCTAGATAATAGTTCATTAAACACCTAATCCCATCACTTTGGCCTCCAAATTTTCAAGACCAACCGTATCTTCCTCTTTCTTCTCCTATAAAAGGTATTGCTCTTCCCTCTTGTTTAAATTTTCCTTTCAATCAAAACTATTCTCATTACACGTTTCTTTCGCTCCTGATTCTTAGAGAAAACCCACTCTATTTTCCCTTGTACTCTCTTAACGTAAGCAATCCTCCTCTCGAATGGGCAGTGAAGAAAACTCCTTGAATGAAATCAACTCTATCCGGGAGCAAGACATGGCAGAATTATGCGAGGGTATTACCGCTAGACTTGGTGGGCTTCCCACGGGCTGCCATTACCTTTTGGTGGTTCGATCCTCTTTCCCCACCTCTAATCCTCATGTACATTACCTGCCTAGGCGTATTTTATATTTCCTCGATTCGACGATATGATAACGCCACAGTGGCCTGATTTGTTTGAAAACCTTTGTTTAAACGGAAATGGCTGTACAAGGCGGAGGGTCAAGAGTAGCTCTAAGAAGTCAAGTGTACCCCAAATTACTGGAGGAGTTACGTGTTCTAGGAGCCGTCAATGATCCGAGGCGAAGGATTCCCTGCACTTCGAGGGTTTTCAGAGTAACAACAAATGGTCATCTTCGCCATCTCCGCGACCACTACTCCATCCATTCACGTAATGCGAAGTTCTTTACGGCGGTATTTCCCGACATCTCAAGGATATACCTCGCTTGGGAGTTTAACTACGTGGCTACGGTTGAGAGCACGCCTACATCAACTCTTCTATTTGCCATCGGGTCGTGCTCCCCGTCAACTAGGTCCTTTTTGCCCGGCAACAATCATAGCTTTCTGCCGGGATGTTTGGTTCTATTGGGTCAGGCTCTGTTAACCATTTTTCAAATTTCAACGCTGCTTATCAAGGGTCCTCACCCTACTTTCATATCGACCGGGGTGAAGAATATGCTTTATTCCTCGAGAAGCCAAGGAAGTTGAGCCCCACGCAGGTGGCACATGTATCTGCTCTTCGCGGTGACGATTTTGACGACGTTCCTTACCACTTCAGATGAACTATACTAGTCTCGAGTTTGAGGATTCTGAGGCCACCTGTGAGTTCCGTGGGAGTCGGTCGGTTTTCCCAAACCCCTTCCCTTAAGAACTTTCTCAGACCCTCGATGGGTCATTAAAGGGCTCTGTGCAAAGTGACCCAATCGTTTCCCTCAGACATTTAATTTGCAGTTCGATTGCTCACTGCTTTATTTATATATTTTTTCTTTATCTATTCACAATAACATTATTTCCATCCGTGTAGATAAATCGCTTCTCTTCAAGGTAGAAACTGCCCTCACCTCTAGCCAAGTCGACTATAAGCTCAATAGTATCGGGGTTCTTTGACGCAACAAAGAATGGATCAAAGGAGTCCATATCACTGTCAAAGGGCTGTTGCAGCTATTGCTCCCATCCAAGAGGCCCCGGCGCCTGATAGACTCGAGGCCCCTGGGACCGGAGAAGCCCCAAGGGCCTCCCCGATTCCTCACCCGCTCAACGATACGGTATCCTGAAAACCCAACCAAGACAAGCAATCGTCACTCGCCTGACCACTGTGTGGGTTTTATGCCCATCGGTTCGGAGGAATGATATAAGAGTGACTATCCATATTTCGTGGACACTCCTTATGTACTCCTCTCGTGGGCCGGTTTTAATCGATGATTTGTGGTTCCTCACCTGCCCACTCTTTAGTCAAGGATATGCCAAGAATCAGACAAGCAAGAGTCGGTGTACTTGCAAAATGGTATGTTCAATCTCATCATTTCATCAACAGCTTTGCCCACTATCAATTAAGGATAAGTATTCTCTTCATTATTTACACCCTCTATTTTTAATTGTTATTTGGTCAGGCATTGATTATTCTCTTCCTCCTTTCAGCGACGTAAGTTCTAGCCACGGGATGTCTCTTCAAAGGTTGAATCTAAGAGGATCAAATGGTGAGCTCGAGCAGAGAAGTGTTCCTAGAGAGCCCATGACAGGATTAGAGAGCAGAGAGAGACTTTGCCCTTTCCGAGGCGAGTAAGGACATACTGGGCGTGGAAACGACCTCATTCGCCGCCAGCAGGTCGACTCTCGACCACACCGCCCGGGCGGAGGCTTTAAATCGAAAATGGACATCCTCAAGGACAATTCTCGAGGGCGTTTCGATTTTGTGGGCACCAAGACGACCTATCGTAGACCCATCCCGACTGGAAGCGTTGCCTCATTGGTAAGTACTTGAACTTTGCCTTTCTTGGCCAAGAATTTCGCTACTGCCGTCAAGACTTTTTGTATGGGAGTTAGCGAGTACGCCGAAGCGGTCATGAACTACTGGGGTTTTGTCAAAAGTTTCTACGACTTCCGGTATATCATCTCACTTTCAAGAGTATGTTTCTAAATTGGGACGACATGAGCGGAGCTTTTCGACCCACCTCCTTTAAATGCATTTGCATGACGGTGACGCTGGGAGCCGATGACGGAGATAAATGACGCTCAAGCGCGAGGATTTACGTACATGCGTAATACCCGCATCCTTTAATATTTTGTATAGGCCCCCGTCTTTTGTGTAAATTTTAAATCTTTATTCATCCTTTTGTTAACGAATACTGCCTCGTTTAATAGCGCAAAGCATATCGTAACTTTTTGTTTAAGAATTTAAAATGCACTATTTCGACTTCCAAATAAAATTTCACAATCTCTATTCTTCATCAATCTTATCATCGCAATCTCTTTAATTACTATCCATAGCCCTCTGTACTAGTTAACCATATTGCCCCCTGCTTTGGGATGGAGTTTACTAAATTCTTTGTAAGTTCTTGCAATAGTAGCGTCATTAGTTTATTCAGCATTTCCTACTCATTTCATTGATTAATGAGGGTATGGATTTTGAACTATCTCATTTTCCGAAAAAACTCCAATTTAAGTGGATCCCTCGGGTCAACGGCGGATAATGACAAAGACGCTCTAGCCCTCACGCCCCGAGTTTAGTTTGAAATGAAGTTGGTCACTTAACTACTTTGTTTAGTCGAGGAAAATAGTTGGAACTATTTAATTAATCCGAATAACATGGTCATTTTTAAAGATTCTCATCATCTCATGCCAAGGGAAATATGAACTATTTAATTAATCAATGACATGGTCATTTTTAAGATCTTTCTGCCTCAAGCGAGGGGAAATAGTTACAACTATTTAATTAATCTCGAATGATATGGTCATTTTTAAGATCTTCCTAGTTCAAGTGCAAGGGAAATAGTTGTGTCTATTTAATTAACTGAATGTAAGAGGAACTTTTCCCTTTATCGATCAAAAGTTGATATCCTTCGATGACGGGGCTCACCCTTTAGTTCTTACAAAAGATTTCTTTCTGCATAAAATACTTCGAGCAGAAATCCCATGCCACGTGTGGTCGTAGTGGGCCTCTGCAGTTCCTGAGCCTCGTAGTTCCAGGTTCTATATAACTCCTTTAACCAGGTCCCCCTTGTTAAATTGCCTATTCTTGACCCTTTGATTGTAAAATCCAGACATCGCTTGCTTCTTCTTGTATCCGAATCAGTGTTTGATCTCTTAATTCATCGACCCACTCAAGATTTTCTTTAAAGCATTCGCTATTTTGCCTTCCTTATACGATTCGCCGAATAATAGGGCAAAACTTCAATAGGTAAGACGGGCTCAGCCCATGTAATTAAGCCGAAGGAGGTTTCGCTTCGCTGAAGCCTGAGGTGCCGCTCGATAGACCCTATAGAACCCCTGCCTAATTTCTTATACCACTGCACCCCGCTTGAGGAGATTTTTTCTTGATTCCAATACGGTTCGGTTCATTACTTCCACCTGTCCATTATATTAGGGATAACATAATGGGGCAACTTATGCTCGGCCTCACCTAATGTACATTTCTCGAGACCCTCGCCAGTCCACTGCGGGTCCATCCGCTACCAGATTCAATCTCTATATCGAGTAATAATGTTTTTCCAAATAACCTCACGGCTTCGTCAAGCCAAGTTGTTCGGGGAGGCAACTTCACCCATTAAATAGTCCACCGGCAAACTACATCATCTTTGGCGAGGTCTATCTCGACTTAAAGGTGGTCGCCTGCCTCTCACATCTAAATCTCTCGGGTTCTTCCTTGCTCGGGCGAGGTTCGAAGCTTCATGGCGGGCCTCGATAGCTTCCTCTTGGCCGATCAAGCGAGGGACGAGGGTCCGGCTCCACCTCAGCCTCCTCAACGACTCGGGGCCCCAAGACTAACTCCCCGGCGATCAAGTTTGACTCTATTCCGTCGAGGTCTCACTTGCCTGCACTGCTCTATCGTTAAATACCCGACGATAAAATTCATTTTCATCGGTATCAACGACTTAAGAATGCGTGTAAAAAAAGCATTACCTCTCAAAGGAGAGTTAATGAATCAGTATTTATCGAGAACACCCAAAGGCCTTCACCAAAGAAGACTATGGACACGTGTCACCTTCCCTCTCGACCGACAAATCTCATAGCACAAAAGGCTCTTCTAAACTAATTTTTCTATTAAGTCGATATTAGTCCCAATGTAAAAATTTCGCCTATATCATAAAAGTGATCTCATAGGAAATCTAATACACCCTGGAAATCTATCATTATTTCAAACTCATGTGAAACGAGCAATCTATACAACATACACATTTCAAAATCCTATGTGAAAATGAAGATAAAATACCTCAAACAAAAATAATTGGTCAATAAGAACACATTTAAAAGATAAGGGAGCATATTTAGAAAACATGTCAAAACATTTGTTGTCAAATACTCCTGAGCCATAGTAAGAGACACAAGAACTCTAAGAACACATTTGAAAAATATATAATCTTGTAGATAGTACGGAGTATTAGATATCTAACCAATTTTGTTTTTCAATGTTGAATATTCATGTGCATATCATCGATATCTTTTGCAGTCGCTCTCATGTGTCAATTGAGGTAGTGAACATGTTGACGGGAAAAAAAAATTAAGATTTCTAATTAAGAAGCAATATAACCAACAAATATTACATATTTACATTGTTTTGAAATAAAAAAGTACATTGGTTCTAATTCTCAATACATTTTATTTAAGCAACTCTGCTTTGTTTCTTGGCTTATTGGCATATCATTTGATGACTTTCAACTAAGTTTACAAGAACTACAAGTCTATATGGAAACAACAATTGAACTAGTAAAATTCTATACAACAAAAAATAAAAAATAACACTCCGTATTTTTTATTATCATCAAGAAATTCACTTGTAAACAGGGAATCCAGTAGCCATAGCAATTGCAGGGTTGAATTGTATCCTCCCAAAAAAGCCAGGCTTATAAGGCAAGAATGTTTTCTTCTTTAATTTTTCTTTAGCTGCTCTGTTTGTTGTGTAATGCAATTCATGAGCAGACATTTGAGTACCATTATTTCTCCTCCTTGAACTTGAACCATTTGTTGCAGGAGGGCTTTCAGAACCTCTAAATAAAGATATGTATTTTTTCAAACCATCTTTATCACTTGCTCTTCCATCTGATGCACTTCTGAACAAGAAAAAGTCCTTCAATCTCCATTTCTTGTGACCTTTTCCTGATGAAGATGTTATCAAAGAAGATGATTCTGATGATTGGTTTGCTTCAATCAAAGATTGCTTTTGTTTTTCTTCTTCCCATGGATATTTTGACACCCTTAATGGAGACACTGATCTTGCTCCTCTCCTACTAGATGAAGACATACTTTGATTTCTCTCCCTTCCCCTACTAGCCCTCTCTGGAGTTACCTTGTTGGTTGTCCCAAAATGGTTGTCCATGTTTTCATTTTTTTTTCTTGAAGACAATCTTAAATTTGGAGAAACACTTGGGATTTTTTCAGCTCCTGATAAGTCAAGAACATGTTTGGATGATGAACTAGGATGAGTAGGCGGAAGAGGGTTCTTCATAGTTTTAATCATGCCTCTATCAGACATGTCCTCTGCAGGAACAGAGTTTTCATGCACCTCTTCACTTACATCAAATGCAAAAGGATCAAAACTTTGGAAACCAATAAATTCTTGATAAAATTCTGAAAGCCTTGATGGACTAGTTGGAGCACTTGTATAATAGTATTCACCAAAGCCTCTTGGTGTTGATGGAGCACTTGGGTATGGAGAATTTCTTGCACTATTGAACTCAAAATCCAATTCTTGGGTTGGTATCACTACCTCCATCTCTCTTCAAAAACGTTGTTTAATTTTCCTCTTTTTTTCTTTCTCTTAAAGAAATGTCTCAAATTTACTGGCTTTGATAGTTGAAGGATTCTATATATATATATATACACTTTCTTTGGTAGGGAAATATTGACAAATATAATAATTTTGGAAATGGGAAAGAAGGAACAATGAAATTTAAAATTGGCACATGAGGAAAGGATGAAGGCAAGACCACCTTTATTAATTTGGAGATATGTCTTATTATGTAGAAGTATATGTTATTACGGTGTATTATTTTAATCTAATGAAGTTTCCTTGAAATAAAAGTCAAATATAGACGTGAGGAGAGACTAAAGATTATAAACATGCGTAATTGAGTTGATCATCTTTGTATTAGAATAATTGCAACAAATCTTATGATTTTTAAATTATAGCAGTCGAGAAAGATTATGCATGAAAAAATGAAAAAGTGACCAAAAAGATTGGAAAAAGGAAATCATACTAATAATCTGTCTAGTTATAACTTTTCCATCATTATTAGTGGAAAGTTCCCTTTCATCATTTCAATTGATTTTCTTTTTTATCGAAGGATAGAAATTAGAAATTATATATGATATCATATAATAATTAAATTCTAAATTAAGTAAATTCAGAGTTAGACTCTATAAAAATACTCGTTTTCTCAAATACGCTTCGCTTTCGCTGATATCAGACGCCTTCACCTAAACTGGCTGAACCACCGAATTGTTAAACCCGGCAGTTATAAAATTAATTTTTAAGAAGTGAATTAAACCAGACTTTTTAAATAAAATGGTATTTGAATATCACTTAATTAAATACATTTTATCATTTCTAACTGATTCAGTGTTTGAAATGTATGTTTATCTATGTTGAGTCTTCAAATTACTTGTCCGTGCAATTACTAATTCTTTTAATACAAATTGTGGGGGCGCTTTTTCTACGTACTTTAGTTTCATGGCGCGATAATAACCTTTAATAATTTCATAGTATATAGTTTTTCCAAATAATTTTTACCAACAACAAATTAAAAAGAAGGAAATGATAATGGATCAACTTTGTTTTATTATAAACTAAATTGGATTATCAATTAACGGTATATATGAAATATACACTATCTAGTCTCATGTATATTTGGGAGTTGGCAGTGGAGGAATTAGGAGACGGAGAGCAATAAGCCTCCTAATTTTTTTGAAGTTTAATTTATTAAATATTTTTTCATAAACTATATTTATTTTTTAAAAATTACGCTGTCTACCCCTAAATTTTTATATT
The DNA here is from genome assembly GCA_019722365.1 of Lithospermum erythrorhizon. Classification (NCBI taxonomy): domain Eukaryota; kingdom Viridiplantae; phylum Streptophyta; class Magnoliopsida; order Boraginales; family Boraginaceae; genus Lithospermum; species Lithospermum erythrorhizon. Next base: position 244,853 of record JADFUC010000767.1, on the reverse strand, counting down.
ATTCTTTACAGATATAGATCAAATAATCCGCCCTTATATAAAAAATTTGATTCCCATTAAAATCGGCGCATATATCGACACAAAGATCATAATTGGGACCAAATAGATTGAACAATGTGGAGATAGTTCATTTATCATATATATACGTTTAAATTTTATTTTACCAAGATGATGAAGTAGACATTATAATTACTTCTTACATTTCATTTTTTAAAGATATTTTTTCTTTTTTGATAATTCCAAAATTGGTTGGTTTTTACTTTAAAAAAATGAAAGGAAAATTTAATTTGTGAAACAAAATTTAAATTACCTAAAACTTTGGACAAAAAATAAAGTGCTCTTAAAAAAATGAGACGGATTTGAGTATATACTAATCGTTAATCACTACCACTAACATATATATAAAAGCTAATATAGTTACAAGCTTTCCATTTTACATTATTAATTATTAAATTATCATTCTCTCTAAAAATTAGGCAAAAATATAGTTTCATGAAATATATTATGAAAAGAATACCAATACTCATATTAAACTAATATTAGACATATTTTTCTTCAAAAATATCCTATAAAATTAATATTAATGATTCACTTGAGACATAATAGAAGATAACTCCTAATAATTTTACCTCAATTAACAAATAACGATAAAGTCGCTTATAAAAAAAAAATGATAAAGTCATAAGAGTATTAGATTCCCTAATAAATTATTTTCACCTTACTGATGCACAAATCAAGTGACACCGAATATCTCTAAACTCGCTTGACATGTATTAATGCCAAAGCAAATTTTCATCCGACTTTATGCTTGAATAAATCATAAAGTAGAACATACAAGCTGTGAGCACAAAATCATTCTTAATACTATCATTATTAGATAATGTGTTCCCGCATCACGTAAGAATCGGCATTCTAACATGCTAATATGATTAACGTGTCATGAAAAATTCTCTTTTCTTTTCTGCCAGAGGAAAAAAAAGAGGAGACGTTTAAAGGAAGATCATTCATCTTTCGAACTAATTATCTATTCATCAATTATAATTTTGTTTGACCGATTATTCGACATGTAATTTGACGTTAATATTATTATTAATTTTTTTTGTTTTACTAAAAATTATTATTACATATATGATTGACATATAGTATTTAAGTTCATAAAACTTAATATTCCCATTGAATATGATTAATAATAATATATATATTAATAATTTGGCAGCATTACTAATAATATTATACTTGAAATAAAATATACTAGAAAACAAAATAAATATTATACACAAAAAAGTAATCCGATCGTGGTATAAACTTTATACTAATGATTTTTTTTAAATTAATCATGTATTTTATTGTAATTTTTCATATTATATTTAAAGAGTTATTTGTGATCAAAGTATCCCTTCAAAAAATAATAATAATAATTAGAAAAAAAACATTGAAGGAGTGTAAGTTTTATACAATTTTAGAATGATTTTGAATTAAACATAAAAAATGTACTCCCTCCGTCTCTAACTGATTGATGTTTTAGCCTAATGTTCTTGTATCAAGATATTTGATTTTTTACAATTTCAAGATAACTCTTTCATACCTTTTCCCTGTATATCCTTACTTTATTTTCCTTAATTGACATCATTAATTACTTCTTGTTATACATAAAAAGATTGTCATAAAGATAAATAAGGTAAAAGATGTCTCATCTTAATTTATATGCACTGACCAAAAATATCAATCATTTGCATTGAGTAAGCAGATCAAATATTTTATAACTGACACGTCGCCAAGACGCATTACTTCCCTTCACTAAAGATTAATCAAATATGTCAGATTTATATCACTATATGATTTATGTAAGGTTTTATTTATTCTCAAGAGTTAATCTTTAAATGCCCCATAAGAGATAAAACAAGGACCTATTCAAAAAGCTCAAAGTTGGGACATCCGATAATGGGCTTTAAAGTCATGGCTTTTAATTCCTCAAGGTTATGATTGTGTTGTTAAAAACCAACAAACGAGCGATTATTACATTCCTCGCCAGGCTCAATATATTTCACTCTTCACACAATCTCTTTGACTCCTCACAATTCTTTTCAGATCTATTTTATTATTCTATTTCTTTCCATCCAAAATAATCTCCCACAAATAAATTTCTACCTACAAACCGTAAGAGATTATTTCGGCAGAAACAAAGAATGGTAAACCAAAGTTATAAAGAATCATGGAAATCAAAAGTTAAATCATGAGTGAAATATTTAATAATTTTTGGCCTGAATTCGGATTTGAAGCATAATCGCTCATTTTGTCATAGCTTTTAACAATACAATCATAATATGGACCAAAATACAACCTTAAAATACTATCGTGACTTAAATCAACTTTTAAACTTCGGCACTCAATTCGCAATTTCATCCCAATTATCCGGACCATTTCACCAATTAATTCTTTATTCGAATGCAACTCTAACTTAACTTTGAAAACAAAGCAAAATACGTGACAAGTGATTAAGAACATGAAGAAGTATTATGAATCAAGGCCATAATTACTGACTATTTCAGAACTTCTAGATGTCCAAAATGAATTAAGCAATCTAGCTATAGTATGGACAACTACTCCGTAGTAGTAGATGACACCTTAAGCACTAAATAATACTCACTCATAATGTTCTTGATATTTAATCAATTTTATTTGTAGACAATTTGACGAAACGTTAACGTCAACGTGGTGCACAGAAAATTGAATCTTCGCTTGGAATCAAAGTCCTCACAAGTCACAACTGTCAGAAACTTGGCAATTAGTGGCGATTACTTAAATTAATCGATATTTCATATACGATCAAGACTTTAACTATAAATTACTTTTTTATTCATTAATTCAAAAAATAAAATTGATATCATTGAAATAGTATTAAAAATATTTTCATAATATTATTTTTCAGAATTTTCATAACGCATATAAAAACAATTAACGACAGTTACCCATCGCTTTGAGTTGCTAGACTTGAGTTAATGAAATATAGTGAACATTAAATAATAAGGGAGTGTTTGTTAAATTTTTTAAGAGCTTAAACTTAATCAATTAAGTACTTTTTTATTAAGTTTGTTTGTTAGCTAATTATTTTAAGTACTGAATAAATTAAGATCTTATCAAAATTCTTAAGAGATTTTTAATTTAAAATTCTTAACTTAATTTTCTCCTCTTAACCAAATTTACATATTTCTCCCCCCATAATTTTTTTCACATCTTACTTATCCCTCCAAAATTACATATTTTTTATTTAGATGAAATCAAATTTATTATTATTATTATTATTATTATTATTATTATTATTATTATTATTTATTATTATGATAATAATAGTTATATATTTATAATAATAATAATTATTATTAACATTATTATTATTAGTATTATAAATTATTGTAACTAATATTATAATTATAATAATTATTATTATTATAATAACATTATTATTATAATAATAAATATTATTATATTATTAATATAATAATTATTATCATTATTATTATAATAATAATTATAATTATCATTATTATAAATATTATTATAATTATAATATTAATAATAATAAAAGTAATTATTATTATTATTATTATTATTACTATATATTACTATTATTATTATATTATTATTAATATCATTATTATTATTATTATTACTATTATTACTATAATATAATTGTTATTATTATTACTATTATTATTATTATTATTATTATTATTGTTATAATTATACATACTCATATTATTATCTTATTTTTATTAATGTTATTATTATTAAGTTATTGTTATAATCATAATTATAATAATTATTATTATCGTTATGATTATTGCTATTATTATTATTATTACTATTATTATAATTATAATAATAATTATTATTATCTTATTTTTATTAATGTTATTATTAGTATTATAATTACTATTAAGATATCATAATTATAGCCAATTATTATTATCGTTATGATTATTGCTATTATTATTATTACTATTATTATTATCATTATTTATTATTGTTATTTTCTTCTTATTACTATTATAACTATTATTATAAATATTATAATAATTATTAGTATTATTATTATCATTATTTTTATTATTTTTATTATAATAATTATTATTGTTATTATAATTACATACAATTATTATTATTATTAGTATTATTATTATTAATATTATTAATATTATATTATTATAATAAATTTATATTTTTAGTATTTATGTAATTATATTGGTTCTATCTATACTATTTCCAATTAATAATATTTATTATTTATTTATTCATTTTAGTATATATTAATTTAATAGAAGGAGTTTTTATATATATAAATGAAATAAAGATGTAGGCAAAACTGTTAATACAACCTAATTCTGTGTTTCTTTTTATTTGAAATTTTATCAAATAACTTAATATATTAATTAGTATTCATATTCAGTTATAATTCGGGCCTGCATATTCAATATTCAAATACTTATAATCACACTTGTAATTTCAATTTTTCAAATTTAACAAATTCCTATTCATACCTATCTAATCATATTTACCTGTCTGACTTTACAAATGAGCAACTATACGATTTTATTATGAGTAGAGATAATCGCATTTTCTGAAGTTTGATATATACGGAGTAAAAGTTGAACATATTTTTCATAATATATAAAATTATATAAGTTACACACATAATATGGTTCTTGTTATTAGTGTGTAATGATTTATTAATAACAAACATTTATGTAATATTTATTTAACTTCAAGGATTAATTTGCAACAAAGCAAATACGAAGAACACCTGTATAAATTTCTCACCAAACAAAATCTTGGTAATTCAACGATACTCATTATTAGCCTTCGGATTATTTTAGGAACGTCATTGAATTCATATTTTCCTTTTATCCTCTAGATAGAGTGAATCTGTACTAATACCATACATCTCATTCATCTAGAAGAGCGATGAGCTTATTAATTAATTTATCAAGAAAAAGAAATTGTCAATCATATTGAATTTTGAATTTTGATGACCATCCAGAAAGAAAAACCTTACTGCTTAGCGTATTTTGTAGATGACGTTCATGATATTCACATACAAACCCGTAAGTTATAATATGAAAAAGTGATTTTATTACAATTTTGCATTATTCTTCTTTGTGACAATGTAAAACCATTTTGAATAATACTCCCTCCATTATATATGTCATTTTTTACAAGTCTTCACCTTGCAGAATCACATATGTGAGCTAGGATACATTTGACAATTGAAAAAATCATTCTTATTACAAATAGTCTGCAATGCATACCTAACTTTATTTACATCCATCTAAACATCTTAAAATAGAGCTAAACAATCTTAAAATAATGAAATTCAAGCACTTAGCAGTAGAAAGAGTCAAAGGACGAAATACAATCTCAAAAGAGAAAATTAATAGATAATCTTTTAATATTAAATAATGGACTTATTTCCAAATATGTATGTAAAATTTGTTTAAATGGGAGAAATTATGATAAATGAAATATCATAAAAGTTGTTTAAATGGGATACCAATTGATTTTAGAAAAATAAAATTTCATGAATTTTTATATATCAGTCACTGAGTCACCCTTAACATGAATACAATAATATTGAAAATTGAAATAAATTGGCAAGTACAACCTGTGGATTTGGTAAACAATAGATAGTGTTATGCGTAAGGAAGAGGTGAAAAAATGTCAGGGCCTTTAACTTCTAGTCCATTTATCCAATCATCAATCGATTTTAAAATAAAATTATATAAATTCTTGACATGTATTACATATGAAAATGAAAATCGATAATAATTGACCAAAAAATGTAATAAACATCAATCATCTTATCGAGTCTAATTTTTCACTTTAAACATTGCAAAAATATTAATATCATACTACAAAATATTAAAATTTTGATTCTATATATTAAAGGCATATGTGTTAAGTAAAACTGTAAAGTTTATTTGTCCATTAAAATAACAAATTGGACAATCTTTTAATGATTCAAGTTATTTTTTCAATTATCGAAATCAATAAATTTTAATGTATTAATTGACTCACACAATTTTAATTGTAATTAAAATTACAATGTTAATGATAAGTAGGGTGAAAATATAATACTTTGACATGTCGTTGAAGGGATAATTACATAGGAGGAGTTTGCCAAAAGGCGGGCTTAGTCGCAGGTTTGCGTTGATGCCTTTAACAATCCCTGGAGTTTGTGTTGGTGCTTATTGCAGGTCCTTGAAATTCACGTAAATGTTGAACAAACATTCCTTGTATTTATTCCACCGTTAATTATTAATGGAGCATTAATGTCAATTCATTGAAATGCATTGAACTATTTATTTTCATCTTCCTTACCATTATTCACGCTCTTTTCTCTTTTGCACGTTTTTTTAAATTGACCGTTATTATTGTTGGATTTTTCGAATTAAAATAACAATTATCTAATCGAATACTAGGAACTCTACGAGATTCTAAAAAGCAGTGGCCAATCGAGATATTTTTTGTTTTGTACGCACACTTGTAGTTGCCGGCGAATAATGTTAGAGGAGGCTCAGAACAACCAAGTGATAAAGGTAAGAGCGTTCTCTTCGCTTAGCATCACTTAAAATCAAGGCAACAAAGTGATAGGATCTGGAACATTCTAGAAGCCACTCCTTTTCCTCGTTGATTTCGGTAGGGTTGAAATTGGAATTTCGCCTCGATATTCGCTTATAGTTACATTTTAACCCCAAAAGTTATAATGTATTATAGTTTGAACTGACAATAGATGCGTGATCTCTTAGGCTCGTCGACAAAGTAATATATTAATTTATGTTAACCCAGAACATTATATATTAATATATAGATTATAAGCAAACCCTAGTAAACCATCGTAACCCCTAATGTCAATGCGAGTTAATCCCTAATATGTATTCGATTGTCGAACAATCGAACATATATACGTACTTATATTATTTGAATAATATAATTAATTTAAAATAAATCGGTTTTTACAATCAAAATTAATTTCAACGGACATATTTATGAGATCTAATATCTCATATTTCCAACAATTATTAAAAACTTCGATCAAAAGGACCATAAATGCATTGAGTATCTATGGTATTTAGCTAATCTTGAAAGTAGTTCTAACTTACTCGTTAATGTGCCACCTGCTCGATGAAGATTTGAAAAGTGCTTGAAAGTCAAAAGTTCCGTTAGAGGTATTAGATTATATATAACGATGCTTTATAAAGAGAACTGCATTTGTGCGATATTTCACGTAATTCCGAGGGTATTAGTGCACGCTGAAAAGTCAAGGATAAAATATTCACTTTTGACAAATTCCAGGGACCATTCGTAGTCCTTATCTCAAATGAGTGGGCCCAGTCACCCAGATATGAAGAGCTGATATATCATATATTTATCGAACTATACTTAAGAGTCTTAGACCATATTGTACTAAGATCCTATTATTTGCCATGGGCAAATCCGTAGAGCCACTTATTGGGTTATTGAAATCTATGAACTCGGTCCACCAACATTTTCAAGTATGTAGTCTTAATTTCAGATTGACTTTAGATTGACTAATCATATCATGTTAATAATCAATGTCTTACAATCAATTCATGACATTATTAACTCATTTGAATTTCTTATTCACAAATATGGGACATCATTTCTCAATGAACGGTGACTAGGAAATAATTATGAGCGAGAATAAAAATTAAGATCATTCTTATTTATTTTCTTTACGAATCTTTTTATCAAAGAAGTTGATATTTTTATAGAAAACATCATTCTACTTCAGAGGAAAATGATTGAGAGTATATAAGATATTAACAATTACTTTGATTGGTTTTATTGTATGCAGTGTTGCGGAACTTGAACTCAAATTTAGGGAGCAAGAACATTAAAACTATTTAAATAATTTTTTTTATTGAGTAGGGTCCAATAGCTATATTTTGTGTAAATTAATTTATAATTGTATCATAAACTCTAAAATTTTAAAATTGAGAGGTGGATCGTTGTCTTCCTTAATCTCTTCTAAAGCTCTGTCACTAAATGTATGCCACTAATAATTAAATGTTTTAGTTACAATGAGAAATCATTTGAATTAGAAAAATTCTCATCAAAACCCAAAAGACTCAAAGCATCAACCAATGAAACTACTTGATCACTTACTAAGAAATAGAGTCACCAATCCATCCACAAAGCACAACCTAATTGATACAAATCCATCATCTTAGCATGTTATCTTTCTTGTTTGTGGACTAAGTCAATAATTGTACATGGTATAGCCTTACTAGTACTAAGTTACTAATTAGAAAAACAGTGCTGGATACCAAATTTATTCTTCACGGCTAATCTTTTTGGCATGCTCGACAACCTCTTAATAAGTTGTCCATTATCTATACTTGACAAATGAAAAATGACAATTGAAAGAAGTATCTTGCCTTCATCTTTCAATTCTGCCAAATGAAAAATAACAAGGTTTTGTTTCTCCTAAAGAAGGGTAAATTTATGATGGCCCATCACTTGTACAATGCTTAAACAGGACAATCAAATTTGAGTCCCAACATGTTCCAATGTAATGTTCTCAAGATTGTAAGATTCACATAAATTTCATCTCGAGTATGGGACAAAGTTAGGATTGCCTCTCTAGTCAGTGGTCACCATAGATGTATTGTCTCCATGGCAATTCATTGACCCACTCTTCTTAAATAGAATGTAGTCTCTAGAGTACATTTGTGTTCATCCTCTTCTGTGGGCTACAACCTACAAGCTATGTCATTTTCAATTCTACCTTCTAAATTTATTTCATTTGATATATTTGAAAAGGGTAAAACAATAATTTAGCCACCAATACATTAACATGTCCTCTGAATGATCACTTATGCTTTCCATTTTAACAATTTTTTAAAGAATGATGGATAGTCATTAAAAATGACAAAAATTATGGGGATGATGATCATAACTTACTTACAAAGAGAGATTTTTTACATGTATTTTTTGCTATTATATTTTTTATAGGTGTAAAGGAAGATTTCGATCCAAAACACTCTGCATCCTATCAACAAAAGAACCTGAAGTTTATGCCTGTACAAGGTATCTGAAATTGAACTCATAAGGCAAAATTTCAAGAACTTGTGTTAAAGGTTCATCTTTTTTCCTCTCAAGGCACTTAATTGCTTCTTTTCCAAGGTCACTGGGTAGCTGAAGGCATATCCAATCAAGCAATGACTCTAAATCCTTTGCAAAATCAAGCAAATACCAATCCAAAAGCTTTGGTATAGCTACCACTTTGTTCTTGGTAGATATGCCAATTGCTGCTTGTAGGTACTCTTTTTTCGCCATTTCAAGCTCATCTTCGACTTTGGAGGCAGTATACACTCTCACCTTTGTGCAAGAATCCCAATTTCAATATATCAAAAAATATGCACTCGACTCTTGGTAATGGATTAGGTTCTCAAACATAAAGCTTAAAAACGGTTCTTAAACCATTTTCTTGGTTACTATATTGACTTTAGGAACTCATAGTATTTTTTCGTGTCATTTGTATTTTGTACACAGACCGATGGTAACCAAAAACATGAATTATGGGTTACAAAAATCAATATGGTAGCCAAAAAATTATTTAAGAATATTCAAGAATTATTCTTAATCTTAAAGCTTAAGAACCAAATTAGGACTCATTCTACTTCTACTGTTAGTAGTATTTTTTCTTGCACTCCCACAGTTGGTATTTGGTAAGTACCAAACAAAATCTACCACAGAAGTCAAGTAACTCAATGTTCTTGGATTATTTGTTGACTAGCAAAAAAATTACATAAATACTTAAGGGGTTTTGCTAATGTACAAGCTGGCTGGAAAAATGATTGGTCGATTGGTACCACATATGTCAAGTCACATCAACTCAAAATGTGCACACCACTAATGCCAAATGGAAGTGTGGGGACTAAAAAAGCAAAGGCTTGTTATTTTCATTATTGGTTCTGAGTCATGATTTTTCCTCACGATATGATATCACTATACAAGTCAACTGAAAAGGAAGATTCAACAAGCATGGTGTTTGATCAGAATTTACTTACAGCAGGGGAGGACCAGCTCCCACAAGAGAGTGCAAATGTTACCAATGGTTCTGATAACTCCAAACCGAAGATGCTGCGTGCAGTCGTCTCATCTTTTTTAGTTCCCTTTCCAATAGTCTGAGAAAGCAAATGATGACATATGACGACTCGAAATTGACTTTGTTGAGAGAAATAAAGTTATTAAGTTGATAAATTATTTTGTACATATTTTGAATGGTAAGGAAGCCGCAAGATGAAATGCTCTATCGTAATTGGATTAAGCAAGTGCCCTCCAACATTAATTGTCGCCTGCATTGCGATGAACAAATTTATCAAGAAAATATGGACTAGATCAGTAGTGGTGAAATTCTTTCTTTATTCAGAACATGAACTGTCCATCTCTAGTAATCTTCAAAAGGATACATGATTAATGCAAGATACCTTTTGCATGAGCTCCATAACCATTTCAGGACTCTCGGGTATTCCATGCTCTACGAATGCCTGAAATCACACAACCGATGGTTAGAGGTTCCTTCCATGATACTTTATTTTATACTATTGCTGCCTTAAAGAACTCAAATTTCTTAGACCAATTTTGAGATCAAAGTCCTTACATTCATCATGCATGAATTGTAAATGTTGATCCAGAAGGCAAGCTTTTCTTGGTGGCTGAGCCCAACTAAGTCAACATGTGCAAGTTTCTCAAATAGAAGTCTGAAAGATGCAGATAATAAGTGAGCATTGGTATATAATGAAAAGGAAAATGGGAATATAAACTAGGAGATTGTGACTGAGGAAAGGTTCTCACTCACTTCAATCTGTGAACTAGGAATACTGATAAAGTAGTTCGGTTTGGGTTTATGGAGGTGGCTTCAATAACGATTAAATCTCTATAAGGACCAATATCTCTTCTTCCAAACTCCGAACAGATACCATAAGGATCCTTAAAGTTTTCACCGGATAACAATGATGTAGTGTCTGCAATGCTCATACTCCTCTTTGAGCTCATTCTTGAGAAAATATTCAATAAACACTTGAGAATATTCTCTGAAACTTTATTTGGGTTATCATCCTTGGCCGATTTCAACCCTTGAACACCAGAATTCTTCCCTCCTGCATTTCCATGATTTACTATCCTGCTCTCTAGCTGTAACATGAAACATTTCCATTTCGTCACATAATAGAGAAGGAATAAACTTCCTAACAAAAAATGAGGGAGGTTGGTTTTCACCTGTAATCTCCGGGGATCAGAATGTCTTTCTGATACTTTTTGTTCCTTCGGAGATCTCTTAATAGGGGTTTTCTTGGTCTGAATCTTCATATCTCGAGATTCAGGATCATGCTTCTTGAAATTTGAGCATGATTCGTTTTCTTTTCCTTGTCTGTCATCTGAGTCATCAAATTGAGCAGCATAAGCTATTGAAAGGGTAACTCCGTTTGCACATTTTGATGATCAGAAGTATTAAGATTTTAATCAATCAACCAACTGAAAATTATGATGCTTTACCAGAGGGTGAAGAGAAATGTCTTCCAGTAGACGTTGCTAGATCAGTTTCCGTCTGAAGTGACAATTTAGATTGCTTGGGTTTTGGATTTTTAGTTTGACAAAGATCGTATGAATCAGATAAATTGTCAATGTTTCTCTTGGACGATGATATGTAAACAGCCTCTTGATACAATCCTTGTCTGCAATTTACAACTTGTTCTTCTAACCGGACCACCTCCTCTTCCAAGACGGCGACTTCAGCAAGAAGCTCAATAGTCTAGAATAAAAAAATTCATAACTGAACTCTTTAATCATAACCAATTATAACTCAATTTTCCAACTATTCAAGTAATTAATTTGTCATCTATCTAGCTCAAGCTAATTTGACATCCTAAAAACTCAATTTAGATAGATTGTTGACTAATTCTGGAATGGTTTTTCTCATTCAACAAAGACACCAAATGTAAGTCATGTATAGAAATAAATACTAATAGCCAGATACTTACATCTTGTGGAAGATACGGGGGAAGACGAGGGAGAGCGCCTAAAGGCCTATTGAATGCCCTCTCCAAAGCTCTGTGGACATTTTCCTCATGCCGGAGTTTCTTCTTCAGCTTATCAACCTAAAAATGAATCCATCATCACAAATTTCTCTGAATGAGACATTCAAAATTGAGAAAAAATGAATAAAGAAATGTTACATCTTGCATCAATGCCATCTTCCTCTCTCTGATTGAGCCCTGTCGGTTCTTGGTTGCTTTGGTTGCATTCATTATTCTACTGCTATGCATCACAACTTTTTCCTAAAAAACCAAAAATGACAAGGGAATCCCAAAATCAGCTTCCACAAGTAAAATAAACAGTAGATTAAATTAAAAAGGTTCACTTCACTAACATGTATAGATAAGAAAAGGCAAAAAAGATAAGGAAGCAGACCCATTGAGGATAAAAAGCAAAAGCAACAAGTTTCCAAACATCAATTTTCACATCAGCATAAGGAGCTAAAGGAAAAAACAAAAACAAAAAAAACATAATCACCAATAACAATCATATTAAAACTGAACTTAAAACTCATCAATGATCATAAAGATTGTACCTTTATTAAAAAATCAATTTATGCACACTAACTTTAAGATTGAATACAGATTTCAGAGGAAACAAATACAAACACTCATTTTCAACTGAATATTCAAATACCCTTATCAATCAAATCCACAAATCTCAAAAGATCCAAACTTAAATCAAATTCAAACTCTTTCATTGCAAAATAAATCACCATAGCAAAAAAAATAACAAAATTATTAAACAGAGTTCCTTACTTTATCATTTTTCATGGGAGTTTTAACAGTGTGCAAAGCCCTCCGGACATTAGTATTCATCTTTCTTGAATTCCAGATACACAATAAATGAACCTGCTTGAAAAAACAAGACAACCCTTTAACAGCTTCAACACAAAATCAAAGATAAGACAACAATATCAATATACCATGTACTTAAAAAGCAGAAATAACAGATTCTGAAAATAGCAATAAATGAAAGCATTGAAGAACATTGATGAAACAAAACAGACCCTTTTTTCAGAGGAATGAATTCATTGCAGCATCAACTAGATGAGTCTTGATCTTTCACAAAGCGGGAAAAAATATTTTCTTATAAGTTGAAATAATAATTATGGTGCACTACTAGAAGCTCCCCACAAGTTCAAAAACCAAAAGCTTTAGGACAAAAGCTAAATAAAATCAAATTTAGTTTTGCTTATCTCAATGTTACAGTTTCAGTTTCTTGATCTGTGTGCAAGTAATAGATATATGTTGCAAGTATCAAAGTCTAGCAACACTCTCTTCTGTAATAACCAGAAAGTTTCAACTTATATATAGTATCAAGAGTATCAAGAAAACGTATGTATAAAGTGAGATTTATATACTATGCTTTACAAGTTGTGACAGTAAAATTATGTTTGGATGTTTTATTGATTAGTCAACTAGTATAATTTATATGTTCAATAAATGGGGTTGGCAAACTAACTAGAGTTTTGCCTTAGATAGTTGCATGTATATACAAGTATACATCGTTTATTGTAGTTCTTTTAGTCATTGAAATGGTTCGAATTTAAATTGTCATTACGAATAATATGTGTTCATTATACTAATCTTAAACACATCGCATAGTTGCATACACATAGTACATGAAACGTGGAATTAAAACTCATTAGCCCAATCAAAGTATTTTTGATAAGAATGTGTTGAAATATGTTATTTAAGTTGGAGAAACATCATATCATATTATATTATTGATTGTTCCAATAGTAGAACAAGAAAAACTGAGATTAGAATATAATTATGATGTACTAACAACCATTAGAAAAATATATTGCATGTTTTTGTGCTAAATTTTTTGCTGACAATGGAAAAAACAAAGGGTTGGCGTTATACGGAAGCCAGAATCAAGAATGCACACCATAGTGCCCACATACAAATTATCATCATGAATTAACGTGCACATCCTTTTACTACTTTTGATCTCAACACACTTCACCTCTTCATATTTACCCCTCTACTTTTTTAAGCTACATAAATTATTCAAGATTCTTACTCCAATGTATGTAACAAGATTTTTATTTTCCCTTAAATTGCATGGAATTATTCAAATTATGGCAAAATATGAGTTGTCCATCTTGATAGCCTTCTATGATTAATATTGAAAGTTATTAACTTGCTGTGAAATAGATTTATTGGAATGCATTGTTAGATCAAGCATCGATAATTGGCCCGGTACAAATTTGTCTGGCGGTAAAGCATAAATAAATAGTACAAAAATTAAAAGACACAAAGATGGTAATCAATTCGGTACCAATGTAGCACAAAGAATGCAGGGGCGAACACGTTAGAAAGATTTTCATGATATTGAGATATTCTGAATAAAACATGTTACTTAGAACGCACTTATTCTGCATTGATGATAGCAGTGCAGAACACGGCTTGTCACTGCCTTCGGTGTTTCTGATGAAAACTCTCGATGATTGTTATAGCGTGGTATTAAGCTAAGCGATAAATGCGTTAGGTTAGAGTTTGAAATTAGCAACAAATTCGATCTGCAGCGAAAAATGTCATATACCGAATCTTTTGGCTCGGCTGCTTAAAATGGCAGAAATTGTGTGTATGGGCGATGAATCATTGGGATCTGCTTGAGGCGACACTTATATAGAGTAGGCACGCTGAGCATTATATGGAAATATCTTTCGTAAAACAATATTTTCCGTATATATAAATATCAATCTTTATCTTGAGAATCTTTTATTACCATATAATCTTAAATACTTTTTACAAATACTCCATTGCAAAATCAGAAATATACTGTAGGAAACTTACCAAAATCAACGAGAATAGAAAATATCTACCTTGAGAATTTTGTGTCATTCATTGTTGTGACTTACGTATTTCTTTCGATTTTCTTACTTGTAAAATAGCTAGCCAAGCCAATACCAAAACACAGCAAATATTGGTGACTTAAATGGTATGAATGGAAAACAGTGTAAACATATAACAAAAAAATCAACTTTGTTGGTGTTAATGTACTACTTATTAATGGGTTGGCATTTTGAATTGAATAATGATATTGAAGGTAAAAAAAAAGAGTGAAATGAAATAAAATAAATACAAAAAGATTTTTGGGGCTGGATGCGTGAATGCAAAAGCTGAAAACATCACATGGCTGCCAACTAAAGTGCATTTGCATTGAAAGGGAAATTGAGAAGCATTTCATTATTCCAATATTCATATACATGCGGTCTGGGAATTTTACATCATGATTATTATTATTTCATTCCAAATATTAAGATATTGGTATCATCTGCTACTATTTGTCGAACCTATTTACTACAAGTATATTTTAATGGTTTGAGAAAATCATGCTCATGTTAGTACTCACATGGTATTTTAGTGCTAGAGATCTATCAATTGACCATGACATTATTGTTGTATATTAAATGGCTATATAAAAGGGTAAAATTTCGGAATCGATTTAGTTGAATATCCGAATTATTGTGATGAACACTGGAAACAACATACGTAACCAAAGATACTTTGTGCAAAAGATGATCTAATTAGTAATTCATAATTAAGAAAAACTCCTTCACTTTAAACCTAATGATAATTTGACTTAAGTACGTACTGTCACACTGCATAGTAGAGTAATAGTATTGACTAATGATAAATGAGTAATGAATCATTTAATAAGATATTCTTAATGTAGAAAAATAGACAACCAACTGTTTGAATTAATAATGATTGGGGTGCGTGGCAGATGGATTAGATCTATAATGACAAGTATAATTATCCGTATAGCTGAGACATCAACATCTCCGTGCACGTCAAGGTTTTAATTTACAATACTGATCCGAGTATAAATGTATAATTAAGAGTATAATTAAAAGCCACAAGAAATCAAAAATAGTTAATGATCTCGGGAATCATACATAACAACTCCGTATAAACGCACTTGCGTGGGCTCTTTTACTTCGTCTTCATGTCCCTTTGCATGATTAGTAAAGATAGATACTTTTATGTTTTTTAGTTAATTTGTGTGTTTTATTGAAAGCAGGCAATTAAGGAATAATAAGGAACCTATCATTAGTGGTGGAGCTTAAATTTTAAAGTTTATCATTTAAATATAAGTAATTATGCACAAAATATAACAATTCTCATCAATAATGAAAAAATTCATTTAAATAATTTTACTGTTTTTGATCCCTATCAATTTTGGTTCAAACTCCGTCACTGTGTCACAAACCAAAAGATTCAGGCCGGGATAATTAATATGTTATTTTTGAAAAATGAAATTTTATTATTGGAACGTAAATTTTTCAATGAATTTCTTCAAAAATCATTTCCTTTATCTCTTATATTTGTATATTTAATTTTCCCTTATTGATCTGATATCAATTCATTTAAGACCTCATTCTAAATTAAAATTCTGATTTCATCAATGCATTCACAATAACTACATATGTTAAATAAACGTTCAATGAACAAAACTTTTAATGTAATCATGCAAACTAAGAGTATGAAGTAGGACATGAAGTGGAAGAAAAGAATCTTCACCGTTCATTTAATTAAGAGTATACGTATATAACCAGCCGAACCTTCTTATAGCTTAGGTTATTTGGCTTATTCATAGAGTCCCCTGAGACCATATATACATGTTTGATGACTTCTGTTAGGTGAAAGGGATTAATTATTTAGGTTGAAGTTATTTTAATGCTCCATCATTATTTTAATATTCCATATTGATCTAATTTCATTAGAGCAACCTTTGTTTTATGTTGTTGAGACAACGTCTGTATGAAGTAAAAAAATGACATTTCTTTTATTTATTTTGTTTAATTTATTATTAGCTAGTACGTATTTATTAATGGATGTGAAATATCTTGAGAAAGCGACCCGGATCATCAATATATTATAATTATCTAATCTAATTAATAATCCGTGGACAGTACTCCGTATTTGGTTGGTCTCATCTATCTACCACTTTCCTTTATTGTTTACATTCGTATAAGTAGTTACCAACTACTAATTTAATGTTTGCTTATTAAATTTGTTTTCATCTGACTAATTGATTAAGGCTAATTAATTGAAACAGCTGGATCATTTAAACAGATTTTGTTCCATTATACTTTCATATCATAATTTGGATACTTGCTTGATTGCGTTTAAACCAAACATATACTGTATGTCAAGGCTAATGTAGTACGGAGCATTAGTTTTTTTTTTCTCTCATTTAATTATTACTTTGTTATTTACTGCAATGGTTTATAACATAAGGAAAAAATAACAGATCGCGTCGTTGAGTAATGATTGTAATGCAAAGAAGAATTTTTATTATTTATTTAAGGAACAAAATAAAAATTTCTTTGTAGGGGAAAATTCATAGATTTATAGGTTTTTATCGAATCGAAGAGGATCATTTGCCATTTATGGATCGTATTAGCGTTCTTGACGATTTGTGAGATCCTTGACTTGCTTGATTTGGTCTTATTTGGGCTTGGTATGAGCTCGGGCGACTTGAGTTTGAGCTTGACTTGAGCTTGATTTGAGCTTGAGCTTGGATAGGGTATGAAATTTTGGATATGTGTCTGGTCTTGATAGACTTGAGGCTGGTCTAGACTTGGATA
This sequence comes from Lithospermum erythrorhizon, assembly GCA_019722365.1. Classification (NCBI taxonomy): domain Eukaryota; kingdom Viridiplantae; phylum Streptophyta; class Magnoliopsida; order Boraginales; family Boraginaceae; genus Lithospermum; species Lithospermum erythrorhizon. The sequence goes on along the minus strand of JADFUC010000767.1, from coordinate 227,128 downwards.
TAGTCCGAACGGGGGAAGCGCCATGGCGGCGTATTACCGTGTTGGGCGTATTGGAGCGATCTCGATTATGTGGAGCTTGATGGACTTCTGCGAGTGTCTTGCGGCGTGGGTCTTGGGATTTATTACTTCACTTTTTATAGTGGGACTTAAGGGATGTTCTCGAGTAGAATTTGTGGATTTGTGCTCACTGGCCTTGTGGTAGTAGTTGTACTCTTTGTCTTTGAGTGAGAACTTTGTAGGTTGAGAGGCTACCTTTAATGGGACTTGATTTGGATAGAACTCCAAGCTTGTGGGTTGTATGGGTGATAGCAGAAGCCGAGTTATTGGAAAAGCATTATATCTTGCTTGCTTATCTTGGCCGAACTTTAGCATTTGTTGTAAGTGATCAGATGTAGGACTTAGTGAGATTTTGCTTCACTTCAGGAAGCTTATAGCTTGTATTACAAAACCTTGCTTGGTTTGTTGATGTAGAATTAGTGAGATTTTCGCCCGGCTTGGATTTGATTTAGGCCTTGAAACCTTTATATATTTCTAAACACTTATACAATAGCGGCCTATAGCGAACTTTATTCTTTGTCTTGATAATCGGTATGAAGGTGGAACGTCTACTTTGTTGATGATCTTACGATCAACTGAACTGTGGACACTTATCGTGTTTCACGCGGAATCGTATAAGGACTAAATATCCGGTGTATTTCTTATATTTGACTTGATGAATTAAGCGCGAGGTTTTAAAATTGTTAAATGCAATTTATGAAAAATCGATGCTTATAGCTTATTCTGAGATTATTCGAAGAGTTCTTGAGAGATACGTAAGCCGATTCTCATCGATTTTGCTTAACTCTAAGAATTATTGCGTTTGTTAATAATTCTTAATTTCAAACTCTATTTAGGCTACTGGAGGTGTTTTCCGACCACCGTAATTGTTCTATTGCAGTGGTTTAAAAAGATTTAACTTTGAAATTTCGAGAGGTGTCCTACGTATTTTTCTCAGAATGTTTTTGTATATTTTGAATGAGAATTGGATATGAATTTTGAAATTTAGGGGGATATTTATAGGCTTGACTTTGAATCTGCGCCGATTGGTTGGTTTAATTTGGTGGATTACAATTTTAACGTTGAATTTTTTGATGAATCGGGCAAATCAAAGATTTAGGGAAGTAATTTTCTTCCAAGAAATCAAAAAGGGGTGCCTATTTTCATGAGAAAAGAAGGTTCGGATCCTTTTCTAGGTCAAATATATTTTCATATTGATCCGGACCTTTTGGAGCCTTGATTTTGAACCACATAACTTCTAGAGTCTCCATTTTGAACTAAAAGAGCTTTTAGGGCTTCAATTTTACAGCCACAAGGAAGATTTTATCGATAAAATTGGAAATTTTTAGCCTCGAGCCCTAAATTTAATGAACATTTAATTCGGGGCTATTTTCGAGAAATCCTTTTTTTTTACTAGGGTTTAAATGTTAAATTTAGGGCTTGATTGAGAACCTAGCCACATATAATTTTTTAATGGCTCGATTTTAATTAATTTGATTAAGTCATCTGAATTATTTTTCACTAAAATTTAATAAATTTTCACTGTCTATAATGATAAGAAGTGGAATATTAATTAACAAGTTATTATGAGGAACAATGATTATCCATTTTTTGTTTTTTCATTTTCAAGGCCTACTTTATATTTATATCAGAATCACGTAATCATAGGCTGCGATACCATATTAAATTTATTAAATAGATGCTTGTCCTTCGCGAAGGGAGAAGGCACGCCATGGCAAAGGACATCGTCCACAAAAACCAATTGGTGTTATGTGAAGTTGCTCCTGGATTTATATAGTGGTGAACTCCGTTCTTATTTTTCAATGTGAGACAATCACATGTAAACTCTTGAGTTATTAAAAGCCATATATATATATATATATATATATTCTGTAATAAGAATTAAAACCTAGAACTCTGATTTTATAGCATTACTACTCTAAAAGAAATGTTGCAAGCATGTTAGGCCTGCAATAAAATAGAATGTGATATATATATATATATATATATAGCAGGGATTATATATACAAACTTTAATTAATTTATTTATTTTCTGGCAGTGAATCAATTTTTAGAAACTTGGATCAATTTTTCAATGCCTAATTATTAGCAATTGTATAACTAGTAGTTATTCATCACATATATTTGTATGGGCCAATTAATAGGTTTTGTATATTGTCTAGCTTATATTTTGTATATATAGGACTTTTATCAATGAAATATACAAGGAGATTATCATATTATTTCATGGGATCAATCGGACACGTGGTGATGAGGCACGTGTAATTCGGCAAATCTTTAAATTCCGGTGAATTCCGGCAGTATAATGCCGAGGAGAATTACACGTGAGGGAGAGTGTTAGGGTGACACGTCCCCGCGTCGGTAGTTAGTGTCATAGGTTTTTTAATATGTAAGGTGTATGACTACTTATACATTGCTTAGATTGTCAATTTGTTATCCCTCTCTTCCCCTCCATCAATATATTCCCTTGTCGACCAACAGCTGAAAGTCAGCTTATGGCATCTGAGCGAATCCCGAATACCTCTTGTGCAGCAAACCGTCCCCGATCAGAAAATATCGAAGCGCTTAATGACCCTAATTGGAAAATGGTCATATATGATGTATATGAAGGTTTATTTAAAAATAACACTTAGGGAGTTAGTACCCTGTCCATCGAGAGTTAATATAATTCGTTCCATATGGATTTTTCGTCATAAATTGAACTCTGACGGTTCTTTTGAAAGGTATAAGACTCGTCTTGTAGATGATGACAAAACTCAAAAGGTTGGCATTGACTGCGGGGAAACTTTTCACCCATTGTAATCAAACCTTCGCTACTATTCGCTCTGGTGAATTGGCATTGTCAGTCTTGGTGATTCATCGAGTTGGATATTCAAAAATACTTTTTCTTAAATGGTGATCTCCGTGAGGCAGGTTTATATGTATCGGCCAGTTGAGGCTTTTCGGCAGGTCATGCATATCGATCATATGCATGAAATTTAGGAAATCTCTTTTTATGGACAAAATAAGCTCCTCGGGCCTGGTATCAACGTTTTGCAGATTATGTCTCTACCATTGGATTCATTCACAGTAAATCCGATCATTCTCTTTTCATCTATAAAGAAAGGTCCTGGCTAACTTTATCTATTATATGTTGATGACATTATTCTGTGCGCATCTCGGAGTCTCTTACATGATCTATTATGTCTTTATTGAATGCTGAGTTTGCCATGAAAGACACAGGTAAACTTAGTGCTTTTGGGTATTGTTGTTGTGATCACTTGGCAGTGAGTATAGCTACCTTGAAAAATATGCAGAAGCAATTGTGCTCGTTCGGGCATGTTTTTCTTGTAAGCAAATCCAACCCTTTTATAGATACAAAGTCAAAGGCTGGGGGGTAGTTCGGCCTTCCTTGTGAGAGGATCCTTCTCGGTTTAATTTGGGTAGTGCGGCTACAATATCTGAGTTTACAAGACGGATATCTCCTATGTTGTTCAGCGAATACATTTCAACAAATACATTTTATTCAAGCGTGCCCATTGGTACCTCCGGGGATCTGGATTATGGCTTACACCTATATAAATCCCCTACTTGTGCTTTGACATCTTTATCTTACGTGCAGTTGGGCATGATGTCAGATACCGAAAGAGTCTCCCTGCAGTTCTTGTGTGTTTTTAGCTGACAATCTCATCTCCTGGTCTTCCAAGCGGCAAACAACCATTTCTCGGTCCAGTGCCGAAGCTGAGTATCGTGGCGTTGCCAATGTAGTCTCTGAAGCCTGTTAGTTACGCAATCTGTTGTTAGAGCACCATCGTCCTCGACGTCGTCGCATTGTATGTGTGACAATGTTAGTCTTTATTCTGCCTGCGAAAATCCGATTCAGCGAAATGGCGTATTGAGGTTGACGCCAATTTGTTCAAGACCGGTGGCGCAGTGCATGCGGGTCCTCCGTGTTCATTAAAAGTTGTCAGTTCTTGACATGCTACCAAAGGGCTCCCTTATATCTTGTTCACTTATTTTTGGAGACGATGTAGCGTCGGCCTCATGTCCAGCTCCGACTACGGGGGGTGTACCAATTGTAACTAGTAGTTATTCATCACATATATTTGTATGGGCCAACCCCTAAATTTTGTATATTGTCTAACTTATATTTTGTATATATATGACCTTTATCAATAAAATATACAAGGAGATTATCATATTATTTCACTAATTATAGTAAGTATGTTACAAAAATGAAAGTAACGATGAAATCCGCAGATGTATATTTACCTCTTCAACATACACATGCATATAGCTGCAGAAAATAAAATTCAGTGTGTCATTATTACTAATTGGTCTCAGTTGAATAAGTTGATATATACTCATCAGTGTTATTATTAGCTAGTATTGTTTTCTTCTTCACTTATAGAAACGCGCATGCGCAGTTTTTGTTTGATACTCCGTATTTCGGAATTCTATTCAGTATATATACATGGAAAAATAAATTGAGATATCCTAGTAATCCTACACAAATTTGAGTTATTATCGATTTTGTCTCAAATAGTAGAGTAACATGTAAGTGACAGTTTAGTTTTAAATGGTTATTTTATTGCGAATTAATCCTCGAAGGTGACATAAATATTGCAGTTTGATTCCAAATAAGTGTTAATTGTTGCATATTTGATCATATTTTTGACGTTGAAAACAAGGACGAACGAATGTGTAATATTTATCATATTTATTGACAAAAGTGTACGTTAATATATATCACTTTCGAAACTAATATGAAATAGTATAAATTTATAACGGGAAAAATATCCATTCCCTTTTCATTTTCTAAATAAATCATTTCTAAGCAAGCTAAGGGCCCATATCAAAGTGCGTGGAATATGATGACATGTATAATTATCAATCTTAAGACTATTGTTGTATATATAGTACTACTGAAAATGATTTATATATATATAAATCAATCGACTAAATAAAGATCGGTTGGCAAAATATTTGCTCCCTCATTTAAAATCATTTTTGATTAAGACATCATTAATAAAACAAGAACCAGGATTATTGGACGGCCCCCTTGATAGATCTTCCATTTTTCATGAATTCATTCGTGTCCGACAATAGATTAGGCTAGGTATATGAATATGTAACGCCTCGCTCCCGAATAGTAGGATTAGTAGGTTATTAGATTTGATTAACTATTTTTACAAATAACAATGGATTTTTCTAATATGTTTGTCCTCATTTATTCATTTATTGGGAGACTTTCCTGTGAATCATCAATCTTAGAATTGTTTCAGGTTAAATAAACGCTTAATATTGAAGTCTAAATCGCACAAATACAATCACTTTTTGAGATTAAATCTCAATATTTGAACTATCGAGAACCAAAACTTAACTTGATTCCATTTTCTTAGACTAAATCGATAATTAATTCAATAACATGTATTGGGATTTTGATTGAACAATGAAGGACTCCTATATCGTTGATTCTTCACCTGGAGTGTACGCATTCCCTTCATACATCATCTGAAATCAAGATGAAACCTTCAGGTTACGTTCTTTGCCCTTGTTAAAGAAAGAATAACATCAATTACTTATTACTCTACTAGTACTCTTTAGCTTCATACGGATAGATGTAGTAATGCCAAGGACCCTACCTCATGTTGGATGACCATTAATTTTGCATTTGGGCATTTTTTTCAAAGATGATAAGTAGTTGTTAGACACCAAAGGTTTTTCTTTATCGAACGTGGGAAGTTTTACACTTTATAGTGAAATATATTTATGATCCATCAATAACCATCATGCCTCCCTAATGATTATTTGTTCCCTGTCAAAGTAGGGGTGTTTCTCTTATGCTTTCACCCTCACCTTATCATCTCTAGTTTTCTTAGCTTGCTTTGATACAGGTCCGTTTGCATTTAGGTGTCAGCTGATGTATGTTAAGCATTAATTAATTTAGTAGATCATCAAGTGGAACTGTTTTGAAATGTTGTTTACTCAGTACTATTATTTAGATATTTTAACGTGTTCGCATAACAGTTTTAAAACATGTGTTTGACCTAAGGTAAGTCGAGATAAATTAAAATTAAAAATTACAACTACATAGACCATCTTAATTTGGGGGTTAATAATTAAGACAAAACAAAAATGAACGGAAAAAAGTATCGATCGTATGTCTTAAAAAGGAGACTTAATTGTGAAATGAGTAAGATGGTAGTTGGGTTGTCTTAGCAAATGGTGTCGTAGTAACCGGTTTAGTCGAAAGTGGCTGATCCCAAACTAACATTTTCTACGTCAACCACTTGAAGTTCGGTTTGGTCTGCGTAAAGTGGCGCCAAAGTTAGCTGATCCCCGAGCTAACGGCACGAATTAATCTCGAGATGTTTTAGATTTGCGGAAGCGCGTTAGTTTGTTGACGAAGTGCATCGTTATCTATCGCTTCACGGGGCTGCGATGCTGCGGTGACAGCTGAAGACGACAATCTTGGCTTGAGGTGTCGGGACATTTCGACAATTTTCTCCAAAAAGGACCATATATATTTTTTAGGTTGTAAAAAGTTAAAAGGAGAACAATGAATGTAATGCAAAGAAGAATTTTTATTATTTATAAAAGAGGTACAAAATAAAATTCATTGCAGGGAAAAGGATTTCTCGATTAATACGAGGTTTTTGCTCGAATCGAAGGGGTCCTTTGTCCAAACTACGAGTCCTAGCGTTCGCGGCGATTTGTGAGATATACTAGTTAGCTTGACTTGATTTTAGTCTTGATAGGGCTTCGTATGAGCTCGGATTGGCTTGATCTTGACTTAAGCTTGAGCATCTTGTTGATTTGGGTTGGATAGGGCTACATCTTTGAGATGGATATATGTCTGAGTAACGTGAACTTTGAGGCTGATGCGAACTTGGATATGAATTAAGTCGAGGAAACCTTAGCCGTGTATTCTTGTATTGGTTGTATGTGGACTTGATCTTGGATGCTTGGAAACGTCTCGTGCACTTGAGACTTGATGGACTTGCTATGACGTACAATCTAGGTTTTGGTTTTAGTACTTCTAAGGTGGAGACTTCGCCACTTGGCGGGGAGTTTAAAGGATATGATCGAGTGGGATTATGTAGTTGGATAAATACGCACTGGTGGGACTTAGTGATATTTGGTCTCATTGGGATTTGATTTGAGTTTTGAAGCAATTGACTACAGAACTTATACTAATAGATGTAGCGTGTTCTTTGTAAAGTAATGAGGAGTAAGACTTGATTTAAGCTTTGAGGCGGCGTTCTTACAGCTTATACTATAAGCGGCCTTAGAAGTTTGTTGTTGTAGTGATGATCGTATGAAGGTGGATCGTTCGACGCTTGTTGATGATCTTGTCGACTAGGCTGGGAGCCTTAGCGGCGTGTTTCACTTTAATCATTATAGGGGTAGAACTTTGATATATTCACACATACAGAACTTGATGAATCCTTTTGAGATTTTTAATTTTGTTCATTCAAGATTTTGAATAATCGAGAGGCCATTTAGCTTATTTTTTATTATTAAAGCGTTCTTAAGAAATGCGAGTCGATTTTCATAGATTTTACTTCGAATTTGAAGGTATTGCGTTTATCTGATAATTCGCGATTCAGCGCACATTTTTGCCTCCTGAGTATTTCCATCCTGGCCGGTGTTTTTCTTTGGTGATTTAAAAGATTTAACTTTAGAGAAATTAGTTCTACCGCATGTTTCGTATAACATTTTTTATTAATATTTTTTTATGTAGATTTTTTTTGTCTCCTCAATTTTGAAAATATAGGGGGAGTATTTTGGAAGCCCCACAGGCTCTAAATACTCGCTTTTTGATTGGTTGGCTTAATTTCGGTGGATGTGATGCTTAGCAGATTTGAATTTTGAGGCAAGATCTGAACCATCGGATTTTTGAGACTTACTTTGCCTCCAAGTAATGAAATAGGCGCCTCTTTTATGTAAAAAGAAGGTTCCAGATTCTTTTTCTAGATCAAATGTATTTTCATATTGACCCCGGACCTTCTGGAGTCTCCATTTTGAACCCCGTGAGTTTTGGAGTCTTCATTTTGAACCCCGTAAGTTCCAGAACTTTAATTTTAGGCCATATGGTGGATTTTAATTGAATAAAATTGGGAATGTTTTAGCATCGAACCCTAAATTTAATGAACAATTAATCAAGAGCTATTTTCTCTAAAACCCTTATTCGTACAAGGATTTTACATTAAATTTAGGGTTCGATCGAGAATCCTAACCACGTGACATTTCTTTAGTGGCTTGATTTAATTAATTTGATTAAGTCGTCTTAATTATTTTAATTATTTTTTAATAAATTTTCACTATCTACAATGAATTAAAAAATGTATAATAATAAGGACTTGAAAATAACATTGTTGCGGATAGAAATTATTCCACCAGAATTTCAAATTAATTGGCGTTTTGGGATTGCGATTACTTTTTATTCACTAATCCAAAAATATAAAATTGATATCATTAAATTTAACTTTAAAAATATTATCACAATATTATTTTCTTAATTTTTCATAAGTACATAAAAGGTAATTGATAATTAAATTGTGTTTTCAAAAGTAAAAAAGTCAATTAATTTAAAATAAATGTACTACTATATAGCAGGAATGCATTTATACAAGTGTAAGCTGTTAGTGATTCTTAGTGTTTATTCTCCCTACATTCAATTGAAGGCATTGTATCAAAATAATTAATGCAATTTAAAACATCCAATATAATTTTATTTTCCCTTACTACCCCTAATAAAAGTACCATAAACATCAACCAATCCAAGGTCATAGTTGAGCATGCATGGCTTAGCTAACTAATTAAATAAGGGCAATCTACTACTTTCCCTTGTTTAATTAAAATGAAAGTAATCAAATCAATTGGGAAATTGATCATGTATTGCCCTAGAAGAGGACAACTATTAGGACAAATAGCAATGAAGAAAAAACATGTACAGATTAGTAATGTACTTGGTCCTACATTGGTGGGGGGAATGACGATTACATCATGGATTTCTGGAGTCCAACTTTTACTGAAATGACACCAAATTAGAAAATGGAAACATCTTTTTTGGCACAAACAATCACGATAGGACACAAAAGCAGCCACATGATGAAATTATTTAGCTCTTTGAACTTTCAATTTATCCCATATTTGTTCATCTACCAAGAGGTTGTTCTACTGTTAAACTAAACGAGTTTTTGAGAATAATTCTTTTTCAACATCAACATGGTATTTAGGAACATACAAAAAATGTAAACTCGTTAACAAATTTTAAAATGTCCTAATTAAAACATCATTATATAGTATTTTGGCACACTTTAAAAATGCAATCCTTAATCCTTGCACAATAAACTTAGGATTGTACTAGCAAATTTTTAATCTAAACATTTGTTTGCATGATATTGTGTGATTTATATGCATTGAAAAAACTCCTCGTGCTCAGGAGATTAAGACCTTTCACATGAATTTATATGATCATAGTATACTCAATGAATTAATTGGTTTTATGACAGAATCTCAAGAATTTTTAGCATGGTATTCATCCTTTGTTAATAACATCTGTAAAAAAGTGTATTAAAGAAATTTGAGAAATGTACTAATGTGTACTTAAAATGCATTACTCAAATGCAAGGACAAGTTCACCAAGAACTAATATTCCAGCATCACTAAATACCAAAACATGAGTGTAATCATAATATTAATTGATTTAAGGGTGCAACTGGTAGAATAACATGTGGCATCAACAAACCTAATCTATGGTTGGCTAATCTCATTTATAATATTTCTAACCACACAACTACTACTGCTAAATGAGAAAGTGCATTCTGGTGTAAAGTAATCAGCCACTTAATGCTCTCCTATTATCACATGATCATTCATCATGAACTTAGCCTATTGTCTTGAATTGTAATGACCAATTGTGAAAAGAACTGTTACATCCCCTTAGTTTAATCTTTCTATTAAGACATTTAATATTGAGACAATGAAACCTGCAAACAAATATTCGAATGTATAAGTAAAATCACAGATCGATTATTGTAATTAAGATAATGCATAAACTGACCGCGCCTAAAATATGCACACGCGTGTTATGTTAATTAATATTTTCCAATTTTATTTGAATGATCTATCTTAATTTTAAAATATGAATATTAGTAAAAAAATTGTCATTCCAAAAAAAAAAGTCCAATGCACTTTGTGGCCCTCACAATCCAATGTACATATAAACTAACAAAGACTTTGGAAGATACTAATGCATGAAAATATTGAAGTCCTTCTAATTACAATTAATTGTCATAATGAGGAGGTTTAGGACCACACTTGATTTCCCATTAGTTGTCACTAAACAAGAATAACATATACTATCAAAAGATCCTCCAGTGAAAATGGTTAATGCTCATCTCAACAGATTTGCTTTGAGTAGACCAATAATAAAATCAATTAAGTTGAAAATATATATATAGCTGAGAAGAAATACCCAAATGTTAGTAGACAAAGACAGATAAAAAGACAAGCTTACAAGCGAAATGTAACCTGCAGCTTTTATATAAATAACAGTAGTACACCAGTCATTGTCTGGTTGCTTCTTGGATTGGCTTTGCCAGCTTTTGTGAAAGAATGAAATGGTCCAGGACTAAAAATAGTAATACTATGAGTTTTATCCCCACTTCTATGTGGATTCCTTTTTCATCTACAATGAAAATCGACAATGAGTCGATAGTCTAGATGTCGATCATCTTTCTCAAATCTTGTGCTCATGCATAACACATACTAATAATACTGTATCCTAAAAAAAATACTCCTAATACCATTTTAATAGAAGGACGTCTTTGTGTCAGATATTGACGTGCAAACTAATTCAGGTAAAATGAATTAGAAATGCCAAACATAACAATGTAAATGGTGTGAATAAGCAGAATGGGGAACACTATTCTGCAGCTTCCACCATATATGATCACAACAGCTTAAACAGAATATTGTATGGAGGTGCTTGGACAAATAAGTAGACATGCATCACTAATAAAGGGTAATTAGATTTGATTACAAATAATTGGGAGGCTATAACAATCAGGATAGTTACGTTATTTAGATTAGTCATGAAAGTGGCCCAAGTTGTAGCGTTTTTTCACTTTAATAATGTGATCTTCTGCTTTGATTATCTAGGACTAAAATACAACTTTTATAAGAAACAATAGGAAAAAGGTATCCTCTTACTCGACCATGCTTTCATTCAATACAAGGCACAAAGAAACTAACATAGCCGGAGCGGAAATCAACTGAAGCTTGCAGACAGCATCCAGAATCCGAATGACTGATAATAGCCCAGAAACTATATCGTCTGTAATCTTGTAGTTGCTACTGTAGTACCTGCATATGGATTAATGAGAAAGTAAATAAATCAACAGGAGACATTGTCTCACGGAGATCCAATTATAGTTTCAGAAAATTGTTCTTTCAAACTTGAACTTTCTATTCCTATTGACAATACATTCAAGCCTCCGCAAGAACTAGACTGCATGTTTGTTTGAATCCTCAGTTACAAGCCTCTCAGGGCTTATGACTTTCTAACAATGGGATATATGAGCACAAGACTTGAAGTTACTTATAAATTACTCTTATGTCCATAAAGATTCCATCCCCGATGAAGTTGTGATGCTTATCAACTGATAACTTGTCAAAAACTCTAATATAGCTTTCATCACAGCCTTCAATGATAGAGCCATATGCAAATACAGCATCTCCATGTCGTTCCTTCTCCTATACCTAGTGCCCCTTTCCAGGAACCACCCGTGTTGAGCTTGTATATGATTAATCTGCTAATTTACATTGCACCAAATGGCATGACATATACGGAGCATATGCCCGGTATAACTTAACCAGTCCTGCAACTAAGTGTACCTGCACATGCATTACCTGCTGATGAAGTACAAATATATGAGAGATTTGTTTGTGCTAAAAGTGGATGCAGAGGTTTTCTCATAGGGATTCAAGAAAATTGACTTTATAATGATGAATATTACTACTTATTACAACACGTGAAGTGCTAGACTATGCTGAAGCAGTTTAGAGATTACATTCAATGAGCAAAAGCTTCAGCATCATCTCATTCTACATATATAATGGAGTGTGGAATGAAGCTCCAGCTTCAGGACACAAGGACCACGCAATCCGATTGGAAAGAATCGTAAGGACTTGAACTCACAGGCCACCTAAAGAGGAAAATCAACATCAGGGTATCCATTTCATGGAGAAAGGCCTGTCTATCGGATTACACTGAACAGGTTTGAAGTGGATACATGCAAAACCTCCATCTCTCGCCAAAAGTAATGCAGCTATCACAGAGCTTCCCAAAACTTTCACATATGTATCAACTAAATTTATGCACTAATGATGCCTGACACCCATGGAACTACCAACGGTGCATTCTGGTGTGCATTCCTGTAAGACTCTGAATACTTATCCTTGAAATTCAATTTGGGCTTCTCTGACTGCATTCAATAAAAATTAGTTCAATGATGCTCGAATGTATAGAAAGTAATAGCCATCTCAACGTGCATAACTGAAACTTACATATTTGAGCCAGCATTCCCCAAGTTTGTGTTCATAAATATCGGGGGAGTGGCAACCCTGCTCGGAAGGGCAGTAAACCCATATGTTACACTTCTTTTCATCTGGGTTTGCATGTTTAGCTTGATCAAAACAAGACATACAACACTCATAAGCAGATTCTTTGTTGTGTGTGAGGCCCCATCTAACAGCAGCTCCATCATAATCTGTATGATGTTCTGCTCGGCATTCAGGAGGCAATGGCCTGCCGGGTAAAATCTCTTGTTCTGGAAATCAGAAGTGTGTCAGTGAGTGTACATTGGGACCTGAGTAACAATATCAAACAAACAATACCATGCCCCAATGTCTCTTAAGAGGCTGCTATCTAAGCAGGCTAAGAGTTGTTGGCTTGAAGAAGCCTTACCCCTGTGATAATAGAGATGTTTCCGAATTGACCCAATATGAAGTGCAAAAACTATCTAATACTCTCATCCCCGATTTACTTGATCATTATAGCAAAATGTTTTTATTTCGTTTTTTCTTGATAAATATAGAATTGTCTGGCTTTATGCGTCTTTCATGCACATCACTTAATAAAATACGTTTTGTTTTCATGATTAATTAAAGTATTAACATTAAAGTACCTTTTTAGGAGTATATTGGCAATATTAATCAAAGCCTTAATAAAATATTTTCACGCCAATGATCGAAGTATATTGGGATGAAGAGAGTATTTCACAATAGATAACTGCAGGTAGCGTAATGAGTCATTTTGATTTATTATATTATAACCAAGAGTCAGAGAATGTAAAATCCTTGATCCATAGGACATCGAAATTATATTGTCATGTCAGTACAAGATTATTATGCAGTTATTAATAGACCCCATGACATAGATTTTCAATTTTGTAGAGAATTAGTGACGGTACACCTCGGAGGTAAGTGATGTTACAGAGTACATCAAAAGTAAGAAAAAGAGTACATACCTGTACGCAAACCACTTAAAAGAGGCATTTGAGATGGGCATGATGTGTAAAAGCCATGCTGTCCTATACCTGTGTAAGTACGGAGTATTAAATAAAATTTGAAAATGGTGAAAGCCCAGTTTCCAATTTGTCATGGAAACATAGAATGTATCTTAATAAGAGATAAGCATCATTTGACAACATGCATTACAGCCAGCAATCTTTGTGCCTTAACATTACGATGCTTAAAAGGCTTTAGCCTAAGTATGGGCGTAGGAGGTGGGGTGGATTGTAATTTGTAGCGATCTTGCGATGTGATAGCGAGTTGGTTGTGAATTGACTTTAAGCGAAATAGAAAAGCAGCTATGCAGTTCTGATAGATAAGAAGTGTATGTAGTGTAATCGGCCCTTTTGATTTATTCCATTATATTTAAGAGCCATTGAATATAAAAAAAGGACTATATGACATGGAAACAATCACTTTGACACTTAGCTGAAGGAATAGATCAAATAAAACTAATTTTAAGATACCAAATTATTACCAGGCTCCTCTACACCCTCAGGTTTATCGTCATGTTCAGTGTTAATAATTTCAACTGGTATCAAGAAACCAAGGTCTTCAGACAATGAAGGCCAATCAGACCCCAAGGCCTCAAGGAGATGCCCTGAGTACAGTTCAATGACATTAACATTAGCATGAGAGAAGGACAAAAGTAGACTCGATATGGAGAAAGTTGAAGTCATTAAGTCTATAAGGAACAGACACATTACCAGCTTCCTCAACCGAAAGACTTGAATTGGAGGTCTTGTTATGAATTACTACTTTGGCTTCTCTTAGTTTATCCATACGCCAGCTTTCAATTGCTTCTGTTAAATGAAAGGATACCAATTAAGACAGCTAATTAATACAGACGGACGGCTATGAGAAGTCAAGCACCTTATCAGTGACAGGTATTCTATTTTTTCCACTGTTTTGCTAAATGTTTGTTAAATGAAAATCACCTAAACTTTTCGAAAGGCAAGTTAGTGCAAGACCGTGTTAGATTACTTAGGTTGTGTAACAACCAAAGAATGGCAATCATATCCATCTTTGAGAACTTGATTTGTAATCAGAGCAGAAAAGCTTCCAAATTCAAGTCACAATGATGATAAACTACCAAATCTTCTTTTGTCTGGAACTCTGGATAGACACCAAATACAATAGAATAGGTGCATATAAAATGTCCGGCTTTTTAAACTTAGAAATCATACCCAAAAAATGCTATAGATAGAAGCAACTGGTGAATGACAAGTAAGTCCTCTCAATGGAAATCCATGTCAAAATAACGAATAATAGCAAGAACCAGTGTTATCTCACCTCGCTGCACTGTAAAATTCGCATCCAAGCCTCGTAATCTCAACAGTAATTCATCTGTAATCATCTGTTTTGTTTGCAGAGGCAACTCGATCGATCTCTTTTGTCCTATCAATTCTTTCTTTATTTGGTCCATCTGAAACCGCCCAATCAAACTAAATATTTATTCTTCAGAATGTAAAAGGCACTAATCCAGGTTTAAGGATGGTATATGTGCCTTCACCCTAGACAATTTGAGGTGGTACATTTCAATAGTTCTTACCAATTGAATAAGCCGAGTAGGTTCTGATGATTTACGGATCCGATTTGACTCTTCCATTTTCCTAGTTTGAACAGCATTGTATCTAAAACCTGACGAACAGAAAAACTCGAGTGAAGATTTTTCGAAATTCAGGACGCTCAAAGTTTTTCACTTTGAAGAAAAATTAACAGGATCATCTAACACACGTTGCAAAAACTGAAACCAAGTATGCCACTTTAAACCAATTCCAAACACAATAATATAAATCTATTCAGCTTGGCATAAGCAAATTGCCAACATAAAATGTCACCACAAGTCCACAATAATAATCACTTCAATCAATATTCCACAAGTCCACAATAACAATCACTTCAATCAATATAAACAAACACATACAGATTGAAACTAATTTCACAAAATGAGTTCCAAACATAAAGACTTAAAATCCCATTTATCACTTCAACACAAGTTCAATCGCAATGCTAAGTATGAGATTAAAACTAAAAGCAAAAAAGAGTAATCTTTATCAATAAAATCTCTATAGAGCATCCAGAACAGCAAAATAACCAATGGGTATCAACAAAAAACCAGCTACATATCACTTCAACACAAGTTCAATCACAATGCTAAGAATCAGATAAAACTTAAAAGCAAAAAAGAAGCAATCTTTATCAATAAAATCTAAAGAAAGCCTCTATAGAGCATTCAAAATAACAAAAGGGTATCAACAAAAACCAACTACATATCATCAAAACAAAGACAACTTCAAGAAAACACAGTTAACAGAAGCTTACTACTTTGAGAATAGTTGAAAGGATAGATATAAATTGAATTGAAGAGAGAATGAAATATATGTAGAACAACTAATATATTTATTCCACAAACAACAATTGTCATCCTCTTATATGTACACCACCATTTTGTTCTACCCCCATTGTTGTATTGAATATTATTACTACTACTATTATTATTACTGTTAAACCACTCTCCTCTAGCCATCTCCTTTTCATCTCCATCCCATCATTTTTCACAACAATTTCTTGGTATCTTCAAAAAATTACAATAATATATTGTTTGCGAATATATATGAATGTTATATTGAAGAAAAAAATGATTATTTTATAAAAGTGTGAAACCGTCGCGACCCTTGGAGGTCCATATCCTAAATTCCACGGAGGAGAAAGATGAATATTTTGTAGTTGTATAGGAGAGTGTGAAAAAGGAGTTGGATCGAGTGAAATGTCAAAGGGAATCGAGGATGCTTTAAATGTTGTACTCTGTGGTTTTTCAAGAACGTCGGTAAACAATAATTCTCCTAATACTCATTAACTAACTGGTGATTAGATTAGATTGCTTTTGGGGCAAAATACAGGAATGTTTGGGTTATGTTCCAATTAATTAATTATATTTCAAAGAGGTTCATTACTTATGTTTTAAATATGGGCTCAATTAGTATTTTGGGGTAATTTTCTGTTAAGTGGATGTTAATTCTATCACGTGCCTATCACGTGACCACTAATACGGGGTAATTTAGTAATTTCACACCTTCATTTCCAAAAAAAAAATCGAAAAAGAAATTGAAAATATGAACCCAATTTTATCGAAAATCCATTGAGAACACAACATTAGCTCCAATTGATTTGTGTGTGACTATTCACTTTCAAATCAATTACAACGTTCCCCAAATTGAAATTGAGCAATGGAATAGAAATTCGAAACGATAATGCGCAAATATTGTGGACAAAGGTGCGTTAAAGAAGGTTCCAAGAAGCGTTTGATAATCGAGATTGGTTTTTACGAGAGCACAATCTTTAGTGAATGGGTATGTAATCAATTCTTTCATGGTAAATTATTTTCATATAGTGAGGTTAGTTAATTGTTATTTCAATGGCTTATGGAGGACATGGTTGGATGGAATGGGATGATTATACTCCATCTCTTCAAGCTAGAGAAAAACGTTTGGATAAAGATAAAACAATGGATTTAGGAAGAAGGTTGGAATGCATTTGAGGAGGAGTTACGTCGTCCAAAATTCGGAATGAGAAACTTAATGTAGGAGAATTGGAGTTTGAAAGGAGAATTGGACAAAGAAAGAGTGTTCACCAGGTGTTTGACAAAATGCATCAAAGGAATTTTTATCATCTTAAATGTAGTAGTGTTGTTTTGGTTTGTTGGGGGCTCAAATGATGAGTTTCCATGATGTTTAGTCTTCAATCATGTTCTTATGGTGGTTTTACATTATTGTTGTATTTCCCAAAATAATTTATAATTATGATGTCAATTGGTGTTGTATTTGAACATGTTTGATGTTCAATGAAATTGTTATCTTTTTTCATTCAAAGAACAAAGAAGTAGATGAATATGTAATCCGAAATTATTAGCCATTTCATTGATATCCAGAAAATCACAAATGGTATGTGCTTTACAAAAGAAGATCTCCAAATATTGTTTAGGGAAAAATGGATGTTCAACATCCCAAAAAAGAGATCAAATTGTTAACAACATGACCAAAAGTTATCCTAATTACTAATGACTAAGCTTCCTCCTTTCACTTATTTGTTCTTCGTTGTTCCAGCTTAATTAAGGCTCGTTTGTTCCTTCTTTGTTCACGTTGAGACCTTTGGGGAACACCATTTGGAGCTTATTTACATTCACAAGCAATTTTAGCGGTCATCGTCATTGCAACATCGTTCTGGCATTTCTTGGAGATTTAAATCCTCCTCTCCCTCTGCTTTTGAAGTTACGCCCCACGTCCACGGTTGGTGTTGTCTTCCTTCTTCCTCTTGAGGCATTGATTGGAGGCTCTGGTTCATTTTTAGTGTTAGGAGGATGATGATCAAGTTCATTTTTCAATCTTTAGGAGGTTGATGCTCGAGATTCGTTTCGGTGCTTGGAGGTTGCGGCTCACTGGCATTTCTTTTTTTTAATTGATTGCGGTATGATATGAAATGAGAGAGATTAGAAACATATCCCAAAAAAGAGTTTAGAATGCGCAACATTTCCAATACTTTACCTTAGCTCTTTCTTGATTTTACCTTTGGCAAGCCTTTCTTTGTTGTGATCGATTTCCCAAACCAACCCTGATGGGCAGTAACACTACCAAACTTTTTCGATCATACTTTGTCTTCTTAATTTCAGTTATGTCCTTTTTTCTACTCTTTTTTGGTCTACCAGCTAATTTTACATAGGGTGGAGGTTGAAGAAGCATGCCACTACTTTTATCCTAATGATATGGTCCATCCATTGAAAACAAGGCATGGGAATGAGTCTGTAAGAAGCTAGTTTTCTTATAACATTCAGGGAGGGTGAGACAAATCATGTCCTATATGCCTCAAACATGATATGAACTGACTACATGGTATTCCACTTAATTGTCAAGCTCATGACTACATTGATCTTTATCGGTGTCCTTGATACTTGCTCGTGGGCCTTAATTTGAAATCCATTTCTGCCGTTTCAAATATATTTGAAACCAACACGTTCATCATATGCTCATCTAAATCACTCTTAATCTTGACACACAAAGGTTCGGCTTCTTAGTGGCCAAATATCTATCATAGTATGTTCATTATTTTGGACCCCTAGTAGCTCCAACGTGTAATTAGAGGTTTTATCCACAACTACAATATGAAAGAGTTGAAAGACTCACTGCCATTGTTGGATAGTGTGTCACTGAGCACATTATGAGGAAAGAAAGCTCTACACCAATATTTTGGTAGACCTGCATTCTCTTCCTATCCATATATAAATAGTTTATGTCATTCATAACTTGTTAAGCTAGCTTGTTTGAGCATTCTTTGTTAATAGATTTGGTAACTTTCCCTTGTCTGTCCCACTTAGAAGTTTCCGTCCTTTCATTTCTCTTTTTGAGAGTTAAGTAGATGTGTTGGCAACATTTGGTATAACTTATTAGTAACTGCTCCGATCACGATCAAAATAATGAAGCTTGATTTAGTATGCAAATATTTAAAACGCAAACAAATGCTTACCAAGCAGTAATTACACTTTTTGTTTGTTAGAATTACAACATATTCTTTACGGTTCACTATGCCTATGTCTTGTATCGGCCTTCCAAGAAGCAGAAATTTCTCATATATTTGTATTTTCTTCTCATTTGCCAGTATGGGCAATGACCGTTATTCTTTGTCAGGAGCCCTCTTGTTGTCGAGGGCCTCTTAAGAACAGGCGGAATATAGAGCCTCCTGAACACACATGGCTCTGTGGGAATTGATGGATCAACATAGTTGACATAACAAGTACTTCCAGGATGAGTCTTCATTAGCTCCTTGCAGTATGTGATTGCCAAATTAAACATTCGGATCGTCTCCGTTGATTTTCTTGATGCTTTTCTTTATCCTTAGCGCGTTTCTTGCCAATAGTTATCTTGAATATCTCATGAGCAGGTCACCTATAATATATAACATGTATTAAAATAGTATATATCTGACAAATAACTAAAAATAGTTGTGGACTAATTGCGAAGTGCGGCTGTGTATTATTTTTGGAAGAAGTCGATTTTGCCTTCGAGAACTTTTGCCAGAAATCTTGTGTAATGTTCATGTATTGACAACTATTATGTCTTCTATTTTACTTTTCTAACATGCCGATACGTATGTCTAGCATGTAGTCGCCCAGCGATCCAAATGGAGAAATTACATGGGAATACACTTGAATGTCTAGAGTATCATTACTTGCTAGACAAATAGAGGCTTATGATGCGGTATGGAATACCATGTCATTGCCTACATCACTTGTTTCTTACTTGAGAAAACTAAACTTTTGGAAAAATATTAGATTCCTCATATTTTTTCGGTTAGACTAGACATATCTCTTATCCTTTATGGCTTGGTCTTTCTACGGCCTATTAAACCATTACTAGAAGCGATGCTCTTTCTAGCTCAAAATCATCATCTTTATCACTCAAAAATTGAGTCACCTCTTACATGCGTCACTTTAACTCTCATATCACATCAACTTCCTTTCTTGAAACTCTTTTACCATATCTTGCATAAGTGCCGAGGTTTTCTTTGGTGAGATGAAAGAGCCTACCAATCATATGTAAAATTATCTCTGAATTTCCCCAACAATTTCTTCAATATATGCAACCTCTCTCTTAAGTTCATCAAATTCTATAGCTTCTACAGCAAGTTCATCAAATTTTGAATATTCCTTTTCAAGGTGCTTAGGCTGTCTTCCACTAATCCTATTATCGACTCACCATCATGTTGTCTCGCTTCTACAAAAAGCAATGTAAATCATCTCCTCTTCCTTTCGCTAGCCTTATAAATATATTTAATACTACCTTTACAATCTTCATTTTGGGAGTTAGGTTTCCAAAAGATGTATCCATCAACAATCACGAGCACTATTACTAAGCTACGATTTTTGCCTGACTCTGCATTATCTGGCATGCAAATCCTACTTGACAGTCTGACTCTTGCTTAACTTGATATTTGTAATATAGCTTATGATGGACAATCCTATTAATCCTAAGTCATACAATATGATCTAGTAAGCCTCGAGTCCCGAATCTTACGGAAGAATCGATCGAAGTCAAACTGTCACACTGACATAGTCTAATAGGTTTCCTTTCGAACACCATGGTACATGATACTCGTCATTATACCTCTGCATGTACAACAAATTACATATGTTAGCACATTTACTTATATTTACTCTTAGAAAAGCCTAATTTTTAAAATTGAAATAACCTAATTAATTCGAGATGCTAAAAAAATTCAACTTTTTTAAATGTAAATCCATAATTATCTGAATCACACAAAGGCCTACTTATTAAATATTTAAAAATCCTAATTTATTACACACTGCTCCTAAAAGCCTAATTTTAAAATGCTTTCGAAATACCTAGATAATTAGAACCCCAAAAAAGCCCCAATTTTTAAATATTGATTTCAACTTTGCAGAACCCCTAAAAACAATTTAAAAATTCAACGCACTTTTCGAAAAATAAAGCTAATAAACTTACCATTATACATAAATTCCAACATCTTCTTATGCTACGGTCACGTGGATTCTTTATTAAGAATGACAAATTCATATAGTTTATCATCTTAACTGAGAGCTTTTTTGTCTAAAAATGGAATGGAGAAGATTATGTTAAACACGAAGATAAAAGCAACATATTTTCAATTTCTTTTTCGATTTTTTTTAGGAAATCAGGTGTAAAGTACTAAATTACCCAGCATTAGTGGTCACGTGATAGGCACGTGACATAATTAACGATCCCGGCTTAGCAGGAGAGTACCCCAGTACTAAGCGGGCCACATTTGAAACATAAGTGATCAACGCAGGCCTTTGAAACATGATGATCAGCGGGGCCATAACTGAACATAGATGATCATTCCTACGCTTTTACTCTTTGCTTTTGTCAAAGGCAAAGGTGTGTTTTGTTTCATTTTTTTATTTGTTTTTACTCGGCTATAATAATATGATTATAATTTCGAGTTAAGAAATTGTAACTATAAAATATGAGATATTAGATGCCGTAAAATATGCTTTCGTTGAACAATTTGATTGTCTGACCTATTATCCGTTAAAAGTATAAGTTAAATATATGTTTGATTGTTGGACAATTGACATATTATGATTAACTAGGTGACATTAGGGGTTATGATGGTAGTAGGGTCCGCTCATAATATATATATTATCTGATGTTAGGTTAACATGAATTAATATATTACTCTTGTCAATCGGCGTAAGAGAATTACATGCGACAACATAGTCAAACTATAATACGATTATAACTTCACAGGTTAAAGTGTAGCTTTATAAAGAAGAGAAAATATTGGGGGCAAAAATTTCCGAGGTATGGATTTCGCCCACAGCCTCCGAAATAATAATAAAAATAGGAGTTCTAGAATGTTCTTACAGGTGCACAAATTGTAGGGCTTGAGGCCCATATAAAGGGATTAAGTTGATTGTTTTAACTTTCGTTTTTTATTTTGCTTATTAAACAATCATCTTTTAAGAAAATATAGCTTGAAAAGCAACTTATACCCTTGTGCATTAAACCGCGTAGAAGAAGAAAAATCTTGCTTTCTTATCACAAATTTCTTTTTTATTCACTTTAATTGTCTAATAAAATTGAAAGAAAGAGATTTGATCAATCGTTGGTGTGGGTATTAACATAAGACAGCTCTACTTTGGTTGTTTGAAGACTTCTCGATTATATTCGTTGCAACTCTGAGGTGCCAAGGTAAATATAATATATCGATTGAATTATTATTTTTTAATAATTTTGTAGTGTTAAAGGTCAGATTACATATAATATTTGATGTTATTTTTTTAATCAGTAAAGCATGGCGATGTTTGTTAAAGTGAAAAAAAAAAAACTTTCTATTTTTATCAACCTAAAACCACCGGATATGAAATTGAAGAATATTACTTCACATTCATTTAACCACCCATGTCTTGGAATTAGAAGGAACATTTGATACTATTGATGCCAAAGAGTCACTTGAGAAGTGTCTCTAAATTCCTACAACAACCACCCGTCTTCTTTAAATAGCATGGGAGAATAATTATTCATTACATTATATAATTTGTTCATTGGATCGAGTTAAAACAAACTTTGAAATTGTTAATTTGATTATTCATTTTATTTTGAATATTTTGAATTCTAATAATAAAAGCATCAATTTTACTAAGGTGAATTGTATATAAGGAGCTTTGAGTTGAAAAAAAATCAAATTATTAATTTTATTAATCTTTTGATAATAATTTGATTACTCAAATTGGTATATATACTCATATTTTCATTTTCTCCTCTCATATATATTGCATAATTTAATTATATTATGGTGATTATAAAAAATTATGATAATAATAATTTAAAATGCGCTTGTGAGGTGGGCGTGCACAAATAACTTAAATCAACAGCGACCAATGATATTGTTTGATTGATTGTAGATTTATATTTTAATCGTTTTTTGGTAGTTTTTAACTTCGCTTAATGTCACATGTACAAAAATGGTAAAAGCATTAGCTAAGAAGAATGGATGGAGTAATAAATAGATAAAAGTCGATCCTTTTCGGGTTGTGGGTGAAACTTTTGTTACATTCGGATCATAATATAAGTATCGTGTTATTTATAAATTAGTTAAAAAAAATTATGATAATCTTAACGAGTGTCATAAATTGTAACAAACGATCTGAATCGTTTTGTGGGTCGGTGGGTGCAATTTCATCAAGCCAAACACCCTCTAGTAGAGGAGTAGTATATAAAAAACCGCGGGAAAAACTTTAGGGCAGAATCATAAACACCAAACAACATCTCCAACATCCTTAAACAATGTCCCAAAATGAAAGTCATGCAGAACAAATAGAAGAAGAAGAAGAAGAAGAAGAGTTCGAATTTTCAAGAAACTATTTCCTCTCTAAAGAATTGGGTTCATCAGCCAAAAAGTCAACTCGCAAGCTTGCTGACCTCGATCTTGTTGATGAACAGGTTATTTATTATCAAACTATTTTCAAAGACGAATTTAATAATATAAATATTATATTTATTAAAATAATGACTAATTGGTAATTAATAGTTAAATCTCTACCTCTATATACGAAAACGTTAAATACAAAAAAACCGAGGAATTACAATAATGCGTTAAAATATGAGTATATTACTGTATTTATCATTTTATTTTTCAGTTATGAATGTTTGTTAAGTACACTCTCATCAAAAAATGTTTGCCCATTTTTGGATTTTGGGGTTTGATCAAGTATTTATTATATGTTGAATAATATTTGGTGAAAATGTGTCAAATTCTACTGTCTCAATCTTTAAAAGATGGTCCGGTTCTATTTTATCAATGATCGAATTAACAAACTTTGATGTATAATTGACTCACGCAACTTTGATTTCGTTCAAAGTTATAATGGTAATAGCAAAGTAGGGTGAAAGTACTATAGTTTGATGCATTTTCACAAAATATTATACAACATATCAAAAAATATTTATGCTCAAATTTTAAGAAGCCAATGCATCAAAATGAGGAATTGGTCAATATGTTAGGAATGGAGAGAGTATAATATCTGGTGAAAAATGTATCAAATCCTAGTACGGAGTATTTTTAGTGTAAGTTACTAGTAACATGCTAATTTTAACCCAACTAAAAGTTGTGTATGTATTAAGCATATAGACTTTGTTACTTTTGACAATTGAATCAAAATGGATAATCTTTTTGGGATGGACTATGGAGGGAGTGATTGTTTCGGTTCAATTTGTAAAAAGAACATAGTTTTAATAATGTGCAGGAGCTGAGAGAAGCAGCAGCTAATTTAGAGCCAACACATGAAAAAGAAGTGAAAGCTTTGATTACCAGTTACAAGGATTCTTATGCGGAATGGACTTTTGCTTTGAGGTTGAAATAAAAAAATTCATTTTCTGAAGAGAGTTTTGATGACTTACTTAATCTTTTGAATTTTAAGAAATTGTGGGTATTCTTTATTCTGACTTGGCTTATGTATTGTGAATTAAGGGGTGGCTTTGGATTGTTGATGTACGGATTTGGGTCGAAGAAGGTGTTGATCGAGGATTTTGCATCAAGTTTAACTGAATATTCTGTACTTGTAATTAATGGTTATCTTCAGTCCGTTAATCTTAAACAGGTACGATTTAGTTACAGTGTTTCTTTGCATACTCCTGTTTTTGTTTGCATGATTTGCTTTTAATTTTGTGAGGTTCACAAATAATGAGAACAGAGTTTTATGAGTGAGATTTTTTCTTAGATAAGTCTTTATAATTACCTCGATGGACTTAACTATTAGGTTCAGACTAAATGTCCAAGGTATTTGAGGACTGAGGTTGACTCATATTTTTCAAATAGAGGAACACTTGAGTCAGAAAAATATCTTCTTTTCTTCTAGTTATTAGGTATTCATTGAATCAGATGTCAACGATGAAGTTCTTTGGTTGTAGTCTAGTAGGCATCTTTACCATCTGAGATACTATTTACTACTTTATACGTTGACCTTGACAATGATTGAGTGGCTCCGAATGTTGGTTTAATGAACACTTAAGTTTTATCTTGATTACTACCATGTAAGGAGGATGGTGACTATGCCATGTTGCTTATACACTTAAGTTTTATCTTGATTACTACCATGTAAGGAGGATGGTGACTATGCCATGTTGCTTATACACCTTGAAGTTATCCACTTCTAGAGATATTATGTGTATTACACATCCCGAATGAAGATGAACATAAAAATCTGCAGAATTCTTCATTAGTACCATCTGTGAAAGAATCTGTATTTTATTTGAAAAGGTTATAAAAGAGTCTCCTTGCAGATTTTAGGACATGCTCATGTATGTGAAACTTGTATTTTCATAATAAGAGACGTTGATATTATTACGAAGGCTACACTTCACCTGCCTGGATAACATGCTATGGCTGCTAAATATGTAGGTTATGATAACTTTAGCAGAACTCTTATGGGATCAGTTGAAATTACATAAAAAGACGAGCATGGGAACAATTTTGAAAAGCCACCAACCTTTTAATACACGATCCATGGATGATCTTCTTGTATTTCTGGATAGTCCACCTGTGGAGGATAATGATTCAGTTGTTTGTGTTGTCATTCATAATATCGACGGCCCTGCATTGCGTGATTCTGAAACACAAGAATATCTTGCAAGAATTGCAGCCTGCTCTCATATCCGGATAGTTGCTTCGATTGACCATGTTAATGCACCTCTCTGTAAGTACCTGCCAAGAGATTGTGGGCATATGCAGTATATATATATATATATATATATATATATATATATATATATATATATATATATATGACTATACTAATGTAGTAACCGTACAAGATAATTTTGAGAAAGAGGGGCGAGTCTTTGCATATCCGAATTGATATTTACACTCGGTATATAAATATGCGATCATTCTATTCTTGAGTCTTTACTCTTTTCATTAGGCAATTTATGCATAGTGCTTACAATATTATGGTAACATCTTGAGTCTGAATCTTGACGAACCCCGACCTTCAATTTTTCTTCTCTTGCTTCCTCCGGACATATGTTCAACTGCAGAAAGCTTGTATTCTCTTGTCTATCGTTCAACTGCAGAAAGCTTGTATGCTCTTGTCTATAATATGCATGCTCTAGAAATCATTATTCTCCACTTCCTACCCCATCTTCAATATCTTTTCTGATTAATGTGGTGCTGTCTTCATACTCTTTGGGTTTCCAATGCACATTTTCTTGTTGAGATTCTGAAGATTTATTCTGGACTTTTTAGTATGGGACAAGAAGATGGTTCATACACAATTCAACTGGTATTGGTGTCATGTTCCCACCTTTGCACCATACAAGGTCGAAGGCATGTTTCATCCTCTGATTCTTGCTCATGGAGGTAGTGGTCAAAGTGTGAAAACGGCTTCAATTGTTTTACAGAGTTTGACACCTAATGCTCAGAGTGTCTTTAAAGTTCTTGCTGAGCATCAGCTAGCCCATCCTGACGAAGAAGGCAAATAATACATTTTCTTTGAATTTCTAAATTGTTACCTCTATAGTCTATACTTAGATGAATATGATAACACTGCATTTTTTCCATCTCAGGGATGCCTATAAATGCATTATACACAATCTGCCGTGAGCGGTTCCTTGTCAGTAGCCAGGCTACCTTAAACTCGCATTTGACAGAATTTAAGGATCATGAGTTGGTCAAGACCAGAAGGGATTCTGATGGGCAAGATTGTCTATTCATTCCAATCATGAAAGATGCACTCGAAAAAATTGTGCAAGAGATTGGTCAATAATCACTTAAATTTGGGGGGGAGATGTTTTGGCATATCAAATTGTCTATTATGCTAGGCTAGGTGTGTTGTGCCAACCTTGAGCTAGAGAATACAACTTGTATGTCCATCTAGTTGTATGGCTGTGACATTATTAATTATTCAGGTAGTATTGTATTTTCAGGTATGATTTTGTTCTAACTTCTAAGTAGCCTCCAAAATCATTGTTGAGTATTATGTTTAGTGACCTTAATAGTTATCTTGTTTAAATGGTAAAATAACTTTCATAGTAGTATCGGAAACTTGTCATGATATGGAAACATTGATTGGCTTCATGTGTTATCAAAAAAATTATCATAAATTGGCAACAAGATATTATTCGGAACGACGAGGTATTTTGAGATATCAAATATTTATTTATTATGTTATCGTCAAGAAATGATTCCCCCAATTATCTTTTGATAATAATGAATATATCCCAATTTGAAATATTTACTACTTTTATTTTCAATGAAATAGGTAGGTGTGCATTTAATTTATCGGAAATGTTCATCTAACTTACTTCCCAAGCTTCATTATATATCACCCACTTAATAGTATGGTAAATATATTCTCCGTATTAAATACATCATGAATAGTTATAATGTAAACATCTAATGAAAATTATACAAATCTCGAAGCAAAGATGATGAAAATAAGATGTTAAAAAGAAGATAGATGATCATTCACATTAATTGACACACCCAATTTTGATTTAAATCCAAAATCACGCTAACAACAAAATAATACTCCGTACTCCATATATCGAAAATACTAGTATCTTTTAGGAATAGTTTTTACATAATATTTTAGGCTTTTTGGCGAGACCTCCCTGAACTATGAGTTAATTTTCTATGTGGTCCCTAAAGTATTTTTATTGTTTGGGCATACAGACCTAATTTTATTCTGTCTGGCATTGAAATGAATATATTACCTCTAAAATACACATTAAAATGATTATATTCTGATAAAATAACTATTTTTCCTTAACACATTAAAGTATAGGAAGCTAAAATAACTTTCACACTTACGCAAAATACTGGCATTAAAATGGTATGTTATAATAAATTATTTATTTTGTGCTTAACATTAAAGTATAGAGGAATTGGGTGTGTTGAAAAAAAATGGATGGGGTTATTTAAGTCCCTATCTTTGATATTAGGAATGAAATAGTCGTTTTATTATAACATAGTCATTTTAATGTGTATTTTATGGATAATATAGTCATTTCACTAAATATTATTGTGAAAATTAGGTATAGGGGATCAAGGGGTGCCTAGACAATAAAAATAGTTTAGGGTCCTGCCCTCTGAAAGTACAAGGGGGTGTCCAGACAATAAAAATAGTTTAGACACTTAAAAATTAAATGCATGCTTAAGGGGTCTCGGCAAAAAAAACCAATATTTTATTATATAAGTATATAATATTTAAATTTGAGTAAAAAAACCAATTATCAATGGCAATATTTTAGGAGACGAGGGAGTAGGATGAATAAAAAATTGTTTTATTTTGTTGAATTAGGCAAACATCTGGACCTCTTACAATGTGAATAAATAGTGTCTTGAAGTTATTTGTTTGGTCTGACAATTGACAATTTTGACATCATACGAACAGAACAGAGCATCAACACATACTTGGATTAGGTACAATCTCTGTCTCTCCCTCCTTCTTCAAACCCCCTCCCCTTTTTCCTTTTTCCTACTCTTATGTTCTTCTACCCCCTACCCCACCCACCCCATATTCTCTTCTCCTTTACAGCTAATCAATATCTACTTTATGTTACTTTATTAGTTTCACACTTTTATGTTTTGTGCTTATAATATATGTGATGTAGCTAGATGAAATCTGATTATATGTTGATGATTAAATCTTAATCATGTTATTCTTTACTTTGTTGATGATTAACGCTACGCTGACTTTAGTATGAATTCTTCAAGACTTGCATTTTTTTCATTCTTGATTTATCATATATTGATTATTATTGTAAAGTTTATATACATATACTGATTAAGATTCATGGTATCCTTTGGTTATTCGAATTGCCTACTTGTTACTCCCCCTCCCCTCCAAAAAAAGAAAGAGATTGTCAAGTTATAATATTTCTTAATATCGAAGAATTGGTATGAATGGAGACCTTGCATTCATATAGCGGACCTGCATATATGGGATAAGGCTTGGTTTGGTTTATTGAAGAATTGGTATGAAATATGAATTATATATGAGGTGTTATCAAAAGAGAAAACTTGGCTAGTTGTGTCTGGTGGGAGGGTAGAGATGAAAGTGGGAGGACCAAATAGGAATAACTAAATATGGAGTGGGTCGTTTGCTAATTAAGTTGATGCTTATCTCACATAATTTATTTTTAGTAATTGGAGAAAAAAATTACCTTTGCTTATTAGTTGTTTTCCTGGTCACACAGATTACATCCGCCTTGACACGTCTTTGTGGTTATTTGTATTTTGTATGCCCTCTTGAACACCGTAGTGTATTTTGGTAATGGAACACATGAAAGGTAAAGACGGAACTGCTCATTCGGAATCTCTGCATCCACCAATAGTATCGTCTCCAGAAAAGGTTGATGAACAAAGTGCCTCCCTTGCTTCCCAAGATCCAGTTAATTTGTCTGAAACTGGACCTGTTTCTGACACTCCCATAGTTCAAGAAGCATCGTTTCCATCAGTAAGTAATCCAGAATCAGTCAAGTCTCTGAAGAATGAAAGTGAGTTAGTCTCACCTGTTACTTCCCAGGAAGTGAAAATTGAATCAGATGACACGCTCCAACAACCGGAAGGCGGTGGTTCCCTAAGTGTTGTGAGTGTTCCCTCGAATGATACTCCTCAGGAACCTGCACCAGACTCATCAAAGTCTTCGGAAGAAAGCAATCCTGAGATGAAGTTAAGTGATGCAGTTGCCCAACACCAAGAATATGGGGCTCTCGGCTCTGATGACGAGGATTCAACTTCATCTTCTATCATTAGAGATGCTGAGAGTGCGAGGAAGGCAGTACAATCAAATGGTAGTCCTCATCAACATCCTGTAAAAGCGCCCGAAATTGATACAACATCTCCATTTGAATCTGTCAAGCAAGCTGTCTCTAAATTTGGGGGAATTGTTGACTGGAAGGCCCACAAAGTACAGACCGTGGAGGTATAATTTTATTCTCCAGTTCTTTTAGTTTTTTGCATTGTTTGCTCAATTTTCCGAGTCAACACTTGTCCAGGACTTCTGTTGTCCTTAGCTGAGTATTGTATATATTTAACTAACGGAAGTTAGGAGTACCTTTTAAGTATTACCCAGTACATGTTTTTTTGTCTATCTTGTACATATCTAATAATCTCAAAGCTATTTGGGCAAAAAGTTGGTTGTTGTCTTATATCTAAAGAATTATGATCTTCTTAATCAATTTCTTCTATTTATATGCAGAGACGAAAGATTATAGAACAGGAACTAGAGAAAGCACAAGAGGAGATTCCGTTGTATAAAAAACAATGTGCGGTTGCTGAAGAAGCAAAATCGGAAGTCTTGAAGGAACTGGACAGCACAAAGAGACTTATTGAAGAATTGAAGCTCAATCTGGAGAGAGCACAAACAGAGGAGCAGCAAGCAAAACAAGATTCTGAACTTGCAAAGTTGAGGGTGGAAGAATTGGAACAAGGGATTGCTGACGAAGCTAGCATTGCTGCGAAGGCACAACTTGAGGTTGCTAGGTCAAGGCATGCAGCTGCAGTTATGGAGCTGAAATCTGTGCAGAATGAGTTGGAGCAACTCCGGAAAGATTTTTCTTTATTAGTATCAGAGAGAGATGCTGCCATAAAGAAGGCCGACGAAGCTATTTCTGCGTCCAAAGAAGTTGAGAAAACTGTAGAGGATTTGACCATTGAGCTCATCACCACAAAGGAATCTCTCGAGTCTGCACATGCAGCTCATCTAGAAGCAGAGGAGCATAGAATTGGAGCAGCTATGGCAATAGAGCAGGATATGCTTACCTGGGAGAAGGAGCTGAAAGAAGCAGAAGAAGAGCTGGAGACGTTGAACACCAAAATTGCATCATCTAAGGATCTAAAGTCGAAGTTAGATACAGCATCGGTGTTGCTACAGAATTTGAAGGACGAACTGGCTGCTTATATGGAGTCAAAGTTGAAGCAGGAAATAAATGAAGATTTAAATTCAGTGGATGGGCTGGAAAAACTAGAGGACACTCACGGTGGCATACAAGCTGCAGTTGCTTCAGCCAAAAAAGAACTTGATGACGTGAAGGGTAATATTGAAAAAGCAACAGAAGAAGTAACTTTTTTGAAGGTAGCTGCCACATCATTGAAGTCAGAATTGGAAAAAGAAAAATCAGAGCTAGCAAATATCAAGCAAAGAGAAGGGATGGCTTCAATTGCTGTTGCTTCTCTTGAAGCTGAATTGAACAGGACAAAATTAGAAATTGCTCATATTCAAGAAAAAGAGAAAGAGGCAAGAGAGAAGATGGTGGAATTACCAAAGAAACTGCAGGAGGCTGCTCAAGATGCAGATCAATCTAAGTCGCTTGCTGAAGTGGCTCGTGAAGAGCTTAGGAAGGCTAAGGAGGAAGCAGAGCAAGCAAAGGCGGGAGCAAGTGTCATGGAGAGTAGATTACTTGCAGTGCAAAAGGAGATAGAGGCTGCAAAAGCTTCTGAGAAATTGGCAGTGGCGGCTATCAATGCACTTCAAGAAAGTGAGTCGGCACAAAGAATAAACAACGAGGATTCACCAACTGGAGTAACACTATCTTTAGAGGAATACTATGGGCTTAGCAAGCGAGCCCATGAGGCTGAAGAGCAAGCTAACATGAAAGTTGCTGCTGCTATATCTGAAATCGAGGTAGCCAAGGAGTCTGAGATGAAGACCCTAAAAAGGTTAGAGGAAGTTAACCGTGAGATATCTGAAAGAAAGGAAGCACTACAAATTGCCCTACAGAAGGCTGAGATAGCCAAAGAGGGGAAGTTGAATGTAGAACAAGAACTAAGAAAATGGAGGGCTGACCATGAACAAAGACGGAAAGCTGCTGAATCTGTTCCAGCAGTTGAGACAGTTAAGAGTCCACAACGCAGTCTTAACAAGAAAACTGAAGCTGAGAGTCACGACATTGGACATGAAGATCCGTTTCTACACCAGAGAAGTTTTATATTAGCCCGTGCACAAGCACATTCCCAAGGGGAAGAAAGTTACACAGAAGGTGAATCATCTCCTGACGTGAAAAAACCTAAGAAGAAGAAAAGATCAATTTTCCCTCGCTTTTTCATGTTCCTGAATAAGAAGAGATCATCGTCGAGATGACCAAATATATTGATGTTTCTATTGTTGTATTCTTTGAGATATGTTTTTCAAAATGATATGTTTTTTGAAGTTCCTCGTGTATATCTTAATATATTCTTTGAAATATTGAAATATATTGCTGTAGTGATGGTATCCCCATTGTTTGAAAGAATCTATTGTTTACTGTATATCTGAATATATTATTGAGTGCAATACAATAAATCTATATCATTTATTTTCTATGTTGTTTTTTTTGCTATGTTGAGATGACCAAATATCATTTATTTTCTACACCATATGTTTCTGATGAAAGTCATCTTACTGTGCTAGTACTGAGTGAAAATGAGTAGAAAATGTCACAAATCCATACCAGACGAAATTAATTAACAATTGATTACATTGTTATCTATAAATGACATTGTAGCCTAGTGATATCTGGTCACATCTTCTAATAAAATCTATCTAGTATAATAATGCAACATACTTTTGAGAAATATTGAAGTTGGTGATATAGTTATTATCTTATTTTTTATTACAATTTTGTATCTTAGATAATTCGTAATTAATTCATAGTGTTAATAATTTTTTTTACTCCGTACCAAATATGTTCCATTTCGGGTTGGGGGTGGGGACATGGCTACTTTAAGGACACCCGAAATAGTAAAAAAAAAAATGTGAAATTACTATTCTAGCCCCCTTTATTTGTGAAAGTGTGAGTAAGTTTCATTTACAGGCAAAATAGTCATTTTACAATATATATATATATATATATATATATATATGTTTACCATTTGATTATTAACTTTTAGTCGGGACTCGATGCATTATATACACGCAGCCAAAACTAATGTTTGGATTTGGGGTGAAATATTTATTTTTGCTTCCATGTATTTGTAAGTAGTATTTGAGGAAGTTATATTAAGGGATAAAATAGACATTTCACTGCTATAAAATACTACTCCGTGTGTGGGCACTGGTGCTATAAGCACACTCCAAACAGGTTTAAAAGGAGCTATGAAATTATTATTTTAGCCCTCCTATTTGTAGGTGAAGTAGGAAGTTTCATTATGGGCAAAATAGTCATTTCCATATTTTTTAATAGTGTTTGGAGTGCAGGGGGCTAGAATTCACACCCTGGCGGTGTTAAAAGAAAAGGCTAAAATGACTATTTATCTCCCTATTTGTAAGAAGTGTAGTGTTTGAAAAGTTTTATTTAAGGTAAAATAGTCGTTTCAGCCTCTTCAACTGCTTGTTTGGGGTAATACTAATAGTCCTACTCGCTTGCCAATCGGCTCTTTGTGACGTATACACACACCAAGCGATAAAATGAACATGGCAAAATTACTATTTTACGGCGAATTTTAAGTTGGCATGTAAAAACAAAGCGAATTTTTCGCATTCTTTGTGGGAAAACAAGCGAATTTTTTAAATTTGGCATGCAAAGCAAGCGAATTGACTGTACTAAAACAAACACAAGTACAATTCGTTTATTATTAAACAAATATTTGATTTATTAGCTTGTGTAATTACGGGCTGCAACGACAAATTGCTACTTAAGCCTGAAAGCATGCGTAAATTGGTAGTTTGTCGTAACGTGAAAAAAATCGTACATGAATATTGACGTGGTCTTTATTGATATTGAATCAAGTTGATAAACTTTGAGAGAAGTTTGATATAAAATTTAATGGTGGTGATTTAACAAATACAATACATTCTCATATATATAAGGAAAGAAATATGCAAACAAATTACTTTACTTGTTATATTTTAATAGTCATACCTTATAATTAAACTTGTTTTTCTTTATAAGCGTTCTTGAAATCGGTTGTTTTTAAGAAACATGAAAATAATTCGCTCGTTTTCTCATAAACATGCACTTAATTTGTTTGTTTCCACCTCGTTTTTTGTAAAAGATGTGTAGTCTTATCATCATATGGGTTTGGTGGAACACGTTAAACGAGAAAAATGACTAAAGTGAATCAATTAAATAACATAAAAAATACCAATTAAAAATAACATAAATAACATAAAAAATGACTGAAGTGAATCATAAGTTGAATAATGTTATCATATTTAAACACCAATTAACATATTTGAAAATGTGCTAAATTTGAGAAATACACAACGTGGTATTAATTATTGAAATTATCAAGAGTGAAATTATTAACATTAATTATCAACATTCGAATAATTATCAAAATTCGAAATGATTAAGATTCAAAATTATTAACAATAAATAATTATCAACATTCGAATTATAAAAATTGAAATTATGAAAATTAAAGTGGCCAACATTGAAGTATAATTAATATTACCGCAATTCATAATTAGCCCGAAGGTAGTCTGATATAAGTAGCAATTGAAATGATGCATTGGTTATAAGCAAATAGATAGTAAACTTTGTTGGTATATAAACATGAAGAGAATTCGCTTGTTGGTATACAAACATGTGGTTAATTCGCTTGTTTTAAAGCAATCATTTGGAAAATTCGCTTCTTTTGTGATAATCATTTGGAAAATTCGCTCGTTTGTAATAGATTTATGTGGAAGTTGTGTTGTCAAATGAAGTCATTTTTTGGGACCGCGTGAAAGAAGCAAATTGTATTGGAGCTTGTAAGTGACCGCGTGATGATTATTTTCTTATAAGCATGGAACTAAATTGCTTGTTTTATACTTGAAACATAG
The DNA here is from genome assembly GCA_019722365.1 of Lithospermum erythrorhizon. NCBI lineage: Eukaryota > Viridiplantae > Streptophyta > Magnoliopsida > Boraginales > Boraginaceae > Lithospermum > Lithospermum erythrorhizon. The sequence goes on along the minus strand of JADFUC010000767.1, from coordinate 192,207 downwards.
AAGAAATTTGCTTGAAATAATTACATTTGCATGAATCATGTATAGTCACGTCATTGCGTGAATCGTATCACTGGATTACTGTGTTAACTTAGTAGCGTTAACTTATTATGAATTTGCATAATGTAAAAAAGTAGTAAACATTTACTATAATTATCGGATAGGAAAAAATAAATAAACGTAGTGTAACATAGAAAAACATCATTTATCATATATGAAAAATACCTTGATTGAAACTAATCATTGGAGTTGTCGCAGTTGTTTTGGTCTTGATCTTGGGTGGCATTGTAACTCGGATAGCTATGCCGGCCATCTTTAGAGAACAGTATGAAATTTAACAAATTTGAGTCTTTGGTCTTTGGCGAATTTGTCCCATGATTCATAGTTTACGATATTTCATAATTTTACCATATTTTACCATATTCTAAACTTTACCATAATTTACCATATTTCATATATAATTTTTTTTTCAAAACTTTATCATATTTAACCATATTCTAAAATTTACGATAAATTAACTTATTTCATAATTAACCATATTTTATAATTTTACTATATTTGTCCATATTTCAAACTTCGACCATTTGTTAACATATTCTAAAATTTACTATAATTTACCATATTTACATTAATTTATTCCATTTTTTTTACCTGTTTCCATATTTTACCATATTTCATATGTCATAATTTTACCATAAATTACCATAAAACCGTGTAGAAATTCGCTTCTTTCTCAACAAAACCGGGTGCAAATTTGTTGTTTTCGCGTATACTTAAAACCAAAAAATTTGAACTTCCGTTCAATGTGTGAATCCACGTCGGTCGAAATCTGTCGATTCGTTTGTTATGTATGGCGAATTTATCTTGTGATTATCAACATACAAGCGAATTCATAATGTGCTTGTCAACAAACAAGCGAATTATTGCAATGATTGTTCGTTAAGAAGCAAATTTTTACCATTGTTGTATCTTTATAAACATTATATTTAGTTGTTAGTTCCTTTAGTGACACGATATAAATTTGGTACTTTATTTCATTTATTATATAATCATGTGAAGACATGTTCAATTCGCTAAAATGTTGAATTTTCCGATCGATGTAATCTAAAATTTACCAATATCTCGTTCTTAAATTTACCATATTTCATATTTTATCATTTTTTAACCATATTTTATATTCATAATGTTTCCATTTTTTTACCATATTTTACCATATTTTATATCTCATAATATAAAATTAACCATATTTTATAATATTAACATATTTTATCATAACCTAAAAATTTTATCATATTTCATAATTTCATCATAATTTTATCATAATCTCATATTTCATTGTTTCATAATTTCATAATATTTCATAATTTTATTGTTTTATAACCTAAAATTTCATAATAATTTCATAATTTTATAATTTCATATTTCATAATCTAAATTTCATAATTTCATATTTTCATAATAATTTCATAATATTTCATAATTTTATAATTTCATAATTTCATATTTCATATTTCATATTTCATAATAATTTCATAATATTTCATAATTTTATTGTTTTAATCATAATTTTAATCATAATCTCGTATTTTATTGTTTAATCATATTTTTATAATTATACGATATGTCATTATTCACAGATTTCTCATAATCTAAAATTAACCATATTTTTATAATATTAACATATTTTATCATAACCTAAAATTTTATCATATTTCATAATTTCATCATAATTTTATCATAATCTGTATTTCATTGTTTAATCATAATTTGACATATTTCATAATTTTTGTCATAATTTGACCATATTTATTATATTTCATAAATTCACAATGTCAATAATTTCTAATATATAATTCATAAATTGATCTTTATTATCTGCTGATTAATTCTACGTTTTACCGATTTAATACCGCAATTCATTCTCACTACGCTTTGTCATCTTATTTATTATGCATGTCATTTGAATTAAACATTTGCATATAATGGCAAAATAATTCGATTTGTCGTATAACGAACAAATGCTCGAATGCGTTTTACATTTACATGTTAAGCCGATTTTAATTAAACATGTACAAGCAAACAGCTTCTAATAGCGTGCCAATTAGCAAACAAGCGAATTCGCTTTAACTTTTGTTATAGCGGCATGTTGAATTCGACATTTGTGTTTGAAGCTGATCAATTGCTTGACATGTGTTTATAGCGTCCAGAAGAGTTGACTTGTAATGCGTAAGAGGCGAAATAGTCGTTTTAAGATTTAGAAATCTTGTTTTGGTGTGTGTATAGTGTTGTCCGTCCCACTGGTGTGTGGGGGTAGTTTAAAAATTCAAATTTAGGTACCATTTTACATTCTCATCTAGCAATCTTGACTAAAATGGTGACAACTACAGAGAAGTACGTGGAGCTCCGTAGACAAAGGCTTGAAGAAAACAAAAAAAGAATGGAACAACTCAACCTTCACAAGCTTTCTCAATCCCTCAACAAAACTCTTTCTCCTAAACCCTCCCCAGTAAGACCCCCCCGTCATTTTAAAAAGGATCGTATCGTTTGATTTTTAATTATCAACTTTATTGATACACGTAACTTTAATCTGTAAAGTACGATAAGTGTTATGTTAGTTCACACGTACAAGATTGTATATTATTATTTCTCACTAAATATTACTCTCTATTCAACATCTAAAGAAATATTTGAGTTCAAATTTTAAAAACCCGAACATTTAACTTCACAATGGACAATATTTTTGAAATGGAGGGTACCCCTTTGTTTAAACATTGTAGCTGGGATAATGAAGAAATGTAAATGTGCGATTTTGTGGTATCAACGAGCGTTGGATGTTCTTTGAATCTAAATGAAGTGACAATTAGCACTTTGTTTAAACATTGTAGTTGTTGTATTATCCTTGATGGCACAAGAGTATTGTTGCTTGATTTGAACAATTTGTTAAATGTGTTATTTTATAAAGAAAATACATTATAGCTTTATCAGAAAAAATAACTTGTTTAAGTGTAGCTTTATACTGATATGGTCTTGAATTCATTTTTGCAACTCAAAAAAGATGAAGGGTGTCTCGAAACCAAGAAGCATAAGAACAGAGCTTGTTCCTGTTCGAAGATCAAGCCGTTTAACTGACAAGCCGACCCCAATGTACAAAGAAGTATGCCCATTTTCTGTATTTGTAATATTTTTGTATTTGTATAATTATATTTATGTTTATGTTTGTTTTTTAGGCTAAAAAGTTCTTATGTTGTGAACTATTCTTTGTTTTTCACACTTTAGGTGGTTGTTAATGAGCGAGTGTATTTGCCTAGGAGGTTAGAATTTACCCTTTTCAGCTTAATTTTCAATTTTGTTGACATTCTTGGAAATAAAATTTATGGATGCTATTGAAAAAGAATCATTTTTTATTCTGGCCATCTTGTGTTTGTGATGTGTTTAATGTTGTGATTGTCAGAATTGGGTATTCAAAGAGGGATTTATCGAATCGAGTTTATGCCTCGGATGAAGGAAGGGCTAAGGCTACATTGAAAGCAGAAGAACTTGAAGAAAGCTTGGGGCCTGAATTCCCTACGTTTGTTAAGCCAATGCTTCAATCACATGTCACTGGTGGTTTTTGGCTGGTTGGTGTATTTCCATTAAATTCTACTACCTTATTTTGAGCATTTTCTTCTATGCGAAAAAATTTATGTAAGGGTGATGAATGAACTAATATTAGATAAATGAAGTAAAGTATAAAAATTTAAGGGAAGATCAATATAAGTTTTGAATAAACGAACCATCTAATTTTGTTTTTCTTAAAAGTAAAAATGCAGCCCTATTACGCCCCCTTAGTTCATCCACTGGATGTGGTCACTAGATTCATAGCTCAAGTATTGATCATAAATTGGTATTTGAACTTCTACGTCATAAGAGTTAATTATTGTCAAGGTGATTGAATGTTACTGTGTAAACTGGAATTGTACATGATAGATGCAAGTATGAGTGTTAAATGCTGTGTGTATTGTTTATTTAAGTAATTGTGACTTGTGGAATTTATAATGGTATTGTTGCATTTCTTCACTACTCATTTTATTATGTTGATCTTGTTCATTAATACATGGAAATGAATTGTACTGAGAAGCTGTAACATTCTGATATGATATCCAGGGCTTACCATCACATTTCTGCAAAAGGATCCTTCCAAAGAGAGATGATACCATAACATTGATTGATGAAAGTGGAGAAGAGTGGCCAACAGTATTCTTGTCCGTTAAAGCAGGACTCAGTGGAGGGTGGAGAAAGTTCGCCATTGATCATGATTTGGTAGATGGAGATGCTTTGGTATTCCAATTGATCAGAGCCACAGTGTTTAAGGTGTTGAAAGCATAAAGTCATAAACCAATCTTTTATCTATCTCGAAACTTAAGCTATCCATTGCTGTGTTATCAACAAATGAAGATTGTGCTCAAGATTCTTTTTTAATGTTTCTAAGCATTAGAGATTGTTGGCTACTTGGCTTTTTCTTGTGCAGGTGTTCATAATAAGGGTTAATAACTTTGAGGACAGCAACAGTTTGAGCCTTTAAGTCTTAACATAAATAATTAGCGGAGTATTATGATTTTGGAGCCCCATGTAGGTAAGTAATTATGGCTTTAATTTTTTATTTATATGAGCAAACTCTAAGAATAATTATTCATTATTATTCTTATTTGTTTTGAAATATCATCATCCTATTCCTGTGATTAAGATCTTACATTCAGATTAGCACTAATAACAGTCGCCAATACATTTAGATTAGCACTAATAATAGTCGCCAACTAGACTGAATACTTTCGTTTTCTCTTACAGGTAAACTTGGTTGGACATTTCCTGACTCCTGTCGAAAGGAAGGAATCAGTTTCTTGAACTACCACTGAAGCTAATATGATTTAGATTTTTGTCAATGTTTTGTTGTTTATAGTAACTTAAGAGGAAGGGGCAGTTTTATGTATTTTAGAGGCAGACTTTAGAAATTAACCTGCCTAGGCAGATTCTCCGATAACAGCATATGGAATTTATCTTCTCCATTGTCATTGTATTTTTGGCATATTACTCCAGAAGTTGGTTCACAACAAAGCAGCAAGTCTTATTGAACTGCAAATTTAAGTAGATCTTGCCAACTAGAGAAGAACCATCTTGAGCAGCATTTCTTGTGAGATTTGGAGGGTTCATTCGATATTTAATTTCCGCCTCCAACTCCAAACCATACTGTACACATCTTGCTCATTCGATGACGGTGATATCGAACGAAGAGGCCAAGCCATTCACTAGTGTATGAGCATAATACAAGTAGAAACAAAGGCAACTAATTTGCATGATGAATTCATTATAAATTGCATACTTGATTCTTTCAAAGTGTTTGGCAAATTCTCATTTGCTCTAGTGTTCGCAAAGCCTCAAATCATCAGTGGTGATTGTTTAGTTCTTAAATGTACCCTGAATTTTGAAAATAGTCCACTTTATCTATAATTATTTGAAGATAATTTAGTTCAAGAATGAATTTTTTGAATCCCCAAATCTTTAGGAAAAATCTTAGTTTCTTCCCTACAAGAACATATTCCCTGGACTGATTACTTTTTTTGCACATTTTAAAGATGCATCTGATCTAGGATATAACAATCATCTCTCCATATATCAATCTAATATTCCACTTTGAAGATGATGCCTAGGAAAAAATGTGAGAATAATAAGTTTATTATTGGAGTTTGTTCATTGGATCTAGACCATAGGTATGAATCAAGTGATGTAACTAGAAAGGAATATAGTTAGAGTCTATGGTGCAATGCAGCTTGGAGGATCCAACAACATACTCGTGAGAAAATAAATAGCACAGGGCCAATATATATACACCACATAAAAATAACTTTTAATATGTAAAATTATCATTTTCTACTTTATTGTAACTTTCTCGCCCTTAAAACTATGAGTAAAATAATACTTTTACTCCTAAAAAAATATTATTTGATGATGTATGAGATTAAACAACATTTAATTTTTATTTTTTTAAGAGATTATAACTATGTTGGATTAATTTTGTCACATTTTTTCCAAAATAAAAAATAAAAATTTGCTTGCAATAATTCAAGTAATTACTTAAAAACATAATATCTAAACATAAACGAAAAGTAAATGTGAAATTTTGATCATAATAATTTATATATAACATATTTAATAATAACGGATACAACCTCGTTTTTCATATAGGATATTAAATTTTTTATTATGAACTAGTGATAGAAAACAAAATATTCTAAACTCGACATGTATTAAATTGGACATTTATTAGATTATTTCAAATTATTATTTAGTACACATTTTTAATTTCGAACGAGTTTATTATACAATATACCGTATTAAGAATTTATAAGTTTTACCATATCACATCCAAGAATGCCCTATGACCTTATTTTCAATATCAAATATGATCATTGTTCACTTATGATAGAAATTACACGATTATACACCAACTTACTGAAATTTGTAGAGTATAAAATAATCTTTCAAAATTATTTGAATTATAAACTCTAGTTTGAGGCTCTAATCAAATACAAATAAATCAAGTCCATTGATAGATTCTATCCTATTATAATCCAATGCATACTTTTATCTAGGCCGTAGCTCGTAGTAAAGGAGTAAAGAGTGTTAAGAAATGTCAACGTCTTGAGTAACTTTCATGCGGTATGGGTTAAATTAAGCATGATGTGAGGAATCTAAATATTAGTGGTTTGAATGAGTTCTCGGCCACGACTAGTTGAGGCCGTCAAGCGATTAGCTCCTCCATTGAATCCATACTTTTTTCCTACTAGCAAATAGGGCGATGCGATGCGCGACATGTGATCGATTTCTTAAATATTTGATACATTTTTTATGATTAATTGAAATCATTCTAAGCGTGTAAAACTTACACACTCTTTGAATTTTTTCTAATTAATATTTTTATTTTTGAAGGAAAATTTGATCACCAATAACTATTTAAATATAATATAAAAAATTAAAAATAAAATACGATGTCCATAGAGAGATACTATAGAAATAAAGTTAATATTTAGAGATATCTGAAATATTCACTTTTATGATTTGATGCTATTAAATGTATTGACGAATTGATCATCAATATAGTATCATCGAATTATTTGCTTTTATATCGGTTAAATTGGTATGATTTAAAAAGTATAATTTAATTTTTTGTGGATCCCAATATATAAAATTCATACTTGCATGGAAATAATAATATCAATATTAATAATAATAATAATTCTACTAAAATCATATGGTTATTTAACTAATACCTATTATAATAATTATAACAATAGTTCTACATAATAATAATTCTATAAAAAAATATAGAGATTATTTAACTAACACATATTATAATAATAATAATAATTATACATAAAATATATTATTTAACTTACACAAATTATTAAAGATTGAAAATGACATATGATGAGAAAATATTGATGAAAGGAGTAATAAATTAATAATATACAATATATGAGGCATATTCTTGTGAATTGAATCATGAAAGTTATACATGTAAAATTAAGCAAAAATAATTGTGTTATTCAATGCATACCTTTGAATCATCATGCATTGGAAATAAATAAACAAAGTTAGTTAAAAATTGTGATGCACGACAATTATAAAGTATATATATGCCAAATGTATATGATGCTTAATAAATGCACTCCAAATGGAAATGCTGTTATGTGTTGATGATTCTCTTTCAATTGATAATCTTACATATATGCAAGTATAAAGTATGATGAATGTATCTTATCTCGTTTTTTTTTATTTGACGTTTCGTATATAAAGTGAAAGCTTTTTGACAGTACAATTTTATTCCCTTATTATTTTTAATAAATATAAAAAGTTATATATCACTAGATTGAGTCTTTGATAATTGTTTCATAATATTATTTTCTTATAATTTTTGAATATATAGTTTAAGAATAATTGTTAGTCAAAATTTCACCTCGATATATAAAAGTCAAATAAAAAAAATGGAGGGAGTAGTAGTTAATTCCTATTAGAACTCCTAACTTTTAGATTTTTAGATAGAAGGGTAATTTAGTAATCAATAGTGTGAAAAGTAAATAAACACAACTATTATTCACACTTTTATATATGTTAGTGATTAGTGATGTATAATTCTTTGATCCCCTACCAAAACGTGATTCATGCTTCCTATTACAAAGATCCAGTAGAGTCATTATTACTAGCATAATTTCAGTGTAATTATTACCATTACCATTATAAGTATGAATGTCACAAGTAGTGTAGACATAAGTTTCACCACGCAATGGTCAAATACTAAAAAAATCACAACATCATTAAGCAATTTGTAGTGTTGTCACCTCTGATCTCTCTCTGTAGTTGATGATCTGTTTCATCCCCCAACTACCAAGAGGAATAAAGGACCATTTAAAAAATAAAAATCATGTGGATCAGAATTGGTCAGATTGCTCTTAGCCAAAAATAGAATGATCACATTTCCTGTACTAGTGGAAGCACAAAAACAGCCATGATTATATGATGCTAATTACTCGATTTGCTGTAATTTATTTATTTATTTATTTATTTTTCGATTAGCTGTAATTTAATTTGATTTCGTAATCATTGATTGAATCTTGAATGGTTTTTCATTAGTGTGCATGTCTAGCCACTAAGTACTAACTACTTTTTTATTACTAAACGCAATAATACTTAGCACTCTGCCATCTATAAAGACAAAAAATTACTTCATTTGAGTTTTAATTTTATAAAAACTTGATACTATGTGATATATAATGTTCTACACGTTTACATAGCACTTGAAATTTTTACCAAGAAGTTGATATGGCAAATTAAGAGTCCCAAATGTATAAATAGCTTACTGAAGTGAAAAGAACCAGGATACACTATTATTAAGAAGCAGCATATATATATATATATATAATGAAAAAAAAAATACTCCATGAAATTATGATTTGACCCCAGGTCCCCAGTTAATAATATTATTGCATATTTAGTACATGATAGTGCACACGATGTAACAATTTGATCCCAAATTTCAATTAGTTATCAAATTGACAATTATTTCTTTTGTGAATAACATTGACCCAACATGGGTTGCACATTTATATAAAATGTTGGTGGAGTTAGAGATGTGAAGTATACGAAAGAATTTTGGGGTTATTCCAAACGAGTAGAAGAATAGATAGAGCAGTGAGGAGGTATTCGTATATAGCTTGAATTGGTTCTCGGCTTCCCCTAGAAGCGTTTGGTCTCACCTTTTCTTATTATCCTCGGACCACATCAAACCGTGTCCATTAATGTACATTCCTATGTCAAACGAAATGCCCATCGGTTCTTCATCAATCATCATAATGTGAAATGTCAAATACTCGGAAGATTTTCTTTTTCAGTTTTAAGAAACATGCACCTGAATCACACTTTTCATTTCAAGTTTTCATTTAAAGTTAAAGATTGAGTTAATTATTGATTTGATCTTAAAAAGTGTGATCAAATTATTATTTCACTCATTTATTTGATTTCAGATAGTTGATAAGTTACACATTGGTCCATAATATTACACATAAGTTACATATTGATTTAAAAATAAAAGAAATCTTTTAAAGGTGCGCTAGTGATTTTGCCGTTAGATTTTAATAAGGTTTGTTTTATTTTAGTCCAATTTTTTGTGTAACATTATTTGAGACCAAATGTTAATCTTATCGATAATTAACTTTTTTGTCGTCAAATTTTAATAAGGTTTGTTTATTTTTATCAATTTTATGTGTAACACTATTTGAGACCAAATGTCAATCGATTACACTAAGCGTGATCAAATCGATAATTATTTCTTTAAAAATTACTAGTCGTTTCTTTCAACTTTTAGGAGAGACAGAGAGCCATCGTCTTTCCTTCCCTGATGTGGAGGCGGTCTTCAATTCGTTCTCTAGACTATACTCCCTTCAATCCATTAAAATTGTCGTTTGACTTTTTTGAAATCGAACTTGACCTTTATTGATTATTAATTATTCGTTATTCTAAAAATATAAAATTTATATAATTAGATTCGTCTTTTTTAAAATGATTTTATAATATTAATTTTTAAATTTTTTTAATAATATAATTAAAAAATAATCGAAGATTAAATATTTATTTTGATATATAAGAAATTCAATTAAGATTGGAGAGAGTATATGGTGTGAAAATGAGGTTTTTCATGGTCAACACTCAACACTAAATACTATATATTGACGTTCTTTCTCTTGTTAGATTTGATGAAGTAAAGTCACCCATTGTATCCAAGCTCAAGTTTCCTTTTGGTGGTAGGAATCTTTTTTAAACCTTGATAGACTTTAAATTCGACAAGACAAATCATGCTAAAAAAAAGCAAAAGAATTCATACTAATATTATGTAAAAGATAGGATATATATATTAAAACATTTTGTTTAGTGGGGGAATCCCACATTATTTTAACTATCACAATCATAGACAACAATTTGCATTTTTATACTCCCTCCTCCAAAAAATATACCTGGTAGCTAAGTTTTTTTTTTAAATAATTAGATAATTGACTTATAAAACAATTTTCATATAACTTTGACTATTAATAAAATATTTATACAATTAGATACTACATAATATATTTAGTACTCATATAATGTCAAGAGTCCATGGGTCTCAATATCCTTCCGCAAATATTGAACCACATAAATCAATTAATTATAGATAGATGAAGCTCGGAACTTTATTGATACATCCGGAAAATCTAACACAATTAATATGTGACTGAATCTGATCTCAATATATATATGATAACTTTTTTAACATTAGAAATATTTGCTTAAGATTAATTTAGAATATAATCAAAATTAATTTTATTTAAATAATTCATAATTAAATTGAAATAGGATTGATTTATATTATTCCGACCACTCATCTATCCTGCACCACAAAGTTTGTCCACACTCACTACTGAGGGTCACAAAGTTAAGTGAAGATCTCCCTCTATATAAGAAGCACAAAGGTGATATGCCAAATTATAAGTACCACAGCCAACTATCAAAATTCTCTGATTATATATTCTGAAAACCTAAAGCAGTGAAGCTGATCTTCATGGAAGCAAGAAAAGAAGGACAAGTTATGGAGCTTGGTGATACAGAGAAATGGGTTTATGATTCTTCTGTTGATCATAAAGGAATTGTGCCACTCCGAACTTCCACTGGTGTATGGAAAGCCTCCCTTTTCATTATTGGTAAGCATTAATCAAGAAAATAGTTTCGGAGTATATTATCAACTAGACATAAATTAAATCAATTGGAGTATTAAATGTGAAATAATGCTTAATATATGCTCTTCCAAAGGGCATGGTACGTCATCACTATATTTACTTTCATGCATGCAAGTGTAAGATGTAGGGTGAGGGACTGCCAAATTTACAAAAAAAATAAAAAAAAATATACGGAGTAATTATTATGTATTTATCAAGTTTTGAATTTTTTGTGATTTTATCGTCGTATTTAAATAAGGTTTAGCTTCCATTGTTTCCTCTGTTCTAAATTTTTATTTCGCCACTAACTAATGACTTATATTACAAATACATCATGCAATCAATTTAGTAAATTGTGGCGATATTAATCTAATGATTATAATATTCCACTATGAGATTATGCATAAGGGGCTTATTAGGTAATTAATAGATGCCCAATAATTCAAAAGCGGTTATGCCATAGCCCCTCAATTTCAAACAAAAGAATATTTAAAAAATACTAAAAGAAGATTACACAGAAAATATAGTATAAAATTGACATTCTCATACAGTACAAGATCTAGTACTCTAGTATACTCCTTTAAAGACGACCATTAATTTTCATGATTCATCTTAATAATGCTTATGACCACATACTTCTTTTTCATGCAGCAATTGAATTTAGCGAGAGGTTAAGTTATTTTGGAATTGGGACAAGTTTAATTATATACCTGACTAAGGTGATCCATCAAGACCTCAAAATTGCAGCAAAAAATGTGAACTATTGGATTGGGGTCACCACATTGATGCCCCTAGTAGGAGGTTTCTTAGCTGATGCTTACCTAGGCCGCTTCTCCACAGTTCTTGCTTCATCAATTATCTATCTCATGGTAACATTATTGGTATTTATTTATTTGTCTTATTGAAGTAAAAGATAGTATTATTATCATCCTTACTCCTTAGTACTACTCAACATTATTTGATCTTATGTGCCACTTTTTGAATAACACTTATTTTGGAAAGCGATGTAACAGACACTTGTATAAGAATCAGACTGGAAAAGACTAAAAATCTAAGTCATTTATAGAACTTTTTGGAGGAAATAAAAGCTACGTTATTGCTAAGAAGTAATAGAGGTCTTTATTGATTCTATTCCAATTTCCCCTGTACCTCGCATGATCTAAAAGTTTGTAATTCTTTGTTGTTTCAAATTAGAATTAAACTAAATCAAACATTATCCCACTAAGTGATGGGATTATATGACTTTCCATTCATCTATGTGTCGAATCATCCCTTCATTTTGATTCAGATTAATGAACTAATTAATTAGTTAGAATTTGAATTTTTTGACAAAAAAACTCAACCAACTCATTGTCATCAAGATGTAACATGCACATGTTACTTCAAGCATGTAATAATACCTATATCATTGTTTAATCTAACAATTTCTCATGTGTAATAGGGCTTGCTTCTCTTGACAATGTCTCGAGTCATCCCAAGCCTCAAGCCTTGTGGAACAGAAACATGCCAAGATTCAACAACAATCCATGAAATAGTCTTCTTCATTGCAATATATTTGGTCTCAATAGGGACAGGAGGCCACAAGCCATCTTTGGAGAGCTTTGGAGCAGATCAATTCGACGATGATCATGCGAAAGAAAGGATACAAAAGATGTCATTTTTCAATTATTGGAATGCTGGACTTTGTGCTGGACTATTACTTGGTGTTACAGTAATTGTTTACATTCAAGATCATGTTAGTTGGGCACTTGCAGATATTATTATTACCATTGTTATGGCTACTAGTATCATTATCTTCTGTTTAGGAAGGCCATTTTATAGGTTCAGAAGAGTTAATGGAAATCCTTTTACACCAATGCTTCAAGTAATTGGTGCTGCTTTTAGCAAAAGGAATCTTCAATACCCTTCTGATTCTTCTCAACTATATGAAGCTCCAAAATCATCTGAATCGTTTCTTGGAAGACTTTTAGCCCATACCAACCAGCTCAAGTGAGAACAAATTCCTAATTTTTTTTTGTATTATACATAAGAATTGTCCATTTAGTAAATACGAATGATAAAACGAGACATTTTGAAACATGCGTGATAAAATAGTGAATGACGAAAAACATGTATGATTAATTATACGGACTTTATTAACTCTTTTCTTGATTATGTAACATGTTTCAGGTGTCTAGACAAAGCAGCTATCATAGATGAAAGGCAGAGTTTAGAAGAACAAGAAAAGAACCCATGGAAACTGACAACAGTGACCAAAGTAGAGGAAACAAAGCTACTAATCAACATGATCCCCATCTGGATAACATCTCTCCCTTTCGGTATATGTCAAGCACAATCATCAACATTCTTCATCAAACAAGGGACCACATTAGACCGAAAAATCGGACACTCTTTCGAGCTTCCACCAGCCTCAATCTTCGCCATTGCCGCGATCGGGATGATCCTTTCTGTCATCATTTACGACAGTATCCTCATCCCGATCCTAATAAAAACAACGAAAAACGAAAGGGGCATGAGCATTCTTCAAAGAATCGGATTCGGGATGATTTTCTCGGTCGCAACTATGATCATAGCAGGCCTAGTTGAACAAAGAAGGCTTGACATTGTGAAAAATGATCAACATGGTACCTCCATTTCCATGAGTGTATTTTGGCTAGTGCCTCAATTCCTCATAGTAGGAATAGCAGATGGATTCACATTAGTTGGATTACAAGAATACTTTTATGACCAAGTTCCTGATTCAATGAGGAGTTTAGGAATTGCATTTTATTTGAGTGTTATTGGAGCTGCTAATTTCGTTAGCAGTTTGTTGATAACTGTCTTGGACCGCTTAACCGAAAAAACAGGAAACAGTTGGTTTGGTAAAGACTTGAATAGTAGTAGATTGGACTATTTTTATTGGTTTATAGCTGCAATTACTGGGTTGAATCTATGTGTATATGTGTTTGTGGCACGAAGATATTGTTACAAGAATGTGAAGAAGTCTAGTGTTTCTGGGGTTGAATGCTCTGATGAGATAGAGATGATGGCTTAATGGAGTTCATCAAATTAATTGTCCATTATGTTTTAAAGTAAAGATATGTATGTTAAGGAAAGATATGTAGTTGTTGGTGTTTTTATAGGTGTTTATTTTCTTCCTCAATGGTTGAATAGTAGAAATGGGTATTATTCTACATTATATTTATCTTATTTTCACTTATTTTATGTTGAAATCTAATTTTCACTTATTTTATGTTGAAATCCTTATGTATGTTAGAAAAGAAGACATGGATAATAAGTAGTGGTAACAAAGTTGCTATTTGTCCTGTTTCATTTTAATAGCCCTGTTTTTCTTGATGTGCAGTTGGATGAGTTGATTTATGTTTTATCTGTCATAATCCAATATGAATCTTATCAAATCCACTTAATTGCTTATCAAACCTATAAGGGCTACTTAGGTGCTTGAAAGTTGAAATGATATTGAAGCACACGATTTAAGTCATTTATCTAAAGGTACTTATTTTGAGTTTGAACTCAACGACGATCATGTACAATTTATATATTCCATAGTTGAATCTAAGGATTCATTATATTATACGAAATCAAGATACAATATGTACTTATTGGGAAGTGCCTCGGATAATATATGTCAATTCATGACACAATATAAAACACATCAATAAATTATTGTCAAGTGAACTATAATAAGTGAAACCGTACACTCCATTTTCCCCACATTCTTTCAAACATCTTAATTAAAATCTCTTGACTTTTGAAATGAATTCAACCAATGTTGCCACTTTTCAGTATCAATATCTTCCAGAAGGTTTCAAAATGAGGTAATTGGCAATATAAAAAACCAGAACTCAAAGTTCAAAACTTGCACAATCCAGACACAAAAATACCAAAACAGAAATATCTTGAGCAATAAAATGAACCATGTCAAAACATAATTCAGACAAGATAATGACATTCATGTGCTATACTAAACCATAATATCACAAAATTACACTCAAGTCATCCCTACCTACTGTTCTAATCCTATCGATAATCCAATATCTGGAAAATAATTGACATAAAATCCAAAAGGTAAATAACAAAGCTCAGTTTCTTTCCAAGACTGCCCCCTTTGAACTCTTAACTGAACTTCTTGAGTAAAATTTCAAGACCAATTAAGGCAATTAACAAAATAAAAAGCAAAATACAAATACAGAGAAAATTTGTTATTTTCTCAACTCATCAGACGGACCTAAAGTTAATCAAACAAGAAACCGAAAAAAACATTCTCTAATATGGTCCGTTTCATAAATCCTAACTCATAAACATACCACTAAACCACTAACAATTTCCCAAAATTACCCTTTAACAAATTCATTATTTTATCATCTTGATCTCAGCAAGAAAATACTGAGCTCTTGCCCAGGCCCTTCATCTGGATTGATCAAATGGAAAGACTCTGAATCAGCACTTCCAACAACAAACTCATAATTAGCCCTCATATACATAAGCTCCTCCGACCCGAACCCGGATGGCAAAACACCAGCCCCGACAGTAATATTCTCCATGGTTTTCAACATCAACTTGTTCTTCTCTGTGGCATTTCGTCGAACAGCGAACCCCAATTTTCTTCCGTTACAGAACAAAGTCCAGATTGGGACCAAATGAAGATGGCATTGACTCAGACCCGAATCAGGCGACTCGTCCTTGAACTCAAGGGCAATTCTCACAAGCCCACATTGCATTTCTTGGATCAAAGTTGTTGTTGGTATTGAGAGCTCAAGAAGTAGAGATGGCTTTGTACTGAGACGGTGATGTTGGACACAGAACCAGACATGGCCACCTCGACGAATACCGAAGATGGTACCTGATTAATATCGATAACCATACAATGTTATATACACCTGATTAGTCATTGTATAAACACAATGACTAATGATATCAATAATCATACAAATATACAATGTCATATACACCTTATGACAATGAATCTGATGTACAAGTATAGTAATAAACACAATGACTAATAATGTCAATTACTATACAATGTTATATACACCTTTAGGCAATTAGTAGTACCTATAACCATTGTTCTGGAGGACCTAGGAGGAGCCATTGAAGCAATTGGGGTTGAGGGTTCCGACTGTTCTTGTTTCTTGGGCTCTGCATCATCAAGGTCATCTCTGAGGGAGGTGCTCAGACGCTTCTTGGTGGTGGTGGTGGTGTGAGGAGGCGGCGTTGGTGAAGGCGAACCACCAGGGTGAATGCAGGGGAGGAAGAAACGGCGAAAGGCTTCGATTTTAGGCATAATTATAAATCAGTTATCTTCAAAAAATTAAATCTTTTGAGGTTTTTGGCTTCAAGAGTTAAAAAAAATTTGAATCTTTTGAGGTTTTTGGCTTCAAGGAATAAAAAAATTTAATATTTTTGAGGTTTTTTGGCTTCAAGGAATCAAAAGATTGAATATTTCAGAGCTGTTTTGGCTTCAAAAAAAACAAAAAAATGAATATTTTGAGCTTTTTTTGCTTCAAGAAATCAAAAGATATGAATCTGTATGAGCTTTTTTATCTTCAAAAAACCAAAACATTGAAACTTTTTAGCCCTTTTTGGCTTCAAGAATGAATCTTTTCGAGTATTTTTGGCTTCAAGAACCCAAAAAACAATACAAAACAATGAAATTTTATTCAAAGAAGAAAAAATTATGGTGAAAAGATTGTTGGGTTAGGGTGATATATATTATAGGAAATGGAAAAATAAAAAAGGCGGGAAGAAAGAGCCGTTAATTGTAGATTATTGGTGTTATATTTATGACTGATTTATTTGCAGAAAGAGACTGAATCTAGACTAAAGATTCAGGTTTGACCATTGACCAAATAATGATTCCTTTTTCAGGGGCTTTTGGTACACCCCATGCAGAAAGGGTACTTTAGTTCATGAACTAGTAC
Source organism: Lithospermum erythrorhizon (assembly GCA_019722365.1). NCBI lineage: Eukaryota > Viridiplantae > Streptophyta > Magnoliopsida > Boraginales > Boraginaceae > Lithospermum > Lithospermum erythrorhizon. The sequence continues at coordinate 175,013 of JADFUC010000767.1, read as the reverse complement.
ATGTGGACTAATCAGAGTTGAGAATTGGGTATTGGGAAGAGGGGCCAGGTGGATAGACATGATGATGTAGTTGGAATATTGATCAACTTTTTGGATGGTTTTGTCACAATTGGGCATTTTAGTTCATCATCAAAATATCATTGAATTCTTGTGATTTAATTAGCTAATCTTTGTAATTATTTGCCCTTCATGGCTATATTGGATTTATGAATGCTTTCACTTACCAAAATGTTGGCTAAAAATTACCATAATTTATTATGGTATCATTAATTTGGTTTGAGATCACCCATATCGGATCGTGACACAATTACTGTTACGGCTACATGTGTCATTTTGTAATTTAAAGTTAATGAAACCGATCTATTATTATTGTGGAATATGTATATTAAAAATGACACTAGAAAACATCTTATTTGTGTATCCAGTATTATACAAAAATCGATACAGAGTATGTGCTCTACATTAATTTGATTATTCCCATTTCAAATACGGAGTGTATCTATCTTGGTAGTGTTCTTGGGGTTATTTGTTTTAGTCTTACGAGTCATGTATTGGTCTGTAGATGGAAAAATTTATCTTTAGGAAGCCAATGCTAGACCCCAAGGCCTAAAACCCAAACCTTGTATGGGTCAAATTTAGAAAATGAAGGATCCTTCTCATCATTTAATATGGGTCAAATAAAATTTATATCTATTATGAAATATTGTGGATATGCATACATAAAAATGATATGAATTGATTAGGAAGTTATTATGTTCTTTAACATCAAATTCTTTTATTCTGCAGTAATTAGGCTTTGTGTGATATATATTGGAGGCACATAAACTGACACTTCGTTGTATAGTATTGTATACAAGCCTTGATGCGAAGCGATAAAATAATCCTCCTCGTTCTTGTACATTATTTTCTGTCTTTTTTACTTTGTTCTTCGTTAAGCGATTGGACTCTCCCAAGCAGTATAGTTTATTAAATCCATTGAACGCTAAAACTTAAAGGCGGGGCTCGAGAATGACCTTTGCCGAGATGCCTTCTATTTGTTGTAAAGTTGAACTCTTTCTTTCGTCATTATATATTTACTTGATGATAATGAGTTTGTTATCATATGAAATAGTATCTAAGTTGGTAGAATTTAGATAATATTCCTTACAACTCCTAAATTGTATGGTGTAATAAGGATTTGGGTATAGAACTTTTAGATATTGATTGAGCCTAGATTTTATTATAATCTTGTGTCAGAATGCTTTATATTTATATAATTTTTATACATATAATCGTCTATGATATGTTAATTACTAGATTTATATATTTTATAAATCGAGAGACATTTATCAAATACCTAAATTTAGAAGATTTATTGGTGATTATTACTAGTTAAATACATGTATATGTCTAGATGAACAAATACCATCAATGCCAAGAAAAAAAATACAAAAAGAATTATTTGTCAAAGCCCAGGAAGCAATTGTGAAATTTTATTACTTGAATAACGGTTAGATCATTCTGGTTGAATTCACGATCACGAAAAGAATAATTGAATATTTTAATTGGAGACTCATTGAAGAATTGATAAAGCTATTAAGTTTGAAAGAATTTATGTGAAACGTAGTGTAAAGCTTAGGTTATTTGTTGTGAGACACGTTGAATTACATGCGATACGGTGATCATTGGGAAATGTTACGTTATGTAGTAACAACTTTGTTCGCATTATGCCAAGTATTATAAAACTCCCACGATATAGTTGGTTTGGTCGAGGAAACCACATATTTTCCCCTCAGTTATGCGTGCATCATATATATTTTAAATTACTATGCACAAATGATGACTTTTTAAATGATTCTTGCTGCGAAGGTATGTACATGTATATACTTTGGAAATCTGAGAGTGAAATTAATTTATCAAGTAATTTTCGTTGTGAAGAGATATCAATGTTTTCAACATTGAGGGGAGATAGTATGGCTGGAAAAATAGAAGCTATCTTTGCGTTGAAATATTCTATATTATTAGATGATCACAAAAAATGAATAAATATGGCTTGAAGTTGAAATATGAATGGGGATGATATGAACGAGTTCACTACCAAATAAATTGTTGACCTCAAGATAGCAGTAGTCTTATACGAGTTGTAAACACTTAAAATAAGTGGAGGTTCTGAAACGGTTGTAAATGAAATAGTTCCGTCATTGAAGATATGGCATTGAAGGTAGTGCAGGGAGAATATCGCGCCAGAAGGGTATAATGAATATATCTTGAATAGCTAAAGCTACAATGTCAAGAAGACATTTTATAACAAAATTCATGACAATAACGAGATCTCGGGATTATCGCTTGAGCATGATGGAATCAAAAGTAAAGAATTATTGACGATTAAATATTGCACTTAAAATTAAAGGCTACATATAATGAAGCAATATGAGGATCACGAATTTATCTCCTTATGTGAGTAGATGTATATATTTATGAATGACCAAAAGAAAACAAACGCAATCAGAGTAAACAAAACTCATTATATAAGTGAAATTTAGACTTGAAGTCTAATGAAGATAGATGCACATTATGTCTTGCGTACAATGAATAAATGACCTAAGATTTGTCATATAATATTTGTACCCTGAAGCACTAAATAAGTTATAAGGTAACACCTACACCTTTTTGATATAGGGTATCAAAATTATAAATGTTTGGTAGCAACAAAAGATAACTTCTTAATGTAGCATGCAACGAAATACGTATACATGAAAAGATGTAGAATAATTTATGATGCATAAAACACATATCTATATTCCAGGGAACTTAACACAATTGAGTCAATATGAAAATATTTGAATATTTAAAGTCATCCAGAAGATGGATTGCAAGTTCGAACTACATTATTAGATATTCATTATCATTTTATTCAATCTCACATGAATATACAAGTCTATCGATAGTATGTCATACATGTTAAGTTTTGTATTTATATTATGCCATTGTGATTGTATGATATATTTATTTACTTAGTACATGGTATAGATATTTTGTTATTTAGTGTAAGTTGACACGATCTTTTATATTTTATTGTTGATTAGCTATTATTGATGATCTAAATATTCATGATATTATAGAAGATTCAATTATAGTTTATAGAGACTCTAGAAGAGTTCTAAGTTAAATAAATTATCATGAATAAGTTAGCACAAGAACTCTTGTAGAGTTTTCATTTGTTAAACAAGATGTTTATAATCACCCTTTTTGGAATCAAATGCCTTATAAAGGTATATACAAGTCAATTGGACATATAATTATGAATTCATACTCCTGTAGAGTTCTCAATTATCAGACAAGATGTCTACAATCGGATTTGAAATTAAATACCTTGTAAAGATATATACATGACAATTGTGCACGTAAGTATAAATCCAAACCATATTTGATACATGATAGAAATGTTTAGTCTCAATTAAATGAGATTCATAAGAGATAATTTAATATCTCATCCGGAAGACATGAACTTGGTCTTGAAGTATCAATTCTAATGCATACCATACAAATGATACTTGATTGCATAATTAATGCAATATTGACAAATGCTTGTAGCGTTATTTAGATATTCTACTTGAATAGAATTATCGCGATGATCATCGAGGAGGGAGATAGGATATCTGATGATACAATGATGATCTCGTCGAGGGGAATAAGATATGCATTGCTATTTTTTTCTCTTCCTCAGTTTTTCCTTTGGATTTTCTTAGTAAGGTTTTTTAATGAGACAATTAAAAAGGAATTTGAGATCATCATTATTGGAACTCACGAAGAGCTTTCAAGAGTTGTAAAGATCGAGGAGAAAAGTTTATGAAAATGACAATTTATGTTTATGAAACTTTAAACATTATTGGAACTCATGAAGAAGCTTCGAGAGTTGTAAAACTTAACTTGAAAAGAATTCGAGATGAATCTTAGTTGATAAAATTCGCATTCGATGCCACAGCCGATTATAATATCAGCTAGGATGTGAACGATATTTGATCATGAAGTATCATGTATAAGGAGGAAATATCAATACGAATGCATTGAAATGTTGTTAAATGTATAAGGAATATAAAATTGTTCCAGTAGAACATATTCAATTTATACACAATTGATTATGCGAATGCATAATACTTATATGATCTATATTGGAAGATCATATACATGATGTCCATTTATTAGTAGTGGCCGTATTTAAGGTATGTATGAAACAAACTATATCGGCAACAACATCCTACCATGCAGAAACCTTGAAATACAAGAAGGAAGTTGTGAATGGTTTGATTGAGAATAACTGATCCGACTAATCCATTACTTGTGATACATCAAAATGTAGTGATAAAAGCGATCTTTATGAGGACAATTATACATGTATTAGCGGTTAAAATTTGGCAATATCGAAAGGAGATTAAACAAAATATATTATTTATTCTTTTCTGTGACCTTCAAAGGAATGGGAAATCGATTTTCAACAAATTCGATCTTGTGATAATTTAAGCGGATATATTCATTAAATGACGTCTTAACTTAGCATTGAAGGTTATCGAGTATAGGAATTGCCGTCGGCCAAATGATGTCAAGTGATGTGGTCGAGAGGGGGAGTTAATCTGGCGTTTTACTCTTTTCTTTAGTCGAGGTTTTTGTCACAGTGAGTTTTTCTTGATAAGGTTTTAATGAGAACTGACATTATAAGCGTATGTTAAAATCTTGCGCTCTTTCGCTATTTGAATTTTTATCCCCACAGAGACGGGTTTCTAATAAAGGTTTTAAGCATGTGCTATTGATTAGACATCAAGGGAGTGTTATGAAATATTGTGATGTCTTGTCATGTGAAAGAATATGGTGATTAGGAAGTTATTATGTTGCCTTGCAGAGTTAATTATTTACCAAGTAATTCACGTTGTGTGATATATGTTAGGCACATAAATGGCTATTTCGTTATATTGTATACAACCTGATCTGAAATAATAAAATAATCCTCCTCCTTCTTGTCTATTATTTTTCGATTATTCTTAGTTTTATTTATAACAATAGCAAATGAATTATCCTTCTTATCATTTTACATTGATCTTACAGTTTAATACTTTATCATGTTTATTAAGAGCTACTTCTTTGTTACATGTGGCCATTTGGAAATCCACTTATTTTCTATAGTCCATTACAAATTCTGAAAATAGTTACGATTGAAAATTAATTCATTATTTTCTCCATTCATAAAATATCATCTAATTTTAAATTTTTATAAGTTGATCTTTTATATTTTATACATAAACATTTTTGAATATGTTATCTAATATATTATCAAAAAATATATAAAAATACTATGTATTTTGGCGTATTCCCCGATGAACATAATAATTTTAATGATTATCAATTAAATAGCAAGTAAAACAAAGAATCTTTTATGAAAAAGGTATAATTATTTTCACATGATGATTGCAATATTCCAATCTTATATCCAAATGTTAATAAAAATATAAGTGGCGGTTGTGAATGATTATACATGTGGCACATTCCAATCCTATGCAGAATATGCTTTCCACGCCAACTAGTTTTTGATCAAATAACTAGTTTTTGATCAAATAACCATATTATTACATTACCATTTTCCCCCCTTTTTTTGTCATTCTCTTGTGGGCTGTTTTTTTCAACGCCTACAAGTTGATCGACGTTTTTCCCCAATGGTGCTTTCTTGAATTGATTTCCATTTTTCAATTCAATTTTTTTGGCTAATTCAAATCTTTGTAGCCGCTATATGCATACACCAATTTGATGGCTTCATGGATATTGCACTCCAGGCAAGATGATTGTTTTTCATTTTTTGTGATGTTGGTTTATTGCCATTTGGGGGGTATTTAATTTGGGATCCATTGAATTGGTGTTTTTATTGAATTTTGTGGTGTTGGTGTTTTCAAGATTGAATTTTTAGGAAAAGGGTGGTGCTGAATTTTGATTTTTTGAGGAGAGTTCTGAATGTTTTGATTGGATATTATGGGTGGATGCATCATTAGGGGAATAAAGATTGTGGCTTTAAGTGTTAATATATTAAGTTGAAAAGTTGTGGGAGTGTTGAAAAGGTGAAATTATAGAAGATGAATGCTGTTGGAAAGTTAGGAAGCTATATCGGTAAAGGTGTAGTTACAGTTTCTGGGCCTTTTCATCCATTTGGTGGAGCTGTAGATATAATTGTGGTGGAACAGCCGGATGGAAGCTATAAGTCGTCGCCTTGGTATGTTAAGTTTGGGAAATTTCAAGGAGTATTAAAGGCGAAGGAGAAGATAGTTAACATAAATGTCAATGGCGTTGATTTGGATTTGCACATGTTTTTAGATCATAGAGGAGAGGCGTACTTTCTACATGAAAGCGATGTTGAAGAAGGGGAGTCCATGCCTTCGTCTTCTGGGGAGGATACTGATGGGCAGTCACAGGATAGGAGGATGACAAAAACAAGAAGTTGGCGTGCTGATTCCGGTTCAGAGTTGCAACTTGATGTGAGAAATGTGGAAAATAGTCAAACTAGTTCCAGGAGAACCCAGATTCTGAGGCTTGTGTTCGGAAGGGATTCAATAAAGGAAAATAGAGTGGCCCCAGATGATGAAAACACTGCTAGTGTTGTTCAAGCAGAGTCTTGGGAGCGAGCTCAGCTTGCAGCTGATCTTTTAGAGGTAAAGTGGTCCACTAATCTCGACTCTCCAACCAGTAGGTGTAAGGATGGTAATACCCCTTTTTCATCTGCTGAGAGAATATCGGACAGTGAAATCTCTTCAGAATTAAAGAGAAGTGACATAGAGGGAAATGAAAATGCAGTTTTGAAGCAAAACATGTTACATAATTTGGACAGTGCCGAGACATGTGATAGAGCTGGTCTTGCCGACTCTAAGGGTTGTCATAACAGTCCTAACTTACAAACCAATACTAATCTTGCTGAGGAAACTGTGATTGAAGATACTAAGGTTGATGGTGATCTGCCTTTAGATCTACTGGAGGTTACCAGAGAAGTAACTTCAGAGGTAAACTCTCAACCAGAAACTTTGACCTCAAACAGTCCATGTATTGAAGAGGTTTTTATAAGTGAAAAGTATAAAATTTGTGACGCTCAGAAGATAAAAAGTGAAAGCACTTCTCCAAGCCCAAGTATGGATGATAATGTAACTCTTTCTTGTGGTCAAGTGGTCACCTTTCACCAATTAGATGATGAAGTTGGGCCTAGTCCTGTCCTCGCAATCTCCAGCGTTAGCAACTCAGCCACTCTAATTGAAGGAAACCAAAGTGCTATCAAGGCGGAAGACGATCTCCATAAACCTGTTGGTGCATCACTTATATCTAAGATTCTGCAATCAGAAATATCAGAGGAAGAACAACTCCTCTTTGGCGACTTTGATGATTTCTCACTTTGTATGGAGGAAGAGCTTCAAAAGGAAACGGTAGCCCAGAAGGTTTCATTACTCCAATATGGCCTTGATTCAGGGGAAATGAAAGTGATACATACAAATCAAATTGAGCCAAACAAGGAGTTTGCTCGCATGGCGAGATCTTTACCTAATATGTCAAGGTCACCCCCGAAAGATGATCTGGGCTCTGTGGAGCCTCATGGGAGTAATGATGGCCAATTAAATCCCTCAAGGGAATATATAGAAAATAGACGAACAACTGCAGCATTTGGTAAGAAATTATTCCTTAATTGAACATTTCTTAGTCTTTCATGTGGTTAAACTAAAAAGGATCGTATCTTTCTCTAATTTAAGTTATGTGGTGTTATACACTTTTAAGTTGGATAAGTCTTTTGTTTTCATGTCGACATCCAATTTGAGCAATTACTTATTTTCAACCCTTATACAAGCATGAACTAGGAGGTTATACCATCCTTTTGTTCCTGACGTCATGTTTTCTTCATCCTTTGAATTATAATCATACATATGTAAGGATGTTGCTCTTATGGATAATTTGATAGTAAGAACTTGGGCAATCTGAGTACATCTCTGGTACTTTTGCTTTCGTTTCAAGTGTATATATTGCTGAGAGAAGTGTGCTTTCCAAATGTAGCTCTTGAAGTGCATGTTTCTACAGTTCCCAAGGATTGTTGCTTTTCTTGTTCTATCGGACGTTCCGTTTTGAATTCCTTCTGGCACTCACTACCAACTCAACAAATTTTTTGCAGGTGATAGATCAAACTCTTTGGATTCTTCTACCCGAAGATGGCAAATTTGGCAATTCCCTAAGAGATCGGAAAGCATAGAAGACAATAAGTTGAAGAGCTCAGAAGGAGCAGAGGAGAACAAAGATGTGCCAACAGTGAAAGTAGAAAAGAAGAAAATAAGGGCGTTAACTCCAACATCTGAGCAACTGGCCACTCTACACTTGAAGGAGGGGAGGAATATAATCACATTCATATTCTCAACACCAATGCTTGGGAGGCAACAGGTGAGCTGTTCTTTTTGGTTTTCCTAATATATTTGTCGGCTATGTGGAAGTTCTTTGTTTTCTTGCCTCTCTGTTGATCACACATCATCGGTTATGTTATCCCTGATGTGTAATTTTGTTAATCTATGCCCATATTGAGCTTAATATCTGTATCAATACTGATGCATAGAGAATTGTTGTTCTCTTTCATTTATCATGTACTTCATAGGTTGATGCACGGATCTATTTGTGGAGATGGGACACCCGTATCGTGATATCAGATGTTGATGGGACGATTACGAGGTAAGCCTTGTAAATGTAACATCTCTTCACTTGAAACAGAAACGAATAGCAATTAAGTGAGCTTTATGTATCGATGAATAACAAGCATCTTGTGTGTATGATAGTTTGAATCTCCCCATGGTTTGCACTCATTTCTCTTTATATATCGATGAATAACAGATCCGATGTCCTAGGACAATTCATGCCTTGGGTTGGGGTTGATTGGACACAAACTGGTGTTACACATCTGTTTACAGCTATCAAGGTCTGCAGACGGTCACATGAATGACTTCACTTATTATTAATGCACTTCATTTTAAAAAATGAGACTGTTTTATGCTTCCTCCTTTTTTATTTGAATGACGTACTTTCGATTTAAATTGTGCCAAAAGAATTAGTTTTTGCCTCGTGACATCTTTTTTAACCTTTACCCATTATTCTAATATAATTCTGAAATTTTTTACATTCTATTTGTTAACTCCTATGTTAACTAATACCTTTATTCTACTTTAAACAATAATACAACGAACATTTGCACCAAATCAACTACTTATCTTAATATCTATTACTCCCTCCTTTTCAAAAAGATTTTTCACTTTGATTTTCAATATTCAAAATTAAGAAACTTTGTATCCTTAAATGACTCACATAACTTTGATTTGAATCAAAATTGTCGGGTTAATATTAAAATTTATTAACAGTTCTAGAATTAAATATTGTTTTCTCCAAATTTAATTCTACATACATAAAAGAGCTCGAGTTCAAAATTTAAAATTTCAACTATCGAAATTCAAAACTGGAGAATCTATTTGAAATGGAGGGAGTAATAGTCGAGGCAGGTCATTCATTGAAAAATAGAGGAAATAATTTTTTTCTTTGAATTGACTAAATTTACCTCTTGTCCCGGAAGCACAAATATGACCTTTGTGAATTCCTTCCTGCAGGAGAACGGGTACCAATTACTTTTCTTAAGTGCACGGGCTATTTCTCAGTCATATCTTACACGACAGTTCCTTTTCAATATCAAGCAGGTAATGAAATAGAATGAATCGATGTTGCAGAATGTGTATCTGCTCTCCTTAATTTTAAGCTCACATTGTCTAAATTTGTTCCTTTTTGTAGGATGGGAAGTCTTTACCAGATGGACCTGTTGTTATTTCTCCTGATGGACTTTTTCCTTCTTTATTCCCACGAAGGTTTACTATACTGTTGCGCCTTATCTTTTCTTCCTCTCTATTGTCTTTAATTTGATATACTTTAGTGTAAAGCTCAAAGTGTTTAACAATATTATGGGTTGGAAATTGCGTCTACATCATCACTTGGTCGCAATACAGGTCATGTTGCTTACTGACTAAAATTTATTAATAATATAGTTTTTGCGACTGATATAAATAAACTAAGTAACCATACTCAAATCCCCTCTTTATAAAAGTCTTGAGTTGTGTTTTAACTTTCATTTCACTCTTAATTCTTTATCAATAACTGACAACTATAATGTACTACTATAAATTTGGAAAAGTATATTTCTAAATTTTAAAAAATACTCCTATAGCAATTCAATAATTAATGTCTTAAATTTTTTGCCTAAAATTCTATGGCGCTTTTATTACTCACAATTGCGCTTATGTTCATTTCTTCATCTTGGTTCCAGTTATGTAAAAAATACTCAGCTATATTTACTTAACGGATAAAAGTGTTTTGATATATCTGCATTTGATTTTTAATTTATCATAACAATGAGGTGCGTTTCCATTTTAATGCAATGAATTAGTTTTCCATGCAAAATTTTTTTTGTATGATAATTTCAATTATAAAATTGAAAAATAATTTTCTAATCAAAAAATTACCATTAAGAATATATATTTAAATTATTATGTAATGGCCTTGTATTACATTACAACAATTGAAATAAAATAAGTGTCAAGTTACATCTGGCGCTTTCGTTTTAAATTCACGTCGTTGTTTGATGTTTAAATTTGAATTTTTCACCAGATTAAATATTAAATTCAAATATTTTATTTGTATTGTATAATATTTCGTAAAAATTATCAAATAATAATATTTTCAATGTACTTTAATATTGACATTAACTATTGTTCAAATCGAACTATTATGGTTATCGATGAAAGTATAAAGTTTGTCGATTTGGAGAATTAAATCAAGCGTGACAATCATTAAATTTTTTTATTTGAAATTTAATAGATTTGGATATTTTATTTCAATTTTTTTTATTATAATATATATAACATGTTAGTTTTTATGCTTAAATAAAAATATCTTTATCTATAAACTATAGATGCAATGATTAATTAGAGTTGAATTGATATATGAGAAAGAAATTAAAGAAAATTGATCTTTCTACATTTAACACTCACTCCGTTTTTAGTTGGCGTTTTAGCAAAAGAAATTTATTTTTTGTGGTTGTCGTTTTAGCGTAATAAATAGCGTTTTTACGTTTTGATATCTTTTGGTATTTTTATCTTTAAATTAATAACCAACCAATGATAGTATTTGATTGGTTAGTTACATTTTAATGTACTTTTTTAACTATTTTTTCTTAATCCATTGTGCAAATGTCTAAAATAATGACTAAAAGATGGAGGGAGTATTGATTATTAATTAGTAAACTAAATTAGAGTATATTGTCATAATAATACTTATAATGGTTTTACTATATTCGAAATATAATTAAACCGACATTATGGTGCAAAAATGAATCATTGAATATGTATATGATAGGCCATATAATTGACTTTATTGATGAGCATTAAATGCAATCGGTACCCTTAAATGCTTACATTTGAATGACTTCTTGTGACCTTTTATATGAAAGTTGTTATTATATAAAATTTTAAAAGTGTCCGTATCAAGTGGCAAGAGCCTAAATACTTGGGAACTTACGCATATATTGTAAGCAACGAACTACGTAGTTACTAACGTTGGATAAATCACCCATAAAGTAGATATTGGTAAATGCGGTTCATATAAAGAGAGGCATTTAAGGCATTTCCACGTTTCTTTCATTAAACTAACATAGATTGCATGCGATGTTTATGAGGTGGATTCACGTGTTTATTTGAATTAAGGGTGAAATTACAACAATTGCCACCGCACAAAGCGCTGACTTACTAAATTCTATAAGCTCTAAATGGGACTCAAAGTAATATTAATCGCATATATGCAGCTGAGGTTTAACTTTTTATTAAAAAAATTATTGCACAAGATATAATTTTGAAAATAGATATGTCATTTTTATTCCATTGATTTTCAATATAATTCATTTGAAGTATTTCACATTCGAAAAAAGACATCTAATGTGTGAGCTCTTTGGCTATTTTGCATGACTAAAATTAAGAGAATTTCATAAAAATATCTTGATATTATTTAGTTTTTATTGCAAATATTATATTAATGAGTCGATAAACCAATTAAAATATATTAAAATAAATATAAAATAAAATTGAATAAATAGAACTATGAATAATTTATACTACTAATCAATTGAAAAATAATATTTTTTTAACAATAAATAAAATAACATAAGGTGCATTTTTTTATTAAAGTGGCTTAGATATTTTTCTAACAATAAAAATAAAAATTACAAAATGTGCATTCTTTTATTAAACAGTAGTATGATAACAAAATTTTTAAATCTATTATTAAAATTATATTGTTAAAAAATTAAATTGGTCATATAACAATGAACAAAATGAGTTATAATATAAATCAAAAGTATAATTTATAAATTTTACTTAAATAGTTAATCACTTATTTATTATCTCAGTTTAAATATTTGAAGTATAAATCTTTACATTCAAATGCATTATGCGTTTACTAGTATAAAAATAAGTTTCATTCAATAGATTATTTCGAACTTTTATTGAAAGTTTTGTTGCCAAAAACAAAACTCTGTGTCTTCCCTTGATACTCCCTCCGATTTTTGAAGTTGTCGTTTTACCCATTTACACTTAGATTAAGGAAAAAAATAGTCCAAAAGTACATTAAAAATATAGAATGATATTTAATTGAAACTATATCATTGGTTGGTTGATAATTTAAAGATTAATCAAAAAGTACATTGAAAATGTAAAAATGTAATTTAGTATATATACTAAAGCGATAACTATTATTAAAAAAAGCTAAAACGACAATTAAAAAAAAGGAAGGAATATTTTTCTTAAAGTGGTACTTTTGAGTGGGGGTACAATAATCTTAGAGTTGCCTTGCCCATACCGAACCTGGTTGTGAGGGAGTTGCTTATGCTCCAATCCATCTCTATGCAAAGTTTCTTCTGATTGTCATTGATTGAATATCTTCTGAAAGCATTCATTAGGTGTGTACTGTGTACTAATGATTATTGATACACATTCAAAATATAAGATCCTAAACCTTCCACTACTTCACTGCTTTGTACTTGGATAACTGGAGACATGTAGAGTATATCATTCCATTTCTTCATTAGTATTGAGAGGGAAGTCAAGGAGTTTTGTCCACATTGTCTAATTATGTTGCATAATCATATCTGAAGAGCTATCTGTAGTTTTATGGACCATGTCAAGTTTTCCGTTAGGAAGAATATATACTTGCAGTTCTCTACTGGCTCTATATTGAGTAACTCTCTGCTCTTTCTTGTGCAGTTGTTAGAAGAGCTCCTCACGAGTTTAAAATTGGTTGTTTGGAGGTTAGTTTATTGTTATTTATTTATCTTTTTCTTCTTCCTGATTGATTCCACCCATTCTACCGAAGTTGCTTCATCACAAAATAGATACAGATTGTCGCTCTTGCTGCAAAACAAACAATACATCATAATAAAATGACCAATTTTCTTGTGAATGAAGTACATTTTATCGGGACAATGCTTTCATTCGAAGGCAGAATAGACTTTCAACAAACTTTAGACTTTGTTTACAGCTACTAGGTTATGCGATTTTAACTATCCTTATTCATTATGCAAAATTTTCTAGTTTCTGGGACACCTGAACTTCACCCTTAGATTACATTTTGGATTGGAAAAAAAGGTTTGGATTGATAGATTTGAATTTAATAGATAGCCTCATAGATATCAAGTACCCACATATATGGAGTCGAATATCAATGGATTGTAAAGTTCAATGATTTTAAATGAATTGATTGTAATGTTTTTTTAAGAGTCATTATTGATCAATCAAACCGGAAACATATCCTTCAGGCTTGCTATTTTGGTTTGGGGGAATGGGAGGGGAGGGTGTTTTCAAATGCAGAGAGATCACATAAAACTTCTATAGGGATCTCATTTCAGTGATCTTCCAATTTTTAGGACATCAAGGCATTGTTTCCTTCCGACAGAAATCCATTCTACGCTGGATTTGGAAACAGAGACACCGATGAGTTTAGCTATCTCAAGGTCGGCATCCCATTGGGGAAAATATTTATTATTAATCCAAAGGTATTTATTGTTCACTTTCGCAAGATGTGATTGGCAAAATATTACTTCAGAGGGAATCCTGGAGTGATAGTTTTTGCATTTGCAGGGTGAAATTGTTGTGAACCGCCATATCAACACAAAATCATATACGTCTTTACATGGACTGGTAAATGGTGTTTTTCCGCCTACATCATCATCGGAGCAGGTTTGGTTACTGAACTTTTATAAACATATTTAATACTCTGATGGTAGTATCCATTCAGGGTCTCTGTCTGGTTTATCGTGAAACTATTACTTTTTTTGTGCTGTCCTGGCATTTCGATGCATGTTTCAAAGTGACCGATATGCTGCATGTTGCACCCAGCGCTCACATGTGAAATGTCTTGGAAATATTCAAAAAGTACCAGATGCATATTGTCATCTTGTCACTTCCCATACATATATTTGATTATGTTTTGACCTTTCACTGATTGAAACATTACATCTTTACATACGAAAATGAGACTTCGCTTGTTGTTGAGTTCCTTCTAGCCTTAGCCACCCCATGGTCTAGTAATTTTGATAGTCTATACTCTATAAGATAAAACACTTGCTGTGACATAAGACATTGTTTGGAAGTGTTGGTTCTCAACCGTTTTATTCTTGGTTTCAGGAAGACTTCAATTCATGGAATTTCTGGAGACTTCCACAAGCCGTCCTTTGAAATGGTAGCTGCCACTGCCAGTGTATTTTTGATGCATTGATGAAGTCAGGTTGCATCGTTTATAGGTTTACGTGTAGACACATTCTGCCAACTTATACTCCGAATTAAACTTCCATCGACTATCAAGGAGTAAAGTCATCTTTACCAAGGAACGTCTTCCCTCCCAAACGTGATGGTGCATTCTGCCTTGGATCGGTGGAAGCCCGGAGATTTTATTTCCCTCGTCTTTCTTGACAACAGGGATGGGGTACTTTCCTAGAGGAAATTCCTTGAGAAGTTTCATCGTGGCGCCTATTGATATAGTTGCAACATGGCAAAGTACATAGTTTACCTCAATTTATTGTAAGCCAGAATTGTGGAAATGTTTGTTGTTCTGTTCAATTTTTCCATGAGCTGGTTGGATTTTGCTGTCAATAATTGTAGCATATATGCACAATGGGATATACATTGAGCCTACTTCAGTGGCATCAGTTCTTCAAAATGTACTAAGATCTGGATGTTTGTAAATTTGTGTAGTTAAATATTCCATCACTTTGTACAAGAAACCTTTTGGGTAAATTATAGAAACTACTTTTTATGGTTCCTGCAAATTTCATGTTTCAAAATATTTACGAGCATAATCTTGAACGAAAAAATAGAATATTTTTACAATCATTTATTAGAATGTTTCAAAATATTTATATGCTATAATCTTGAACGAAAAAATAGAATATTTTTACAATCATTTATTAGATTAACTCAATAGATTGGAGTCCATTAAATATAAAATAATGAATTTCAAATAATATAAATTTAGAATTTTATATTGTCTTTAACTTATTTCAAAATTTTAACATTATTATGTTTATACTTGACCGAGCACAAAAGCAGATTCTGTGAAACTGTACTCGAAAAGAGCATGCAAGGTATTGCACGTATTTCAACTGTAATGCACATACTATACAGTACTAATTCAATATAGCCAAAATAGAACATCCCAACGATAGTCGGAACATGCTCTGCTTGTCATCTACAACGATACTCGAGATATCTCAAAAACATAATACTCAAAAATTTGAGAGCTGATATCCTTGCGGTTACAATTCCAAATCCTTAAAGTCTATTTCCGAGAATAAAAATTGTTACAAGTCGTAAAATTCATGAATAACTTGATCGATAAATCGCAAAGTAAATAGCGGACGACTAAAACTAAAACCAACAACGATTTCAATCGATCCATTGGAAACTTCGAAACCTCGTATCGTTTTCTGTCGTAGAGGGTGGTGGGGAGACTCGGTATCCTTATTTCCGGTAAGAAATGTCATGCTTGTCTAGATGAATTGACGATCGCGTACATACATATCTGATACTTTCAAATCATTTATATCATACATATATAATATACAAGTTAGATGAACAAGTAGTATAATCGAAACCATTTGAAAACATTTGTGCGAGGGTTTTTCTGAGCTAACAAAGCGATTATCATTAAAACATATATTTAAAACCATGTTTAGAGATTGTGGAGCATAAAAGCTTTGTATCCTTTGTTCAAGCATAACTTGCCTATCTCGAGATTACCATTTAGATATAGGCAGTCACAGATTCGCGTGGTAGGATTTCCTCCCACTGAGGGGACAACTATGACTCCCTCTCGCTTAGAATGAGAGGCCTTGTCCTTTCCCGGTGATGGTATTTGTGAGAGACCAGAACTGGCCTACGAGTATCCTAGGCTTATCCCGTGACAATGGGTCTCGTAATGATCAAGGCAGAGTAAATCAAAATAAACTCCACAAGCCACGAGTTTAAAACCTGCGCGTCCATTGCCCGTATCAAACAAATATAAAGCGGTTCAAAATCTCGCGTTAGTATTGCCCATGTCGAATATCTGACTTCAGAAAGCGTATCTCATTTTAAATAAACCCGTTTTCATCTTGACGATTTAAATCATCTGAGGATAATACTAGTTAAAAGGAGATATGTCATGCTTTCGAAACTACATTTTACAAGCGTTTCATTTCTTTTATAAAATAATTTGATAACGTAATTTCATAAATATATATATTTTAGGTAAAATAACTAGACAAGATAAAACCACTCACCTCGATTCACAAAACTTACTAGTCAAGATCCTCGATCCGGTCTAGACGATTCCCTCCAAAATCTAAGTAAATAATAACAATATAACATGGTAAATATTCGATTCGATGAAAAGTCTATTTAATACTTTCAACTCGCTTATACATCTCAACCCCAATATTCTTTATTATCCAAAAGTCCTATAACCTATAATCAAATCTTAAAATTATAATTCACCATTTTAACTCAACATAATTAATACCCAACAATAAATCTAACCCATTAACTTCAATTATTCAAGTCAATAATTCAAACCCATATAATCATCAGTCAATAATGAAACTCATAAATTCGTCCCAATCCATTCTATTAATCAAAAAATCTTAAAAGCTAATTCGAAATTATAAATAAATTAATTATGGTAAAATATTTGATGCTTACATTAGTGGTAGTAGTGCCAGCGTTAATCAAGCATCGGAGGGGACAAATCGTTTCTTGTCGTGGAAGGGCTGGGGGCTGGTTTTGTTTTGTGGGGTTTGGGGGTTTTACGGGAGCTTTGGGGGGCTGAAGAGGTTTAAGGGTTTAGGAATGGGTTTCACGGGTTGGGGGTTAAACAACTTCTTTCCGTCAGTCGTATGTTCTCACGTTGTTGAATTCTGAGCAGAGGCTGCATTGTCGATGGATGAGCTTTAAATTTAAAAACCTTTTGTCTTGAAAGCTTAGCTTCAAATAAAACAATACAATGGACAAAACCCTTTTTTAAGAAAAAGAATGTCCATTGGTATTCACAGCATAATAACGACAACATCTGGCCTTAACTCCGAGTACAAAATATCAGCTGGCAGCGAGAATACGAAATAACAACTATCACAGACAACAAACTTCTGATCTGACATAAAATAAAGAGGCGTGAGGATCGAGGCGCCGCTGCTTGACTACTTTAAGCTACAAGCATAAACACAGAACAAGCCCGAAGGCGAACTGACACCACACATTGACTAGCAATGAAATTGCCGCCCATGCTTGAATAGGGTGTAAGGCTGCGAAGCTTAGTGAAGATATATCTCAAGAATGAAATTAACCTCCAATCACGCAATAGTACCAAAGTAGATGTTATTCATCACGATAGATAAGTGAAGTACGTAATATTATTCAACTTAGGATCTTAATCTGGTCGTTGCTTGATTTCGTTATCGTTTCGTAGGATTAAGTAAATTAGGTAAGCACAGAGAATATTTAAGATGATGGCAATCGGCTTAATAACATACGTGCATTTGAGAAAAAGTGCGATAACGTGTGTCCTTTCGACACTAACTACATCGGTAGCGGCAACTGACGTCGCTGACTTCAATGACTAACCCCGGCTCAAATAGCGATCATTTCGACAATTGTATCATTTCGGCTTGACTCAACGAAGCTACAAGCTACATCAACTCGACAACTCTATCAACTCGACAACTCAACAGCTCGATATAAATTACAGATTTACACAAGCCCAATGGCATATAATCAACCTCGACTGCGGGGAGAAACTTATCGCCGTCGACGTAGTATCACCCGAATCGTAGCAGTGCGAAGCAAAATCACGAATCGTAGCAGTGCAGAAGCAAAATCACCGAATCGTAATGAGGTGCGAGGTCAAAAATACGGACGATACAACTTCAGCCAAACAGCGTCGGCTTCGCCTCTGGCTTCTTCACAGCCACGACTAAATATACTTTCAAAGCTTACTGCTCGACTCGCGAGACCGCGTACACAGCCAGCAGCTGACCCATGATGCCGCATTCAACATGATTTAACCTGAATCACGTATATACTGCATGCGCATATCCTTAATGGAAGTAGTTAATCAACACCGTGAGATAAATACTCACCTCGGCTATTACTTAAAACTCCACCATAATCAACGACAAACGGACATTTCCCACGATCCCAGCGCTGAAACAAGCATTCAAAATTATAATTACTACTTATAAATATACAACTAGTAATATCACGTTCTACTTATATAGTGTCTGAGCCAATTAACTGCCAAACTTGAAACTCATTTAACATAATATTCTCTAATCACCTAAAAATCCTGACTGCAAGAAACAACTATAATAAAAGTACAAGAGTGCACTTATGTCATATTAAAAACCACTTTGAAAAAAGTCAGCAAAAGTCAAGCTATAATCCTCAACATATTTCAACCCAGCTACATCGATTATGCTCGCCTCTTATCACGATAATCTAAGCTTAGATGGCGATTACATATAATTATCATTATCCAAACTCAAAGTCAACTCGAAGTAACCAAAAGCCAACATCTTCAAATTCATGAAATACTCAAAAGGTTCGAACTTTACTTGCTAAAAGCGTAGAGGATGACCGAGGAAAACTCTCCAAGAAATTTTAGGACGAAGCTTACTTGAGATGAGGGAAGAGAATGGAAGAAAAAATTCCAAGGGAAATAGGGAGGGGTTGGCCACTTGCTTGAAGAAAGAAGAAGATGATGACCCGAATGGATAATGATGAAATGATCGCATGGGAGATTGTGCAAGATATTTCAAAGAGTTGTGCAAGGTCTCATTCGATTTCAGTTTAGTTTCTGCGTCTCGTTTAACAACACAACTGGACATAAACTTAACCCCAGCTTGAATAATATTACTGATATCTTTAAATGCGGGCGGGTTATTACGGTCACCCACCTAATAAAAATTTAAGCCCTCGAAAATTTCCCAACTCAATAATATGAGAAAGACCCCACGAAACAATTCGAAGTCATAAAACATAAAACAAAACAACTTACCTCCTACGAAAAATTTGCGGTGCTGACTCCTCATGTCGTCTCTCGTTCCATTGTCGCCTCTACGTCTTTGATTCCTCCTGGCCTTTCACAGAGGCCACAGCTTTGTTTCCTCGATACACTTTTCCACTCGATCAAGAATCCTGCGGTTTCTCCTCGAAAGGTGAGATCGCGCCTCCCAAGTTCCACGTTGAGCTAAGAGCGTGCGATGATCAGCGGCCTTTCTTACATGCGTCACCGCTTTCCCTCGGGTTTGTTGTATCAACCAATCCTCTCTCACGAACTCTCCAACTAACTTCCGGAACCATAAACTTTCTCTGCTCCCAGTTCGTTTCGGCGGCACGAGTCCGACAACTCACCCATCTGATACTCCAAATGGTGCACGTCGGATACTAGCATGAAAAGCGTTGTTATCACGGGAACTCCGTCTTAGGCAGCTCGTCGTCAAACTCACGAGAGCCGGAACCTGAGCCGAAGCATATCCTCCAAAGTCTAGATTGTTCTGCCAGTTGCCCCGTACATTGCGGGGATGGAAAGATGTACTGACTCCACTACAGTCCCCAGCGCCTCACGGAAACCCCTCGGAATCTCGAGGTGAATCTCGCATCGCGATGCAAAATGATCGGCAGGGACCCCATTCAGTCTCCTGATCTAATCAACATACATGCTTGGCAGCTAACCTTTCCTAGTCCATGGGGTAGATCTAATAGGTAAGAAATGGTGACTTGATGACCTATCCCTGTCATGAATCCATTCGTTTCGCCTCGGCGAACTAGGAAGCCCCAATACAAAGTCCATGGTAATATTCTCCCGTCCGCTCGGGGAATAGGAAGGTTTGCAACAATCACAACGGGATATCTATGCTCCTCGCTACTGAAAAATCAAACATTTCACCACGAACTCTGCAATTTCTCTCTTTCATCCCGGCCACGAGAAAGTGACCTCAAATCCTACACATGCTTTATTGCTGCAGGGATGCATGTTATAAGAAGCGTGCTGAGCCTCGTCAAAGTCTCCTTAACGGCTAATCCAGTCTGGTACACATAACCAACTAAATCCATCCTCCGAACTCCACTCGTCAACCGTAAAATCCTCTGTCCCAATCCGCTTTGCTTCCCATTTGATTTTACGCGAAACTACCGTCTTGTAACAACGACTCGAATCACGGTCAAAATTACCAGTCGAACGCTTCACATAAGCCAACGACTTCGCGTTGCTACGATATCAAGCTCAACTCCAAAATTGCTTAAATACCACGCTTTTAGCTCCGCCCGGCTTTCCGCTTCCGACTTCGAGCATACTCTTCTTACATTTACTTTCCCGGGTGATATTCGATTGTCACATCATAATTATTTGATAAAGCTCCATCCGTCTACATACGCCTCAAATTCGGGCCTCTGCGTCGGTAGGTACCGGACTTTTGTGATCGGTGAAAATGCGACATCCCCGACAAGTACAAGTAATGCCTCACCCAACTTTAATGCAAAAAGCTTGATCCACATCGACTCCAGGGGATCATGGGTGGGGTAGTTCCTCTGCGTGGTTCCTCGGTGTCGAAGCATAAAGAAGTACTCTCCCGTCCTATGCGTGACCTGGCAGTGACCACAGTGCGAAGCATCAGCATGAATCACGAGAGCCCTCGGACCGAATGGTAGGCTAAAGCCGGTCACGGTAGTCAATTTAAGCGCTTCAACTCCTTGAAACACCTCTCGCGATCCCTCGTCCCCGAATAAAAGGGAACTCCGCTACGGTCAACTGGTCATCGGATGCCGTCAGAAGGCAAACTCTGTAATACTGGCCAAACCCGAAACTCTACTTTCGGTCGCTCGTAGGTCGACTCCCGATTACTAAAAACTCCGCTGGCGAGGGTCCACGCATAAATACGCTTCACCGGATATAACATGGCCCAGCTGTACTTTCTTGACGAGGCTCACATTTGCTAAACTTAGCGTACAATTGGTGCTAGCGCCGATATCTCAACCTGATCCATGAAGTGTCTACCGTGCTCCTCCGCGTCTTCCGAGTAGATCAAAATATCATCAGTAAAAGACAATCAAAAATTTATCCAGAATTCCCCGAACACCGGTTCATTAAATCCATGAGCAGCTGGCAGTGCGTTAATTACGACCCAAGCGGCATTACCATAAGCAGCGTAGTGCGTACACGGATCGAAAGGTGATTTGAATGTACTTACTCACTTAATCCTATTGGTAGTACCGGATACTCAAATCAATCTTCGAAAATACTACAGCACCTACGATTGGTCAAATAAATCATACATCCTCGGCTTAGCGGATAAGCGGTTCTTGATGGTCACTTTATTATTTGTAATCGTCTGTGACCTCAGCGTACCATCTTTCTTTCACAAAAGCAGGCGGGTACACTTACGGAGAAAACACTCGGTCGAGCCCCTTATCAAGTAGTTTCTGCGTCGGGTCTTTAACTCTCACCGACTCTGCTGGGCCATTCTACTCGGCGCAATAGAAATCGGTGCAGTACCGGAACACCTCGATACATGAAAACTCAACTTCTCTGCGGTGGTAAGCACAGCTCCTCCGGAAAAACATCGACATACTCACGAACAACTTGTGCATCCTCTAACCTGTTCTCCTCTCTCTCCAAGTCGACCGCGTACCCCCAAAATACCAGTAGCCTTTTCTTGCATCAACTTCTTGGCCTCCGGTGCTGAAATAAAACTTGATGGAAGAATCTTCCTATCTCCCTCGAAGCCTTGACATCGAGTGCGGACTAGCAAAATAATCTCCTTTGCCCGGTGGCGATCGATTTGGCGTGATGTCTTTTGACGATTCGTTCCCAGATAAGATCAAAATGCCGATTGAGCTTTAGTAGTCGCTTTAACTAACAATTGATTACCGCTCTTGAGGGCCAATCTACATATACGTGTCTAACCTCGGCCAGGCCTCGGCGGGTGTCCTTAATATTAAAGGGGAACAAGTAAAGACTCGACATAAAGGTAAAATATCCACGCGAAACTCCGAGAAATAAAAGATGAGTAGCTCAGAATAAAGAGTACCCCTAGCATGTCATCATATAACGGCAAAGGTACCCGTCGCGACCCTCGGGTATCCGGTGCCTCATGCTGTGTAACGGCATTGATCGCTACGCGGCGCCCTACGGCTACTCGCGCTGCGGTTCCACGGAGTACTTTCGACTCCAGCGACCACGACTCCGCTGGCCTCCAAATCGTCCTCCTGCGCTCCTGGTACTCGCCACCGCGGTAATGGCGGTGAAGATGTGCGCTCATATGCAGAATCTTGAGGACAATCTACTACATGTGTCGGGCTAGCGGCATCCAGCCAAATCATCTACTCCCGGAGCAATCCTGGTTCTATGGCCCCGTCACTGGCGGAAACATGAATGTCCTTTCGGAACCCAAATGACACCCTACGAGATCCGCGAGATCTAGACATGCAGATAAAGAAGAAGGCTGGGGAGTATGCTAGGCGAGCGGGTGCAGAAGCGACTACAGGAGGCTGGGCGAGTCGGTGAAAAGGTCCTCCCTGCGGAACCTCGAACTGGAGTAGTCACATGCTTGACTACCTCACCATCCATTTGCCCTCTTGACCCTACAGCCTCGAGAACCCGGCCAATTCCATGCTCACTTTCGGTGCGGCGTTCACCGACTCTCTTGGAAAATGGTGAGGTAAACGAGGATATATGGTGGCGAATCTCAATATCGACCACGTCTAGAATCACGGCCAGATTCTTTGCTCCTCGGTCGGGTGTGCAGTGGAGACGGCGACATAGCTCGCTAAACCGCCTCACCGTACTCCCTCAACCAGTCGATCGCCTGAGTCGTCAAATGGGATGCTTGTAATTAACTCTATTTGGGAGGAAGGCTGATATAGTCTTAGCAAAAGAAAAGAAATACCTTATTTGATTCACACTTTTATAAGGTACTAGTATCATATTACGTGCGTTGCACGTGAACAATCTCGAACGAAAAATTAGAAGATTTTTATAATCATTTATTTTTTATTGAATTCTTCAAAAATTGAAGAAAAAAAAGATTAACTCAATAGATTGGAGTTCATAAAATATAAAATAATGAATTTCAAATAATATAAATTGTATTGCTAAAGTTGAGTATAGTCTAAATTCTCACTTGAAATATATACATACCATCTAGATTTTGCAACTTTCCTCTTTGTATAATGCAAGAAGACAGTCTATTAGATTTAATTATGTAACTAATAGTAGGGTCCCATTTATTATTGGTGTTAGATGACATTAGAAAAATAAAAGTAGTTGACAATTGTTATATATTTTTATAGGATAATTCTTTCATTCAATGTTTATTAATAAATAATTATAAATATCGATACATTTATTACTATCATATTTTATGAAGAAGATAGAGTGTTGGTAACAAATAAATAAGAAAATAAAAAATTATATTATATCTATATTTACTTTTCATTATATAACAAAGACATAAATATATTAATTAATGAGTGAATTTCTCAGGAATAATTTTATCAATATGCTTGGTAGCAGTAAGGATAATGTTTGTTGATCGAAACTATACATAGTTTTATATAATATTATTTTAATTAATTTGATAAGATATATTTTTGTATTTGTATTAAACTTTTTCATATTTATACAATCGTAGTCTGGCATCCAATGCTAAATCTTAGTATAAAAATCAGTCAAATATAAACATCAAACTATAATTTATATTTTTGTTACTCAATTTGTCTAATAGAGCGATAATAGCGTAATATAATTTGATAAGATATGTTAAAATAATAGAAATGATATTTGATAAATTAAATAAAAATTATTAATGGTTGGACATATAGGCTTGATTAAATTAGAAGAAATACCATGGAAAACTTTTCTTTTTGGATACTTCTTATTCAACATATGACATTATTAGTTTTGAGGAGTTGAATTTATATAGATTTCATAAGTGATCCAACTGACATATATAAATATTCTAAGGAAACTAATAAAACAAAGTTAATATCATTTTTCTAGTGTTAAGGGTATGATGTGAGGAGTGTGCCAATACACAGTATAAAAACAATGGTTATTTATAAGAACAAATAAGATGTAACTCTCAAATGGTGAAATAATGAGACTAGTGTAACTTTCAAGTGACGCACTTGAGTTATAATTATAATGATGTAAATACATAGAAATACAATTATTAATTTTAATTATTTAATTATCATTAGTTTTTTTGTAATTAGCTCAAAAGTTGGAATAATGAGAGTCATGTAACTTTTAAATATTTTAATGAGTTGTAATTACAATGTGGTAATGCTCCGTAAATACATTATTTTATTTCATTGCACACATTAATGTACGTATTTCATTGTATCGATTCAAATTGAAATTGTTATGGAAAGTATATTATAAAAATTTTATTTAGTCATATCTTTTATTGTAATGTATACATAATTAAAAAAGATAAAGCGGGAGTTACAAAAAAGATAAAATTATATTTATGTATTTTAATTCATAATAATTAGAGAATAGTAAGAGATTGTAACTCCAACCACTATAAATTATCTTGAGCTATAATTTTACGGTATTTTATTATCTTGATATGAAATGCATAGATTTGTTTACTGATATTATTTTTAAGATCAATTATTATGGAATACTAAGAGTATTGTAACTTTCACGTCAGTACATAAATTGCTTAAAATATAATTTTAATGTGTGTTTTATTATCATGATATGAAATAAATTAATTTATTTACTTATTTTATTTTTAAGATAAATTATTATGGAATACTAAGAGTATTATAACTCTCAATCACTATAAATTGTCTTACAGTATAATTTTAATGTGTTTTTATTATTTTGATGTGAAATGCATTAATTTGTTTACTTGTTTTATTAAGATCAATTATTGTTATTTTTTATTTGATATTAATATTTTTAGATTATTTAATAATAATATTGACGATGATAATAATATAAATTTTATCTATAGTGAGGATTCAAATGTAGTCTACAAGTTGGAGTATTAATTTGGACATGAGCCTTATTTAACAATTATTCAATGACAAAGAATTAAAATCAATTATAAAATTAATAATTACGGTATTACGACAGAGATAGAATAAATATTAATATTAATATTTCCGCCTTAAATTCATATTAGAAGTCACTTTGATTTTGGGAGACTAAAACGTGACGATTGATCATTCCACATATAACTTTAAAAGTTTAAAGTATATGATAAATAAATTTGATAGTGATTTATAATCTTTGGTATTAATATTTTTATAATATTTGGTATTAATATAATAATGAGTATTCAATTCATGACAATATTTTTCATTCTATGTCAATGATAATGTTAAGAGCCAAATAAATTATGCAATAATGAACATCAAACCCAGCTAATTGTTGAGGCCAGGTGAGCACTTGGGGGTCGTGAGTTACATTAGTAGTAGAGAGCTGATGGGTGGGTTTTTTTAAACGTTAATAATAATAAAAAATAAATTATCGATAAAGGAGTCAATCTGATATTTCTAACTTTTATTCTGATAGTACGTATTTCATTTCATTCATGCCAAAAAATTATTTTTAGATTTGTATTTAATAAATGTACTATATTGATTAATAAAATGTATAGCTGTGACATAATGAGTCATGTAACTCCCAAGAGATAGCAATAATTTGTCTTAAAAGAATTTCAAGTAAAAAAATGTATAAATTGATAAAATGAGCTATAATTTCTTTAATTTTTAGATAAACTAAATATTAGAACACATATGAATATGTATATAAAATATCAGAGAAAGCAAATATTTCTCTATGTTTTAACTTTTAAGTTGAACTACTATACATGTTTTATATATATTAGAATAACAAATGATATGACTACATAAATTTTATAATGTAATACCTCCATAAAATTTCTATTTGAATACCTCCATAAATTTTTATAATATAATGCCTCCATACAATTTATATTTGAATCGATACAATGAAATACAATAATGTCTGCAATGAAATAAAATATGATGTATTTATAAATTTACTTCATTGTAATTATAAATATTATGTATTTATGAAATAAAATAATATATTTATGAATTAAAATGATATATAAAGTACAATGAAATGAGAGATTCATAAATACATTATGTTTTTATTTTACTGTAGGCATTATCTTCGACAACAATAATTAAATTGCTATGGAAAACGACCCTATTATAAAAATTGTAGTATTAAATAGAAATTGTATGGAGTATAAGAACCTGTAGTCATATCATTGTTATTCTAGCTGTATATAAAACATCTATAACAGTTCAACTTAAAAGTTAAAACATAGAGAAAATATTTTATTTCTCGTGTTTTATACATATTCATATGTGTTCTAATATTACTCAAGGGGTAAAAATATAGAATCATGTGACTTCGATTAAACCTTGTTTATTCTATTTAATCTTTTACATAAAATTAAAGAAATAAAAAAATTCATGTAACTCCCATGATATCTTTTAATTATATTTAATCCTTTACAAAAAAATATTTAATCCTTTACATAAATATTAAAGAATTAATAAAATTCATTCATCATTATTGCATTTGTAACCACCAATCAATTTAATGAGTTATAATTATTATGAATTAAAATACATAAATATAATTTTATCCTTTTTGTAACTTTCAAGTTGTGGAAATAATGAGTCACATAACTTCCAATCAAATTAATGAGTTATAATCATCATAAATAAAATATATTAATATAATTATTTATTTTAAATAAAGTAACTTTATTTGTAGAGATATTTTGATCTTCACAAAAATGGAAGAAACACATTATGTAATCCATACTTTTAGAAGATATATAGATATAGATTTAAATGATTTTATGTTATCGGGCAAATTATAGTAACTATAGATTTGAGGCAATTCATGTCTTAATACTGATTTCTAAAGGCATGGGTCACTTGTGTCAATTCATGTATAATTCTTAATATGGAACATGAAATTATGTTATAAAAATTTGCAAAAAAGTATTATAATTTATTTGTTATAGTGCAATTGGTATAATAGGAATTGACATACCATTTATGTTTACATACTGGGCCCTTCATCCATTGTTCAAAGTATGAATTCGTCACACTAGGATCCCTAGTTTCATCCATTCTTCAAAGGTTTTATGTATACTTGATATTTGCTTGTTTAATTTGTGTCATATAAACTAAACGTGGAGCTTACATGCTCAAATTAGTTTGATACTCGTAATTATTTTGTGTTACAATTTAGTTTCTTAACTAATAGTCTAAGGTTTAGTATATAAAAGAAAGAATTAAATTAGTAAATGTGTAAGATTTTTTTTTAATTAACTATAATTTTTGAGAGACAAACCGCTTAATATTATATTATTTGTCATTTGCTTAAAATAAATCACATTTTAGAAGCGTGTAGGTTCCTTATAATTTTATAAAATTCATTCTCAACCTTCATTTTTTTATTTTTTTTTGGGTTCCACGTTTATGTATCTTCTTTACTTGTTTCACATTATTAACAAAATTAAAAAAATTAAATATTTCAAGTATGCCAATAGAAATTTATAGTAAAAGTAAATTTTAAAAAGAATAAAATATATTAAATATGGATGTTGAATGAAAGATCTTTTTAATTTATATTTGGATATGATGAAAATATTTATTTATTTTACTTTTACGTTTTTATATAACTGAAAAATATGAAAAATGAGGGAGAAAAAATAACTGCAAAATAGGGAGAGTATAAATTTAGGGGGTGAATAGGGTGAGTGAACAATTTTATGGGCTTCCTTTTTATTTTAGAAATGATATCACGATTTTTGCTACATTTTTTTTCAATTTCAATCTCTAGAATAGTTTTTAGAGGAGCCGATCTGATTGCTCTAATTGCGAACACATATATTTGAGTTGTTTATATCGTGGTTTAAAATTTTCCTAACAAAACGGTGATTCCATGCATAGTGTACGTCCCTTGTTATATTATATATATATTTTTTTTTGACTAAAAAAGGTATACTCTCCGGAAAGATTTTACATTTTTACTTTTTATTTATGTCTTAAATTTTGATCATAAATATTTTTGTTTGTATTATATAATACTTAATGAAAATTATATCAATAAAAATTACATTTCAAATTCTTTCCATTGATATATTTTTTATAAAATATTATACAATACAAACAAATATATTTAAGATCAAAGTTTAAAATTATAAAAAAAAATGGATAATCTTTATGGGATGGAGGGAGTAATTTATTTTCATTGCTCATTTTTTTGGTTTATTTAAACCAAATAATATTTTAAAGCGTTATAAACAACAAATAAATACATAAATATATTCTTTAATTTGAAGCAATATTATCTCAACTTTTAACTTTTCTCTTTCGTTCATGATCTTCTGGTATGGTTTTCTCTCACTTGTTCATTTCGAATTAACCCTCTTAATTATGATCATATTATTCAAAGATGAATTAATCATATTAAAATTGAATTCTAGATAGGATTTTTTTTATATTGAATGATGATAAATAATATAATAAAATATGGAAGTTTCCCCTCTTTTGAAATTGGTTAGGTGACCAAGCAATATGTTGAATACTCTATTATATATCTTCTTTGGATGCTAACTGTATTTAATGTATTCTATGTGCATTAGTAATTATTATACCGAAATGAAATTGATCGTTGGATTGTGTTTTTCTCTTGTGGATATGCATATTGCATTTGCACATTATTTCGAATTTTGCATGTTGAATCTTGTTTGGAAACGTTGCTGATTAAAAAATGCCAATGCTATATATACCAATAACTAAACGAACATAAAATTTAAAGGAATTTGTTTGTTTTAAAAATTGTTTTAAGTTAAATATATAATCATTATTGAAACGATCTATGTATAAATATAACATACAACATTGATTTACTTTTTCATCATCATTTGTTTTTTTCTTTTAAAAAGTTTTGCTCATAGTTTTTTTTTTCTTTTGTTATGACTTAGGCTTCAAATCCAAGGCTTTGTGGTTTGGATTTCAAGTATCCTTTGGAGCTTCATAGTACATTTTTGGCAATGGAGGATGTGAATAGTAAAGAGGAAAGATGTCTTAATCCGGATTATCCGAGTTTACGAGTAGTATCCTATCCAGAAAAGGATGAAGAAGGTGCCTTGAAACCTTCTGAAGATGCTAATAACACCCCCAAAACTGTACAAGAAATGGGACTTAGACAAATGATGGCAATAGGTTGTGGTTCTTTAAGTAGAATCAAAGTTCATACAAATGAGACTTCTCAAGAATCTGCTCCAAATTCAAAAGGAGGTTTTGGTTCCTTAGTTAGTAGTCCTGATTTGAACAATGAGGATGGTTCTAACATAGTCCCATCATATGATAATAGCCCAAGTAATCATCAGAACCTGGATGCAATTGATACAAAAGCTCCCATTGAATCTGTTAAGGATGCTGTTTCTAAATTTGGAGGAATACTTGATTGGAAGGCTCACAAAGAACAAACTGTGGAGGTATACTTTCTAATTCAAGCATCCGAATTTGGTGCTTAAATCCGGATACTGATATTGATTGTGTATCCAAAATGCGCCTAGCTTAGGTATCACATGCTCGAGTACATTTACATGCAAAATGTAAAAAATTGTTTATGCCCGAGTTGAGTCATTATGGGTATGAAACTAGCTTAGGTATCCCTAAACTGAAGTCTTTTTTTCTACTTAGTGCAAATAAAGGATCCATTAATCTCATGAAACTGAATTTTATGATATGTTTATATAGAGACGAAAGTTGATAGAAACAGAACTAGACAAAGCACAAGAGGAGATTCCAATGTGCAAAAAAGAATGTGCAGATGCTGAAGAAGATAGATTCCAAGTCCTGAGGGAATTGGAGATGACAAATGAACATATTGAAGAATTGAAACTTCATCTAGAGAAAGCACATAGAGAAGAGCAACAAGCAAAACAGGAGTCCCAACAAGCAAAGCTAAGGGTGGAAGAATTTGAGAAAGGGATTGATAATGAAGTTACCATTTCAGCTAAGGCACAACTTGAGATTGCTAAAACAAGGCATGCTGCTGCAATTGCAGAACTCAAAATCGTCCGAGACGAGTTTGAGAAGCTGCAAAATGACTTCTCTTTATTAGCGTCGGAGAGAGATGCTGCAATCAAGAAAGCTGAGGAAGCTGTCGTGACATCGAAAGAAGTTGAGAAAAGAATTGAGTATTTAGCTATTGAGCTTATAAATACGAAGGCATCGTTGGAGGCTGTCAATGCAGAGCATCTTGAAGGAGAAAAAATTAGAGCTGGAAAAGCTATGGCTATAAATGAAGAAATGCTTAACATAGAGAAGGAGTTGAAAGAAGCTGAGGAAGATCTACAAAGGTTAGACAAGGAGATTTGTTCAGCTAGGGACCTCAAGTCCCAAATTGATGCAGCATCAACATTGCTTCAAAGTTTGAAGGGTGAACTGTCTTCTTACATGGATTCGAAGTTGAATCAGGAAAATGATGGTGATAATCTGGAAAAACTCGAAAACATGAGTAAAAATAACATACACACTGCAATTGCATCGGCGAAAAAGGAACTTGAACAAGTGAGGGCTAATCTTGAGAAAACAATAGATGGAGTAAGTCATTTCAAGGTATTCGCCACATCCTTACAGTCAGATGGGACGAAATCACCCGATGTTGCATCGGTTGAAGCTGAGTTGAACTCGATTAGGTCACAAGTAATGAAGGCGATGGAGGAATCCGCACAGGCAAAGCTAGTAGCTAGAGCCATGGAGAGTCAATTGCTTGCCACACAAAAGGAGATAGAGGCTGCAAAATATTCTAACAAGCTGGCAGATACAGCTACTGATATTGAGAATTCACCAAATGTAGTAACTCTATCCATGGAGGAATATCTTGATCTCAGCAAGCAAGCACAGGCCAAGGAATCTGAGACTACTAACCTGCACACCCTAGAAGAAATGAAACTTGAAATAGATGAAAAAAAGGAGACGCTACAAATTGAGTTAGAGAAGGCTGAGATCGCGAAGAAAGGGAAGTTAGAAGCAGAGCAAAAATGGAGAAGCCTGAGAGCTGAACATGACCAGAAACAATTGAAAGCTGGACAAGAAGCTAATGAGAAAAACAAAGGCAAACGTGAATCTGTATCGCTTCAACAAAGAAGCCCAAGATCAGGACAAGCACCAATACAAGAACATAAACATACAAAAGCAGAAATAGAGCAAAACTACAAAGAGATTTTATCTCTTGAAACAAGCATGGCAAAGAAGAAGAAAAAATTCATCTTCCCTAAATTCTTCATGTTTATGGGTAAAAAGAAAGCATCGTAGACTGTTTAATCCTCCATACATGTAATCACATTTTTTGTACCATTGTTGTATTCTCTGAAAATGTCTATGATTATCACAAATTAGGATGACTTTTTTTGGAAGTAGGTGTTGTATAATTTATGTATTCTTATGTATGATACCATAAATAGATGAGATTTGTATCTTTTTGTTGAATTTATATCCTTGTTAAATGCATTGATATTTAGCTTGATTGTTTTATGTAATATTCATAATGTATGAACATGACAATTCCAATGCAGTATGCTAGAAAATGCAATATGCTAGAAATGAAACTTAAAATTGGACAATTAAGAACCATCTGAGAGGATCTGAATTATGGTTTTATGCCAAGGATCAGAAAGATGCTCCACAAGATTGTCGATGGGGCCAACGTGAGTTACTCGCGCTTGAACGAAAATCCCCAACATTGCTATCATTGCTAGTCGTCCTATAGTACAAATTAAAAGTTACATTCTCATTAAAGAACTTCAAAAGGATAGAAATGAACTCTTAATAGAAGTTGAGAGTAACACAAACCATTCTTGATCTCTTTCATCTTCCATTCATTAGCACCTTTTATATCTTTAGCTAAACCAAGAGGGTCGAAAAACGGGCCACCAGGGTACCTATGGAATTGTAAGAATATATAAGTACACAATTTACCGACTCTCAAGCTTACAATCCTAGGACAAGAACTTTTAGATTTAAGCAATCTAAGGGTTAACTATAAGGGGCACTTATGGAGATTACCCAGGTTCTAAGCCTTTTAGTGCAGCTTCCATTCCTATGAACGGTCCATCCGAGGCTTGAGATCCTGGATTAACAAAATCCATGTACCTTTTCGTTTCGACAAACCTGAGAATAGCCACACAGAAGAACACAATTTGTCATTACCTTTGATTCTATAAAAGGGTACTAAATATAGGAGTAACAAACTAGTTAAGTAATGAGTTTCTAACCCCATTAAGATAAGCTGAACAATTAGCAAGGTTCTGGTGCTAGCAAAATCAAATGTTGTGGCCCCTGCTTCATACCAAACTGGCAAGTCTTTTAATCTAAGTACACGAAGCAACTGCAAAGAAGTGTTGAAATTACTGAAAGACGAGACAAATTATTCGAGGGGGAAATCATCATTCATCAATACAATAATGTCAAACAAAAGCCTTGTAAACATGTATTTATGTTTCTCAAACCAATATTAGTAGCAGTAATGGTTTAAAATCTGAAACATGCAAATAGCAAGAACATTTCAAGAACTCATTATTTTTATTTGAAACATTCAATTACTTACATCAGTAAAGAGAATTCCAGCTACCCCAGCCATTGCGAAACGTGAATGCACTAGTTCTGCTTGTACATACCATTTCAAGCTTTCAGGATCCTCTCCTAGCCCCAGTGGATCAAATCCAAAATCTCCAGCAAGTCTATTGCGGATCATAGAAATTTATTAGTTTCGACCAATGCATGCACAAAGATATTACAAGTAGTAGCATAATGAAACCTCTAAATTTTCCTTTTCGATCTTTCCCTTCTTAATATAATTAAAGACAACGAGAACATCACATAGGCGTGTTAATAGATGCTCTTACGTTCCATCAAGATAAGAAGGCGGATCCAGTCCTGGAAGCCATGTAGGACGCTGCTGAGCTTGAACCGCAATATAGCGTTTATTTGAATGGCCAACCTTTGAAGGCCAAAGAGGGATTCCTCTCCATAGAGATGTTCTGTGTGAACTTTTCCCTATGAAGGAAGAGGAGGTAGTGCATGAAAGAATTTGTGGACCTCTTCCAAGAGCAACTTCCATTTTCCCCCCTATGGACTCAGATAAGTACCTTTACAACATCTGCATAGTTCACTAACTTACATGGCAAAGGGGATAGCAGGGCCCCACTTATCTCTTCATTTGCTTGGTCCTCTGACCATATTATTCCAAAATAAGTATATTTACATTCCAAAAGGAGGATTACATTATTCTTTGTGGAGGCAGAATTAACATGAAGCCTCTGAACTTCTGAACTCGAGAATGCTTGGTAACAAAGATGAAATAAAATTTCAACCGAATATATTGGAATGCATCACAATAATGACTACATGAACTTCAAATTGTGAAAATTAATACTTTTGGTTCAGGATAACAAATTCGCCTTTGCTACAATATGATCATCTGATGTTTGTCGGATACATTGATAAGCGTATGAACAAGTTCATTTAAAGAGTATAGATAACAACTAGCTGAAGAGACTACCATAATAAACCCCCAAACAGTCTTTGTAGTAGACATCAATAGAAATATGATTCGATAAAGTAGGATGTTTAAAAGATTGAAAAAAATTGACAAATAATAGAAGTATAATAGAGAGTATCGCACAAAAGTGTAACATAAGATCCACTAGTGTCCTAGGCTATGTAGTTCGGAGGACATCATGTTGTAGATGCTGCTTTAGCATCATGAACCATACTAAGACTTCTCATCTTATTGCAGTTCTCCAAACTCTGTAGTCATCAGAAATAATCCATCTCAAACAACAATATGCAACAATGGTTAGGCACTTCAATGATATGATTTCTCTAGCGGAACACCTGGCCCATAGATCAAGCGGCAGCGTTCATCAAATGAACCGACAAGGCAAGAAACCACCTCCTTGAAGAACATGTTTGAAAACTGCAAAACGAAAAATCATAATTCAGGACGAGGATAATTCAAGACACCAATGAATCAATACATCAGGCCCCGGTAAAAACTCAACGCGGAAAGAGCCCCTCACTAGCAAATCCCATTCCCAAGATAAACCAGTCCGTCTTATCCCGTTTGCATGTTATATATTAAATAAATTAATGGAAATTTATGATTTTCCATAAAATTGAAGAACTTTGCTTGAGGATAGGATTGGAGTACCACTAATCAATGTATCATCATAGGTCAAAGTAACAACACACGACACCCTTGGATACTGACCAATGCATATAGATGAGAAATTCAGCTGTCTGATAATCCTAGTTATCACACCATAGATTTTTCTTACCATCATATCATAAAAATATTCCTAGTTAGTACATCATATTAGAACACCTTCAGGATTGAAGGTTTAGTTGATGTGCATACGGTCGTACAAATTGTGAATGTTTACATTTCAAAACGGTGTATTGGTCCATTTGGAACTTGAATTTTCATTCCAGTGGATCTACAATAACAATTCTGATGGTGTTGGTGGGGCTATTAGTTAGCATTAAACAAAACACATTAGCATTCTCAGATTGGTGTCCTCTTCAACTTAAGCTTGAAAGAATGCCCAATTCTACAACAGTGATCTAGGAAATGCAAGGCTTTAACTGGTGTACATGTGTTAGAACCATTTATTTTAGGATGGATTAATGAATAAATTGAACTATGTTTGATGAAAATCAGATTTAACCTTCCGGATTGAACATCATCATATAGAGGAGTAAGAAAGGGAAGACACAATTCACTTTTCCATCGTATACTCTGCTCACATTAGTCAAATCCAGATCACTGCTACTTCTTTAAGTTGATTATTTGTAACGTGTTAGTGAACCGTTGGCTCAAATAATAAGGATGCGAAATTAGGAGACAAAGATTTTATAATAACCAAATAAGTCCACCTTTTGTAAAAGGTAACTTCTTAATTCTATATTCACTTATTATGAGTTATAGAATCATATGTCTCCTACCACTGACCCTCCTCCTCTCACAAGCAAAGAAAATGAAATCAAGAAGTTCCAGAAGTCAAAAGACCAGGAATTAATAAAACATTAGTAACGAGAATGATAAATCATGTTAAACGAATCTATAACAATACTTGTATAAAAACTTTTTAATTGAAATTTTAAACATCAATTTCAAGAAGCTTACCTGACGGTAAAAAGGCGACTGAAACTTGAAGTCCACAAGAAAATAAAGGTCGCAGGTTCCCGGGACAGTTCCTGGGTTGAATTCCCATACATTTATAAGATGATCAAAAAGGGCACTTTGAGATACTGTAGTCTTCAAGTAACATTAAACATCTGTGAGAACAGATTGAGCAGTAATTTAAAAAAAGAAAAGCAATATACTGGACTACAGTATGCAAATATTCATTCCTTGCCCATATTATCATGCACTGCTAATGTCTGCTATGCATAAATGCATATATAAGATCAAAACCAGTATAACAGATACATCCAACTAATGCCAACACAGAAAACCAATGAAATATTTTTATCCTTATTTCTGATATAAAAGAGAGAGAAAGGATGGTACAATAACTTATCCGATCCTTTCTTCCAAAATTGAATAAGCGTTGCATATATCCACAAACGGGAAATATATAAAATTGATTTAAAATGTTAAGCCGGTGGCTTCTCAATTATACTATGAGAGAATTGCTTCAGATGATAACTGATGTAATAACACATTAATACAGGAGAATACTGAACCACATAAATAAATCATTTAGATGACAAACAAATGGAATATTGGTCTAATACATATGCGAGTCATTAGCTCACTAATGCGAACCTAATTAAAACTTCAATAAACTGCATATCATATACGAACCATATTTGAATTTAATATGAACACAACTAAAACAAATAAAATACTTTAGTATCACCACCTTTAAATAATTTGGTTTTTTCATTTCTACATGAGATACATAGTTTTCAAGGAGAAACTTGAAACCAACTTCTAGCTCTGCATCAAAAGACCCATCTGGGAAATGACAAATTATCTTAGATTTCTGACACCATGGGACAAAACCTTCATACTTGTCCACATCAGAAACCACTGCAAACAACTGCTCTGGCGAATACCTAACATTATTAGAGATACAATTTAACCACAAAGTTCCAATTCACAATATTTTGGACTGATTAAATCTGGATGAAGAGAAATCCTACAATAACTACGACCTATAACAAATTAGACTGAAATGGAATTTTTACTTAAGATGACACAAAAATCATAATCATCCAATAAATTCGTTACAAATGCAGTCAGGTAATAATGCTGGTGGACAACATTCAACATTCCTTTAGTGAAGATGACCCGGACTATCCTGGAATTTCAGATTAATTTTACTAACTCTGGCGATGCTTAAACTTTTGAAACTTACAAATAAATTTCATAACATATTCAACCTTTATGTTAAGATAAAAAGCAAACACTCCAGCTAATACTCATTGTATAACTCGAACAAATTACCTAGGCACTACAACACTAACAGATGACAAGTTGATGCTACACTGACTTGAATCCTTGCGTAACTACCATCCATGTTTTTTCTGTTAACCCATTCAAGCACATCACAAATTTGAATTTCATAAGCAAAGGAAGACGAAGATATGTATAATGAGAGAATCAGGCCTCTATTTAACCCTTTATCCATCACCTAGTCAAAATATCAGTGCCTTCCAAAAATCAAACACCTGACTATTCTATCAGACTCCCAAATATGTAAACAGCACATTGTTCAATATCAACATTATACTACATTTATTTAAAATCCAAAAACTAAAACAATTTTAGATTAAAATCTCCACCAGTTCTTCCCTACACTCCACGAATTACGAACAAACAGAGTGGTGATCCAATAGAACTACTCAAGCAAACATATCCTCAAAAAATACGCCCTCCATCCCAAAAAAGATTGTCAAGTTCATTTTCAATAGTCAAAATTAACAAACTTTGCAGCTTAATTGACACACAACTTTGAATTGAATCAAATCATCATATTAATAGCAAAACTCATTAAAAATACTATCTTTACACATATTCTTCACCAAATATCATTCAATATGTACACAATTATTTCAGTTCAAATTATAATAATCCAACCATCAAAATCAAACATGACAAACTTTTGGGACAAAGGGTATAGCTCAAAAACAACAAATATGTGAAACAAGATGAAATCTTTACCCTAAAATACGTTTTTCCTCATAAACTTTTGATAAAGAATTGCCTTCATCACCATCTCCAACTCCTAAAAAACCCCTCTTTTGAACAAAAAAACTACCCTCAAACAATGAAAAATCACCCATATTTCCTCTTTCAAAAACCCCATTTGAATAAAATGAAGCTGATTTAATCCCATAAATTCCACTCAATTTTCTAGTCTGAATATGGACATTATTTTTGGGACATTTTGTACATTGTTTGAGTATATTATGCCTTGTTGCTAATTGAGACAGTGCCTTTGTTGTCGAAGAAAACCAAGGCATCCTCGTATTGGAACAAATATTGAATGATGTAATGAGTTCTTGATTGGATGTTATGGTTGGTTTTGCATATATATGTTGAGCAAATAGAGTTTTTGTATATAATAAGTCCAACAAAATAATTTATTGATTATGAAGACATGTGTTGGTCTAGTGATAAATACTAAAAGTTGTTAAGTCGGTTTGAAATTTCGGAGAATTAGCATTTACAATATTTGTGAAAGTATATATTGTATCGACTATCGAGTACTTCACTACTAGGTCTTATTCATCATTTATCCCCAACTAAATGAATATTATTTATCTTTATTGCCTCGCTTTTGCTTTTGTTTATATCTGTGAAATTGAAAGATAACATCCTTATTTATCTGTCGAGCCTAAAAAAATTATTTTATCTGTGAAAACGATTTATCTGTATTCATCTATGGACGACTATATTCAACTTAAAAATCATTCACCCTCAAACTAATATAAAAAGATTCTACAATGGCGCGAATATTATCCAAACGATATTTGTGATTCATCTCGATTCCTTTTTCTGTATTAATTTTAAAGACATTCTCCTTAATTCATCTCAACCATTAGGGTTTCTATGAAATATCAACCAAATAGGTTACTCACAACCTAACCTTTTTCTTGTAACAAAAAACTACGGAGTAATTTATTGAGAGTGATTTGATTCGGGAACTACTCCACCAATTTTAAGGTTGTCTAGTTTTAATTCTTATTCAAGTTAAAATTATGTACATCAATTAAGATTATAATGTATATTAAATATGATCATTGAAAAACAAACTGAATCTTATGTTATTGAAGCGAGTCACAAATATCTGGCTTATCAAACACACGCAGTATTAAGCGAAATATTAGGCCCTTCCAATCATTTTAATCAATTCTCTATATTTATATAAATTGACCTTCAATTACTTTAATTATATTATTAAAAATAAATAAAAAAATAATATTACGAAAAGTATTTTAAAAGCATTTAATCCAATTATATAAATTTTATATTTTTTAATAAATTTAATAATTAATAATTGACACAAAGTCACCAAAAAAAACTGAAACTATTAAATTAAAGTAGATTGGCGAATTATTTTCATAATAACATTGGACTTATAATTTCTTATAATAGAAATCACTAGACAGACTAGTGTAGAATTATAGTAATAGGTGAGCAAAAAAGGAAATTGTGCAATTTGGATGTTCTTTTGGTGTCATATTCTTGGAACAATTGGCATTTCACTTAGCACTCTTGTTTCATTAGTCCTCCATTTATTCAGTTTGAGATACAAAATTATTTTGAGCAAGGAAGAGATACATTATAGCATAGGGTGCACATAAGTACTTGTACTCAAAAGGGTGGAAAGTGAAAAAATCAGTTAACTGGCAGCTTTGGACAGGTGACAGAATCCAACTCGAGAACATGATAAGGAATGGTCGTTGTGAATCAATATCGTTTTCATGTGTTATCTTCTGATA
Organism: Lithospermum erythrorhizon; assembly: GCA_019722365.1. Classification (NCBI taxonomy): domain Eukaryota; kingdom Viridiplantae; phylum Streptophyta; class Magnoliopsida; order Boraginales; family Boraginaceae; genus Lithospermum; species Lithospermum erythrorhizon. The sequence continues at coordinate 135,327 of JADFUC010000767.1, read as the reverse complement.
CTGCAGCTTCTTGCAGCTCTAGGCGGCCTGTGACAGCATTTAGGGGAAACATTATTTTGGTTAGATTTTAAATCAGTTTATTCCATATGTTCCACATTTTAGTTGGCGATTAGGTGGACCGAGTAAGGATACTTACCAAACAACGATATCAATGAAGGATGTTTTGATGATCCATTTGATGGCACATTAATGCCTGCAAGAAGGAAATGGGCATTTTTCAATCATGGAATCCTTGAGGAAATCGGTACTAACTTATCAAGAATATTTGACAAGCACATCATATTTGGCCAAATGGAAATGCATCGAATAGCATTACAAAACGCCAAGTAGAAACCTGAAACAAAATATAGAACAACTATTACCTGAAGCTCCAGCTGATTTAATGGCATCAGATTTCTTGTAGGTATACCCAATGAAATTGGAGTCTTTGGATGTCAACATCTGAGGAACAAAATGTTAAATGAATTAAATAATGCAAGTGCAATAATGTATGGAATCAGATCGACTCAAGAATGATTTATCCATCTGCAACTTCGCCTTTAAGAAGTTGGAACATAACAACACTGATGCATGACTTGAAGGTTATTAACAGTATACATGTGCATATGAATGCACTCTTAACCTTGTATAAATGAATGCATCATAATGCATTACCTTTCTCCAAGGTCCTACTTTTGGTGTTGTAGATGGAGTCCCTTGCGCCTAACAAGAAGCAAAAATCAAGCATGTTATGAATAGATTGCACTATAGAGTTCAAATGTGATTGCAAATTTTAAGTATCTTTAAAGGTTGTTATAATTTATTTAGTAAATGAGAACGTTTTATGCTTAATAAAACAGCCTCCTGTTTAAGTGAATGAACCCAAAAGAAGATGGAAGAAAAAAGAGAAATAGTCCATTTCATTGGAGATAAAGAATCTATATCTATACCTTATAAAAGTGTGAATATGAAATGATATTTTTTCTATTTTTTGTAATGCCTAAATTATCCCTTTCAAATAAAGCTAATTACAAAGAATATAATAATTATCGAACTTCAATTATATTTAAATAAATAATTAAATTTATGTATTTTTTCACATCAAGATTCCGTGTAATAATAGCTCATAAATTTTTTTAAGCATAAATTATTGCTACCTTTTTGGAGAAAGTTATAATTACTCATTACAAGGAGTTAAGCACATTTTATTAATCAATACATAGTAATACGATAAAATACACAACCAAAATAAGTTGTATTAGCAATGAATGAAAACAACATGCATTCATTGTAAATAAAGTAAATATCAGATAATTTATTTTGGCTCTAAATATTATCATTGACATAGAATGAAAAATATTATCATGAATTGAATACTCATTATTATATTAATATCAAAGATTATACAAATATTAATACCAAATATTATAAAATTATTATCAAATTTATTTAGCACATACTTTAAAATTATATGTGGAATGATCAACAGTCACATTTTAGTCTCCCAAAATCAAAATGGCTTCTAAGGAAGTATTAATATTTATTTTAATTCAATGTAATAAGGAATTATTAATTTTATAATTTATTTTAATTCTTTGACATTGGATAATTGTTAAATAAGGCTCATGAGTCATGTCCAAATTAATACTCCAACTTGCATACTATATTTGTATCCTCACTATAGATAAAATTATATATTATTATCATAGTCAATATTATTATTAAATAATCTAAAAATATTGAGTTTATTATTGAAATAAAATAATAATTGATCTTAAAAATAAACACATCAAGATAATAAGAATACATTAAAATTATATTTTAAGACAATTATAGTGATTGAGAGTTACAATACTCTTAGTATTCCATAGTAATGGATCTTAAAAATAAAAGAAGTAAACAAATTAATGTATTTCACATCACTATAATAAACACATTAATATTGGGTATAATATAACCAAGAACAACGTGAATAGACAGAGAAAATAATAAACAAGGATGAGAATATCTTTTGTTACTTTTGTTATCATACAGATACAATACAATGAGTGCCTATTTATAGGCTTCAAAATACAATACATATGGTATAACTTCGTAAACAAGTAGCCTATTTTCTTCTTAATCAAGCTATCTCTTTCTTTTTATACAAGACAACTTGGTTGACAAATCAAAACATCCATTATTTCCATAACACTTCTGAATGTGTGTAATCAACAAGAATATGTCTCAAAACCTTACTAGGAAAATCATTTTGGGACAAAATCTTAGTAAGCGAAAAAAAGTATATCTATAATATACACTTAGAGCAAATGTTGCCTCATTAAAACATAATGTGGAAAACCTATCGCACAAAACCATGATTAAGGAAAAAGAGTTCAATGCTAGTACTAACTCTCATTTAATTACACATTATTTCGACATCATTTAGTCATAGCCTTATACTTCGGATAACCTTCAATGCTATGCAGTAACGCGTGTGATTTAGTGAATATATCCGCCAGATTATCACAAGATCGAATTCTGTTGAAAATCGATTTCCACCATTCCTGAAGATCACAAGTGTAGAAGAAAAACCAATATATTTTTGTTCTATCTCCTTGATATGTCATTCATTTTACCTGCGGCAATACATCTACAATTATCGCCATAAAGATCGCTAGACCAACTTTCATACGATTTAATCACAAGTAATATGGATCTGCTGGATCATATAAACATCAAGCATTCGCATAAATTGCCTAGAAATTGAATATGTTCTACTGGAACAATATCATATCCCTTATACATTTAAGTTCATTCCAATGCATTCGTGTTGATATTTCCTCCTAATATATATCACTACTTCAATAGCACTTATATACGGTACTCGTAATTTCACACAAATTATTCTTTTGTATTTTCTCTTGGCATTAATGGGTCATTATCGATATCTATTGATATTATAATTCCGCTGGTATACTCAATGTGACTTATCAACAATGTTTCATCTCAACTTCTTCTTAAAGAACTTTACAACTCTTGAAAGTTCTTCAGAGTTCCAATAATGTTTAAGTCATAAACATAAATTGTCATTTTCATAAACGTTTCTCCCCATCTTTACATATAAATACACAACACCATGTAAAGATCATTCGTATAACCATCTTTGCTAGCCGTCACTCTTAAATATTATATTATCATAGATATTTCAAGTAATCGCCTCATTAAAACCTTACCAAGAAACCCAGTGGAAAAACTTAGCGAAGTGAAAAAAGTACAATGCATTATCGTGATCTCCCCCTCGACGATCATCATTGTATCATCCCCAGATGAGATCATCAGTATAATTTATTCAAGTAGAATATCCAAATACACTACAAGCACTTGTCAATATCAGATGATTTTGCAATCATGTATGAAGTCAGATGATATATACAGAATTGGTACTTCAAGACCAAGTTCCTTCCGGACGAGATACTAAATTATCTCTTATGAATCTCATTTAATTATGACTTTATAATTACATGCACAATTGGCTTCAGAGAGTACCTTATAAGGCATTTGATTCTAAATCTAATTATAAACATAGTGTTTAACAATTGAGAACTCTACAAGAGTTCTCGTACTAACTTATTCATGATAATTTATTCAACTTAGAACTCTTCTAGAGTCTATATAAACTATAATCGAATCTTCTATAATATCATGAATATTTAGATCATCAATAATTAATCAATAAAATATGTAAGATCAATGTCAACTTACACTAAATAATTCAAATACAATCACATAGTAAGTATAATATAAATGAAACGTTAAACTTGTATGACATACTATCGGTACACTTGTATATTCATGTGATAACGAATAAAATGATAATAAAATAAATGTCTAATAATGCAGCTTCAAACTTGTAATCCATCTTTCGATGACTTTACATATTCAAATATTTTTCTACTTTAACTCAATCGAGTTAAGTTCCCAGGATACACATTGCTTCAGATCATAACTTTACATATACCAATCCTTATACATGTATTCACGTATAATTTATTTCTCAAGATGGTATATTATAATGCCATATACGCATATCAAGAAGCTATATTATATTGCTACCAAACATATAGTAATTTCGATATCTCCATCACAAAATGAATGTGACACTTTATAATTCGCTTAGTGCCTCCGTACAAATCTTTGTGGTAAATCTACTAGCTTATTTGCACATATACCCAATATATATCAGAGTAGTATCATATTTGGATTAGACTTCTAAGTCTAAATTTCTCACTTATATAAGTGAGTTTTGCTAGATCGCACCGTATATATTTCAATTAGTATCATATTTCATTAGACTTCGAGTCTAAATTTCTCTACTTATATGGTGAGTTTCTGCTTACTCTTAATTGTGTATTTTCTTTGTTTCATTCATAAATATATATATATATATAAAATACTTAAGGAGATAGATTTCAGATCCTCAGACAAGCTTCATTATATGTAGCCTTAATTCTATGCAATATTTATTATGACAATTCTTTAATTTTGGTTCCACTATGTTCATAATAACCGAGATCTCATTATTGTCATGAATTTCAAGTGTAAACTATCCCTGTATTATTAACTTTAAATTATTCATTTATATATTCACATACCTCTTCTCCGGAGGTATATTCTCCTGTATCTATCTTCAATGGTGGAACTATTTCATTTACAACAGCCTCTCAGAACCTCCACTCTATTTTGAGTGTTTACAACCCAGAGTACCCACGTTTATCTTCGAGGTGGTCGAATTTGTTTGGTAGTGAACTTCCGTTCATATAACTTTATTCATATTTTCTCGAACTTCAAATTCATTATTCATTTTTAGATCATCTCGATATAAGGATATTTTAACGCAAGATAGTCTATTTTTTTCAGCTTGTATAATTATTCTCCTAATGTTGAAAAATATTGATATATCACAATGAAAAGTTACTTAATAAATTAATTTCAATTTCGTATTTCCAAGATATGTATATACATACCTTCTAGGTATAATAATCATTTAAAAGTCATCATTTGCATAAGACGAGAATATATGGCGCATTTACAATCTCAAGGTAAAATATGGCTTCCGACCAAACCAACTATATCGAGGAGTTTTTTATAATAATTTGGGTATAACGCGAACAAGTGTTACTATATAGCCGTAATATTTTCCAATGATCAATCGTAGACGATGTGAATTCAACGCGCCCACAACAAATTAACCGAGAGTTTACACCACGTAGTTCTCACATAAATTCTTCAAACTTAATAGTTTATTGACTATTCAATGAAGTCTCCAATTAAAAATATTCAATTATTCTTTTCGCATCGTGAATTCAACTCCGCATCAGAATTCAACCCGAGACGTGTCTAACTCGGTTATGCCAAATAATAAAATAATTCACAATTCTCAAACTTCCGGTTTGACAAAAGTGTGTTTTCGATATACAAAACACGCTTTTGTTACTCATGAACAATATATTAGCTCTTCCAGCCTTCAATCGACTTTTGCTATATTTTTTATAAATATTAACTCTTCTTGATCTTTCACTTGTTGTCCTTCAATGTCATAGACAATTTGACGTATGTTTTGAAAGCCATTATGTTTATTTCAAACTTAATAATATGGTTCATCTTGAATACACATCTTCGAGGGACCCATATGTTAGCTCTTCTGGAGCATTCAATTAAATTTACACTACCTCATATTGTGATAACATTCGCCTTTTATTAAGAAATTTTCTCATCTTTAGAATTTATTATGTTTCAGAAGAATATCTACAAGTTGCACACTTATTTAACTATATATACCACTTCGTAGATATACTAGATAATCAATCACTTCAAGAATTAATCACTTCAAGGGTATATATAAATAAATTCTGTTAATGTGATGATATATGTATCACTCCAGGTTATAACATGTAACCATGCGTTATATCTTCCAAAGGAGTCAAATAATGTTTGTATATTCAGACAATTTCATATGTAAGGTATTTCTGGACCTAAACGAAATCATAGATAGTTATCAAATTCCTAAAATTCATATCATGTCACTGAATCTGTATCTTCTAAATTATATGAGTTTTCAGGTCTCATAAATGAATTTATAAGATTCTATATTTTTCAAAACAATAAGGACATTGATAGAAATTCTTCAAGAATATTAAAAAATCCTTAATTTATATGGCTATCAATTCTAAGCCCTTAGTCTTTAATATTCATGCTTATATAAAATCTAGTCTTCAAGACACATTAAAAGTACCAAATATGTTTAAACTACTTACTTCATCATAAAGTTATGAACACTTTAGTATAACCATAAATCTTCTGGATAAGTCTTTTTAACTAAGCTCCACATCCTTATAATAGCCAAAACAACAACACGGCTTATAGTTTCTTACTTGACTAGTTGGTTTTGTATAGTCAATAAATTAGTTATAATATCGACCATCATATAACATCATCACGCGATACGATATATTATAAATGTTTCAAAGCTCTAATAAGTAGTACCTCTCGATCAATTGGCAAGACTGGCTATTACAATCATTATACATTGAAAAATTTATGCACTGGGTACTAAGTACTCTATTATCATTTATCATATATTTCTTATTATCCTTATATTGTTAGTATTCAAACTCATTCAACGACACCACCATGCTTAAAGTTATCATGTAATTAATAACAAGTGATGATATATTATTGGTTTGTTCATGTAGACATATACATGTATTTAATTAGTAATAATCACCAATAAATCTTCTAAATTTAGGTATTTGATAAATGTCTCTCGATTCATAAAATATATAAATTTAGTAATTAACATATCATAGACGATTATATGTATAAAGATTGTATAAATATAAAGCATTCCGACACAAGATTATAATAAAATCTAGCCTCAATCAATATCTAAAAGTTCTATACCAACATTCTTATTACACCATACAATTTTAGGAGTCAGTAAGGAATATTATCGAAATTCTAATTAACAATCCTAGATATATTATTTCATGTGATAACAAAACTCATTAATATTGTTAAATATATAATGATGAAAGCAAAGAGTTCAACTTACACAAAATAGTGAAGGTATCTCGGCAAAGGCCATTCCCGATTCGCTTTTAAGTTTTGTGTGTTCAATGGATGAATAACTTTGTTGTTCTTTGAGAGTCCAATCAAGCACATAACATGTTATAAATATAACTAAGAACAAATGTAAATAGACAGAGAATAATAAACTAGGAGGAGAATATCTTTATTACTTTGCTGTTGTGTCAGATCCAATATAACGAAAGTGCCTATTTATGTGTTTCAAGATACAATACATATGGTATAATCCCTAAGAAACAAGTTAGTTCTACTTTCTTCTTGCAATAAGCAATCTCTTTCGCTAAACAAGATTTACCTGCTTGACAAAGTTTCAAGACATCCATTATTTCATAACAAAAATTATATTTTAAAGCATAATTTATGCTGACGGGGTTACAATACTTTAGTATTCCATATTAATTCGATCTTAAAATATTATTTCCTCTGCTTTTTTTTTTATTTGATGTGCCAGATATTTGTATTTCAACTTCACTATCAATTATTCTAAAATATACGCCAAAATTATAAAAAATAATATTATGAAACTATTTTCAAAGACGAATCTAATGATATAACTTTTATATTTATTAAAATAATAAGTAATTAATAATTAATGGTCAAAGTTTCACCTCGATATACAAAAACGTCAAATAAAAAAAATGGAGGCAGTATAAGTAAACAAATCAATGCATTTCATATCAAGATAATAAAACACATTAAAATTATAGTTCAAGACAATTTATAGTGGTTGAGAATTACAACTGCTATTATTCCACCTGAAGTTACACAACGATACCCTACTTTCTCAAATATTTTTACGACATAATTAATACATGCATTCTAAAGAAAATAATTATATAAATATATACAATTAGCTAGCAGCCATTATGTTCTCTAATAATGGCAAACTGTTGAGAATGCTAAAGTAATATAAAGATAATATTTTATTGAATATAATTGCTTCAATAATAAAATACAACAAGGCGTGTTATTTATGCACACAATAAGCCTAAACCTAGAGTAGCCTAAGATATTTAGACGGCGGGCCTAATAATAATTTAACCGACTCGCATTTCTTCCTCAAACTCTGGGCGATAATTGATAATTTCCACGAAATAGTAATAATAATAACGATAATAATAGTAAAAAAAATTTTATGAAATATCGCTGCACCATCGCCGGAAATACTGGCAGTAAAACCAAACCTTGGCGGTAGACGCCGCCGTAAAAACCAAACCTTCAACCAAGAACGCCGCCGGCTCACCAGCCAGTTTTAACGCCACCTTTCGAACCCGCCGACTTTTCGACAGCTTAACGCCTTTTTCTAATCCAAATTTAATTTAATATGCATCACCGCCGTAACCATCGAACGCTCGATGGTTCGGTTTTCTTTGGTGGATTAGCCACCATAAAAAGAAAAATTGAATATATAAAATATATAGATATTGTAGAGCCCTGCCGGTGGGTTTTCTGTCCCAACAATGGTGCGCATTGTACGGTTGACCAAAGCAACACCGAGATTCCAAATTGTTAGAAATTCCAAAATCTCAATGTAAGAGAGATCAATATAGTCAATCATATTTTGGCATAGTTGGAAAATTCCAAAAAAACCATATGAATAAGATAACATCAACAAGGTTGAAAACTTCAAACAAACAAAAAGAAGTAATAATCATAATATCTTTTAGAATTTTATGGAAATAAAAAAATTATATGAATTACCCGGCGGGTGGTTATGTAATGTTATTAACCACCCGCCAGTGCAGCGGAAAACAAAATTTTAAGATCAAGATCTTAAGCTCGATACCATGTTAAGAATGCTAGAGTAATATAAAGATAATATTTTATTAAATATAATCGCTTCAATACGAATATATCGCCGCGCCTTTATTTATGTGACACAATAAAACCTGTAGTGAATTTTCCAAGATACCTGCATTTTTGCTGCCTAATAATAATCAGATTCCACTGCCCATTACTCTAATTCAAACCCAACAACCTCCTCTTTTTTATTATAAATGACACCAGATTGCATGTAGTTAAGTTTTTTGTGGAGTTTCCGCACCTTCATCTCGGCGACGATAACACGGTTTGTCTTTTCATTTTTCGAATACGTGAACACATAAAAATATTTTTCTATATATATTATATTTCATCTTTTACTCCTTCTCCCTTTATGCATATATATTTATATAAGAAGAATTATAGACAATTAGAGTTTTGCATGAGATGAACGAAAAAGGTATCTAACTATTAATCGTTATAAAGAATTTTTGATCGGGACATTTTCTATGTAATATTTGTTTTTATTATTGTGCATATAATTTGATATGTTGATACATTCCGATTATAATAATGTATCAAAAGACATCAAGTCTTCAAAATTGAAAATATTAATATTTTTGGCCATGATAAATAGAACTTGAATTAAAATTAACATTCTTCATACGATTTATAACTGAGATTAAAAAGAAAGGGCTTACAAAGGAAGTTTAACAAAGAAGATACACACAACTATATTATATTTCTTATCCCATGAGTATATATAAAAATCCTCAATAGCTTATTTATATCTTTCTAACTCATGTTTTTAATACTTACTCAATTATTTATATATAGAGAGATTTAATTCTATAAAATTTAAAATACTTGACAAAGATTAATTGGACGACTAAACATAGATTAAATTCTATAAAAATTAAAATAAGTATAAGTGAATATTAGTCTCAATGATTCTTGCAAAGAAAAAGTGACATTATGTACTTATTATAAAAAAGATAGTACACATAAATAAAGACATGGTCACATGAGATGTCAGTATGTTTTATCCTAATTATGATTAATCACGTTCGATTCTAATAAATTATGAATGTATCTTCTATATAACATTCTACGACCTTTGATAGAGATGAAACTATTAAAAACTTAAGTTGTATACTTTAAGTTATATATAAACGTTGATAAATTTAAAAAATTGTCGTTAATGAAAATCTTAGTTATATGTACTTTAAATTTTAGGAGTGTATTTTTTATAACACCTAAAAAAGAGTATATTAAAATACTTTAAATCAACTCGGCTATCTCTATTATCAATCTCATTATATACGCTTCCTTCAAAAACTATGTAACGAACCGCATTATTATATTATATCTATTTTTGTGGTTTGAATCTAAAAATATTTGTTGAAATTCTTCATACAAATAGAAGAAGAAAAATTTATGTTTATTCTAATTTAAAAAAAATACCTTACTATTTGAATATTTTTAATTTATTTATTTAAATAAATACTAACATAAATATATTACATAAATTTATTATATTACTAGTGGATAAAAAAGTTGATGATGGATTATAGTATAGGATAAAATTGATAAAATCAAACATAGAATACAAATACACATGGAAATGTAGAGTCTGTGAGGGGTATAATCACAGCAGGAGAACATCCAGGTGAGTTTCTATAACGTATCCAAGACGAACTCATTCTATTAAAAAATGGAGTGCTAATACATGATGCAGTAAAGCTTTGTAATGTACTTACTTGATCAAACTTGTCAAAATTTTGTGTATCTGAGTCTCCGTTTACTGTAGGTTTATAGGCAGCTTCCATCTCATAAAGAGTGTCCCATTGGACTCCTTTAAACCACGGATGTGCCTGAAAATTTATAGAAACATTGAAACTTTAAAGTGAAATGAAGATTGTTTGGATATCTCAAATTCCTGATTCTTGCCAAACCACAAGCATATGGTTCTTTGTTTTGCAGTTACTAGGAAGGGAGTTATTTGCTTTTCGACATTACAGATCCAGGAAGAGTTAGTACCTTTATTTCTTCCACTCCCCCTTTTGTCCCTAACCTTGATTCAACATCACATAGCAAGCGACAGATCAGATCCTTAGCTTCAGCCGATAGTTTTGGTTCTTCAGGAAATTTCAAGCATGCTTTCCAATTTATTATCTGTTACAAAATAGAAAGATAATATGCCAGTCAAGATAAGATTTCACTTGGAACAAAATTATCTCTAGCTAGAGGAGGAAATGGGGGTAGCCACCTTTCGACATGTCATTCTCGGATCATCAGAACAAAAAGGAGGGTAGCCTACGAGCATCTCATACATGATTGCTCCCAGTGACCACCAGTCACACTCCATTCCATATCCTTTTTTCAACAAAACCTCAGGTGCCATATAGTCAAGAGTTCCGACGGTAGAATATGCCTACAGAGGGAAATAATGGAAAGATATGTCACGACTGACAAGAACTAAAAAATTGTTTTTGATATGTGTATTGATACTTAGCATGTATGATGAATAAAAATAGTACCAGAGCTCGACGATTACGTTTCCATTGTTGTAATTGTTCCTTTGGCATTGACCAAGGAGCATCAGAATTACTGTCATTCCCATTTGGGACTTCTTGAGCCGTCAAATCCTGATCGTCGAGCAATGATGAGTACTTACTTTCCAAAGGCTTGCATAAGCCAAAGTCTGAAAGCTTCAAATGGCCATTTTTGTCTAGAATTAGGTTGTCTGGTTTTATATCTCTACAAGAAAGAAAAACACAAAAAAGTAAGCTTCATCATCAATAAATATATACATACACCTAACTACACAGCATAATTCTTGCAATTACTCAGGTTATAATAAGTGAAGGTAGCTACAAGCCCAAAGAGTGAAATGCATCATTCTGATACCTATGAACATAGTTATGTTGGTGAATTGAGCTAATAGCCAGAATGCTTTCAGCAATGTAGAACCTTGCCACATCTTCATGAAGGATATCTTCCCTCATCAATAAGGTCATGATATCACCACCCGGTAAATATTCCATGATCAGGTATAAGTAATCAGAATCTTGGAAAGAATAGTAAAGTTTAACTATGCACCGGCTATCAACCTCCACGAGTAAATTCCGCTCTGATCTCACATGCTCAACCTGTGCGATCAACATATTTAAGGTAAGTCAGATGTCAACAAAACAAATTCAGCCGAAAATAGCATTCAAACAGTTTTTGGACATGAATACTCTCAAAATATCAGTCATGACTCTATGCAACGAAAATCAAACCATGATGATCATTAAATAAAGTAACAGCATATCTCCTTTAGGAAGGGCCTTCTCACCTGTCCTCTGCTGAGCATTTCTGATTTCTTTAGTTTCTTCATCGCATGTATTTCACCAGTATTTCTATCACGGCAGAGCCTAACCTGCATTACTTATTCATGTCAACTATGAAATTATAAGATTCACAATCGTTTGAATCAATGTGCTACATCTAATTCCAACTTGATGTCATTGCATTCAAAATTGCCAGAAACTACCACATTACTGTGTTAAGTATCAATTCACTGTTTTCAGATTCCAGTAACTAGCTCCATGTATTAATTATGAATTGCATAAATAAGATGCTGCAGATTCAATCAAAACTCCAATAACTAATCAACAATAAGTTTTCACTATTCATCAAAGCATAATCATTATTATTACCAATGCTTTGGATTCCCAATATTTACATGTTGTTTTTAATACATATCATCATTAGATATTTTGCTCCCTCAAGATGAGATTTTGTTGACTGTCCCAAAAAGAAGTACATCATATCACATTATTATATTTGTTCAGAACTCTCATTAACATAAAAAGGTACATCATAGTTTTGGATCTTGCAAATCTGTAACGTTCAAATACTATAAAAATATAGCAATCATACCTCACCAAATGCACCTTTACCAATGATGGTCAACTGCTCAAAATCATCAACACCAACTTTATGCCTCTGCAATCTCATGAACTCTGTCTCCCTCCTCTCCAAATTCCTCAACATCTTCTCTTGCTCCTCACTTGGTATCTGTGCTTCTGCTGCCTTCGTCTGCAAAGTTCTCCTCCTAATACAAAAAAAAGAACCAATAAATCAACATCAACATAACTCGTCCAAATGCCTCTGAAGAGGCTCCCGCCTAAACATGATAGAGGGAGTAGATAGTGGCGGAACCAGGATTTTTATATAAAGGTGGATTACTTGATATCATATTTATAAGAAAAAATATAAAAAATTAGAGAGGACGACTGCTCCCCTACACTCCCTAGTTCCTCCACTGAGAATAGGATAATACGCAATCTTACTCATATGATAACACGGAAGCTGTTTCCGGAGTGGTAACAAGAACAAATCAATCAAAAAGTTATAAATATTGGAATTTTATGAAAATTAAGAAATGCCAACCTCTCCATACGATCTTGAAGACCTTGCAGATAATTCTTGTAATGGTTTTCAATTATCTGTTTAGCTGCAGCTGCTTTTTGCCTTGTTACAGGTGAAGATGAGGCAATGTCAGGCTCAACATTAAAGGGTCGATCATGTTTCATGTTGGCTGCTCCTATTCTTACTGTCCCATGATCACCACCACCTTCCATAATACTTGTATATTTTCTCTACTAGATCCAAGAAAACACCCAAAGTATTGCAAAAAAAAAAATGGTAAATAAAGCATTGTTATATAGTAGTAGTATATATGGTGTAAGAAGGTTTTTACTATGAAGAGAATCTTGACAGTTAAGGTTGTGTGAAGTTCGATGGTAATGAACTGGAGAAGCACAGTTGCAGTTGGAGTAGAAAAATTTATTAATAAAAATAATACATTTCTCATGATTTAATAAAATATAACATATGATGTTACATGTATTATAAAGGATCCAAATGTCATGCGATGTGTTGGTTACATTATACTAATACCATAAAGTGTATTAAAATTAACTTATGAAAAAACATACGAGTATCAATTATCATAATTGTTGGGTCCAAAAGGAGTTTCATAACATCACTACATCTCGATTCGATAATTTATGAAAAGATAAAATTACGGTAATTTAGAATTCAGATACCATGAGAACTCGTCAGGTACCCACACTAAACTCACTTACTATAAAACTCTCACACTACAATGATCGTCTAAGCTCGAATTTGAATTCTTGGATCAAATAATGTCTTTATGATTAAATTATATTGATATGGTTATCCTTAATCCCGTGTCATAATTCTAATTACGTGTAAAGAGTGTTACAAATTCCGAATGGGGATGGGATGTGTAAGATTTGTTTAGAACCAATAGGAATAGAGAATTGGTGTGAGATGGGTGGATTTGGTGTGATGAGAAAAGACAGGGGATGATTAGCTGGATTTAACATAATTTAATAAAGGGAATGGAGTTATGGAGTGAGAAGGACGTCTATGTTTCCTCTTTGCTAAACTAAGCAACAACGATGCTTGTCTAAATGAGTCCTCTTTAACTTGGTAAAAATGCTTAATTTCTCATATCTAAATGTAAAACTATTAAACATGTGGTTATATTGGAAGTAATACTGGAAGAATGAAGTTGGTAAATCTAGTGTTTTGGATTGGTTGGTCATCACTTGGCATTGCAACCATTTTGTCGGCGCATATCGGTGCGGTGTGAGGTAATGGAGAACTGGGGACATTTAATTAATGTGGTAGTTTTTTTTTTTTTTTTTATCAGAGTTAATGATTTTCATTCCAATTTTTAAATTAACACTATCTATTTGTATGAACCACTAAGAAGATATTACGCTACAAGTTACACGTGAATTTAAAGAAATTGAATTTTTACTTTTAATTGATAAATGCGTATTATTGATTTAACAAACTCGTATGTGATAAATTATTAATTCTCATTTAAGTGAAAATAATAATAAATTAGCATAAATTTCTGTCATTTTTTTAAAAAACTATGAAAATTTTCTATAACATCTATATAGTGTTAAAATAATTTCATATATTTCAAAGTAGAAGTATTATTCGAGTTTTTCTTATAAGAGAATTTTAAAATATATTATTAAAACTACTAGAGTACATCAAGAGTATTAAAATGCATGCACTCGTTATGTCAATGCGCGTGACTCAAAATATTCATGCCAACATATGTAAAGAAAAGATTGTGTAAGAGGCCGAATGCGACTTCACAAAAAGAAGATTTTTAAATAATAATGGTCAAACATGAGTCGCTGACGAAATCGGCATTTGTTCTAACCTGAATTTTTTGCTCGGTTCTCATTATACCGCTCACCGAAAGCCGAGCCAAACCGAAGCCGGAAATTGAATTAAATTTCACTTCATGAATTTTAAATTTTAAAGTGACAGCCAAGACAAAAATAATAGACGAACATTAATCAATAATCGATAAACTCTGATATCGGGACATCAATTACATTATAATAAAAAATTCATCATAACAATTACTCTGGCCCTCGATAATAAATTTGAATCATCATAAAATTATAACAAAACCGGTCTTTAATATATAATAATTTCCTATAACCGAGCCTATACTGAATGGCCACCGAGTCAAGGTTTCGTAGCCAACGAAACTGGCGCCTGGGCCATACTGCCCATATAAACCGAGCCGAAGCTTCAGCCTCGGCCTGTGAAATGAGCCACTGGTTGAGCTCAAGCATCATCATCTACAAACATCTTCACGCAATTTAAAAACAAATATCTTCAATATCAATTAATCTTGTCACATTTATGTGTACCACATATAAGATATTTGATAAATGTTCATTATCCTAAATCCAATTTAAATCACTTAAAATTGGTAGCATATAACATAAGTTTATTTTTTTCATATATATTAAGTGAATTAAATATAAGAAATTTATAAATAAAATTATTTAATTTAGAATTTTATTTAGATTTGTGAACATTAAATTCTATTAATATTATTATTGATAATATGAAAATATTGTATTTTATTTACGATCATCATAGTAGCTTTTAATAAGAACTTCTTATAAAACAAATTCTAATTATATTAATATAAGAATGATTCATTTTCTCATGAATCTCTAGTTACTTTTCATATGAATTTCTAATTGATAATTGAGTTTATTCTTAAATGAAAAGTATTTCGTAATTTATGAGTCTTTTAATTAAATTTTAATTAGTACTGTAATATAATTTAATAGACAATAAGTTAGAAATATTATTCTACTATGTATTTATAATCTTACCTACTTTAGATGTATTTATATATATCCACTAATATAACTATTAACAAATAAGACATTAAAGTTAAAATTATGTACTCATTGAGATCATTTAAATATTTTTTGAAATGGTGTTTGCAAAAAACATAAGACAATTTTTTTTTAAATTTATGATATGATTACAAAAATCATATACTATGTCATCAGAAGTTTAATTACATAAGACATGTAACAAATAAATAAATAAAAATAACTAAATTCATTGAAGATGAGCAATATATAGCATGAATAATTGTTGTTTTGTACATGTGAAGTTAGAAATCATGGACATTTTCATGTTTCATTACAAACACGTTTCTTATAATTTTTACTATCTAATCCGACCTTTTCAATAGTTTTGACTAAGCAGACTCAGAGAGTCAGGTATATCACCAAAAACCAAACCTTCAACTTTAATACTCAAATATGGGACAGAAGAAGACTGACATAACCTATATGTAAATCTTTTCCACCATTATCATTCGCTAGTTTCAGTTAAATGATTTTGAAAATAATTGTTTCAAGCTGGCCATGTATGGGGTCCTATTAACCTCCATGTTCAGGCGAATCTTACAACCCGTAAGATTTATCATAGTGAAATAATAATGAATTCAATTTACTTTTGGGGTCTATCTTCACTGAAATTATTTACTTGACTTCGATTTATAGAGATTAAATCTTGTTCAAAGCTTGAGACATTAGCTTTTACAATAGCGAATGTATTGAAAGATATATGGAAAGATACATAAACGAAAATATCTTTGCTTGCTTTTGTGAAAGATGCTGTAAATATAATTTGTTATATATGTGAGACAAATAATATGTCTTCTTTGTCTAACTCCTAAGTGTGGAATAGCAGAGTTTACAACCTCCAATCAATTTAATGAGTTATAATTATCATGAATTAAAATACATAAATATAATTTTGTTCTTTCTCGAATTCCTTGTTATGGAAATAATGAGATTCACATAACTTCTAATCAAATTAATGAGTTATAATTATCATAAATAAAATATATTTATATAATTAGTTTAATTTAGTTATATATTATTATTATTATTATTGTAATAAATTTCTTGTAATTAGATTCATTTGTGTGCATTAGGTCTTCATAAAAAATTAAGAACACATTACAACATTCACACTTTTAGAAGGTATATTACATAGATTTCATTACATTATATGAGTGGAAAAATCATTACTTTTATTCGATATATTTAAGACAAAATGAGTATAATACTCATGCATTATGTGAAGAAAATGATGTAAAACTTGTTTACATTTTTAAACAAAAATATATCAGATCATTTAGAAATTGTATAAAATCAAAACTAGAAAATATATTCACATTATTAAATCGTATTTTATACATGTGGAATTAATCAAAGAATAATTCTTTCACGGCTTCCTCATTGAATTTAAATATGCCAACACTCTCAATTATAAAGGCTCTAGTTAGTCCACACCGTAAGAGGCTGAATCCCATACTGAAGCCACATAACTAAATAATAATTGAGCGAAGAGAACAAATCAAAACATTGATTCGTCTCATAGAATAAACTGCCCTCCGTTTTATGGGTGAGAGGAAATGGTGAATTCTGATTTAAGGCTGTATTTTGTGAGTTTTTGCTGCATTAGGTTTTCCAGTGTAAAAACCTCAAATATATTAGCTCACATAAAACCTAAATCGTTAACTAACGAGCCAAGCTCATTAAGCAAAAACTCCCGCCATTTAATTAGTCTTATCGCCACTCAAATAAACAACTCATTAATATTTGGTTGAGCTTTAACAAAGCCAAACAATAAACTCAACCAACTCGCTAATTAATCTTGTATCGTTCAATTAAACAAGTTCGATTAACAAGTTAATCGATTGATCGCAATAAGTCAATCAATTCAAAGGCTTCCAATTTATTTACATTACCCGTGTAATGTAATTATCCCAATTAGGAATCTCGTTGATTATAATCAACTTCCCAATTTAGCAAATGTAGTTTTATTTCATACATGAAATGAATTCAATGTCACCAGATGCTGCATGACTCTTTCTGCGCCGTAGAGATATTGAGCAGCTTGTATAATAACATAACATACCATTACATTATAACGGTTATGTAATGGATCTAGTAATCGACATAACCCCCGGTATTATCGCGAGAACCCACTAAATTACAATTACTATGATTGAATGTTCTGCTTATGTAATCATCATTCACTAAACTAAGAACGAATCGTTACAATAATCACAATGTGCATAATATAGAAACCAATAACTATTGATTTTCAATATTATGTACATGTATATTATATTTGTATAATATATGTTTTATATAACTTTGGAAATACCTTATTTTTTTCTAAAAATAATGGTACATATTATTCATTTAGTGTATATTGTATTTATAAAATACATATTATGTCTTATTATTGATGTAATCTTACAACAAAATTCATGAATCATACAAGTAAGTACGAACCTACAAGCCGTGTAAGTCGTCATGTTTTATTTTATTATTAGAACGAAATTGATCAATTTATAACGAAATTGATCAAATCATACATATCATAATTACTAATACATATCTTAATTAATAATAATAAATCAAATTGGGAGTATAATTTTAGTTCAGTAAAAATGAAAGAAATATGAACAAATTTGAACCCTCAACTCTCGGTAACTGTTGTTCCTTGAGCAGTCATGAAACAATTCATGATATTCATTATGACATCTTATGTGAAGTGTGTTAAGGTTTATTGAACGGGCTTTATGCCACCTTTGGAATTATTCTTCTTTTTCATTTTGTATTTATTAGGAAAAAACCCAACTTGTGTATAGGGGTGAACCATATATTATTTGTGATATAAAAAGTTATGTTAGCTCGATTGATTAGTGAGAATTTTTTTATAAATAAGAAATCAGTGGTTCAAAAAATATTGACAACTTTAGATTTATTAACTTTTAATTCTTTTTTCCATTTCTTAAAAACCCTCAAATTTTCACTATCTATGAATTTATAAGATTTCTTTTGTTTATTGAATTGTTTATCTTCTAAATCTCATTTTCTACCACTACTATAATACTTCATTTTCATAATAAATATTCACCCAAATTCAATATTCTTCTACTAAAAATTCTTCTTGATTTGCTTATAAAACGGTGTAAAAAAATTTAGTGTTTATTTCACACCGCTTCATCTACCTTAGATCTACTCCCTCAGATGCGGTAAGATTTTCTCTATTTCTTTACTTGTCATTCTACTTAAAAAATTATTTCTTTTTAGTTTTCGTCTTATACTTCCAAGATATGTTCATCTAATTTTTACAATTAAACATACTTATATTTCTTCTTTCATTCATTGTGTACTTCATTTTCAACATAAATTAGTCAAAAGTAATGAAAGATGAACATTAAATAATCAAAAAGTAAATATTTAGTGGATAATCAATAAAGAACATAGATGTAAAAGTAACTCTTTTCTTAATCAATGTGTAAATATCTAGAATGACAAGTAAAAAAAAAATGAAAACATATCATTTTTGTTATAAATATAACTAATAACAGAGTAAATAGACGGAGAGAATAATAAACAAGGAGGATAATATCTTTATTGCTTTTTGTCAAGCCAAGGTTGTGATACAATACAACGAAGTTTCATTTACAAAGCCCAATATATATATACAAAGTAATTACTGTAAAGGCAACTTAGTATGCGAACCTAATAACTTTCTAAAGAATTCATCTCCTTTCCGTGATAAAGCATATCCATAATATTTACATAACACCTCCTGACGCCTAATTAACTAAAATATGTCTCGTTAAATCCTTACTGTGAAAAACCCCAAGGCCTCAAGATAAAAAATCCAAATGGGGCTAAAAAAAAAAAAGAGCGCATTATTATCGACATACCCTACAATGTCAGCTTCATTAAAACCTTATTAGGAAAATTCATTCGGGGACAAAAACCCGATTAAGGAAAAAAGTACAACGCTGTGACATCCCCTCACACCACATCACTTGACATTATTTAGTCGACGCAGCCTCTATACTTCAATAAGCTTTTGAATGTCGGCGCAGGATGCTGATTTAATGAATATATCCGCCGACATGACAAGATAGAATTTGTTGAAAATCGATTTCACCATTCCTTTGAAGATCATGGGTAGGGAAGAACACCAATATATTTTGTTTAATCTCCTTTGACATGTCAGTCCTTTAACTGTGCAATACATGTACAATTATCCTCATAAAGATCGTCAGGACCAATTTGCATTTGATGTATCACAAGTAATGGATTAGCCGATCATATTTTCAATCAAACGATTCACAATTTTCTTTCTTACTTCAAGATTTCGCGTGGTATGATGATATCAAGCCGATATAGTTTGTTTCATACATAATCATGAAATACGCCGGCTACTAATAAACGGACACCATATATGCGATCTTTCATATAGATCATATAAGTATTATGCATTCGCATAATCAATCAGGTATAAATCTGGAATATGTTCTAGTGAAACAATCTTATATCCCTTATACATTTAACTTCATTTCAATGCATTCATATTGATATTTCCTCCTTATATATGATACTTCATGATCAAATAATTCTTTTTGTACTTTCTCTTGGCATTAATGGACCATTGTTCACATCTGGTGATATTATAATTGTTGGGGTACTGAATGTGACTTATCAACTGTATTTCATCTCAAATTCCTTCTTCATATTACAACTCGAAAGCTCTTCAAGAGTTCCAATGTTTAAGTCATAAACATAAATTGTTCTTTTCTTATAAACTTTTCTCCCGATCTTTACATGTAAGTATTAATGTCATATAAGATCATTCAGAGTAACCATCTTTGGTTAAATAATCACTAGGAAAACTCTGGTGGAGAAAAACCCTAAGTGAAATAAAAGATTTTATTTCAAATATGCTTCTGTAATTGTCTCATTAAAACCTACAAGGAAAAAATTCAAAGGGGAAAAACTCCGCTGAAGTGGGAAAAGCAGTACAATGCATATCATATCTCCTCCTCCGATGAGATCATCATTCTATATCATTGTATATCATATCTCCTCCTCGACGAGATTTATCAAGATAGATTATTCGGCGAGAATAACGCCACAAACATTTGTCAATATGTGATTAATTATGTAATCAAGTATCATTTGTATGGTATACATTAGGAATTGATACTTCAAGACCAAGTCTATGTCTTCCGGACGGCATACTAAATTATTCTTATGAATCTCATTTAATCGAGATTAAATATTTTATCATGTATCAAATATGATTTGGATTTATACTCATATGCACAATTGTCATGCATATATCTTTACAAGATATTTAATTTCAAAAGGAGATCATAAACATCTTGTTTAACAACCGAGAACCTCTACAGTCTCTGTGCTAATTTATTCATGATAATTTATTCAACTTAAAACTCTTCTAGAGTCTTTATAAACTATAATTGAATCTTCTATAATATCATGAATATTTAGATCATCAATAATAGCTAATCAACAATAAAAATATGTAAGATCAATGTCAACTTACACTAAATAATTCAAATATCTCATACCATGTACTAAGTAAATAAATATATCATACAATCACAATGGCATAATATAAATACAAAACTTAACATGTATGACATACTATCGATAGACTTGTATATTCATGTGAGATTGAATAAAATGATAATGCTAATAAATGTCTAATGATACAGCCGAATCCTCAATCCATCATCCGGATGGCTTTAATTTATTCAAATATTTCTCATCAACTCAATCGAGTTAAGTTCCCTAAGAATGCGTATATGTGCTTCAGCATCACAAATCTTTTCTACATGTTTTCATGTATACGATTTCGTTGCATGCTATTATAAGTCATGGCATGCAAATCAAGAAGTTATTTTTTGTCAAGTACTAAACATTTATAATTTTGATACTCCTATCAAAAAGTGTATGTGTCACCTACAACTTTTGCATTACTTCGTGATATAAATATTATATGACAAATCTTAGGTCCTTTATTCTCACATGTACCTAAACATACATAACGTACTAGTATCATATTCATTAGACTTCAAGTCTAAATGTCACTTATATAATGAGTTTCGTTTACTCTTGATTGTAGTTTTGTCTTTGATAATTCATAAATATATGTATATATCTCTACTCACCAAGGAGATAGATTTCAAACTTCTCATATTCGCTTTCATTATATGTAGCTCTTAATTCTATGTAATATTTATTGTCGACAATTTTAATTTTGTTCCACTATATTCACGATAACCGGTATCTCATTATAGTCAGCTTAATTTCATTATGTAAACGCTCTTTCTAGATATTGTAGCTTAGCTTATTCATGATATATTCACGCATTCTTTCCGGAGGCGATATTCCTGCACTATCTTCAATGTCATATCTTCAATGACGGAACTATTTCATTTACAACGTTCTTCGTAACCTCCACTCTATTTTGAGTTGTTTACAATCAGATAAGCACCTATCGCTATCTCTTTGGCGTTGGGAATTTGTTTGGTAGTGAACTCTGTTCATATCAAACCCTTATTCATATTTTCTTGAACTTAAGTTCATATTTATTCATTTTTGAGGATCATCTAATATGTGGATATTTCAATGCAAAGATAGTCTATTTTTTCGCTTGTATACTATTCTCCCCTCAATGTTGGAAAATATTGGTATATCACATCAAAAATTACTTCGATAAATTAATTCCCAATTTCATATTTCCATATAGATGTATATACCTTCTAGGTATACAATCATTTTAAAAAGTCATCATTTCCAGCATAAGATCGGTAATATATGATACACGGAGAATCGAGGTAAAATATGTGGTTTCCGACCAAACCAACTATATCGGGAGTTTTATAATAATTTGGCATAATGCTAACAAGTGTTACTATATAATAGAACATTTCCCAATGATCAATCTGGGCACGATGTAATTCAACGTGCCCCACAACAAATAACCTGAAGTTTACAATTAGCAAACCTACATAAATTCTTCAAACTTAATAGTTTATTGGCTATTCAATACCTCCAATTAAAATATTCAATTATTCTTCGCATCGTGAATTAACCCCCTGACGGTCTTACCTCGGGTTATGTCAAATAATAAAATTTTTCACAATTCTCAAACTTCTGGTTTGACAAAAAGTGTGTTTTGATATACATAACATGTTTGTTACTTCAGGTAACAATATATTAGTTCTTTCAGAGTCTTCAATTGACTTTGTTACATTTTTTATAAATATTAACTCGTCTGAATCTTTCATACTTGTCGCTCCCAATGTCATAGACAATTTGACATATATTTTGAAAGTTGATTAAGTTTATTTCAAACTTAGAAGAATACAGGTTCATCTTGAATACAAATCTTCTAGGATCCATACGGCATTTTTGTGAGCCTTCTAATTAAATTTATACTACCTCATACTGTGATAAATATTCGCTTATTTTGTTAAGTAAGAAATTTTCATCTTTTAGAATGATATAACTTGTAACAATAGTCTACAAGTTGCATTAATTTATGAACTATATATACCACTTCAGAGATATAATTAGATAATCAATCACTTCAATAATTAACCACTTCAAGGGTATATATAAATAAGTTTGCACACATATGATATATGTATCATCCCAGGTTATAACATGTAACCATGCGTTATATCTTCCAAAGGAGTCAAATAATGTTTGTATATTCAGACAATTTCATATGTAAGGTACTTCTGGACCTAAACTAAAATAATGCTCAGATATTCGCATAATTTCATATGTAAGGTACTTCTGTGACCTAAACTAAATCATGAGAAGTTATCAAATTCTAAATCATATCATGTCGCCGAATCAGATTCTCTAAATTGTATGAGAGTTTTCAGGTCTCATAAATGAATTTATAAGATTTATATTTAACAATGTGACATTGAGAAATTCTTCAAGAATATTAAAAAAACCCTTAATTTATATGACTATCAATTCTAAGCTCCTTAATCTTTAATATTCATGCTTATATAAAATCTAGTCTTCAAGACACATTAAAAGTACCAAATATGTTTAAACTACTTACTTCATCATAAAGTTATGAACACTTTAGTATAACCATAAATTTTTGGATAAGTCTTTTTAACTAAGCTCCACATCGTTATAATAGCCAAAACAACAACACAACTTATAGTTTTACTTGACTAAAATGGGCTTGGCCTAATGGCCCCACCCATTAAAGATGGGTTGGGCCTGCCAAATTCAAGCATCATGCTCCTGTTGGCCAAACAGATTTACATTCAATATTTTTAAAGATTTAAAAGCTGCAGTTAGTGAATACTCTTCCAATAAAAGTCAACTATAAATCCTTTTAGCATAAACTCAAATCAAATAACACGAGACTATTAAGACACTCCAGAATGGCACATCAGCTTATCAAGTAACATAAATACTAAATAAACGCATTCTTTACTCATCAACCATTACTTTAGGTACGAGTAGTCGTGGCAAACTAACCTACTTAAGAACGAACCCAGCTCTACCGCAACATGCCTCGACGCCTGAGAGCCCCCTCGTTAACGAACCGGGCCGGCCCGTCCGTTGTTTCTAATACCGGCCCCCTGCTCGCCCGAGGCCCATTTCAGCAGCTGGTGGTCTTAACGTGGTACTGCTTAATACCAAACCCACCACTGCCGATTACTGACTACCTGCTTATCATTGTATCCTCGAAATTTTGACATATTGCTACTCAAAAAATAAATAAGTAAGAGTGGCGATTTCAACCTTTCGACCCATGACGCAAAGATGTTTACGAACTATCAGAAGCAAAGCTGATGCATTTGTTAATATGTGTATAATAATATATCAAGTCTTTTAGTTTAAAATAATATAATGATAATAAAAGCATAATATTCAATAATATATAGCTATAAAAAATAATATATTATTTAACTCAAAACTTTAACAATATATTATTTTACCAAATTTAAGTTATTTAGTATTATGATATATTATTCTACTGAAATAATACCAATTTGAAGGAAAAAATCGATCAAATCGGTTGAAATAATACGTGTATAATAATAAATCAAATTATTAAGTTTCAAATATACATATGAATAAAAGCATAAGATTCAATAATATATTATTCTTTAAAACAATAAAACATATTTAATTAAAAATCATTTCAACGTGATTGATAGTTAACTTAGATACGGTAATATTTAATATATACTTTTTACCATTCGATATATTATCCTCAATAAATAATCGAAATACCTCAAACGCGTACCATCCGAATTAAACGCTAACCGCTTTGAATTAAACGTAGAATATTTCCGAATTAAACGGTATCATTAACACACAATTCTCAAAATCAAGGGAGCAACGTGGTACCATTCGAATGAAACGTGGTACCGCTTTCACACACTATTCAATTCATGTTAGTATCATTTTAGTATTAAATCAAGTTATAAATAAATGTTAAGAGTATGAACTTACTATCTAAGTACGATAAAATGAAGCGGTTTAATACTTTATTTGATAATATATCACAATACTAAATAACTTATATTTGTGATTATTTAATATATTCGATGTAATAATAAGCTTTTTGGTGACATTCGGATGTAACTTTACTTTATTTCATAGAATAATATATCATAATATTAAATAACTTAGATTTGTACGTATATTATTTTGCTTATTTATACGTATATTATTTCCAACTAAATCACTTGGATGAGTAATTATGCATATATTAATACATGAATATTTCACAATACAATATTATCATGAATATTTCTCTTTTTAATAATTTAAATAGAGTCATTTTCAATTATTTTCAAGGATAATATATCAAATAAAGATAATATATTAAATAATACCAAATTTAAGTTATCTATTAATATGTCAAATAGTTTTTATTTAGAAACGGTTACTATTTGAAGATAATATATTATCGAAGTCTTATGCTTTTTATTTATATATTATTCGAAACTGTATAACTTCATTTATTATTATAATAACAAATTAACAAATTACCACTTACCAATTCGCTTAAAGTTCTTTATTCTTCCATCATGCGCCTAATGCTCAAATCCTTAATTACTACCATATTTATTTTTCAAGAATATTAAACGCAAGACTGCTACTACGAAACCGCACTAATGCTAATAGCGTACTCTGGAAGCTAACCGGCCCTCGAAGGCCCACCGAATATTGTACTGACCGGGTCGCAATGTGCCCAATCTTGTTTCCTATCCGTCCTACTTAACGAACCTGTAGTCGCTTCAATACCCTGTGTCGGTATCAATACGAACTGAACTGCGGGCGGGCCCCGGAACGGCCCACTGCCCGGTCTGTTACCTAATGCCCAGTGCATTTGTTTCATGAGTGCTATATTTGAGCCCATTTGATAAGTTGATTCAGAATTTAAGAAAAGCACCTTTAAAGTTGATGTAATTCTAATATTACCCACCAAAAAATATCTAACTCACCTATAGTCAATCTCAACTGGGACTTGAATCTTCTTCTTCTTATTACATCTTCAACCAATCCTAAAATTACAAACCAAAACAATCTGCACCTATATATATGTAATAACATTAATATATAACTCATTTACAATTATTTTCTTGTAATAAAATAGTTAACAAAAGAAAAACAACTTATCCTTCGACTCAACAATGTTGTCTGAAGCACAAGAATAAATAAACACAAAAAACCCATTTTCCTAATGGCTTTAAACATTGCATTAAACTGTTTACAAATACATTTGGACCACACAAACCCAATCTTTTTATCCCCCCCTCTGGTTTCACTATCATTTTCTTTGAGGTTGCGCCGCTGCTGTTTGGCTGTCAAGACTAGTTCAGCCGCCGCAACTGAGGGTGGGGAGTTGTTGAGGAAGCCCGAGGTGGCCAAGGTGGTGGAGGAGGAGGAGGAGGGGGAGGTGGATGAGAAGTTGAAACTTGGAGGTAGATGGGTGGATTGGGAGGATCAGATATTGGAGGACACTGTTCCTCTTGTTGGCTTCGTTCGAATGATTCTTCATTCTGGAAAGTAAGTGCCAACTATCAATTAATACCTACATACCAAAAAGATAATATTTTTGATTGTTTGGAATTAATAAATTTTGCGTATTGAAGTTTGATTTGAATTAAATTATGATGTTAATAATAAATTATAATCAAAATGTAGTCTTTTAATATATTTTGGCCAAATATTGTACAACATCAACATGCCCAATGCCGAGTATTCTGCCTGTAAGCTGGTTAGGGGGTTAGATACATAGTCGGCAATCTATCCTAGAACTGGTTCTAGAGTGATGGGCAAAGACTATATGATATGGAGTACTTCACAATAGATAATAAGCCTATGCAATGTAATAATGTACACCATGTACAAATATATTTGAGTTCGAACTTAAAACGTCAATCATCTAAACTGAAAACTAGACATTTTTTTCGGAATGGGGGGAATATCATTTACTATTATTTTTTATTTGGGCTTGATAAATTTCTTATAATTGTACTACAAGTAGTAATTTATAGTTCTGTCCATTTAAAATTTGTAAAAAGATGGATTATTTTTGCTAATGTAGATTAATTTGGGGGTGTTATTTGAAAAATGATACGGAGTATTAGTTAGGCTGTTTTAAGTGTTTATCTAAGCATCTTGTCTTCTATTAGTTGATGATTCTAGTAGAGGTAAAGAAAGATTCTGTTGAAGTTTGATTAGAATGTAAGAGTTACGTCAGACTCTAGGTGGTTCTCTATATTGATTGTCATGGATTCGGGAGGCAAAATGAGCCATTAGAATTTGAATAAGGAACAACCATGACTGGACATAGGTAATAATGAGCGACAAACATGGAAATATATGGTGTAATTATGCTGTTATGGTGAGTTGGGAATAATGATTTTCTTGTTTAAATGTAATCTCGAGCAACAAGTTTCTAGAAGTGGTCCGTTTGAGAGGTTTGCTAGTATTCACAATAGATTTTCTTTCACTGTTTTTGGCCATTTTTAAGGCTGCAATGCAAATTCCTCTAATTCGTTATTACTACTAATGCTTTGATCTGAGCTCAATTTTTAATGAACATAAGCCATCTCAATATCTAGAGGGCTTATAAACTTGTTTCTTATGAGAGTGATGTTAGGAATTTGATATTTAAAATAGCTACAGTTATAGTTTAGTACAAAGTATATGTATACCCCCTTCACCTCCACTCTAATTTGGAGTTGTGATTTTTCTAAAAATAAAAATGCATTGGAGGTAGTAATCTAGTAAGCGATATGGTCAGGGGTTCAAAAGAAGAAACCACCCCATAGTTTGTAGCTTCACCTCCTTTTCTTTGATTTTGTTTGAACTATGCCTGTGAGGCTCTGAATCTGCATTTTAAAGACAAAGTAGATAATATTTACTTTAACTTGACCAGTTGGAAGTGATTTTGCAGGTATAAAAGTGGTGATCGATTAACACCTGAGCATGAAAGAACAATTCTAGAGAGGTTGCTTCCACATCATCCAGATTGGAAAAATAAAATTGGTGGCGGAGTTGACTACATCACGGTCTCTCTCTCATTCTCTCTCTATTTATATATTATATGTACTCGGTCTTTTGAGTTCTGCATTGAATGCTTTAGATATTGATCAGTGCACATATTATTGACCATGAATCAACCTATCAATTTGAAAAAACTCTCTTTATCTCCTATTATATTTTGCATTTATTACCTTAGTTCCTGTCGTACTGGATAATCTTGCATCTATTTCACAGTGCTTGCGAACCTAACAATCTTGCAATTACCTCTTTTTCTGGGCATTAACAGGTTGGTTATCATCCTGATTTTGAGGGCTCTCGTTGCTTATTTATAGTACAGAAAGATGGAGCATTGATTGACTTCTCGTACTGGAAATGCATAAAGGGTTTGATCAAGAAGAAGTATCCGCTTTATGCAGATAGCTTTATTCTGAAGCATTTTAGAAGGCGTAGAACCATGGGTTGAACGTGCAAATTTCACTCGCCAACTTTCTCCCGAGAATTATTGCCAAGAAACTCTTAGTATACCCTGTTAGTACATGATTCCCATCTTGTTCAAGCAGCCTAGCACATATAGAATACTTGTGTTACATTCATGTCGTGTAATTGTAGCTTCTTCATATTCTCAGATCAAATTAGCACATGGTTGTTTTGAATCAGTGCCCCATTTCCCTTGTACTATGCCTCAAACTTACATTCTACAATGAATTATCTCCTTTGGTTTCTGAGGGAGGGAAGGAACACAGAAAATACCTATCCTCTCAAGCCAGAGTGGCAGGCACCTTGATTTCCTTTTTCCATTATATATAAATTTTGTTTTGTATGTTGTTAGCAGTCCAAAAATTTTTACACAGAAATTTCTATTAGTTGCAACGGAGTACCAAAAATGGTTTGTTATTTCTAAAGTAAAATATGATCAGGTAACAAAGGGCCTTTTTAGTCCTTAATGTGGTCAATTATGTGTAATGTTACTGACATTATGTGTGTGGCTGGTTTCATCAGGCGTCGCCTTTTCAGGCTTGCTACAAAAATTGCTTTAAGAATTATCATGTTTCGTCAGAGAAACGTCGATTACCAGTTGGCTTAGTTGCCTCTATCTGCGGATCCTCCATGGGAACTAGTTGACATACCTCTCCTCTGTGCTCCTCTTCATTTTCTAGCAATATGCATGAAAATTGTAGTTCTCTGTCCACTCTCACATACTAGCATTATTTTCTAAATGCAACAGGACAATAAATTTCCCAAGAATCTCATCAACTTTTGTTTACTTCCATTTGTTCATCATCACTCACCAGTTCTAATATAAAAACAAAACCCTCAACTGCATTCTTCAATTTTCTGCCACCATATTATTTGCCAAATATGGTAACTTGGTAGATAAATATTGAACTGTAAGTTGAAAGCAATAACTGCATACTTCAACTACCCCTCCACCCTAGAAGAGCTGCTGTGAGACTCCATAATGAAAGACGAAATTGACCAAGACAATGTTAATAAATACTTCGTTGCTGATTACTACTCATTGTCGATCTCCATAATACATTCTTGACGGATAATTAGTCATAACGTACAATTAATTGAGGCATGACCATGATAAGAAAAGAAGAATTTGTCCTATTCATGATTTGCTATAAAAATGTTCTAGTAATTTTCAAAATTATGAAATGGTATTTCAAGGAGCCTGCTTAACAAGATTGTTGTAATTGTGAAGTCAAAATTGGCGGCCGCAAACAGAGGACTTGCATGGATCGGGACTCCTGAGTTGGTCCCACCTGCTCCACCTCGGGAGATTTTTGTGGAGTCGTTGATTTTATGAGGTTCGTGACTTGGCAAGTCCCCAACTCAAGTTCCCGACGCTGTTTCGAGGCAAGCCTATTTTGGCGCTGATATTCACAAATCGAAGTTTCAAAACCTAATTTTCTTTAAGAGTTTGCTTACTATAAATATAAATGCTTTCACCCAGCTTTTATTCATCAAGCATAAATACATGTAATATTCATCCTAATAATATTGTGCTTCAGCCACATTAAAACATAGCTGCTCAAGAACATAGCTGGTTTCGAAGAACTTAGAAAGTTTATCTTTGTTCTTGATAGTCTTGTAATGGTGATTTTCAGCGATAAAATACCAACATGTGATTATAGCCAGTAACTCGAACCATCTTCCTGCTTATTTGTTTTATTCTCATAAGAAACAAATGCGACATACCTTCAAATCAAGGAGAACCCGTATAGCAAATTCTTTTGTTATTCTGCTTATTTACTAACTCTCTGCCATTCTTATTATCAGCTTCAAACCCTATTAATTTAGCCATGATCCTAACAAAGATTACCTCGAGACTCACAACAATATTATAATGGGAGTTACAGAATAAAGGGATTTGTTTGGAATTTGGTACAACAACTATCAATAAAGACAGATTGAGAGCGATTCAAGTTATGGATACAAGCCTAAACTTAACAACGCGCCTTTACGATGTCGTAAGAAATAAAGCGAACATATACTTTATCTCGCCAACATAAATTTTAAATGAAAAATTGCACTCCTGTCAAAAGAACACTCAACAATGTTGCACACTGACAAGGCATCGAGAATCTGATTCATGAAAGAATACGGTCAGTCACAATCCCACATCAAGGTATACGGCCCCTTAGACGATTGTATTTCATCATATCAAGTACTATACAAACAAATTATCTTGGTCATTTATCATTTTAAAGATATTCATCATTCTGGAAAGAAAAACAATATATTAAACCTAATTACAACCTAAAATCCCATTATTTCATTAAAATTCTTTGGATATAATCTTAAAATGATTAGTCCAACGAATTCGAGAACTTTTCCAAAAATATCCATTTCTGTAAGATTGTAGTCAGTTTGACTGGCATGATTGTAATTTGTAGATGTCAGTTTATAGAGCTTGAGTAGAAGACAGAATGAGCCCGGTTGGAGTCACGAGCTGCTTCTTCAACCTGTCACTTGCAATCAATTAGACACACCATGGATGGTTGCATATCCACCAAACATGCCCATTAACATCAATAAAATATTTATGAAAGTCAACATTATTATTTGAATGGATATCTTATTTTTTGATCATTTCATTCTCAAATTTTGTCTTAAATACACTAGTAGATCCTTGTCATATAAATCACTTCTTATTATAAATTTTAGACCTTTTCAAAATAAATTAGATGAACAGGATAACAATTTCATATTTTAATGAGTGATAATAATACTTCATTTATATTGCATGAAACGTCATAATCAAAAAATAAACTATATGTATTATACAAAATAATAGAATTGTTAATCACTTGCCATATCATCAATTCTATTATATTTTATTCTTGACACCATACCTTTGTTGTCAGTGAAAAATACAGTAAAAGAATAGAAAAATGCACACGAGGGCAAAAGAGAAACCAAACAATTATAGACCAACCAGAATGGAATCAAAAGTACTCGGAACACATTTCCCTGATAAATGTAATTATGTTGAGGAACCATCCAAAATTAATTGAAGAACCTATCAACTGATGCTACCTGAAGGACATCTCACCATATTCAATTGGATCCTCCTAATCCGTACCATCATCATAACTATGTACTATGAAATGGTACCAACTAAGGTGACTTTATTTAAATGGTTATAAATAGATTATATATTAAGATTTGGTCTTATCTGTTTTTGAGTTTTAAATTACGATTTCAATGTTCATTTCAAGTAATTTTTGTATACAATTATTTCAAATTCTAAATTATAAGCATTTGGATAAAGAAGAAGGATCTTCATTTCCAGTAATATCATTTCTATATTTTAGTAATTGAGATTATGTAAAACACGACAATAATGGGCAAAGATGATCATAGAGATAAATTGTTCATCATATACGGAGTATCATATTGCAAAACATAAATTTCCAATACGTTAAAACCATGATGGTTAAATTAGTGGTTTTGTAATAAAAGCTCAATTTTCATTAACTATAAATGACCCACTTATAAAATCAAATTTTTTCCTTTTCACATTATTAATTACTATATTATTCCTTATTTATAATATCAAGTCTATTGGTAAATATGTTTCCAAAATTTTAAATATAACACCACAAATAAGTACTAAATTTTGCCTAAAAATTCTATAACAATTCAAATATAGCCTGTGCTTATTCATTTTTCTAGGCCGAAATTCATTACTCATGCTACCCTGCTCTCATTCACTACCTGGCTTAATTTTATAGTCGAAAGATTCATTCATTTCATTTAATATCGCTTTATCACCGCCGACTTTCCCACGGTTTCATCTAACGACGCTACAATGACACGTTTCACCAGCAAAATAGTAATTTAATCTAAAGACATTTGAAATCGATAATATATTGTACAAAGCACACTACGCTTACTACTATTCACTTCATGTTGGAAATTCATTCACCACTTACCTAATTTTTTAATTTGCTCATTTTATCTCCACTAACTGACCGCGAATAAAATAGCAATGGTCTACGCTAAGAAGACACACGATTTTCTGTAAGTAAAATAATATTTTCATTTAAAAACCAAAAAGCTTAAAATTAAAGAATTATAACGAGTGCCAAAATCGATTTTAGGCATTTCACAAAATCTCCAACTCTAGAAAAATCAATTGATCAGAAAATTGATGGATTCGAGTCATCAATTCTCCTACTTTTTTATTTTTTAGAAGAAAATTGGACGGGGTTATTAGTTCTCCAATTTCATTTTTGTGAAAGTCCTAATTTAATTATGGAGTCATCATCCCCCCCTTTTTTTTATTTTAGGAAGTTTTTTGCATGTAAATACTATTTTAATTGCGGAAAAAGTCACGCGCCTCGCAGTATGGATTTCGACTAATGGTTGACTTCACAATCGAAAGCGACGTTAGGGAGTAAACGACCAATTAAAATCGATCATGAGCCGAATTTGCACCATAACAAACATGAAATACTGAACGGAAAACTAAAGTAAACATGAGCGAAATGAACGGTTTTGCCCAATATATTATCCCATTTTTTATTTTTAAGGATGTGGAAATTACTATTTGCCCCCGCGGAGTAACATGCGCATGTCACATTAGTTGATTAACGTCATCACCAGAAAGTCAACACCAAGTAAAAAGAAACCAATATTAAATTGATGAAAGAATCTAACAGAAACATGTCGATTGCTCCTACTTTGCCCACTCTCTTAAGGAATATTAATAGTTTTGGCTAACTTCATACGTATAATAACGGCTCATTATCAACATCTTTGTCTACTTTCAACATCTTCGTCCACTTTCATACACATGTATTTTATATTGCATTTCAACAATTAAAATAAAAAAAAGTGTCAAGTTACATATCCAATACTCTCTCTATCTCCAATAGATTGTCAAAGTTTAAATTTGGATTTTTCACAGATTAAATGTTAAATTCAAATATTTATTTTGTTGTATAATATTTGGCAAAAAATTATCAAATAATAATATTTTTAATGTAATTTACTTACTGACATTAAATTTTATTCAAATCAAAATTATGTTTATCGACGAAGGCATAAAAGTTTGTCAATTTGGGAGCACTTAAATCAAGCATGACACCATTTAAAGATATATGAAAAGAATAGATTCTATATTTTATTTCAATATTTTTATTTATTTTATTATAATATATATAACATGTTGTTTTTATGCTTAAATAAAAAATATCTTTATTTGTAAAACTATGTATTTAATAATTAATTAGAAATAATTCAATATACGAAGGAAATTAAAAAATTAATTTTTACTATTTAATATTGATTAAAATCCAATAAGGAATATATTGTCATAATAATTTCATCGAGACATGGTCTAAAAAATACATGTACGAATATGTATATTATAAGTATATAATTCACTTTATCATTTAACATTCGATGCTCAAATCAAATTTTATATATTCTATTCTAATGACTTCAAGACCTTTATATTAAAGTTGTTGGTTTATGTCAAAATTTTAAAAAATTTCATCAAATAATATATTAATCACATACTCCGTAGATATACTCATGGTTTAACTTTTATTAAAAAAAAAAATTATTTAATAAAGATATAATTTTAAAAGTAAGATTTATCTTTATTCCATCATTTATTTTCTAATGAGTTAATTCATTCAAGTGATTTCATTCAACAAAGCACATTCAATCAAGCAATTTCTTTGACTATTTTATGGCTAAATTGAGAGAATTTCTACAAAGATCTTGATATTATTCACTCAGGCAAATATTATCGAGTCAATCATCAATTAAAATATGTTAAAATGAATACATAAAATAAAATTGAATGTTAGAATTATGAATAATTTATACTACTAATCAATCGGTAGTTGATATTTTCTAACAAGAAGAAAAATGATATGATGCATTTTTGCTTAAAACGTAAAAAGGATATTTTAACAATAAATAAAATTATATAACGGCATTCTTTATTAAACTCTGAAAAATAAAAAGTAATATGGAACAAAACTTTTTAAATATATTATTAAATTATAAGGGATTATATAACTAAGGAATAAATGAATTATAATATAAAATTAAAAGTATAATTATAAATTACTTAAAATATTAATTACAAGATTTATTATTTCAATTTAAATGTTTACTTACGTGCAACACACATTTTACTAGTTAAATAAAAAATTCTACATAAAACAGTAGTTAAATCCAAGAAATTGCCACTAATTGCTCATCTTCCAAAAGAAAAAATAATACTCCACCAAAAAGATGGGAAATAAAATCCGAAGTCCAAATTTGATTTTAAATGAAAAACATTATTAATAACCCCACCAAATGATATTTGTTCATGTACAAGAATGCCTTGAATTTATTTCATACAATCTATCTTCTACATCATATCATTCTCCTCTCATATAGCCTAA
This sequence comes from Lithospermum erythrorhizon, assembly GCA_019722365.1. NCBI lineage: Eukaryota > Viridiplantae > Streptophyta > Magnoliopsida > Boraginales > Boraginaceae > Lithospermum > Lithospermum erythrorhizon. Next base: position 99,716 of record JADFUC010000767.1, on the reverse strand, counting down.
ATAAACTTACAAAATACTCAAACTATCCAATAGCCAGTTTTATTTGCCATTTTATCTTTAATTTCACTAAATTACTCAATATCCCAACTCACCATCATATTTAACTCAAATTTTAAAAAAAAAACTTTTCTTAAATCATTGAATAAAATATATAAAGTTGGTCTTGTTTTGTAAAGAATTTTTTTAAGAGATATGGTACCTTATTTAAATAATATATTAAATAATAAATTATAAATCAATAAATAAGTAAAAGATGAATGAAAAGAAAACAATAAAACCAAAATAGATATGCCTGACACAAACTCCACCTATGAAAGAATATACCAAGCCTCTACATCAGAAATGCATTTTCTTCATTAGAATGAAAAATAAGACAACTAATTAGACTCAAGTACGCGATCAATTCAATCAAATGCTATTGTACATAGTCTTGCCATATTTAAGTAACCAAAACTAAAATCAAGCTCCTAAAATTAAACGACCGAACCGACCATCGAATCATATGACTGAACATCGAATCATTACAACACCACTTATGTGTTCCTGGGTCGAGTCCTGGGTCGTGTCAGTAGAATATACTACCAGTAACGAAAGATCGCCTCACAAATTCCAATATACTAAAAAGATTAGGCCTTTTTCTTAATCCTTAATTAACTAATAATTAAATAGTAAATCTTTATCTAGACTACTACCAAATTGACTCCTAACTTAAACAATCCAAACTAATCGAATGCAAAAAGTAAATGATCAGACTTAATATTCTAAGCATAGCTTCACATTAATAATGATTTCACTCCATTTGCCGATTCAATTTATCTGGAAGTTACTTATTAGTTCATAACAAAAGCATTCCTATATAAATTGATATTTACTTCCTCGCTTAACAATTCAATGTTTCCTAAGAACTAACTATATCTCTCAGATAAATTAAATAGTATCTTTTAATAACTTACGCTTATTAAATTGCACATGACATTTACCTATATCCTTGCTATAGTTTAAACATGCTCGATTATTAATCGACAACCCTATTTCTAAAGAATTAATCATATGAACGACTTAATATTGATATCAAGATATTAAATACTAATTATGCATAACAATCGTAATTAGCGAACCTGAAATAAATTAACTCCAAGAAAATCAAATCATCCGATCCAACTACATCATGGTCCCGACTAATAATAAAATTAGTTCATAATAAAAGACATAATTAAATACATGAAATTAATGTATTCATCCCACAATAAAAATAACTTGAATTAAAAAAATATTCAACCAATTGTGCATCAACTTCAACTTCGCTCGAGCACAATATGCAATTGATTTCTCAATTTCTTCTCGCTACCCAAATTGCGCCAAAAGCTCCAACAAAGTCAATGACTTCTTTTCCTGAAATTGCATCTCCCTTTTACTTTAACTTCTCCTCTTTATAGGTTTCCATAACTCATCAAATGAAATAATCCCTTATTCCTGACCACTCATATAACTCTTAGTGGACCGCTTCATATCTTCAATTCGCTGCCCCTCGACCTTCACTTTAACCGAGCAACCTTAACCAAATAAAACGAAAACAAGTGCAAATTATATCTGACAAGGTAAAATAACATCACTTACTACGTAATTGGGGTAGCCCTTCAAACACTATATAATAAACACTTATCACACTCTTACATTCTCTAAGTTCTGTTGTCCTCAAGCAAATGACATAGAAACGACAAATTAAACATCCATGATTCAAGTACTTCATATATCATTGAGTTCTCGACAACAATCAATCATGAAAATATTCTTCCTACTTAGGCCAGTATCATCAATTCATCGTAGTAGATAATTTCGCTTAATAATTTCACTTCTCACATCACTCAAACGATCAAAGTGGTTAACAAGCATTTACCAATTATCCTAATCATGAATGCTTCTACCATATGCTTGCTATATCTATCAATCCATCAACAACGCATGCAACATAAATCCATGTCTTTTATGTGGTCAGAATGCAGGCTTAGCGCTATGGCAGTGATAAATATTTGGCTCGACTTTAATACTGGCGGCAAAAATCAATTAATTATTGAAAATAAAGATGCCTAAAACAACTACACCCCGCAACCCAACATTCCACACGATTTATACCATCCTTCATTTGCCATATTACTTATTCATATATTTTTTCTTAAGTTTTTTTTTTTTTTTTTCATGAAGTACAATCTTATTAAACATCAAAGACACTTTTCATAATTCGCTGGCATTAATAATTCCCTTTCACTTCGGCATCATATTTCTCACTATGTACTTCTCCAAATTTCACTTTTTTCTTTTTTTTTTTCAAATCTTCCAATGTTTTCCCTTCCCCATACTTGATTAATTCAACTCTTAACAAGCCACAATCCAACATGATAATCTAAAAATTACACACTCCCAAGAGTGAGGACAACATGGTAAAGAATATGCCTATAGGCTTATGTATAATCAAAAGAAAGGTCACTTGTTTCTCCAAGGCTCACTAGTGGATAATACATCGGGTTAGCCCTTTTTAGGATAACGTGATTATAAACTTCCCAAATGCCTCATCATTTTTAATAGCATGCATACAGCATGTGAGAGATCTAAACAAGTTCGCTAATACAAACATGCCGTAGTATCACACTCAAGAAAGAAACTCCAAAGATGTTAGTACAAAATCTCACCTGTAGGGTATATTCATCCAATGTTGTTATCTACTCAAACTTCAATCAAAACATCACACCGCCTAAGAATGTCAAGTCAAAAACTCAATCAATCATGAAAATCATCATCGAATGACATACAATTTACTATCGGACTGTGATATATCAATTTATCCGCTAAACTTATCATATATACTTAAAGACAATCATTACACACCCCTCTACACTCGAATGACATTGCCCCTTAACATAAATACGAAATAAAAGTAGACACATAAAACTCCGACAAGTTGCGCTGGGCGACTACAATCGCTATGGACGGGAGGCATCAAAGATCCTCCTCGTCGTCCAGCCGGCACAAAATCTGCCGTAACAAGTCCTCTTGAGCATCCAATCTCGGCCTTCAGATTTAGCCTGTGAACACCGATTCGGCCTCGATCCCGAACATGATCTGTAGGCACACGAATCCGGGGCTTCAAATATAAACGTTAGCATTCGGGGATAAACAATGCAAAGATGCTTAGACAAATGCAATACCTAATGCATATACTAAATAAGAATAATGAATAAGCAAAGATGCTTATACGGAACAAGCATTTAACCCATCTAACCTTGGCTAAAACATCCTATATAGAAAATATTCGCTTCTAAATGACTCGCTAACGAATATCCAGATAGAAAATAAATTACTACTTAATTATGCTCAAAATATTTAAAACAAATTCTTTAATACAGATCAAAACCTAAACACAAACGTAAAGCGGAAATAAAAACATAACGAAAGATAAATCAAGAACAACCTAAACTAAAAATAAAAAAGTACCCGGAAATTTCAATTAACATAAAATTGAAAATTAAAAATAAAAATTAAAACGAAAACGAATACGTAACAATTAAGGCGTTGGGCTTCGCCGAGTCGCTACCAACGCGACGCATGATCGCAAGAATTAAAAGATAAAGTAGCGCCGGAGGCGCGACGCAATGTCATGAGTCGGGCGGATTCTGCTGATCATGAAAGCGCGACCGATCTTTGCCGACCGTGGAGCCGCCAGCGATGACCGCGCCGCTGATCCGCGCAGCGGATCTCGCGAAGCCGGGATCGGCTAAGCGCGCCCGACCGCGATTGGGCCGGGTTGCTCATGCGGTTAGCTAAATGAGGCGGGAGTCGAAAGCGCCAGGCCGCGCTTCCGCGACGGAGGAGCCGCGAGCTGCAGCCGCGTCTCGATTTCCATGAAATGGGCCGGAGATAAGGAAAGCTGGTTTCAAGGCCATGTATCATGGTTTGCTAGTGGAAGAGTCTCCTTCCTTTTTTTTATTTTTCATTTATTTTTATTTTATTTTTATTTTATTTCTATTTTTTCTTTTGTATAAAATCCGACCAAGCGGCTGGCACCCCTCCGCTGGGCAACTAATCTCGCCTCAAGACATTATTTTCCTACAGCCCATCGACGTCAAAATTTACCTCCGCCGCAGATCCAGACGCCCTAAAACCACTTTCGACCTCAAATTTCACCCAAATTTTTATTTTTTATTATTATTATTTTTTTACGACACACCTAAAAACTAAGAAATAAAATAACTAGCAATCTAAAAGATTGTCATTTCACAATAAGCGCCATTAACGCCTTTAGCCCGACGGGCGACTGACTCATTCAACGAGCGGTGCACACAAATACTACCCACTGTGGTTTAATTTTTCCACATGTCCACCATAATAATGTTTCCAAGCGCTCACCATTTACCTTAAAAAGCACCCTCTTCTCCTCATGAAGCTATTTCCACCGCACCATAGGGAAAAACTTCATGAGTAAACGGTCCTTTACCATTTTACTTTTAATTCACCGAAGCTCGTAGTTCGGGAATTAAAACAACAAAAACTTGTTGTCTCAATTTAAATCCTCGCGAGGCGAGATTCGGGCTTATCATGATTAACCTTGGTTCGCCTCCTTGTAAATTTTGCATTTTCATAAGTCCCAAACGAAACTCTTCAAGCCTCATTGCATCCATCAACCCGGCACCTCGCATCCTCGTGATCAAAATTTGTGGCATTTCACCGCTCAATGTGCTTTATGCCTTAAGCTCCACCGAGGCGACAAGCTTTACCATAAACAAAGACGATAAGGAGACATACTCAACAGTGTCTTAAATGCTAGCTTCTATATGCCCATAACGATCATCTAACTTACACTAACTTCAAGTATCAATCAAGCTTTTCTCTAAAATGCACTTGCTCTCTATTAGATAATTCAAATTGCCCATTTGTTCGAGGGCGATATTGCACGCAACTTTACGGGTTATCTTGCTATTTATAAGAATGTCTCTAAAGCCTTATTACAAAATGTTTACCTTCATCACTAATAGCCTCGAGGAGTCCCAAATCTAGTAAACACATTTTCTTAAGAAGATATGCACTACCTCGCATCATTAGTTCAAACGCAAATGCTTCCAATCTACTGACACATAGTCCACACATACTTTAATGTACTTATTGGAAAAAGTATTTACGGAAAAGTGACCTTAAATCGATACCCCAAACGCTAAACAAGTCAACAGGAAAATATTAGTAGCATCTTGTTTTTATGGGACATATTACCTGCTTCTCCGACAACCATCACATGACTTCACAAAGTTACTACAATCCTTAAATAACGTGAGTTAATAAAACCAGATTGTAACACCTTGTACTGCTCGGGTAGACCGAACGCGCCTCTACTTCTGCATGCATTAACGTTTGCGATGTCGCTAATTTCTATCTCGTGGATACACCTCCTAATGATATTATCAAGACGTAACTTGAAATGTTAAGTGGATCATCCTAAAAGTATTGTTTCACATCGTATGTATTTCTTCTTTTGTCGGGTATGTTAACTCAGCAAGTACCACTAACGATATAATTAACAAAATCAAGATACTAAGCAGATCATTTTAGTGACTACCAACAATTGTTCATCAGAAAGGTCTCCTTAACGGGTGTTTCTTCTAGGCGATACAATTTAGATAAATGATCGCCCACCACGCTGTAACCCGCTTGTCCTTAATTTCTAGGTCGACTCAAGTAAAAGTATCCATCTTATCAACTTAAGCTTAGCATCTTTTTTGAAAGCAAATATTTTAACGCAAGACAGATCGTTGTATACAATCACATTTAGATTCAATCAAATAAGATCTAAACTTATCCAAAGCAAAACAACAAAGAAAGAACTCCTTTCCTCGCAGAGCGTAATTACGCCAGCATCATTGAAGGTTTTGCTCGCATAAGAAATTACATGAATACCTTCATGCTTTTGTCCGAGCACCGCACCAACGGCATAATCACTTCAAGGCCGCACATAATTTCAAATGGGCTTCGTCTAATCAAAAAGTAACGACCACCGGAGTGTAAATAAGTTTATGCTTCAATATATATTAAAAGCCCGCACACACCTTATTACTATATGGAAAGATGCATCTCAATGCTGCATCACATAAAGGTTTAGATATTTTGGAAAATCTCTTACGAAACGCCGATAAAAACCGGCATGACCAAGGAAACTTCTTACATCTTTGACACATTTCGTGAGTGTAACTTTTCAATTATATCTACCTTTGCTTTATCAACTTCTATTCCTCTAGAGAAATTTCACATCGAGCACTATCCCTTCAACCATAAAGCGACACTTTTCCTGGGCTTTAAAACAAGATTAGTCTCCTCACAACGCTTCATAACAAGTTCAAGATTAATCAAACAATCATCAAAGAGGATCCAAAAACGTAAAAATCATCCATAAAGACCTCGACGATTTCATCGTGTCAGAGAATACGGACATCACACGCCGAAATCATCGGAGCACAACATAACTCAAAACGGCATTCCGCCTAAAAAGTCGAACGTAATTATATGGACAAGTAAATGTTGTTTTTTCCCTCGATCCTCCTGAGCCACTCATAATTTGGTTGTAACTCGAATATCCATCTAAAAGCAAGAACGGATACCCAATTTAATTTCTAGCATTTGATCAATAAACGGTGAGGAAAATGGTCCTTCCTAGTTACAGATTTAACTGGAAGTCAATACACATTCTCCAAATTTACCACGCTCTAGTGGGTATCAATTCATTTTATCATTTTTAACCACAAGACACCCTTTCTTCTGGGTAATAACTTGTACCGACTCACCCACACTATCTAGTCAGATAAATTATACCGCATCCGTAAGTTTTGAGAATTGTACTCTTACCACCTCTTTGAGATTAGATCAATCGCCCGAGGTCGATAAGGATTTGGCACTCTCAAGTAAGATTCGACGACGCATGTCAAGTACGACCCTTTAATGTTCCGCTATCACCCAAACTTCAAGCGCCTTTTGTGCTCTCCAAGTACTGAGAAGTTTTTCTTCCGCACCTCACTCAACAACGAAGAAATAATAACAGTAATTCATTAAATAGCTACGAAGAAAAGTTATGATGATGCCATGCAAAGCCTTCAACTCAAGTGGTGAGGTTTTTCAACAGATGGCATCAACTTTGACACAATCAGGTCCTAGTTCCTCATATTGCCTTCTACCAAGTGGTATAACGGTAGGCCCCATCCATATATCCTACCAACGATAAGTTTTCGACGACAAAGCTCTCCTCTCTTTAGTATTTGTTAATATAACTCTACTACATCTCGAGACTTTAACTCACTTTGAAAGGCATGCTTGCACTAACGTATCAACCACATCAATCAAAAACAATCATTCCGTTACGGAACTTTAGTGACTTACGCATGTCAAAAACAACTTGCTCCTCCCCACTCTTTTAAGATGACCTCGCCCTTATGAACATCAATAGTGGTTCTAATGGGTACTAAAAGGTCTACCTAGCACAGCGATTTCTCGATCTTCTGACATATCGAGCATAACGAATCAAGAGGGAAGAGCAAACTTATCTACCTTAACCAAACATCTTCATGACACCTGATATTGGTACACAATAGACTCCATTCCGGCTAATCAAGAAAGAAATGGTTGTATTGAATTCCCTAAACCCAACCTACGACATAATCGACAGTGCATCAACTGATACTGCACCTAAAATCACATAACGCTTACCAAATTCAATGCCACCGATTGCACAAGGGATCAGAAACTCCTCGATTAACTTTTGCTGCAATTTCAGTTGATTATCATACCACTCTTCACTAAGACCGCTTCATGTTCCTCAAATCGCTTTTTCGATAAAACATCTTTCATAAACTTCTCGCATAGTCAGAATCGCCTTCAAGGGCCTCGCAGTGCGAATGTTAATATGCAACTTTTTAAACATATCAAGAAATTTAGCAAATCGGTTATCCGCTTTTCTTCTTTTCAAGCTTCCTGGTGGTGCGAATGGGTGGGGCGGACATATCTCGTAAATGTTAGATTTATCAATGGAAACTCTCGCTGGTCAGATGCTGGGCTTTCTCCCGGTCGCTTTTCCGTAGTTGCCTCGACTCAACCTCTAAACTTTTACTACCATTGCGTGAAAGTGACTATACGCCAGACAAGCTCGTGGGTTCTTTTCGTAGTTACTGAAGTGGAACCTACATTTCTATTATTCACGAAGCCAGCCTAATCGGCCCAATTGTCGCTCTACACTTCTCAAGGCTTTATCTCTATTCTCGTCTTTTTTTCCACCACTGGTGCTAACAACCTCTCAATCTTATCCAACCGACTCTTCTGTGTTTCCGAACTGGATTGATCTTGAAATCCTGTGTCTCATCACATTTTGTTTGTTACTTCCAAAGAGAAATTGGGGTGGTTCCTCCAATTATTATTAGTTATTGAGAATGCACCATTCTCATTGCCGATTGAAATTGATGCATATCAACTTGCCTCGCAGGCCTCCAAGACAAAGATAGTATCACGATTACCACCACATGTAGTACACATGAACCATATTCTCGCGATCCTTGCCCACCATGTCCATCAAGGTAGTCAAGCCTAACCGACCGCGAGTGAGGCGACCAAGGCTTCCAAATTTTGTCTTTTCATCATCTCAGCGACCCCTACCCACTCTACGAGTACGCCGGCGACGGGTCGGTGTTGACAGCGTATAATTCCTCCAATAAGATATAAGCTTCATCAGCGCCTTCTTATCAAATCCTCCAAATAGACATCTAATATAGCGAGCTGTGTCAACCCACATGAAGGTTTCCGCGACCAAATAAGGCCTGGGAGAAAGCTATGATCGGGGACACTTTCTCGAAGAGACTAAACTGCTCCTAAGCCTCACCAAATCCATCTCTATCTTCATCTTACTGAAACACACAATGTCATTCTTCAATTTGGTGGATTTTGACGTGAAAATATCGGGCTAAAAATTTTGCACCACTTCGCTCTACGTGGTCACATTCAGAGGATTTTGAGAATTCCACCACTTTGCTCTCCCGCATGTAAAGGAAAAACAGCCAAGGATAGAATCACCAACACCATTTACTTTAGAGTAGCAAATTTATCTCCACATGAAATTTACTAAATGCTCATTGTGGTCTTCTACGACTCCAAAGTTATCAATCTGGCATGATTCTTCACACGCTGATCGGCCAAGAAAGCTTCAACTCAAAAAGTCGCTGCATTGATCGCGCGCCCGAAAGATGCGAAATAGCTAACCCTCTAACGTAGTAACGATAATCCTCAAAGTCATCCGAGGCACCAGTCATCGCCATCCTACGAATATCAATCACCCGCCGCGTAATTCGGGTTATTATTGGCCACGGTAGATGAACTTTCACCGCTTTCTTCTTCGGTCTCGCACTTAGTTTCCTAGTCGCTTTCTCAATCTCCTCGATCAAAGAACAATTCTCCACAACGACGCGAAATGGCCACGCACTAAAGAATAATATAATAAAGAGATAAATCTACCTAAAACAATAATATAATAAAACTAGCTGTTAAGTGAACCGAAATTAAACTAATATTAAAAGAGGTATCGAAATTCAGCAACGGCGCCCAACTTGACAACTAATAACGGCGCCAACTTGACAACACTAATTTATTGCTCGGCCAGCCCGGTCGTGTCAAGTAGTATAATGAATAAGAACGAAAATCGTCTCACAAATTCCAATATACTAAGTACTAGGCCTTTTTCTTAATCCTTAATCAACTAATAATTAAATAAGAATCTTTTATTCGTACTACTTCAATTAAATCGATTCTCGTAACTTAAATTAACTAAACTAACTCAACGCAGTTAGTTTTTATCAGGATTTAATATTCGGCGCATACTAAGACACATGATTTCACCTGACGTCGATTCAATTTATCTAGTAGTTACTTATTAGTTCATAACAAAAGATTCTATACAATCGATATTACTTCTCTCGCTTAACACCACCGTTTCCCAAGAATCCAACTATCTCTACGATACCTTAAAATGCATCTTTTAATAACTTATGCTTATTAAATTGCACAATGACATTACCTATATCTCTACTGCAGTTGAAACACGTGTTCTCGATTATTAATCAGAAGCTGACAACCCTATTTCAAAGAATTAATCACTTATATTGAATTAATTTAATATTTATATCAAGATATTAAATAATTAATTACGCATTGGTCAATTTAATTATGAAATCGAAATAAATTAACCCAAGAAAATCAAATCATCCGATCCAACTACATCATTGGTCTCCGATTAATACTAAAATTACCATGCATTAAAAGACATAATTAAATACATGAAATTAATGGCATTCATCCTTAACACAAAATAACTCAATTAAAAAAATATTCAAACCAATTAAAGTAATCAACTTCAACTTCGCCTTGAGCACACATGTAATCGATTTCTCAATTTCTCTTGCTGCCTTTCCACCCAAGGCCAAAAGCCTCCAACAAAGCTGATTTAATTTCTTTCTGAATTGCAGATCTCCTTTACTTTAATCCTCCTTTTATAGTGTGCTTCCATAACCTAATAAATGATTTTACTAATCCCTTATTCTCTGATCACGACTCATATAACTCTAAATGTGACTGCTCATATCTCTTCACCACTCCGCCACCGATTCCTTCACTTTAACCGAGCAACCCGCTAAACTCAAATAAAACGAAAAACAAGTCAAGAAATTATACTCCTGACATGAAAAATAACATCAAATACCACATGTAATTAGAAAATTTCAAAACACTATATAATAAACACTTATCACAATATCATGTATAAAAGAATTAAATTGAAAAATATAAAGAATTAACAAACAACGACAAAATGACACTCTTCATATTAACAATATAATACATTTAATAAAATACAAATAATTAAATTGAAAATAACACATCCGAGTATTATAAATTGAATGTAGAAATTGATAAAAATTATTAACCCCATAAATTCCAGTTAACGTAGTAAGAAAGCGAGAACGATTGCTTTTCTTTTGTGTTAATCATGGTATGGAGCACCGCGAAATTATTTGACAAGAGAAACAATAAAGTTTAAAAATTTTAACTTAAATTTTTGTTAGTGATTTTGATAATTACTTAATTTATTAAACACTTAAAATAATTCATAACAAACAAGTCGAATAAATTAAATAATGACTAATTAAATTTAATTGTTAATTACAAAACCTCAAAAAGCCAAAAAACCATGTCTAAATGTCTTCCTCCTTAAATTTTCCTCAATTTACATAAACCTCCTCCAATAAAGATTCTGATCAAGGACAACATTGCATGTAATAAGTAGTAACAACTATTTTGTTTCAAAAACATTGTCCAGTTTTTTATTTTCTTAACATAATATTCATATGAGAATTTAACAAAAAAGAAAAAGTGAATAAATAAATGTCGACAATGCAGAAGAAAATGGCGAGTGGAGATAGGAGATCAAGCTCGTCGGGCTTGAGAACCCGAGATATGAGCCCGGATTCAGTAATTCATACAGCTCAATCCAACTCCATCATATTCTCTTCTACTTCTGGCAGTGGTGAAGCTTCCAATGTAATTCAATTTTTTTTTATACGTTGTATAATATTTGATGAAAAATATATATTAAAAGATAATATTTTTAACATGTTTTGATAGTACTATGATAATTTTTTGATTCAAATCAATGTTATGTGTTGTAATTAAGGTCTTAACAGTTTGTTACTTTTGACCATTGGTAACTAAGCTAGATTTTTTTGGGCCGAATGCAGTATAATTTTCCTCATTGTTTTATGAACTTTAGGAAATAATTGATTGACTGAATTTTCATAAATTTCGGATAGATTAGTGGAAGTTATAAGATGATAATAAAGTGAAGCTTTTTTTGTTGTTTGTATGGTTTCTTTTTTTTTGGCTGGAATCTAGGATTATCTGAATAATTAGAGATTTCACTGATGAAATTCAGTGGGAATTATAGGTTATGTTTAAAATTATATGTGTGGATGCTTTAATAAATACCCCCTACACTCCAAAAAGATTGTTATGTTTTGAATTTTTAATTTTGAAGCGAAATAGTTTTGTATAATATTTGGTGAGAATATTATAAAACATAGTTCACTATTACAAGCGGAGTATTAATTAATAAAATCAAACTATCGAAGTTATGTGAGTCAATTAATACCTTAAAGTTTGTTCATTTTGACCATCGATTAATAATCTTTCGGATGGAGGGAGTTTTTGGTTTCGATTTGAGTTGGAAACGGTGGAAAAATAAATTAAGAAGTTGGACATTTGATTTGGAACAGCGATCGACAGGGAAGGAGTGTTGTGAAGCTTCTTCGGGTGGTCAAGATTTAAATCCAAAGAAAGTCATCAACATGTTGGGACACAAGTCTGATGTTAGCAAAAAAGAAAAAGTGAAAGGTAGTGTGCTCTTTCAATTCTTTTAGTTTAGCTGTCCCATATTGTAAAGCTAAAAAAGTGCATCAGATAATATCAAGATTTTGAATGTTCAAATAATTTTGGAGCATCAATTTAACTTGTTCTTACTCAATTATATGTATAGTTCGAAAGTCGAGTGCCGATGAGGCTGAAACCGAGGATGAAATGCTGTACCTTGGTACCGGCAAGACTTCGTTCTCCCAAGCCTTGAAAGGTGGCGAATATTTTTCTTTAGCATTCATGAATATGAGAGTAGAATGTTTGATGTTTGATATGTTTGGTGGGTTTTGTTGAATTAGAGTGTCAAGACCACAGGTCGAGATCTGAGGCGCTGTTTAAAAAGGAAGAGAAGAGAAGACCTGATTCATTGGTTTTGAACAATACGGTAACTAATGCTGCTTCTTCCCCGAGGTTGGCTGTCAGGAAGAAAGCATCTGTAATGGCTAGTCAGACGGGAATGTTTCCTAGCCCGGGAACTCCTAATTATCGACATGCTAGTGTTGGGGTTCAGAAGGGTTGGAGTTCAGAGCGTGTACCCCTCCATACAAATGCTAACCGTAGGCACATGAATACTACATTGTTGCCTTACAGTAACGGAAAAGCATTGCCTTCCAAATGGGAGGATGCAGAGAGGTGGATACTAAGTCCGGTCATGGGAGATTGTAATCAGATATCTTCTTCCCAGAAGCAGCAGCTGCACAAACCTAAATCAAAGAGTGGGCCTCTAGGCCCTCCTGGTGTTGCTTACTATTCAATGTATTCCCCTGCAGTGCCCATGTTAGAAGGCGGAAGTGCTGGCAATGTAATACCGAATTCACCATTTTCAGCGGGAGTGATGGAAGCAGATGGTATGTCTACAAGGCACTCAACAAATGCAAGAGTTGGAAATCTTTTTATGCCTCCTGAAGCTTGCATTGCTAGGTCAGTTAGCTTACATGGATACACTGAACTGATCAGTCAATCATTGCTGCCTGGGCCTCAAGGTATATTCTTTATGCTACTGAGTATAAATTGAAAAGAATTTTAGATATGCTATATTAATTTTGTATTTTTTCTATTGTCTCATGCTTGACTAAGTGCCACAACCTTTCTGATATTTTCCTAATGTCATACGAACAAAGAATTGTAAGTTTTTACACCTATTCACTACAACTTTTGGCTTTATACATTTTAGTTTTAGCTGTTACCGATATCTTTTCTTTCTATTGTGTTATTTTGGTTGCTATACATATTCGTCCCTTTTTCTTTAAAGAGAAATATAGATATCACAATTTGGTGGTGATGAATGTTTTCCACCGAATTTCTTATCAGGATAATTTTAGTCTCTTTCCTCGCTAATTTCTATGTAGTTCCACTACATTCAATGATGTTAGTTTAGAGGTTTGCCGGATTGATCATGTGCATTAACTAGTGCTGACACATAATTTGCATTGCACCAGACGTAGGAAAAGTTAATGACACTAGAGATGCAGCCACTGATGTATCTCGTGCTGCCTCAAGGAGAGATATGGCCACCCAAATGAGTCCTGAGGGGAGTCCTCTCACATCTCTTGGGAGGCCCTCATCGTGCTCAGCATCAACTCCCTCAATCCTTCCTGTTGTAGAGTTGCCAAACTCTAGGTTGTCAAGATCAGACATCAGGGATGTACAGGTTGATGAGGGGGTAACGGTAACTAGATGGTCCAAGAAAAATAAGCCTCGAATTCTAGCGAAGGGATCAGGGAATGATGACGATTGGAAAAAGAAAGCTATTGAACTTAGATCTTCTAGCTGGGAAAATTCAGAGTCATCAATAAGCATTTCAAAGTAAGTCTATTACTTCACTTGCGAAATTGTTATATTTCTTAAAACTGTATAAGCAAATCTTTTATAGTTTTAGTATACTTTGATTTAATTGAAATTTGCACCACTTCAGGGTCAAAAGGGAGGAAGCGAGAATTAATGCATGGGAAAACCTGCAGAAAGCCAAGGCAGAGGCAGCCATAAGGAAACTCGAGGTATGCCCCGTTTCTTTCCATTCCCAGTTAATAGATTTTTCTCCTGTTATTGTTCATTTAGAAGTTCAGATTCCCCCTGCTTCTGAGTTGTTATTTGTTATAATAGTTTAATGCTCCTCTATTCCTTGATCTATTTTCTTTTTGTGTGACCCAAAATTAGTTCTTAATTCGACTGACATACTACATTAAGGGAAGGATAGGAAAAACGAGGCAAATAAAAATGATTTCTTAAAGTTTAAGACTGGGCAATAAACTTGAAGAAGATGGTATATCTTACTGTTATTATCATCCATTCAAAAAATGAACTTCCATCATCAGTATCATGCCAATTTCTCCTTATTCTTATTATTTGCTTATTAATTTGTTTATGTGGGATGTTGATAGAGCCCGAATCCTGCATTATTTCTAACTGATAGTAAATGACTGAGATCAAGGTTTTGGATGAACTTTATGGCTATGAGTAATACTTAATAATCCGTTTCAGATGAAACTAGAGAAGAAGAGGTCATCATCCATGGATAAGATTATAAACAAACTGAAATCGGCACAAAAGAAAGCACAAGAAATGAGAAGCTCTGTTATGGCCAACCAATCTCAGCAAGTATCAAAAACCTCCAATAAGACCTTATCTTTGCGGCGAACACATCAAATGGTGTCTTTGGGCGGCTGCTTTACTTGTCCTGCATTTATCACAAATTATATGGAATGAATGAAAGGAACCATTGAAAAATTGTAGGTGAATGAAGCTGTAGATAAACTATCATATAGATGCTAGACTAAGTATTTTGCAGCTTCAAGGGCCTTCATCTTCTCAAGATCTCCTTGAGATTGGTTGTTCATTATTGTCTTTGATGGATACATTGAGTAACATTTGTATCAAGTTATGTATATCAGTTTACATAAAGGGACATAATGGAAAATGACGTTCCAAACTAATATGGATATTAAACAAAATGATCTTTAGTCAAGGCTTAACTCAAGATTCCACTACTGGTCATATTTGGTTTGATATTGTCACAGCACATGACTTCAACAAGTATTAAACACAACACTCTATCTTCAACAAGTAAGTTTTATAAATTGTACTAGGTATTAGTTTATCTTAATCATTTGAGTACGTCAGACGGAGGCAGTAGGGTGTTTGGCCACGTATATCATCTTCACATGACTACTAAGCGAACAATGCAATGGACATTATATAACTAGTAAAAAGGGACGTGCGTTGTAGGTGATAGCTTTGTTGCATGTGATTTCTTTTTTATAATTATAAAAGGTAACAAAAGGTTGTAATAGAAAAAATAAATAATCTAATAAATAAACTTTTATAAATGCTAAAGAATATCAATTTCTTAAAATTATGAAATTACAACTGAAAATATCCTCTACCTACCCTAAACTTCTGCCAACACTTTTTTTTGTGTTAAGTCGAGGCCAAGAATTCGTGTCAATAATAATGATAAAATAAAGTATCGTCTCAAATTCAATATAATAATTATTAATTCTTTTTCTTAATCGTTAATTAACTAACAATGAATGAGTGAGTTTATTATCTAAACTACTTAACTAAATTAACTAAGAACTTAAATTAACTAAACTAATTGAATGCAAAGTGGTGGGTTTTACTTAATATGCAAAGTATAGCCAAGACATACGATTTCGTCGGATCGTCAGATTCAATTCTCTTAGTAGTTACTTATTGATTCATAACAAAACATTCACCTACACTTAAAATGATATTCTTACCGATTCTTAAATTAAGTCCCCGAGAAGCTAACTATATCTCTATGATAGCTTAAAATGGAGATGCTTAGTAATAACATGCAGCTTATAAAATTGCACATGATATTAACTATATACATAGTAAATGAAACATGTGTTCGATTATTAATTCTAAGTGACAATCCTATTTCTAGCAACTAATCACTTGTATGAACAATTTAATATTGATATTAGGATGTCTTGTAACTATGCATAATAATCACAATTATGAGAAGCTGAGAAAATAAATTAATTTCAAGAAAATCAAATCATCTAATCCACTACATCATGGTCCCGACTAATAAGAAAATTAGTTCATAATGAAAGACATAAAAAAATACAAAAAATTAATTGAAATCATCCTTAACAATAAAATAGAAAAAATAAAAACAAGTCAAACCCAAAAGTCAAGCAATAAGCGTGCATGTGAACTCCAAGAAGAATGTATGATGTTCTCTATTTCGTCCCTTTCACAAAACACAAATTGAATTTCCTTTTTTGCTTGTTTCTCCTCTTCTATTTTTTTCTCCTCAAATGGTGCGCTCCAAAACTCCAAATAGCATGAAGATTTTTGGATGAAAAATTAGACTCTCTCCTTAGCTCAACTCACTCTCACAGATTGCCAATAGCTTAATATTAATGGGCGAAGCCAGATTAAATTTTCTTGATGCGTCGCATAAGTAAATGGCTCGAAATGCAAATGAGCTCATGTGGGTACTTTCGACATCTTTAATTGAATCTGGAATTCTTTTACTTTAATAGATAATTACCTAAAACTCAAATAAGATAAAAACAAGTGCAAATTATATCGTATTAAGGTAAAATAACGTAGTATCACCTTGATTGGGTCACTCAAAATACGATATAATAACCACTTATCAATTTCATTGTCAAATTAAATTATCATAATCAAATGTCAACCGCCTTTTTTATATAAGTTGATATATTCCACTATAAATGTTAATAGATTTTTTTGAAAGCTGGCACAAGATCAATACTGACTTTATGAAAGACAACAATCACATTTCGTTTGTTTTCTCGTTCATTTCTTCTCCAGTCATTGCCCCAATGCCCTTTGTTACTCACGCGTGAAACTCCGCGCATGCAAATATACTAAAACACCGCTATGAAAGCCACCAAACACCGGCTGCTCCTTGCTTGCCGGCATACACACGTGTCGCACAAACAATAAAACACCTACCACTAATAATAAAAGTCACGAAACGCAAGATATATAAAAATATTTTAGGATAATTAAATATTTTAAGAAAATTATACATTATAATAATAATGTTAAAAATAATATCTGACATTAAATTAATAATTTTAGGATAATTTTGATATTTTCTTATAGTGAAATATAAGATTTAATATATAAAGTGAAAATAATAAGTACCATATAATAAGATACTTAGTAACGCGAATGGATATTAGTTTATTATCTTATGAGGTATAATTTTTTTAATTTAATAATAATATAAGAAGAATATCAATAAAGATGTATATAGAAAGTTTTATGTTACTTTAGTATTTAGGTAAATTAAACTCATTAAGTTTTTAGGAAGTAAATGAAAGAAGTTTAGGTTATTTTAGTATTTAAAAGTTAATTAAAAATTATGAATTCAATGAATTTAGTGGTGCTTACATTTTTTGTTACACATACATCTTAATTATTTTTTAATTTGGAAGAATGAATTTGCTTTTTAGATGCAATATACTTTTAAGCTTCCTCGTACACATCTTCAAGGTAATTGACATAAATCTTGGTAAGTACTTATATATTTCTCTTCTTTAATATATTCAATTATATTTTTATATTTTACATATCATAAAAAACCTCAGTTAATTTTCATGTTGGTAGTTTTGATTCACTTTTATTTAGGATGCAATAAAGTTTTTAGTTTTCTACCTATTGTACACAATCTTTTAAAGACGATAAACAGAATCTTTGCTAAGTACTTATGTGCTCTTCTGATATATTGATTATTTTTATATATTTTACATGTCTAAATAAATCTCGTTATTTTTCTTTTTAGTACATAATTTCACTTTTCTTTAAGATCTGATAAATTTATGTCTTCTTTTCTCTTGTACAATCTTCAAGACAAATTGTGGTATTGATAAGTTCTTATATTGCTCTTCTTCAATATATTAAGTTATTTTTCTATAGTTTACACACATCTTGTACAATTTGGCTTGTACTTGCTAATGAAATATTAATGCTTATTATTTTTATGATTTTTAATAAGTTTTATTTGGTCTTCCTTAATTCTTTTTTTCTTATAGTAGATTAAATTCATTTTTTAAATTTAGGATAGAGTAATTTCTAAATTTTCGCTCTTATGGTGATCCTCGAATGTCGCAAAATTCTTAGTATGAATTGTTATTTATTGAAATGTTTATTTTAATGAATATTGATATCTAAATTATGTGAGATTCTAAATCAATATCTTAGATTAATATTTTTAAATTATTGTTTTCTTTGTAAAATTATAATTAAAATTATGAACTACTTAGGAATAAATTAAAGTGTGGATGGCCCGTTGAAGAAAAAAAAGTTTCAACCCTATTTGGAATTACAAAACTCTCAATATTTCATTTATTGAGAGTACACACTCTTCGTTATTTCATTTATCTCTTCTACCCTTTCATATATTATTATCATTAATGAAAATAATTCTTAAAAAAACCGACATGACCTAAACATAATCTATCTTATATAACATATTTATATTTTTAATTCAATTAATGATGCATAAAATATTTTTTTTCTTTGCAAAATTAGAAGTAATGGAAAAAAACATAAATATGCAGCACTACGATTATAATAAAGAAACAAATGATACTCGATTTATCCTCTTTAATAATTATTAATGAATAATATTTTGAGGTTTGCTAATTATTCTTATCCATCAATCACATGTTGATTTAAGAAACTAATAGATTCTATATAAAAATGAAAGATAGTATTTAAAATATAAGAAATAAGAATTATAAATGATAGGCAATGAAAATAGTCGATAAGAAAAAAATTAAATATGATTAATAATGTATTTTTTAAAATTTGAATACAAAAAAGAGGAAAAAACTTTAAATTATGTTTATTCTAATCATCTTAGAAGGAAAGATAAAATTTTACGTTATCTATCATCCTTAAAAATTCATCTTACTATTAAGATATTTATAAAATATTTATTTGGAGAAAATACAAAATAAAAAACTGATAGTTAGCTAACATATAAATTTATCAGTATTATATGCATTAAATATTATATAAAAATAAATTCAATTTCCTAATTCATTTTTGTCCAAATGTAATGCACGTAATATATTACTCATATATAGTACATAGATAAGGAAAAAGCTAGTTTACCAAGAAAAAAAGAGAGAGGAAGAAGCTAAGCACAATAATTTGTCAGTGATTCACATGGCTTTCTCATGCATTCTATGTCACTGTTCTATGATACTATTCCACCCCCCTTTCTTTGGCCTCAATGTTGGTTAATTCACTTCCAAAAGAACAGTCGCAGCCTCTAATGGGATCCCCATGCAAATAAATGATGCTATTATTATCACTATTCTATAGTTTTTCTTCAGGCCAGGGTGCATGCTTGCAATCTGCTTTATAAATTAACTTTCCTTAGCTTTTTCTATTCTCTTTGAATAATTTTCTCTCTTCCCAATTCATAATAATCAGAAGAAAGTGTGACAACCTATCACTCTATCAGTTATGTTACTACTTTTTTTTTCCTACCTGGCTTCGACTTTCCGACCAATACAGTGTGCACTTCTGCCTGGAGTGGATCTATTTACTTGTTATTACTAATTATTTATAAATACTTCTTCCGTCCATTTTTAATTAGTTTATTAATCATTTGTACATAAATTAAAAAAATAAAAAAGTAATAAAAAATTACATTAAAAATGTAGAATGTCAATTAATTGAAACTATATAATTGATTGGTTGATAATTTAATAACAAAAAGTAGATAAAAAGTATATTGAAAATATAAAATTACAATTTTCTATGCTAGAAAGAACAGTAATTAAAAAAAAAATTGGCCTAAAAAAATAACTAAAAGGAAGTGGAAGGAGTATAAGATAGGTAATTCGAATAATAACGAAAATAATACAACATGAAATGGTCAGAAGGATGGAGTGAAAATAGTAATTTAGCAATGATTTTATTATATTCATCTCACATTGAATATATATGCTAAACAATAATTCATACAAGGTATTTGAGTAATACAACCTATCCCACGCACATTGCATATATCAAAGTATATTAAGATGATTAATATTCAATCGGTTTGTCCATCAGAATGCTCAACACCCGGTGGAGTACGTACGCACCCTAAACGGACGAATCCTGAATTTACAATTGTTTTTCACGTCCAACAAACAAAACCGACCCCCTTATTAGTGCATTTCTAGCCATTAACTAACCTTGCATCTATATTTCAGTTTACCTTCTAGGAAACCGGCCGGACTAGTATAAGATAGGCCTACAAGTTGGTCATATAAGCAAAAACTGTTGAAATTTGACCTTTGAACAATGAAATTTCCAACCAAGATATATATATACATGGTCCCTCTGTTAATTCCTTAAATGCTCACCATCCTCTAGACGTTTCCTATTTCCAATTCCTCCATGAAAGGAAAATAAGATATAGTAGTAAAGAAAAAGGAAACAAAATTCTCAACAACACACACTACTAGAATACAGATAAAAAAGCAACGGGGGTTCGGGGCCATGCATTTCGCCTTAGAGTAATGAGAGCGATATGCGTGGAAATATTATTTCGAATTGTTTCAAATGGGGCCGAAACGTGGCGTTAGTTCGAGGCGGTTTAAGCGTGTACAATAAATTATAGAAGAATTAAATTCAAATGAAATAAAATCAAATCTGACGCCAAATCCCAGGCTACTTTGTTGTTAGCTTTGACTTTTGACATCGAGTGATTTTTAATATATTAACTATTAAAAAATTATGAAGCCAAAATAAAAATATAGGATCCGGCGCATCTGTGCGTCTCCATTTTTAACCGTTTAATTGATGACCACACTAAGCGTTTCATATTCATTTTCTCTCCCCCCGCCCCCCGCCCAACTACCCAAATCATTTCCCCTCTCGCCATTGGCCGCCATAATCACCACCGCCTCTTCCACTCCTCGATCGATCGACCTCATAAATCACTCGGGTCAGACCCCCTCCTCACTCCTGCGTCCACTCCTCGATTGACCCCACTCCCCACTCATCACTTCTCCAGATCCGAGCCCCTTACGCCACTCTGATAATAAGGTTAGTTTTTTTCTATTATTTTTATTTAATTTAAATGTTTAGTATTATTAGTTATTAATTAGTTATTTAGTTTGAATTATTAATTAGATTCTTTATTGACTTTGAATTATTAATTAGATTGTTTATTTAGTTTGATTAATTAATTAGATTATTTATTTAGTTTTAATTATTAATTAGATTGTTGATTAAGTTTGAATTAGTAATTAGATTGTTTAATTATTGATTTTGGTTGTGTTAATGGTATTTGAATTGCTTTCTCTGTTTGAAAAGGTGTCTGTTTGAATTAGAGTTTGAAGTAATTAATTAGATTTTTTTTGTTTGGATTTATAATTTGGCCGAAGTTTGAACTTTGAATTGAATTAGTTAGTTAGGATTGATGGTTTGTTGAAGTTTGAATCATTACTTTGAATTGATAATTTGAATTTAGTCTTTTAAATTGGTTTAATTTAGTTTTATGATTGAATTAGTATAAGATGTATAAACTTTAAGATTCAATTATATAATTGATTGATAGTTTGAATTTAATATTGAACTTTTAAGATTGAACTTTAAGATTAAACTTTTCGTTTAGTTTGAATTTATAATTTCTCAAAGTTTGAACCATTATTTTAAATTGATAGTTTGAATTACTTATAGACATTGAGTGTTTGAATTAGTTATATGTTGAGTGTTTGAATTGATCGTTTGAATTAGTAATTAGATTTTTGTTTGGATTATGTCGAAATGTTGCTATGAATGTTTTGTATATCTGCTAAAATTTTACTAATTTGATTATCTGATGACTCGTGTGGTGAGTAACTTCGAGCAAGGGAAACTCTGGCGGATGGTACCTAGGTGCTACAACAAGGTGAGGTTGCGCGTCACGGTATTCAAATAGAGCGAGATGACTCCCGGCCCCCTGCATAAGCTCACTGGCGTCGACGTGAGTTTGTTACACTCGGGGAAGAGCGGCGGGTTTCATCGTCGGAAACTACTTGCGGTCTTGTGGGGCGGCCTCTACGTCTAGTAGTGGTGTTTCAGAAGACTCAGGGGCAGCGTACATCCTATTCCCGCTCGTTCGGATAGGCTCGAGAGGTAGCGGGATCGAATCAGACGACAACAATGGGACCACGTCTTTGTGCGAGGAGATGACCCGTCAGCTCGGCCTTCTCCCCGTGAAAAGATGGAGAGCGAGATCTTCAGCGACTTCGTAAATGCATTATTGTCTAAGCCCGATTGAATTAGTTATATTTTTTTTATTTATGTTATCCTAACTTTTTTCTTTAGGGTGATCGGTCATGAAGTTAAGCAGTGCTTGGTGGTATATATCAGTTACAGCCATCGTACTCCTCGTCGATGCCTTGAGGATGACATATGGAAATCATTCACAGTAAGTATATAAAAGTTTGGTTGGATTTAAAAGTTGTTTAAATATTTTTAGTAAATAAACGTCTAATTAAATTTTATTTTATTTGTCTTTTGAAGATAGATATCGTATTACGAATGTGACTATGCTCGAGTACCGGCACTTTGTTCAAGAGACATGAAAGTGGAGAGACTTCTTGACGACAGAGAAGGAAGGCTGAAATTACCAGGCGAGTTGATCTAACTCTAGGTTGCCGAGCGATCGCAGTGCCCATGGCGAGGCCAATTAGGGGCTTGATGCCTCAGAGCACTTGGCGAATCCCGAGCAGCGTGAGGTCTCGTCTAATAGTCAGAATCGCCGTAAATTTCGCGGAAATGAGATGGATCAAATGGCATCGTCGCTTGGAGGTAAGTCGATACTTACCCGGTTACGTGAAGTAAAACATTTTCTCTTTTATTATTTTATTTAATTCATCTTCTTGAAATTACAATTAATGTTTTCTTTATTTGTGTTTGGGAGAAAAGAACTAGCTAGAAGAAGGCTTCGCGTTGGAGTGTGCTTATGGGCTAAACAAACCGGTGAGGAGATAGGCGAAGTTTACAACGGAGAAGAGGGTCGATGCCTGTAAAAAGTATATTTAGTTTGTTTGTTTATTATTTATTTTTTAAATATACAACCCTTATTGTGAATGTGTTCAAATTATAGGAGCAGTACAAGCCTCGCTTCCACGAGATGTTCGGGGAGGATATGGATCCGTTGCAGTATCCGCTGGTGAAGTCGTTGTGGACCTCACGGACGCCGTGGCGAAATTTGTGAAAGCCCCGAGGGAGTTCTCGATCACGGGTTGTAAAGCTCCGTTCTTTGAAACTTTGCTTGGGAATGATCCGATTCTGATATCACTTCCTCAGCCAGCTATTTGGCGTGATAGAGGCTTAGGCAGGTGCGTGGGCCAGGAGACGGGGAGGAGGAGAGAGTAGAGACCCTTTTGCGAGGGAGTTGGTCAGTTAAGGTGAAGCGAACATAGAGAAGAAGGTAGAGAATGTGGAGGCTGATTTGGCTAGGCTAAGCGCCTATGTGATGAGGCTGCTTGATGGGGGGCAGCTTCCAGTGGAAAACACCTGGGTGCCGCCGATTACCACTGAGGCTGTGATTGGGTTGTTGGCCCAGATGGAGATGATGCACACTCCATTTCGATTACCGCCACTTCACATCATAGCCGGAGACTTGGGAGCGTGTGAGCCCGTTGCGGTACATCCAGGCCTAGCTGACTTCCGGGATGTCGGCCCGAAGGATGATATTACCGGACTTGATTAGTAGTTTGTATTTCATACTTTGTATTTAAATGTTTGTTGTATTTGGTTTATTGTTTGGGATGTATATAGCAACCCGTTCTGAAAAAAAAAAAAAAAAATTTTCGGTCGGTGGGACACAGAATAGTATAATTTTTTTTTCGATGATAATATTATTTAAGTAAAACTTTTTGAGGCAATTTCATTTATAATTTAGTAGTGTTTTGAAATGGAAGAATTTTATCTTTGAAATCGGGTTCATTGGAAGTTTAAAGATGCGATGTGGAGGAATTAGCAAGAAGCCGAGCAGGACTCGAGTTTTTTTTTAAAATATCTATTCATGCAATATCCTCCACATCATCACAAAGCAACATCATCTTCTTCCTCTTTCCCTTGGTGGCCAGAAATATTCTTCTCCCCCCCATAAGACATTTTAACTTGCATTTCTACTTTGATTATGCAGCTGGCTGAATCGTTTAGCAGAATATCGTTCTCACATCATTCTCTTGAGTTAAGGTAGAAAATTTCAAGTCTTTCGAGATATTTCTTGAGTTTGGCCTGGATTGAGCTTTTTAGTTGACTTTCCATGGTGAATTTTATGATAAATCTTGGTTAGTTATAGGTTACTTGTGACGTATTTGAGTGAGAATTGTTTAAGTCGTTTGAGGGCGTTATGGTGAGTTGACTTTTAGGTTTTTAGGTTGACTTTTTATATGGATATTTTATAAGACTTTAAATGTAGGAGGTTATATTGAGACCTTATTATAGTTGTTATGATGTTAAATTGGTGATTTAAGAGTGGGATTAAAGGGTGTTATGTTGAAAAAGTGTAAATTCGAGATTTGAGTTATAATTGATATTTGAGATTATAGATTGTTAATTATGGACTTGATGATTAGTTAGAATAACTTATAAGTCAATTTGTAATAAGAAAGTGATAAGATGGAATTTAGCGGGGGAGTCGATTGGGTTGTGTCAGGATTCTAATTGATAGTTTATCCGTCAAGTTATACCATTTAGAATGGTTCCACAGGTTAGTTATGTATCTTCTAGAGCGCCGGTATAGTAGTAGAGTCTTGATTATACTTCACAGGTGTTGTTTAGGCGTTGATGGAGTGGAAAGAGCGGTTACCTTGATTGTCTTTAGAGTAGAAGGTTTTGCGGTAGCTAGCGAGAGGTGAGTACTTATCTCGCGTGTATTACCTTATGCTTAACTGAATGGGTGTACTGTCCTTGTATTATAATTATGTGTAAAGGGTGTGGGTCTTTGTAATATAATGAATAGTATATGTCCTTGTGATATGAATTCTGGGGGAATGGTATACATGTAATGGTTATGCGATTATGTGAGCCTAATATGATTATGTGACTGCGATACGGCATTGAAGGTGGTTTGAGGTAAGTAATGCTTTGAACTCCCGACTTATATTTTACGTATTATGTGGCAACATGAGCTCATTATGTGGCTTTGTATCGGCGCCTTAGTATTTATGTAGCACTTGGCGGCACTTGTAGTATTGCTGTGGCTTGTCGGCCTTGTGTATTTATATGTAGCCTTATCGGCATATGCTTACATGGTATTTATGTGGCTTTGTCGGCGCCTTTAGTATTTAATGTAACCCGCGTGATTTGTGGACGTTTCTGATAATGACCAGGCTGTATGCTTTTCTTTATTGTTTGATAAAGTAGTTGGTTATTGAGAGGTGTTCGATGGAGTTATGTATGATTTTGAGGTGACTTGAGTATTAGGATATGACCCTATAGTTGGGACTACTAGGGATTAGGTGACTCTCGCTTCCTTGCCCGGGATATCAGCGGTATTATTTTTATCACTACGGTATAGCGTGCGGTTTGGCCTATCACTACGGTATAGTGCGATATGATTCTCTTTGATGGCTTTTCTTTGTGTGCATTGTCGAAGTATTTTATACTCTGATGCGTGCGGTATGATTCTCTTTGATGTTTCTTTGTGTGCATTGTCGAGTGGCCTATCTGCGGTATAGCGTGGAGTGTGCCTTATACTTTGTGTATAAGTCATGCCTTATGCTTTGTGTATAAGTGGTGTGCCTTATACTTTATTATAGAGATGCGGTTTTTGAAGCCTTATTCTTGCGGTATAAGTGCGAGGTGATTGTTGATTTGTCATTCCTGCGAATTAGGCGGATTGAGTATATGCGCGTTAGAGGATGGTATCTTGGTGGGGATATGAGAGATGGAGGAGGTTTGATGACTGAGTTTTAGTACGTTGTTGAGTCTCTGTGATTTCATTTGGGTGATTGTGCTTATCGAGACCCTACGTATATATTAAGTAATGTTATGTACGAGCTTCATGTGGAATTATGTTGTATGACTTTATCCGGTAGTCATGTATACATGTATTTTATTCATATTTGACTCACATTGACTATTCACGATCTTGTTGTGCTGTAGCAGTGCTTTGATAGTTATACTTCGTTTTAAGCGTCGACCTTATTCGGCAACTATTTTTGTTCGGGGATCACGGTATTTACTTTCAGTTGTAGCCTTGCCGGCATTACTGTCTTTTTGTAGATATGTTTATATATATATCTTAAGTGAATTTAATGGATGAATACCCTTGGAATGAGAACATTAGGGCTTGATATAAAGCGAAGTTTGTCTTTAATCACATCGATGATGTTGATGATATTTTATATATATGAGTGAAATGGATTCAAATGTGCTAGAATAGAAATCTTGATCTGTACACGATGGAGGTAAATAAGTTCATTATACTAAATGGAAAATGCGGAAAGATAAATCACATTACTTAGGTTATGCGGATTGAGATATATTACTCAGTCATATTAAGAAATGCATATATTTGGAAGGTCTTATGAGGAACATTAGTTGTCATAGGAGGAGTATGATTGTAAAATGGGGAGTAGTACTTTAAAGTGAACTAAGATAAGTGATTGAGTTGTATATGCATGAGTTAGAGGTTAAGATATATGTTTAAGTTATTGTGTGTTTGAGGTGTATATTATAGTAAATTAGCTATACTTGAGAAAGATAACGGATAGTTAAATACCTCTTTGTAATTAAGGTGTCTTTGTGGTAAGTTGTTGATGTAGTGTGAGTTATTGGTGTTAGTTAGAGAAAGCCAATAAGGAAAGTTTATTTTGTGGCAAATAACTTTTATAAAATAATACTCTTGGGGGTATAATAGTCTACAAATAGGTAGAGGAATCTAAATTATTCTTATTAGATGCGATCGGGGTAGGTTAACTTGTGCTATTTATTTTCACTGACTTTTGTTGACTTCCTATTTTCCACATGGGCGAGGCGTTGATACCTAGGTTGTTCTGACGATATCGTTGGCAGTGTGCGTACCCACAGCGAAGATGGCGATGGTGGCTTGAAGACACCAGCAGTCGTACTTTTATCTTAGAAGTTTACATTGTATGTAATAATTATTAGTATTTCAGTTGTATAACAAATTGTTTGATGTGTATTTATATTATGATTTTCAATGTTGTTGTACTAGTGGTTAGTTACTTTAGATGGAATAGGATTATATTATTTATTTATGATGCTAAAAAAGAAAGTCATTTATTGTTATCCATCGTTGGTGACTGCGATTATACAGGTTAGTGTGGTCCCCGACACCGAGAACCCACAGGTAGTCGTTACAATTTTGAGTATACGAGCCTAGGTTTATGTTTGCTTGGTGCGTGGTTATGTGCCTAGGTTCGAGGTTATAAGTGTGTTGTGTGAGTCATTTTTACGGTTTGAGTTCGTTTCTTTTCCGAATCAGTTGTTGTTGAGGCGCCACTTGAAGATTTGACTCGGCGTCTGAGGGTCTTGCAGAGACTACTTTGCGTCTGTGTTTTTGTGGTGTTATTTGATTAAGATGTGTTATATTAGGAGATATGTGGAATGAATTGGGTAATATAGCGTACGTCGAGTTATGTATTTGTTGAGATGGGTAGTGAAGGCATATGGAGATCGGTGCGATGGTAGATATTTATGAGAGATTACTGTTGGAGCAATCACGTATAATGGGTTAGAATATGATCTGAGTATCCCGGAAATATTATGAATGTTGGGTGATCTATATTTTGGGAAAAGTCTTAATAGTTGATGTGGTAGTGCAGTGCTATTGAGATTTTATAGGCGAGAGTGAGTAAGGATAAGGGTGATAATTAATATACGATATACTCGAATTGGAGTTGTAAGGAATATCAATGGGTTATAAGTAAGGTTCTTTGGTTAACTAAGATCATGATTATAAGGAAGTGAAATGTGGGTTTTGATCGAATGATAAATAAGTTAGGGTGAATACAAATCGTGAATAGAAAAGAGGTTGGAGTATGCATTAATAATGTTTAAGTAGAGTTCGGAGTTTGAGTAAATTACATCTTTTGTGGTAGTAATGATCATTCTTGAGGATGTAAAATTTTAGTTTGAAACCTTGGAGATGGAATACGGATGAATATGTTTGAGGATTTAAGGAAGAGACCGAATTATCTTTTAGGGAAATATTAGAGAGTGCGGTGTTAAATTTGAAGTTGTTGATAAGTTGGAGGCTGATTGTGTGGTTGAAAGGTTAGTGGAGGAGGATTTTGGTGACATGTACTCATGGGATTAGCAATTGATCGTGGTGTAAGATGTTGATCTTTAAAATAATTAAGAATTTCTCTTGGATACTTGGAGTAATTGGGGATTTATCCTCGGTTGTTACTTATCTATGTTGAATTAGTATGGTTATTGATTGTATTTGTGTCTGCGTAATAAACTTATACGTGGCTTAATAGTGAAATTGTGAAATCTTGACTTGGTGATTGGTTGTGTTTGAGGAGTGATACGGGCTATTTATTTTGTGGTATTCATGTTTAAATTTGTATATGATTGGGTGTGTTCAATTGGAGTAATTTGTGTTATGGGCGTATCTGTGAATATATTTTTACGAGAATAGTTCCCTGTGGTATTTGTATCGTGTGTATTATGGATGCTCGTTGAGATTGTTGTATGATTGATATTATATGTGTGATTTGTGGTGTTTGATTTGAGGATATTAGGATGAGGTGGGGTGTTCGGAAGATGAGCTTTGCCGGGAAAAAGGATGAATTGACACTACATAATGTTATTGTGGTTTATCTTTGTAAGTTATTTTATAGTAGTTGTGAATGCGAGCGTGGTGTGGTGAAATTTTTCTTTGTTTTCGTTTAATTATGTGATATGAGTAGTATGGTGACCTGAGTATGGAGTGGGCCGGTATACATTAGCGATATAGTTTGAATTTTGAGTGGTATTTTGGAAGCGATTGAGGATGTTTATAATACTAAGATTGATAGCGTATGTAGCGAGCAATAAGATGATAAAGGCTTGAATAGGGAAAATTGGCGGTTGAATGTATTGTTATGGTATATAAGAGAGTCCTTTGCCTTAAGTCGATGGACATAAGACTATTATAGAATTTCTGAAGTCGGAATCTCTTATATTAGGGGAAATTTGAGTAGGTAATGAGAGTGTCGATGTTAGTTGATAGGCGTGTCGAAAGGTGCGTTGAGTTTATCGGCAATTGGAGTTCGGAAGTAAATTCGAGGCGAAATTTTATAAGGTGAGTAGATTGTAATAACCCGTTCTGAAAAAAAAAAAAAAAAATTTTTGTTCGTGGTGGGACCCAGGAATAATATAATTTTTTTCGATGATAATATTATTTCGTAAAACTTTTGAGCGAATTTCATTTATAATTTAGTAGTGTTTGAAATGGAAAATTTTATCTTTGAAATCGGTTCGTGGAGATTTAAGTACGATAAGCGGAGATGGC
Organism: Lithospermum erythrorhizon; assembly: GCA_019722365.1. Lineage (NCBI taxonomy): Eukaryota > Viridiplantae > Streptophyta > Magnoliopsida > Boraginales > Boraginaceae > Lithospermum > Lithospermum erythrorhizon. Next base: position 69,760 of record JADFUC010000767.1, on the reverse strand, counting down.
AAACCGAGCAGGACTCGAGTTTTTTTTTAAAATATCTATTCGCCCATATCCTCCACATCATCACAACTTGACATCATCTTCTTCCTCTTTCCCTTAGTGGCGAAATATTCACTCTCCCATGAGCATTTTTCTTAATTTCTTCGATTGTCGCTCAGCTTCAGATCGTTTGTAGAGATATCGTTCTCCCCGTCATTCTCTTAACCGAGTTAAGGTAAAATTTCCAAGTCTTCGAGAGATATTTCTTGGGTTTGACTTATAGTTGACTTTTAGTTGACTTTTCCATAATTGAATTTTATGAAGTAAATCTTAGTTGGTTATGGGTTACATGGCGTATTTGAGTGAGAATTCATTGATTTAGAATCGTTTGAGGGCGTTATGAGTTGACTTTTAGGTTTCGGTTGACTTTTTTATATGGATATTTTTATAAGACTTTAAATGTGTAGGAGGTTATATTGAGACCTTATTATAGTTGTTATGATGTTAAGTGGTGATTTAAAATTGATTAAAAGTGTTTATGTTGAAAAGTGTAAATTCGGGTTGAGTTAGGTGATATTCGGATATAGATTGTGTTAATTATGGACTTGATGATTAGTTAGAATAACATAAGTCAATTTATGGCCAGAGAAAGTGATAAGATGCGATTTAAGCGGGGGAATCGATTAGGTTGTGTCCGATGGGACTATAGTCGATAGTTTATCAGCAAGTTATACCATTTAGAGATATAGTTCCCCTAAGGAGTTGGTTATGTATCTTCTAGAGCGGTATATAGTAGTAGGTCTTGATTATACTTTGCAGGTGTTGTTTAGGGCGTTGATCGTGGAAAAGAGCTGGAGTTACATGATTGTCTTTAAATTGAAGGTTTTGCGGTAGCTGGCAGTGAGTACTTATCTCGTGTATTACCTTATGTACTTCTTTCAAATGGTGTACTTTTGTCCATGTATAATTGCTTGTGTACAAGAGGGTGTCTGGTCTTTGTAATATAATTATGTGTGAATGGTGTATATGTCCTTGTGATATGATTACGGGGGAATGGTAATACATGTAATGGTTATGCGGTGTGTGGCCAGGCCTAATATGATTATGTGACTCTGATGCGGCATTGAAGGTTGGTTTGAGGTGAATGGCTGAACTCCTGACTTATATTTACGTATTATGTGGCCTTGACGTAGTATTTATGTGGGAACTTTTAGTAAAACATGGTATTTATGTAGCTTGGCATTGACATTATTAGTATTTAATGTGGCTTTAATAAGTACTTGTGGTATTATGTGGCCTTGTCGGCACTTGTGGTATTTATGTGTGGGCTTTTGTCGGCGCTTGTGTTATGTAGCCAGCAGTGGTTGTGATTGATTCACGATTGTGTGATGTTATTAATTTGTATGCTTTCTTGTTAGATAAAGTAGTTGGTTATTGAGAGGTGTTCGATGGAGTTATGTATGATTTTGAGGTGACACGGAGTATTAGGATATGACCTATAGTTGGAACTTTAAAGTTAGGTGACTCGCTTACGGGATATGCATTATAAGCGTGCGGTTTGGCCCTATATGATTCTCTTTGAATAAACTTTCTTTGTAATGCGTTGTCGGTGGCCTATCTTCTGTTATGGCGTGCGATTATGATTCTCTTTGATCATTTCTTTGTGTGCGTTGTCGAGGTGGCCACTCTTTGCAGGTATAGCGTGCGGTGTGCTTATACTTTGTGTATAAGTCAGGTGTCTTATATACTTTGTGTATAAGTGCGGTGTGCCTTATACTTTTTGTGTATAAGTCTGGTTTTGGCCTTCTGCGGTATAAGTCTTGAGTGATTGTTGATTTGTCCATTCACAGACGGATTGGTATCTTGGTTATAGAGGATAATTATCTTGGTGAGGGATATGAGAGATGGAGGTTTGATGACTAGAGTTTTAGTGGATTTGTTAGTCTACTGTGATTTCATTTGGGTGATTGTGTGTATCGGAACCTACATTATATATTCGCTAATGTTATATGCAAACTTCATGTGGAATTATGTGCATATGACTTTATCCGATAATCCACTGTATACATGTATTTTATTCATGACTGATGACAAATCTTGTTGTTGTGCTAGCGAAAAGCCAGTGCTTTGATAGTTATACTTCATTTTTGTCGACACTTGTAAACAACTATTTTATTCGAGGATACGGTATTTACTTTCGGGTTGCTTGGCATGCCATCCTTTTATTGAATATATAAGTAGCTAATGGATGAGATACCCTTGGAATGAGAACATTAGGAGGCGAAATTATAGGCGAAGTTTGTCTTAATCATCGATGATGTTGATATTTATTTTATAGTGGAAAATGGATTCAAATGTACAAATATAAGTCTTGATCCCCAACGATACCGTGGAGGTAAATAAGTTCCGTATACTAAATGGAAAATGGGAAGATAAATACGTACTTAGGTTATACGGATTCAAGATATATTACTCGATCATATTAAGAAATGCATATATTTGGAAGGTCTTATGAGGAACATTAGTTGTCATAGGAGGCTATGATTATGGGAAGTAAGTCTTTAAAATTGAGCTAAAGATAAGTGATTGAGTTGTATATGCATGAGTTATGAGGGAAGTTCAGATATATGTTTAAGTTATTGTGTGTTTGAGGTGTATATTATATTGGGAATTAGCTATGCTTGAGGAAAGATAACGGATAGTTAAATACATAACTTGTAATTAAGGTGTCTTGTGAGTAAGTTGTTGATGTAGTGTGATTATTGGTGTTAGTTAGAAAGCCAATAAGGAAAGTTTTATTTGTGGCAGATAACCTATAAAATAATACTCTCTTGGGGTATAGTCTACAAATAGGTAGGAATCTAAATTATTCTTATTAGATGCGATCGGGTAGGTTAAGCTTACATGCTATTTATTTTCCTTTCGGCTTTTCATTGACTTCCTATTCCTATGGGCGGGCGTTGATACTGGGGATTGTTTGGATGGCCGATATGCATTAGCTTGATAGGCTGGCGTGCATGAATGGCGATGGTGGCTTGAACCTCAGCGGTCGTACTTTTATCTTCTTGAAGTTTTAAACATAATTATTAGTGACTCAGTTGTATAACGATTGTTTGATGTGTCTTTATATTATGATTTCCCGATGTTGTTGTACTATTGGTTTAGTTCACCCCAGATGGAATGATTATATTGTTTTATTTATGATGTAAAGAAGGTACATTTTTATTGTTATCGTCGTTGGTGACTCGATTATCTGAGTTGGTAATGATTATTGTATTTGGGTACTTTGTAGTTGTGTTTGGTACTTTGTATTTGTTATGTGTTAATATATGTTGTTATGTGTTTTAGGATAAAATATGTGTATTGTTGTGTTATGTGTTGATTTTTTGCGAGTTGGACCGTATAGAATTATATCTGTTAAGTTATCATTGTTTTCCTGAGTTATTAAATAGTGATGGGCAAAAAAGAAACAATTGGTGATCAGCGGACTGAGATTATGTTAGAGCCCGTTCCGATTGTCTAAATAGATTGTATTATGTATTGTGTTCTCAATTTGGTATTTAAATATATTCAATTGATCTTTATTAGATTAACAATTCATAACAGGAAAAATATGGTTTTGTTATATGAAATTGGAATTAGGCGCGTTGCTGTTCGATCTTTATACATGCGGAGAACATTGATGGACTGACATTTGTGTTTTAGCGATGGTGGCGTAAATTTAACTAGGAACATAGCATTGGCTTTGTGAATTGTGTATTCAAAGATTGATCTCAACGTAGTAGAACAATGAAAAGAGTCGTCTTCAATGTGATATTGTTGATACGATATGTGCCATTGTCTTTAGGATTATGTATTTTGTATTTGATGCTATGAAGCAGATTTGGGATTATGTATTTGATATTTGATGTGGACGTTCTTGATTTTGCATACGAATGTTATCTGGTTAATGTCCATATTGTATGGGAAAATACTCTGATTTTGATTAAGAAGGTCGAAAACATTGTTGGTTTTCATTATCACCGTCCTTTGCTTTGCCTCACAAGACATCCTTTTAGAATGCAATCATCTTTATTTCTAAAGGGACAAACTTATCGCATTGCACGGAAGGAACGACTTGATCTAGGTTGCTATATTTGTAGATGTGTGTAGGTTGGATCACGTGTGTTCGCCTCCCGAAGATAAATATTGAGAAAATAGGATGCCGTGGTATAATGTTGAGCACAAACGATGCAAGAAAGAGTATATTTTGGGAGTTGAGTTATTGGCCGACACAAAATTAGACACAACATGACTTCATACTTACGAGGAAAGAACAATGGGTGAAAGCGGAGTACATCTTGTAATGGATGTTTAAACAATGAGCGGGCAGGCTTGACATTCCAGGACTCATTGTTGGGCCAGGAGTTTGCATATCTCTGCGGGATGTTGGTGAGGAGGAAACAAAACCAAAAAGCGACTTATACTTTGAACCCCGTTATGAAGAGCTCAAGAAATGGTTGTCCGTCTCTGATTACCCACGATCATCTGACTTCAAAATTGCAAGGTGTCGCGAAATGTGAACTGGCCGGACTAAAAAGTCGATGTAGATATTATTATGCATGATTACTTCACCAGCCAGCACTCAGTCATCTCACCTTGTTTGGGAGCCATCGCAGTGGTGTTGTTCTTCTTTAGATATGTTAGCAACAACAAATCTGAATTTTTCTGATGAGTCCCGTCTGATATAGATGGATGTACCCTTCGAGTAAATCGATATTTCACTTTATTTTAATTTAAATCTTGTTTTATATGATTTCTCATCTAACTAATCTTACAAATGTTTGTAGATATTTAGGGGGATTGAAGAAATTGGTAAGGCAAAAGGCACGTGTTGAAGGGTCAATATGCGAGGCGTATTTGGTCAAAGAGGTTTCGAACTTTTGTTAAATGTAGTTCGAGGAAGGAATAGAAACCAACTTAAATCGACCAAGGAAGTATGATGTGCGGACCAAGCTGGATGACCCCAACTTGTTTGCCATTGTTCGTTACCCAAGGCGTGTACGTTGTAATAGTATAAATACCGAATGGAAGGAACTATACAACCTTTGCTCATGTATCTTCTCTTGCAACATAGGTACAATGCATTTTAACATTAAGTGTCAATTTTTTATGTGGTATAATATTTAACTAAGTATTTTGTCTCAGGCTCATGATTGGCTTGATGAGTTGGATCGATCGACAGAGGTACAAAATAAATGACTAATAATTTAAGCTACATGGTTTCAAACCATGTGCGAAATAATATGAACACACGGACACCTCATAATTCTTTCATTAGGCCCCGGCTCAAAATCAAAAAGGTATAAATGGTACTAAATCGCGGGTACTATTTTGATGAGAGCGATCGTAATAAAACTTTGGTAACGGTATTTGTCTGTCGAGTTCATGTGCTGCGAGATGATGATCATGGTGACTACTATGGTGTCATAGAAAGATTTGGGGAATTGTGTCGATACGACTTGATTCACGACACGTTGTACTCAAATATTTTGGTTTGACCTTAGTAAGTGGATGCAAGTGCATCCGAGACAGAGTAGTTCAAATCAAACACAAGAAAAGCGGAGGTTTCTAAAAGATGACCCAGTTTATCTTAATCCAGTAGCGACAAGTATCTTATAGTTATCTTATCATATGAGTGAGTCCATGAACGAATGGTATTATCATGAAATCGAATGCTAGAAGTCGAGTTGATTGGATTCATATGCAAATATCTTCCAAGAGGAGCGACAACACCTCTCTGGTTCCTATTGGTCTAATCGATGATATTTTTAGTTGTTCAGACAGGGCGTTCATTCTTACGAAGAAGAGGACGATGTGGTATCAAATCATGGAGATGGTTCGGTTACAAGTGGGACTCTTGCTGGCCTCGTTGATGAAAGATGAGGAAAGTACTTTATTTGAATGACTAGTGACAACTCCTCCGAAGACAATTAATGATAAATATTTTGATTACAAGTTTTCATGTCTTGAGTGAAAATTATGTATTAAACTTAAATATTAAAATGAATTAATAATGTACTTTTTGTGACATTACGTATTGATATTGTGTTGAAAAAGCGTGATATGGACAATTTGGTTTTGTTTTCATGAGATATGCAGAGTTTGGTTTGAAAAAGCTGTTTCTTTGTTTTTTAGATCGACTTTTAAATGATGTAAGCCAGTTTGGCGAGGGCGTAAATATTCTTTGCAATCATTTTTTTTTCTAATGAAGATAGTATGGCGTCGGTATAACGTTGGTTGAAATTCAGTTTCCTCTTTTAAGTGGGAAGTTCAAATAAATTATTTCCATTTAAAATTCAGATTCTGACAGACGTCTGAATTTCATATTCCACTTATATCACCGTTATCATTATTCCCGAACCCTTGACATAATATCCTCTTTATTTTTTTTCATTTCCATAATTTGATTGTGTGCCTGAAGTGCTTCCACTTTCAATTTTATTTTTGTGGGGTGAGTTCAAATTGGTCCAATTGAAAGGAGTAATTGTCTTTCTAACCTTGACTTCTTGAATTCAAATAAATAATTTCTAATATATATTTTTATTATGTTATTTTTTGAAATGGATTTGATCAGAACCTTCAAAAAGAAAGGTAGTCATTATTTTGTTTTTGTCTTTAATAATTAGTTTGATGAATATATAATTTGTTTTTTATTTACTTTTGTTGTAGGAAAATACTACATTTAAGTTTGAATATAGAGAGATAATTTGTTTTTTATGTTTTTTGAATGTTTGATGTTTATATTAATTAATGTTTTGATGTTTATATAGTTGGATCTTTAATATGATTTGTTTATGATTAATGTTTAATATGTTTGATTTTATATGAATTGTATGTTTTTATGGCTTAGGAATTGGATCTTTGGGTGTTTTTATATTTTGTTTTGTATGATTTGGATGAATTGAAAATTGGCCGACTTACGTTCTTTGCATATATTATTATAGCAACGAACAGCGTTTTTTCTTCATAAAATCTTGATATAGGCGTCAGGGAGGCGTGAATGGTTTTGAAAGGTTATAAGCGTGGTGCTCAGGCATGGGCTTGAATTGCTAACTTTAAAAAGAATTTATTTATTCATTTAGTCGGTTTGGCGTCAGTGAAAAAGATTGCATATAATGTTAAATTAGGCAGCTTGTGATATGGCGTCGGTTGAAGAAATAAATCAAGAAAATTAATAAAAATTTGGCTTTGGTGTGGAGTCGGATTTTATTAAATCAAAAGATATTAAATAATATTTCTCGTCGATTTGTGTCGGCTTTTACTTAACGTTGACCAGATGTGAGAATGGTATGGCGTCGGTTAAATCCGAGAATTTTCTGAACTTTGGTGTCAGGCAGTTTGGCTTGAATGTAATTAGCAGCGAGCGGTATGTTTTAAGTAGCCAACCCAGCTAAATTGATAGTAATTAATGGGGTATGACGATATGAAACATTAAACTTTATTAGTAGTGACATAAAAATTATTTATGAACAAATAATATATAATGCCTTGAAGATATATAGATTACACATCGTTTTCAACCTTAGAAGGTGAACTTTGTTGATTTCCTAGGAGAAGGACCAGCCTTGAATCTCATCATCATTGGTTGTTTATATCATTACTTCCAACGGAAATAATACACCTCCATTTATGAATAATGATTATTATGCAATTGTTCTCTATTTAAGTGATGTTTCTGAAATTCATAAGCAATTCTGGCCTTATACATTCACGGAAGAGATAAATGTTATCTAGAGATCAAGAAAGAATGAATTCTGATTATTCAGTTCGTTTGTAAACTTGTACAAAATATTCTATTTGGATTGATATTTGTTACACATAATTATATACGAATTGAACAAATGATATTTAAAGTAGATACATGTTAAATTCAAAATAAATACCGAAGTTAGGAACCATGCTTAATTATCTTCCTTAAACACATAAACATTATGACTCAAGTAGTAATATTATTTCATAGAAAGTAGAAATATTTTTCAATTTCTTGCATGAAATGCAAATTACACATACATGGTATATGCATATATAATCATCAAAATAATAAGGATTTGATAGTATTAATGATAATTGACTAGCGATCGAGTTTGATTTTGAGACCGAAGTATTGATTCTATCCACATCACCAAAAGGGTTGGCGATTTCTGGCTTATTAACTCTTATAATAACCAAGTGATCATAATATGATTTGTTTTAATATAACAAAACATGACCCCAAGCGATCTCTCTTGCATTATGCAATATTACCAACATTAACCTTCAAATCTAGTACTACCAATTAGCTAGTGGTTTTGATCTCTTATTTTCCATATCCAAACCAAATCAAGCATCTCCAAAGTGCTCAACATTTTGAGCTTCTTGATGATACCCTTTGTTGGACAAATGCAAGTAATTATTCCCACTATATATGGGAACAGGAAACCCTACTTCTGTTGGCCTATTAGAAGCTGCTTTCTCAAGTGTTTGCACTTGATTCTTCAAAAATTTCACATAATGGATTGCTTCATCTAACATAGAGGCAGTATCCATTTTTGTTCCACCAGGAACGAGTCTTTGAAGTATTCTAATCTTCTCACTAATCCTCTCCCTACGATGTCGAGCCGCGACACTTTGAGGATCCTTTGATATCTTCACATTCCTTCTTTTGGGAGGCTTCACTGATTCAGGATCAATATGAATAGGCTGCATTGCTGCTATTCGAAAGATCATCTCCCTCATGGAAGCCATGGAATGTCTCTTATCAGATTGAGATGGAAATGGAGTTGAAGATGGATTTGATGACAAGAAGTTCATAGCTGAGATTTCTTGATTATGATGATGATGATGATGAAGAGGAGGGGAGGAAGTAGTAAAAGATATGGTGGAAGGGTTGTTCATGAATAATGTGGAAGAAACATGAGAATTATCAATATTTTGTTGTTGAGACATGTTACCACCTTCAATATTTGGGATTTCATTAACATGGTTGTATGCGGTGGAGGAGGAGGAGGACACATGATGAAGCTTGTCCATTTGCAACATAAGCATCATTTCAAGCTCATCTTCATCATCATGGACAGATTTTAGGTAGTCACTATCCATGGTTGGCTTTGTTTTCACCCTTTTTTAAACAAAGGGGTTTGGAAAGTATGGTTTTTTGGGACAGGAGATGACTAAAGAGAGTGAAAGAGACTGAATGAAAAGCTGAAAGTGAAGCACACAGGAATGGGAGAGGTAAGGAGAAGGGGGAGTGAACTGAGGGTTTGATCAGATTTTGCAGTGAAGGAAAGAGGTGATGCTCATGATGTAAGGAAATGGACTTAGAGCAGAAGTGAAGTCTTTATATAAATCAAGTGATTCTGATGAATTAGAACACAGACAAATTAAAATCTTGATACAAAATAATTTACATGCATTGCACTACTGTTATTGTTCTAATTTCTTTTAACATTGTCTGTTGCTTTTATTTTTTAATCATGGTTTTATTTATAAAAATATAAAGTATATTACGGAGAAATATTTGTCGGTCTTGATTTTAAATATGATATGTATTCTTCAAAAAACCATAGTTTGGAAGTTAAAATTCTACATAAATAATGTTATTATTTTTTACTAATTAAAGATCGTAACTTTTGATTTTGACCATAGATATTTTTAGTTTTATTGTATAAACTCTTGATTTTGACCATATATATTTTTGTTTGTATTGTATAATACTTGACGAGAACTATATCAATGAAAAATATATTTAAAACTCTTTTCTGTTATAAACCTGACTAAATATATTTTGAATTAAAATTTGAAAGTTACAACTATTAAAAAAATTGAACAATTTTTGTGAGATGGAGGGAGTACCATATTTTTGCTTTGATATATTAAACAATTATACTATCATAATCTTATTGTTTTTCTCATATGTGTTTTTGTAGAGATTGAAAAGTATGTCATATTCACAAGAACAATGAAAAACACTGGTGGTGTAACTTCTCCGTACTTGATTGGCCCATAACATGGGTATATATTCATGCTAATATATTAGAGTTGGTGAGTATTCTATACATTATTTTCTTTTCAAGATAGTCTTCTAGAATACTTTATACAACAAAATAAAATATTTATATTGTCCAGCTCCAATGAATTTATTCTTTAAAATAACCAGGCCGGGTTATAATAATATTAAAATAAAGGGAAAGTTGTTTCATAATTGTCTCCGGCTAAAATGTTTGCCGGTGTCGAACGCTGATATACATACGTACAGGGGGCATCTCACAACTATAGTATTTTATTTTTATAAAATTAAGTTAATCAACTTATGTTTTGATTTGATGTAAAATTTTGACCATGTATGTAATTTTATCCTTCAATGATTATATATTAAATTAAATAATACAGTATGATTTATTTAAAATATTATACATATAATATATAATATATATATTCCTTGAATATTACTCATAAATCACAATCGTGATCTCATTTGACTTTTTCAGCAGGTTTTCAAATAGCATTTTAAGCAGTTAAATATTTCTAATTCTAAAGAGGCGTGAAAATTATAAAAGTTGATATTTCAAAATATATATTCAAGCGAATCTATGATATCATATTTATATATTATTCTTTATCGGTATGGGAATTCATGGTTAAAGTTTTTAAAATTTAACTCAAAAAAGTTAAATGTGATCATCAATTAGGAATAAAAGAAGTATAAAAAGTGGAGTAATTTGCTAAAAGTATAAATTACTTCCTAATATTATTACCTTGCATTGACCAGAATCAAAAATAGGTAGAAATAGTAAAAATGAAAATGCTAATTTTAGATTTCCAAGACAATGGCCCACCTTCAAATGGCTGAGATAGATCTACCCACTGCTCCAAGATAAGTGTTTCTTATGAAATGCATGCATGAACAAAATGATGGACTAAAATAATCTGAAAATGTCTCTTATTTGGGTGAAATTTCTACTGCATTATTCTCATATTACTGTATTTTTATTTGAGAAGTTAAAAACACAAGTATGAATTTATCTGTCTCAACTTGTGTTGCAATTCATGAAATAGACGATGAAAATCTCAGGAACAAAGTAGTTAGGTGTTCACACACCAATTTTCAACAATCATCAAAATATTTTTATTTTATTTTAGTCCACTCTGATTTTTTAAAATTCTATTGAGGTTAATAACACTAATAATTAAGTATTATATCTTCATTCATCATTTCGTCGCATCTCTAATAAATACTTCTACAAATTAATGAACACACAAGTAGATAGGCACGCAGAAGAAAAATTACTAATGATCAATAAATATTTAATAAGGACCGTAGCCTACATTGGGTGTACAAATGCATATGAGTTAATTTATAATAATGCCACTAGTTACTTTCTACTTCCATTTTGTTTTAAGGTGATAATTTACAAATTTCTAACCTCTTCACAAGTCGAACCCTAGATTAAATTCATGTACTATATAGGTTGAATAATATTAATTTCTCATTCTTAATTTTTTCTTTCTTAATATCAAACAAGCGTTGCATCTCACCTTACTTAAATAACTAAGTTTATATAAATAATAATTTCTTAAAGTACTCCTATCATTTAATTTTCAACGGATTAAAATAATTTGAATACTACATAACATGTATATTCAAAGGGGTAAAAGTAGCTAGATTGACACTGGACATATATTACACACACAAAAATCAAATTTGTGTAAATACACTTCACATTTATTGAGTCGAATTTATCATAAAAAATACTCAAATAATATATACGACACCTACAATATCAGTATCCCAATATCAATACTCATTTCAATTCATTTAGTTAAATTTTTATTATTTAATTCATTTTAATTTACTTCTTCACCTATAAAGGAGTTAATTGTTCAACTTTTAAAGGAAAAATTTTATTATTTATTTTAGCAAATATAAAAGCGATATCACTGGCTTTTAAAAAAAAATTAAGCTCATTAAATTATTTTATTTTTTGTAATATATTTAAAAGTAATTCATAAAAATTAATTTTGGAGTAATCATTGTAATGCTCCCAATACTTGGAGGCCCACAATTGTGAAATGATATGATGTGATTAATTTTAATCCCAAAAATGGTGCAGGTTTCTCTGGAACGCATCTCGAGGTGGATCAGGTTTCTCTGCTACAAAACTAGTGTAACGTACTCTAATTGCTAACGAACTTTCAAAAGATTGGTGAACTTTTTTCTCCTTTGCCTACCTCATAGAATTAATTAAGGGGGTGGGAAACTTGAACCATTTTTCCACTCAATCTATTAAAATGATACCATAAAAATGAATTCAAAATAACAACATATAGAGTATCATCATCACGAATTGAAACACAAAAATCATTACTCATTGACAAATATAAATTAAATAAAAGACAATTTCACTAATTTATCTGAAAAATCAAGATCATCCAGTGTGACGATATTCATAAAAAAATCATGCAATAATAAAAAATAGAATCAACAATCAAGTGATCAACAATACCCTTAAGGAGAATTGTACGTACTATTATAATTATGATTCTTCTAAGATTTGTGTGCATTGGCTATGATGTTTTTTCTTTTGCCATATGCACCATATATGGCCATCTTAATAATGATACTTTGCACTACAAATCTAGAGAATCAATAGTAGTTACCCAATTATCCAAATAATAATTATGCTCCAAACTTATTTTCGCGCAATTATAAGTAGGATTCTAAAGAATTTTTTATCACTAGCCACCTGTAGCTACGATCCTTCTGGTTTTCGGCATACACTACCAACCATGACCATCTTCAAAAAGGAAGGTACATGAGGTTCTCCTATAAAATACTCCCTATATCAATATAAATGAATGTTTAGACTAAAAATACATTATCAAGTATGTATGCAAATTTTAAATACTCATTACACTTTAAAATGAAAACTAAAACTTTATAAGGAAAAAAATGTGAAGATTATGAAAATACATCACTTTTGTTTAAAACAATCATATATTTTGAAATAAAACTTTTTGTTATGAATAGTTATTTAGTGGATGTCAATCACTTAGCTAGATTATAGGGAAGAGTTACTTGTCAATTCTATCACTTGTAAAGCCTATAAATAGGCACCCTATGTATTATGTATATACAATGAATAAAATCTCTCATTCTCTCTACTTTATTTATAGTTATATTTATAACACTTTTAGTCTAAACAATCATATTTATATTGATAATGGGAGGAAGTATAGATTATCGTCCATATCCTCTACCCTTTCATGTGCACCATTCGATACCCTATATTTTGATTAATTACATATTATCCCTGAAATCATGCTCCAATTTGTTTTGATTTTCCTACTTAGTTCTCAGTCATTTGACACATTTTCCCACCTCTCCTTGTTACTCACTACTATTAATATTTCCACAATTTGTCTGAACAACAGAACTTGTATGTTGAAAATGAAGACACTATCCAAAGATGTTACCCTCAACAAGCGACAAATTTAGATGATAATATAAAGAGACAAAAGAGTATTAATTGTGGCACAACCAACTATTCCGATTATGTAAGCTGTGAGTGCTGACAAAGTGGAGGTTGAAACAAGGAAGAGTTGCAACAAATGGTGAAAACTAGTAGTAGGTCTTTAGATTTACTTTGGCATGCATGCAAGCTTAGGTACTAGTAGAATGAATTGATGAGTTGATTTACTTTTGCAATGATATGCAAGAATAAGAGGGAAAGGTGTAAATGCAGTCAGCTGGGTTCATCATGGAAGCACCAACAATCTTATCTTTGCCTCCCATTTAGTGTTTTTTGTAAACAGTCTTTGCACAACCAAATAATCTTATTACAGTAATAATATAAAAGTAGTTAGGCCGTTCAAATAAAAACGAAATATATATGCACTATGTATCATTTCGATTAAGATGCCTAAAATAAAATACCTAGAGCAAATAATCTATCATGATACAGTTTATCCACAGATGTTATACATAAATCCTAAAATTGCATGTTCTTATTTGTTTAATCATTTAAAGTATACAATTCGCAATCCCAGCTCACTCTTTTACTAATAAGATCATATGCTTTTTTAATTAAAGAATCCACCTTTGACATTATTATAATGATCCGAAACCGAGTGGACTAACCCACAAGTAGTTAGTAATATAACACTAGTAACACTGGACTAACCCACAAGTCGTTAGTAAGAGCATATGTATTTGTGGCATAAATTTGGATACACTTTGCAGCAAAGAATCTCATGCTAACATAACACCAACAAATTAACGATTAATGGTAATATATGGTCATTATTTTTTCAAAAAAATTTATGAATAGAACAATTACAACTTTATTTTATCATATAATTTTTTTTTAATAATAAGTTTTATAGTCACCTTGATCACATTTAACTTTGCTGGTCAAGTATGTAAAATGGGGGAAAATGCATGTGCTTCTATGATGCAATTCTCCCTGCTTTTCTGCAGCACTAATAAAAGTAGAGCAAAGGAGCAAATTCATACATAGAGAACAACATAATCTTAGAGCACCAACCAATATAGATGACCCAAAATCACCTCAACAAACAAATCTCATTATATCATCTCTCTCTTCCTCCCTAAGCAGAAGCATAATAGAGCAATAAAATATTGAGTTTTCTATCAACATGACATGAATAAAGAGACATGATCTCTGCAAGAAATTGTTCCATTAGATAAAAAAGAATCAGAAGGAAGAGATTTTGCTGTTAGATATATTATTATATTCTTTTACTTTGCATTATCACAGTTGCACCACCTTATCTTTTCCCCACAACCATTATTTTAAAGGTACGTGCATTAATTAAATTCTTTGAGGCTTCTTTCTTTATAAAAGATGCAAATCATGGCTTTGCAGTGAATCAGCAGGAATTTGTATAAATTCTCATAAGTCAATAATAAATAATATAGTCATGTGGAATTTTATTAGATTCATTTTGTTTATATTTTTGAATATCAACTTTTTATAATTTTCTAGTATAAATTAGAAATAATTACGTTTTAATTGGAGACCAAGTGAAAAGTCAAATGTGACTATGATTTAGGGATAGATGGAGTAATATTTCAATTCTATCCCAAGGTTATAATTGATGAATTTGTTACCTACTTTCTCATCCTTCCTTTTCACATAGGGAATGGCTGGCAAGGTTCAGAGAAGAAGAAAGGAAGTAATCTTATTATAGTAAAGTGGTCCTACATCTCCCTATCCCTGCTTTCCACATGATTTTCAACACTCAGTCATCAAGTTGGATGGGGATAGAATTGTGAATGCTTAATTCAATTGTTTTCAGACAGTTAAAAGCATAGTGCCAATTTGTTTGGTTTGAAATTTTGGTGCACTCACCATCAGTAAGTACTCTTTCCAAGAAAAAGAAAAGAGTGTAAGATTTTGTAGTTTCTTCAACAACTAGAATTTTGGTGCTTCATTGCAGTGCTTCTATGGATGCACTTTTTTGGTCAGCTCTGCTATAGATGTGGGTGTAAATAAGGGTCTAGTTTCAAGAACTAGACTTTCCAAAAATGGAAAAGAATGGTTACAGATTTCAATATATTCTAGTCATGATGTCAATTTGCCAGTATACTTTAGGTCACAAAGTTGAAATGTGTTCAGGAACCAGAACAGGTCTATACAGTAATTTAAGCTGCCATTTATATGCAGAATTTTTCCATTTATATGCAGAATTTTTTTATTATCTCTCATACCAAAGATTAATTCACACATATGCAGTGTAAAAACTATTTCCAATGCCCCAGGTGTACAAGGATCCGGTGGAAATAGTCACCGACCGTACACTCCACACGGTGTGGTGCCCTCAGTCGGTGTATGTGCCTTGGCATGTGGAAATTATATAATGTGGCCACTAAACAGTGCATAAGAGTTGTAGATGAAAAAAAATGGTTTGGAAACTAATTTTCAGTAAATAGAGAAGAGTAACTCCTTGATTAACCAACAAATTTTCCTATTAAGGGAAATCATACCTATGTATAAGATAGATGTTTTCCTTCCATCCATCAAGTTCTCACTCCACCTGTTTATTGATTGCAGCTTTCTGCTTAAGTTATTTAAGCTATAATAACATAAACCATATTTCAAGATTTTAGAAATGCTTTAGTTCAGTATCATTCATGCTACAGTCTACATTAATTTATTCTGGCTGTGAGTAATAATTTACTTAATCAGACTTCTGGTATTTATTTGACTAACCTACTAATAGAGGCGACTAGCTCATTCAAACTGGAATTGAAGTAATAGAAAATATTATTTTGCCCTAATGACTTCACATTCAAGTGACTTATTTAGAAAATATAACTTCAAATTACTAATGATGCCATCACATAATATTCACCTCTCTCAAGCAATTTATATGCCACAAGGGAACACTTAATTGCTCCCATTGCCGAATTAAGTTTGAAGTCAACAGATAACTATTGGACCAAAAAATTCATGTGGTACCAAGAATAGCAACTAGTGTTGGAACAAGCATTTGTACTTTGTCAATGATGTAACAAAAATCATGAATATTTGAAATTGGTAAGATAGTAAAAGTTATGATAACATGTAGTGAAGCAGATGTACTAAAACTTATAACTAAAACAAATTCGACACTTCATTAAGGCTTGAAGCACATATGCTATCCTAGCTAACAATAAGATACACCATTATGACTGTAGATGGAACAAAGTTCCATCTACCTCTTTGACCTTCTCCAAAGCCAACTACCATTGTAGCTGGACTTCTAGGCTTCTGGTCTATTGTCAAGTACCATATATATTTGCAATTTGTCTTGGGTAAAGCCGACCCGACCCTCTTACTTGCTTAGGCGAGAGTTCAGGAACATGTTTATTCTCTATGGCAGCACCTGATGCTTTCATGCAATGATTAGTTCTATTTGATCACTTAACAAAACTAATCATTACTGCATTAAGATCAGAAACAGGAATTTCCAATTAAGTTGAAACTTCCGATTTAAATAAGGTTAGGGCATTCCTACACTTCCTAAGAGCCATTACTTGCAGACATACAACACATAAATGTAGAACGCTAAGCGGAATATGACATAATGAAGAAACGCTATGCAATGTGAGGTTAATTGATCAAACAAATGACGAAACTGCTGAATGATACTAAAAGAATAAATATTATGAAGTGAGCGAAGTAAAAGATACCAGTAAGATTTAACATTCACGGAGTTTAGAAGGCTAGCAATTGACTCCAGCCTCTTCCGATAACTCGGGCTCTATACGATGATCCAAGAATTTAACACTAAGAAAGATGGTTTATAAGGACCCAACATGATCAAAAGATTATAAGACTTGTTATATTTCAAAGGTCTTTTAATCAATTGTGTCTGTGTCTGCAAGTAAATAAAAATTATATTAGAAAGTCATTACAAAACATACTGAAGTTAGTTACTACAAAAGGAGTAATAGAAATCTTAATCAGACTAGTCCACCAACTATAGCAATACTTAGTCTTTTCTTTTCTATCTTTAATTGAGCTTTCAAGCAGTCATAATATTTTGGAAAATCATATATGGAGCAAGGATAAAATCTTGGACACACTTTACGAAATCATACATCATTAGCAAAACAGGAAGTCGATAACAATGAGAGAAAAGAAACAAGAAAGGAATGGCTACAAATGTGCTTTTTCTTCAACCATCAAAGACAAATGCTACGTGCCATATACAACTTATTTTCTTCATCTCTCCAAAGTCAACTTATTTAATGGATTCCTGACTAGTTCAAACAATAAATATGTTGCTAATTGCCGATTTGGTACAAGATAGTGGGACCAAATTGCAGTTTGTCCTTGATAGTCGCACTATTGCACATAAGCAACCGAAAGTGACACAAATGTTGCAGTATAATCCCTGAAAATGACAAATGTTGCACATTCGTTCCTATTTGGAAGTCAAAATCAGAATCGAATGTGCAACATTTGTCATATAAGGGACGAATGTGCAACATATGCACCACTTTGGGAGACTAAAATGCAACTTGATCCCTCTATCTAGACCAAATCGGGTTAATCGGCAATCATCTCTATTAATGAAATCTTATCTCAATATATGCGAAAAAGGTTTGTTGGACTTAGCTAGCACTGGAATGGTTTACTTACAACAAACTGAAGCTGTGACGTGCCAGAATAGAACTGCCACTTCATTTTTGTCGTTTCTGGACATTTTCAACTTGTTCCCTTTCCAAAAGCTCACCCACACAATATTTGTACAAATTTTCATACTTCTTCTTCCATTGTTGGATCAACTGCATGGATCTGCTGGAGTCAAATTTTAGCCTTTCCATTTCCAATTCAGAAGCCGCAGAAGAACCTTGTTGCTGAAAATCAAAACCATCAACTCATTATAATGGAAACAGTGACCAGTAACTATAACCATCAACAAGAAAATTTTGACTTCAAATAATCGTGCCTTTCGGAGTTGCATGTTTATACTCAGGGGTATTCTATGAATTAATTTCATTAAACGATTGATACAGGAAGGTGAACAAAATCTCAAACCTACTTAGGTATTTAAGTTTTTAAAAGAACATACTAACAGGTCCTAAAGAGATCATAACTTTGACGTGAAATTTTAAACATGCAATAATTATGAATAGTAAAAGTTGGCAATATATCTTAAGAGCTACAGGAAATCCTAGACAAGGTCGATCATTTTCCATGGAGCGCGGGGGAAATATACATAAACCAATTGCCAGATCACATTTATAACATAAAAATGAACCGGTTTAAATTTAATTCAAAAGGTAACTGACCCGAAGTTCTTTAATTTGATTCATCATTGTCCAAGAACTGCGATACGAAGCATCTTGTACATAGTTAGGAGTTCGAGATCCAATGAATGCCTTAATTTCAGTGTTCTCATCAGAAGAATCAGTGTATTTTCCCAGAGGTGGTGGCAATGGATATCCATGTTTTTTTGCTGAGGAACTCTGGCCACTTGTGGATGAAGGGTTTAGATGAGGAGGCTGTCTGAGAATGAGTATGTTGTTAATGGGTCCTGAAAGTATCAAAACAGGCGTTCATATACCATTCATATTAAGCCAAAAGAAATATAAAAGATGCATTGTTTAGGAAAAGTCAGATACAGATATTACTGTTTATATTTTAAAAGACTACAGGAAATACTCAACAGAAATATAATTATTACTGTTTCTTTAGCTTACTTTTTCCCTACCAACTTAAACTCAATATTTTTATTTTATAATTTTTATTGGCTTAAGGTCCTTAATACTTCTATATGTTTAGCTTAAGCATTCCAAGGAGATGGTTGGCATATTGACTCTAGCCTTCTCGTGGGCAGAGGACCATTTACCTATCCTGCAATGCCCATCACATGTTAGTGTTACGGAAGAGAGAACAGACAGTATCTGGTCTATTGGCAAAAGAGAGTCAAGAAATAAGTATTACATCCATCAAAAGCCAAAAACCAACCAAACCAAAGCAATCTTATCCCATTAAAAGCCATAAGACAGTTTAAAACCCTATAGGAGATATTTTAAAAAATCAATATTAAATTACTGTAAGTCAAATGCAGAATGCTGTTAGTTCAGGAGGGTTTTGTAGAACATACACCAAATCTACCCAAAGACTGCAACAGATAGTGCCAGTTAAATGTAGCAAAAATTCAAGCAAGAAGCCAAAAATCGAGAAATAGAAATTAACATATACAGCTAGCTCCTCGTACCTTTCGCATGCCTGAAAATGCGAATGATATTGCGCTTTGTAGTGTCCCAAACTCGAATCATGCCATCTTCTGAACCAGAGACAAGGTGAATCCCATCCATACTAGAGGCTAGACAAGTAATAGCCTTACTGTTTCAGATATATCACAGTTACTAAATAGAATACAAAGATGAGGGCTAAAAAAACAGTACTGTATATATAGATATGTGTATTATATATACAAGAAACTATGGTGTATCTACCAGAAAAATTATATTTTCCAGTGACACAACCAAGAGAAAAAAAATTATAGGTTCATTGTACAAAGTTTTTCAGAAACTCAAAAGAAATTTAAAAAAAAATTCAAAAAAAGTTCCTAATCAATAAAACCAAGAGCAGATATAACTTTCTGTATTAGAATACATATAAATCATACATCCTTGTGGAAATATGGAATCATGTCAATAGGAAACAATGAGGCTAAAAGTGTCTAACAAGGCACATTGCATAAAATAGGCTTCTTCAATACTTTCTGGAACGAATACAGAAGTGAATTCTGTGGGAGGCTCTTAGCTCTTAAAAAGTGTCTAACAAGACATATAGTATAAAATTAGGCTTCTTTAATGTTTTATTGGAATGAATGCATAAGAGAATTCAACAAGGCAAAAATTTCATATTCTGAATATAGAAAATTTGTGACGGAAGTTTACTAGACCTGCGTTCAGATAGTGATCCAATAATGTGCAGAGCATAGTTTTTGGTGGGGGGGCATTGGGCATTCAGAGCTGCTATGTATATTTTCCCATTACGCGCACCAGCATAGAAGACATGTTCACCAGGATCCATTGCAACTGCATCTATTACTGATGGGAATACAATATTTCTTATACACTTTCCCTTAGATATGCTCCACACCTGAAGTAAAACCAAATATCAGGATCCAAAGTTGTAGAAGGTGCTCGATAAATAGTGGAATTAATAGCAGCAATGGAAATTTTGTTGAAAAGTTCCACTCAAAGACATTTGGTATGAAACGATACTTTTTAAATGCCTGATCATGATTTGAAACAACAAACTAAATGCAAAATTCATCATGTGAACTTCATATTATAAATATTACTATTACACCAACAAATAAGAGAATTTAGAGAAATACTCATCTAGTTTTCAGTATATCCACTTAAGACCCCATTTAGGTAGTGTGCTGCAAATATGATCACAAAGAAAACAATACACAAATATGGAAACCCGGAATGAGTACACCATTTAATGCTTGGCAAATGACTAAATCAGCTCACATCAGTTAGAGAAAGCCAACTCGACTTAATCAGACTTGGTTTCTTCAATAACATAGGGATTTCTATAAAAATATCAAAACAAAAGAGCTGTTAAGAAAGGAAAAAAAGGGTTCAGACATCATCTAATAACCTTGCAAGTCCTATCTTCTGAAGCAGAGACAATTATAGCATTGCATCCTCCATAGCCAGTCACAATATCAGTCACTTTAAGAGAGTGGTCAGAGAAACTGTATTCATAAAGATGCTTTGACTTCTCTCTCCTCATATCATCAAATATACTGATCACACAATTTATCAGTAAGAAAGGGCCATAAGATTCAAAAATGCAGAAATCTATTAGCAAAGCCTGTGTGAACAAGATTATACCTGATAAGTGACCAAATGCGAACACATCCATCTTCTGCTCCCGATATTAGAAGTGACTGATCGTCACCAAAAACCAAGCAAGTGACTGCCCTGTAATGAGCATGCCACTTCTTAAGCAATTTTCCTGTAGCCACCTTCATACATACACAAAGGCACATCCCATTAACTATACTAGCAAAAAACAGAAACTATTGTTCTAGACAGTAGTTGAAGAATTTACCTCCCACAAGAATAAATGTCCAGATACACCTCCTCCAATTATATAGGTTCCCTCACTATTAGCCACAAGAGGATTAATGACCTCTGATGGAAAACTCTTCACTTCTACTTGAGGCTGAAAACTCGCAACAACAAGAACATGAGGTAACATTCAGTAAGATGTGTAAAATCACCAATTAAAAGAGAAAATTGAACCCATTCACCCCATTTCACTGTAGTCTTACACTTTCAATTCTGAGATTTAGTCTTATACGTGTTCAAATCAGAAGCTACCGTCCACTATAAGAGGTTTTCCATGTCCTTTGGAGTCAAAGATTGTATGTTACGTGCTTCTTAGATATAACGAAATAAATCAAAATTTCTCATTACAGTACCTACGGTTCATATTTTTTCTTATTATAGAGTAAGGCTGCATACAATCTAATGTTGTTGTGGTAGCCAACTACATAATTAATGATCAGTAAAAATTTGTTTGGAGCAATATAGCAAACACCGTTACCGCATCCCAATACAGCATACAGGCACCTAGTTATATTAACTACCACATACACATATACAACTTACATATGTATATTGTTATACCTTGTTCCAAGAATAGTAGATAGTCTTAACATTTTACGGTTGAATTTTTCAATTTTGAAGTCAAATATTTATGTATATAGTGAAAAATATATCAAAAATAGTATTTTTTTCGACCATTTTTTCGACCGACTTCACTATTAACGTATTAATCACAACTCATTAATTTTGAACATTAAAAATCAAACTAGTCTCGGAAGTATTTGTTCTAATTTGTTCCAAGACCAGTAGATAGTTTTGACTTTTTCAATTTTGAAACCAAATATTTATGTATACAGTAAAAAATATATCAAGAATAGTACTTTCAACCTACTTTACTATTACCAAATTAATTTCCACTCAAATCAAATTTATTAATTTTGACCATTAAAAACCAAACTAGACTCGATAGTATTTGTTTAACTTATTCCAAGACCAGTAGAAGATTGATCCGGCAGCAGTTTTGGATTGGCGGAGTTGAATACTTAATTTGTATATATTGTATCATATTTGCTGAAAAAAAAAATACTATTTCCAACCTAACTTGAGTATAACCATGTTAATTTCTTTCAAGCAATATATAAAACACCCTGACAGCATGAAAATACAGACCACATGCACAAAACCAACCCTACCCACATACACATAAACATCCTCACTGCATTAAAATACAAAGTAGTACACTAGAAGCTCAAAATTACCCCTACCCACATACATTTTTCTCATATTTGCTGAAAAATATATAAAAATAAACTATTTCCAACATAACTTGAGTATAATCATGTTAATTTCTTTCAAGCAATATATCAAACACCTTAACTGCATCAAAATTCAGACTTTATGCACAAAAAATACCCCAGCACACATACACAAAACATATTTTTCTAACATGGGTTTATTTCATATTGGTTATACCTTATTCCAAGACCAGTAGAAGATTGATCCGGCGGCGTTTTTGGAGTCGCGGAGTTGAGAGGAGGCGAGGAAGTTGTTGGCGACGGAGACGAGGCCGTGAGGAGTGGCGGAGCATGTGCGATGGCGGAGGTGCTCGGCGCCGGAATGGAGGTCCCAGCAGCTTATTCCGGCGTCTGTTGGAGATGAAGCTAACACTATTTCTGCCTCCATTCAAGGTGGTTTTGGGAGGTGTTAGGGTTTAGGGGTTTAAGGGGGCTATGTTCGGTTGACCAGTGATTCTAACTGCTGCAGGTACTTTATATATATATATATATATTGGTTGTATTATTGCCCGTCGAATGACAGGCCGAGAAATTGTGTTGTATGCGATAGTTGTATAAGCCCAATTGTAAATGTTATAATGCATTTCTGATAATAAGTGACATTGTAAAAATGTCATGTTATATACATTTTTAGCTTGGGACAATAAAACAGCGATATGATTGGCATGACAAATCGATAGCAATGACATTTCATCGTTGAAATTGCTGAACAACAGTGATAGGAAATTGATAATGAATAAAAATTATAAGCGTTGATGAACTTAGATTTATAAAGTAGAGAGCGACCAAACATATTCGATTTGATTCTGCAGCAATGTGGCTTGATTATGTGGCTTTCCCACTAATTTAAGTTGACTTTTAAAAAGAATAATTATAATTAAAAGATTATATAGAGCATTATGCAAAAAGCAATAAACACAGAAAAGGATGCATGTGGTTTTGTAACTACCTTTGATTGCTCGTATTGGTGTCAAATCGTGAAAAAGAAATCACATGATGAATTTCTTTCTTTTCTTGAATTAACTTTTCAAATGTATCTTTGTTTTATTGGTTTATTTAATGACATGTAGATGCTTTTTAAATTTGAGTCGTCAATCGATTTGGTGACTGCGGTGTCACGGGCTGGGCGATTAGCCGAGGTAGGCGCAGGCGGAATTAGATTCTGGCTTAGAAATGTATGGTGAGATTCGTATTTGATTAATTATTTAACGTATTTATATAGCATCTTTCAGAAGTAATATGCGTAGAAAAAATAAAATAAATAATAATACTTAGCGTTTAGGAAATATATGATATGACCCAAATAATAAATAATAAATCTATTATAGCAACTTGCTCGAAGTGCGATATTGTAATCTTCGGCTTTTGGAAACTTCGGTGACGTGGTGAGCAATGCTTGATCTTGATTGTACGTTTATTTCTTGCTGCTTAAGAGCGGCCTTGTGAGCTTTGTAGGTAAAATAAAATAAATAAAATAAAAGCGACTCGGCCAGGTGGGTATGCAACCAAATAAGCGATTGCATCACAGTATTTCAAAAACTCTGACTTCAAATTAAATATCAATATATCCCTTTCCGTTCTATTCTGATATATAATAAAATTGAAACACATAAATTATGCATTTATTATATATATTAAATGATTAAATGACTTTCGTGAATGTCATTAATCGAGTTTAATGCTATTAAGTATGAAATAAACATGTCATTATTACATAATAAATATTCGCAATACGCGTCAATTATATAATAAATACAATAAACACTAATTGTAGGGTTGAGACAACTCTCGATCGATTCAAATTTCGAATACATGATTATAAATCATATAGAAAATTTCATTTTTGATTATACAAATCAAAAATCAATAACATAAATATACAATTTAAATGTGATGGGAAATTAATTGAAATTGATTAAGCCAATTATATTAAATGAAATATATATAATTAAAATACATTAATTAACATATATTTTGTGTCAATAGATGTCTGATAGATATTTCATACTACAATAAAATAATTATTAAAATAATCATTTCATATAAATATAATAAGATAAAACTAGCGACTCTTTATCCTAAACATATTTATATTTTAACTAGACATTGTTACGATTATATGTTGAATAAATACGTTTATAAAAAGGATAAATAATGAAATGGATTATTGAATTAAACTTATTATTATAAAATTGATAATTACAATTATCATAACAATATGATAATAAATACACAAAAATATCGAAATTAATAATGTTAAAAGCGGATTGAGTTTTGCAGCAGCAAAATCCAATGAAGAGCGAAGGGCGACGGTCTCCGGTGGACACAGCGAGACTTCAAATCTACTTGGTGGCCGGAACGTCCCGTTTGGCCACGGGCGCTCTAGAAACATGGCAATTAACGCCTCCATTTCACAAAAATTCCAGTTTTTTTATTTAATTCAAATGTTTGGAAAAAATTAGGTTGAAAACCTCGAATATATCCAAAAATAAAATTTTTGCAGGACATTCATGTAATGTTCTTAAACATTTCCAGTGGAATTTTAAAAATCATTTACAAAAAAATTAATTATACAATAAACATTCCACAAATTATAAAATTATTTTGGGACATAAACAATCAAAAATTATGAAAGTTTTCGAGAGATGCTTACGTTAAACAAATGCAAGCGAAAAATTGAGTGGAATTTTTTTGAATATTTAAATACTTAAATCCAATAAAAATGTTTAGATTTTAATCAAAACATGTTTTAAAACCGCTTTTATTAAGTAAAACATACATCTAAATTCAAATCATCAAATTAAATATGATGAACTTGTGATATAGAACACATATTTATTCATGAATCAATTTTCATAACATATATATTCATGAGTGAAGAATAAATAATATGAAAATCGATATAAAATGTGTTTATATAACAAGTATATATAAATGTATTGACATTATCTGACTTAAAATGCTCATGATGCCCTTTGTTGGAAAATAACTTCAGCGTCGTTGTGCGTGACATACAGGCTCGAGATAATATTAACCGTATAATAATATAATTGTGAGTATGGTTATTATATAGGTTATGCATGAAGATCTAGTAATCTAGCATAACCTTTGTATTATCGTGAGTTTCCATTTACTAATTACAATTACTATTTATTGAGCTTACTTAGTTTGAAGTATTAATCTCATTTTAATTAAAACTAGTAAATGAATTGTTCTGGCAATTGTCGCAGCAGGCGTAATTATAGGCCAATGCTGCGATTTTTTCAGCATCGCGTGATCTAGTTTGGATTAAAATGTCTGCGTTTGAAATGCAAATATAGCGGAGTAGCGTTTGGTTTCTGCGTGAATAGTACGCGTGTCGCAAAAGTTCATAAAAGTAGCGTTGAAATTAGCAGTAGCGTTTCGTCAAAACTTTATCGCATTTAAGACCGATGGCGGATTAGCGCGTTATGAATTACCGTGTAGTTTACGTTAAAAGCAGTGTACCGTTTATAGTAGAAAAGGTGTAGAAAGCTTTTTCTTAAATACATAATGCTTGGCATTTTTCATGTTTAATAATCACGAGTTCGCGACTATCAACTTAGGTTACAATTGTTTAGCGTATTGTTATGCCTCCGAAGAATTGGGAGGGGTGGCGTGTAATAGGTTTTCGAGGTTATCGTGTCAGTAGAAGGCTCAGTGCACTCCATCGCTTTGTTGAACTTTGTCAACTTTTTATAGCTTAGGTGAGTGTAAGGCATCATCTGATGAGGCTCACGATGTCAAAATTAGTAAGGAGGCTGGGGATGGTGGCAGAGCATATCATGTTTCTTCATAGATGAGTGAAGTGAATTTGTTGAGCATCATGACATATCACGTGGTATTTATGGCTTCAGGTTCTTGAAAGTTGAGCGCAATCGTTGTATCGTATTCGTTGTCGTTTGTACAATATTAATTGTTGCTGAAAAAAGCCTGTGTATTTAAGCTAACTATTTGAACCATTAATAAAAGTTGTTTTCATTAGAAGCGTTATTTGTTCAATTGATCGTCATTGTTAGAATTTATAAGCATTAATGCCCAGATTGAATTTATAAGCGTGGAGGCGTTTAATAAAAAAATACCAAATCTTATAAGCATTAATTAACATCGCGTCTGAGAACCGAGGCGAATAGGAAGGTAATCATATGACGTTGCCCGATTGGATTTAAGGGAATCTGAGCCACTTTCGAGCATGTTACCCATTTGGGTTCGTTAGATATGATTAGCCTTACTTAAGATTGATTGGGCTTGTGGGCATTCCGACCCATACTAAAGGAATAAAGGCCTAAAGGGGTAGGAGTCCAATAGATGCAAAACGGACGAGGACTGAATGTGGTCTGGACATCTAATTTAATTTATTTTTGTTTTTCATGTCAATTTTGATAATTAATTATTTTTTATTTTTTATTCTAATAATTAATTTACAACATTGAATTTATTCATATTTCGTAATTGTAGTATTATAAAATACTTGATGAATTGAAATTAGTTTTATGAATTGTTGACTACCTCAAGCTAGTCATAAAATGATAATAATGTATATCACCCGCGCCAAACAAATTTTTTTGCTCAAAATCCTGAAAATTAGAAAACTAAAATCTTTACAGGTTTCAATAAAGCAGGTAGCTTATTAACTTCTCAAACTTTATGTATACATGAATTTAATATATCAAAATATAGATTGTCAATAAAGTAAAATACAAAAAAAAAATGTCAATAAAGTACACTAAAAAGACTAAAGCAAGCAAACAATCTTTTCTTTATTTACCATAAAACACATTTTTTCTTCACTTTTGACCTTTCCCAAATCTCAAAAATTCAAAATTGTTTCATATCGTGGTCCAATACGGCCGATAATAAGCAACACACAATCCAATTAAAATAAACTTAAAAAACATCTTTTAGACGATGCATGATTAGTATACTAGTTTTTTATTATATCATTTTCATCAGGAAGGTAAAATTTAACACCCTCTTTTTTTTCATATCAGATTTTTTCTTTCTTTTTCATCAAATAGCAGCGCCATTATGCAGTGCATCACAGGTGGCGTTAAATCTTTGGGCCGCTTTCATCGGCGTGGTTGTAAATGGTAAATTTTGAGTAATTTTAATTAATAAAGTTCATTTCTATGGATTTATTAATTGAATTAATTTTTGTCGATCACTTAGATTGCGTGTTGATTGGGATTCAATAGAACTTTAGAATTAAATTCAAGCGGGGAGAAAATAATAGGGTTAGAATTCGAGGCGTGATATTGAATTTTAGGTTAAAATTAGGGTTTACATTAAATAAGCCTAATTTAAGCATCGAATAGGAGTTTTAAAGAAATATACGAGAGTTAGATTAATAAGCGAAAATATCGGGATCGATAAATAATCCATTTTGACCAAAACCTCCAAAAGTGGCGCTTGACTCACTATTCTTGGAGAATAAGTCATGCAAAATATACGTGATTGTAGATCGTGCCTCGAAATCAGTTAAGATCATGATCAGCGAAAACAAACAAACGATAGAAATGGGGCAGCTTTATAAATACCCCCGTATTTAGAAATAATCATAAGTTGAAGTGGGAGAAAAGCCAAGAAAGTTTAACGGAAAGCTTTAAAGAAACTGGCGAGGGGCCTTTGAGGCATCTCCAACTTGAAGATTCAAAGGAAAAGAAGTGGTGGGCATCGTCGAATGAGCTAAACCGTGAGGAAAGTGTGCGATCAGGACTCCCGATTAAGTAAAAACATCCCCATTCCCACAATCGGCATAGGAACATGCTCTTAAGGCCCACGAACTACGCCAGTCGGGAGGTGATATTTGGTAAAGTCCTGCCTCACTGCATGAGTGGGCGCTTTGGGGCATCTGGGGAGAGGCGGGTATCCCTTGGTGATGAGAAGGTGAGTTGCGCCGCTTTCGACCACAGAAGTCAAAGTCAAGGGTGGAATACGGCTATTTGAAGCCTGCTACGTCGGCATCGGTCTGAGGCTGCTTGGGCCACCAATTTGTTGAAGGAATTGACCACCCCAAAGTTCTGAGGTTGAGTTCGGTGCCAGCATTTCAAACTTGAACTAGTCCGTCCGGCAGGAGACAATTTCTTTAAAAGGCGTCCCGCGGACACATGTTAATCCGCAGAATCCCGTAAATGCGATTGACGTCCGGCCGACATGGCGTATCAGTGGCCTCACTGTCACAGCAGTGGAGAGGTCGAGTCACATCGTCAGGCCGTATACCAGGGATCACGAGTCGAGACGGCGATCGAGTCGTGGCGCGGGATCGTCGATACGTATCTCACCGAGGATCGAGTCGAGGCGATGATGAGTCATGCAACGCGGGATCGAGGCAACCGGCCTCGGTTCGGGACCATATCTCGAGTCAAGATCGAATCCTGGAGTCGTACTTTTGTCGAAGACACGTATGACTTCCAGACCAGTACAAAGCCAGGCTGGAGTCATGTCGAGTCAAGGCATATCGTAGTGAGTAAATGCATTGAGGAATAAGCTAGGCTGATAATTCGAGCTTTAATCCGTTTGATAAATATCTTTGTGCATGAAGATTTCCTATGAGGTTTATTATTCGAGCTAGCATAAATAATAAAATCTTTCTTTCTGATAAATCATCCGATTTAGATTTTTTTAATCCAAAAATAAGAAACTGCAAATGCTACATTTATAGATCTTGAAAAATAAAGCAATGGTGAAAGAAAAAATTAATTTTGAATAATTATTTGGCCAAAAAAGCGTTTTAAAAATAGGAGAATAAGCTTGACTGACGGATAAGGTTAACGTGAAGTGTATTAAGATTTGTTTAATAACTGGTAAAAATTATGAAGTAAATTGGCATAAAATGTGATACTGCTACGTTAAATAACGTCAATATACACTCTTTCAGCTTGATCTTAGTTTGCCGGTTTAATTTTCAATCAATTTGTATTTATGTATATTTTCTTGGATCATAGCTATCCCTCTACATTGCACGTGCAGCTTCTATGTCACGTGCCACATTCACAAAAGACAAAAGGCAAAGATCTAACTAGATGCAAGCCCATAATACATTGTGCTAAAATTAGAGTTAGGTTTTTTGGGAATAATATTTCATATAGACCAAATTATTGTAGGAAGCGATCTTATATATTCTTTTTCCTACTATAATATGCTCACTTTTTTGTTCTCTAGATCTCCCCTATAATTATTCGTTTGTATTCATATATAGTTAATAAACAAGTCTACCAACCTAAAAAGACTGCATGCGCAATACAAATATATACATGGTGGTGAGGTGGTCAAGAATTGCAAAAAGTTGGATAGTGGAAAGATAAAGACTAATTCTCCGTTTTAACGCTATCTTGTCATAAGTTGTATATGTGTTTATTTGTTATCGACTTTATTTTGAAGGCGATCGCAAAACTTTTTTATCGTTTCGAGGATGATCGCGATTCCTATATTATCGATTTACTGCTTGCTGAAATATTTATTTTCTTACATTAAAGTAAAGTATATGAGCATATTTTTACATAATTAAAATAGAACCACATGCTTTTAACTTTTTAGCTTAACACTACTATGTATCACTGGCCTCCTTTGACCCCCGACACTTCGGCCTGCCCGCCAATCGTACTTTCTGTATAAACCCCCAATAACTTTTCTTTCGCGCTCAGCAAGTTTCTTGTTTTACAATCGTGTTTACTCCCGAATATTTTTGGTAGCACTAGTAGAATGGCGGTGTCCGGCTACTATAAACATTTCAATAATTTTGATTTGCATTTTACAGGTTCCATTCTATATCAGGAAGAAAAAAAAATCACTAAACACAATGATATAATCATATACAGTAACAATTTATAGAAAGAAATTGGTGGTTTGTCACGATGACCGAGGGCAATAATTTAGATATCGTACATGCTAGAAGCTCCTCTTCCTAGGCCGAACATGGAAGGAAAGATTTGGGGCTTTTCCTGTTTTGGAATAAAAATATTTTGGTTTTTCTGTTGGTATAAAAAAGATTAAGTTTTTCCTATTTGAGAAAAAAAATTATTATTTTTTCTTAGTTTGGGGAAAAAATTAATTTTTTCATGGCTAAAGGTGAAACTCAAGTAGCAGAACTGCTCATCAGAGTGCATTCAAGGAGTGGGGTAATGTGATTCATCCAGTAGAGAATGGAATTTTCCCTGGTTATACCTTACTCAGAAATCAAGCAATTCAAGGTGCATTTGTCTTGGCTTATACCATCATTTGTTATTGATAATGTCCCCTATACTTTACTTTAGTGTTGGGAAAAAATAGTCATTTTGTGTAGAAATCGATAGTATGGACTCGGGGATTCTGCGAAGCGATAAAAACAGGAACAGCCCGATAGTTGAGGCCTTAGAAGCTGCGATAATATAGAGGTAATGCGAGTAAAATTCAAACTTCTGGTAGGAACTTTAACATGTATGTTATTTTCCCAATATTAAAATTCAAAAAGGGAATGCATAGAGTATAGAACAAAAATTAAAAAAAAATTGTTTTGAATAAATTTGATCAATAGTAATTAAACAATCTTTCGTTCATATAATTACTCCATCTACTATAAAAAGATAAGAAAATTTTAAATTTTGATAGTTGAAGAATAATACTTGATCCAGATTCCATACAACCAAAACACATTTCAATAATGTGTATCAGTGCAATACCTAGTAGTCAAAATTGTGTTGTTGTTTCAAGCCATCACATTAGTCATTTATATTTGGAAGTTTGCGTGCGTGTGAGATTGAAAAGAGAAGAAGAATAGGAAGGATCCAAAGAGAGGATGGATTTCAAACACATTCATCAGTTTCTTAAAGTAGGAAAAGGCAAAGGTTTTTCATCAGAACAAGTATAGAAGCCTTGATTGAAAACGTATCAAACGAACCCATTTTTTCAGTCAGTAGTTTATTTTCTTCTTTCTTCTACCATTTCGCTTTCATCGATTATAGCACCCCATTTGCTCTAACTTTACATTATTTTTCTCTTTTTACCATACATGACTTTGTTTTGATCTTTATGTTTTTTCCCATTAACTTTTTCCCGTTCTCAAAAAACAAGAAAATGGAGAGATCTTAATAAACATGATGATCTATCATCAGAACCCATAATGACCCTTTTTCACTTTCCTCAAAATCTTGCATTGCTTTCTTCTTAGTAATAATTAATAGAAACTTATTATGACAACAATAATTACACCCAAAATTAGATCCTTACATGTAATGATTATATACATGCATAAATATATGTAATGAGTACTTTTGAGTAGTATTAATCACTTCGTTATAATAAAACTTTAATTATCTTTTTCATCTTCAAATTATAATGAAGGCCATACAACTATACAAGTACAATTTTGTTAAGATAACTACTCCATATTTGTACGTATAAGCAATTAATGAGTTGGTCAGAAAGAAGAACACCACAGAAAAATTTCCAATTGAACAAAGCTGAACATTCTGCTCCTCCAGTAGCAACTGGAAAAGCAAAGGCTTTAATTGATTTCAGGTCCTCTTATTTCTCTCTCTAACTATTTCGCGTGTCCATTAATAAATGCAACTGATTCACTCAGATGTTAGAAACCAGAAAAAATCAACAAGACATAGCATATGGTCATATGAGTACACCTTTAAGCAGGAGTAATTAAATGCCACACTGAAAGAAATGGACTTTATACTAATTAAAATGAAATATCAAGAGTATAGTACAACATGGAACAAAAAGTGATGGACTTTCAAGATTTAAGGTTGATTTTGATTTTGATCAATCCCACTGGATATATAGAACTCAATTTAATTTGCATTCATGGAGACATACTAAAGTTGTATATTTACATATAACAAGTCCTTAAACACCCACATGCACTCAAAGATAGCATTTCATCAAGACTAAAAGAGAAACAAAAAAGCTAGTAGTACTAATCGATCTACCAAAAATGAAGTTTTTTTTTGGGGGGGATTGGGGATTAGATAAAAAATAAATCTTTTTAACATGGGTAATTAGGAATTAAAGAGAAATCTTAGCTAACATCTAGAAGGAGGCATAAGATTCAACCCAAGATCATCTTTTTCCAAGACTAATAACCTTGCCTTGTTAGCTTCCATAGCAGCAACTGAAGAAGTGGAATATTCTGGATGCAATCTCTTCTTTGACTGAATAGGCACACCAAACAGCTTTGTTCCAGCTGGCTCACCAATCATTGCAACATTACAGTTTTGTAATGATTTTCCCATTACCACATTGTTTTGATTAAGGCCGTGTTTGGTAACATTTGGGTTAATATTATTATAGTACCCAAGAAACTGGTTCAAAGGCTTGTTTGATAGAAAATTTGAGCCATTGATGACATTGTTGGTTGGATTAGTTTGAGGTGGAAAAATCAAAGAAGTAGGGTAGCTATTACTAGGTGCAACAGGTTTAACATGGTTTTGGACAAAGTATATAATATCATTGTACAACTTCTTCATGTGTGCTAACTCAGACATTAACATATTATTACTTCTTCTCAATCTTTCATTATCTTGTGATAGCTCAGAAAGTGATGAACAATTGTTGTTTAATGTGGGTACATTGTTCATGACCGATACTACCCCGGTCGGGGAGGGTAGAGGTGGTGAATCGCACCAGTTGTTTGGGTGGTTATCGTCTGAACTATTATTATCATCTGGTGGGGAAATACTGATACGGCTTTGTTGGTATGGGAAGAAAGTATTGTTTTGGCCAATAGTGTGGTGGCTAAGGTGGTGGTGATGAGGGTGGTTTTGGTGGTTGAGTGACACTTGTGGCTGAGATGTTTTCCTTCTGTGAATCTCACATAACAAATGCTTTTCACCTTTTCTGAAAAACTCATTTGCAAATTCCCATCTGTCTGGTACAATTTTCCTAAAACCCTAA
This sequence comes from Lithospermum erythrorhizon, assembly GCA_019722365.1. NCBI lineage: Eukaryota > Viridiplantae > Streptophyta > Magnoliopsida > Boraginales > Boraginaceae > Lithospermum > Lithospermum erythrorhizon. The sequence continues at coordinate 35,974 of JADFUC010000767.1, read as the reverse complement.
ATCAAAAAATTCAATATAAAAACATTAGACCAAAAAAAAAAAACCCAACAAAAAATAACACTTTTTATATTACTACAATTAATAAAGTGAAAAAACATTAGTAAAAAATAAAACCAACAAAAAATTACAGTAACATTTTTATATATTACTACAATTAGTTAAAGATAATATAAGGTCAATGATTTTTATATTTTACACTCCTAACAGGTAATAATCATAATAGGTAATAATGATAATGATAATCTATTTTTAGTATAAAATAAAAAAGAATCAAAAGTGGCACATAATCAAGAAATAAAGTGTAAAAATTATTATCGTAATAGTATAAAAAATGACTTACATAAGTGTTGAGTTGGCGAACAAAGCTAGAGAAATTGTTGTGCTTGAAATAGTTAGGGAGAAGGTCACGGGCAAATTCAGGGGGGCGCCAAACAACAAAAGTGGTGTCATCTTCACCCCATGAAACAATATGATCAGTTGTTGGGTCATCGACAAGTTGGTAGGTTTTTGTAAGAAATGGAGCTGGAACTGATTTGTGGTTATCTAATGATAGTAATATGCCATCACAGTTGTCCATCATTAGAGCCATTTTGGTAGAATTGATGTAGAAGAACAAAGGTTTAAGCCCAAAGAAAGTGGGAAATGAAGACAAAGGGTTAGTGTAAAAAACTAGGGGATGTGATATTTTATATTTTTACACAAGGGGGAGAGAGTGAGAGAGGTTTAGAGAGAGAGAGACCTCGGTTATGTAGTGGGAGGGGGAATATGTGTCACTGTGTCTAGGACTTAGAAATAAGAGCCTTTCAAGACAAACCCGTGACACATAACCACACAAACTCACAAATATTTACACTGTTTGCTTTCTTTATTGCTCTTTCTACTAGCTTCGATCCGGCTCGCACACATTAGGAATCATGCAGTATTTTGACGGGGACATACACCCCCTTGGATATACATACAGTTATTTTGAATGTGTCCTTTGTTAATTTGTTTTCTTGTATTGGTGGTTTTGTTTCTTATAGGATGAGTGTAGGTACTCTGTTGTTGCTTGCTGGAATTGGGCCTCTTGATGAATTTCTATGTTCTAGTGTTCATATTTCGTCCAGACTAGTAGCAGTGATATTTACTCTTGAAAAACAGGGGAATGAATTGCATAAATGACCCTCCATAATAATCTTAATGAGATAAGTTTTAGGTAATAGCTCTTCAATGTGGGAAATATATCAACATATTTAAATTTCACCTTATTATTTTTTAAAAAATCTGTATATTTATAACCAAGTTATTACTCAAATTGATCAACTTTAAACGAAGGACAATTTTGTCAAGACAATGAAGCATTCTGTTTTGGTCTAGTAGTACAGTACTAAATAAATAGAGCAATTGAATAAAATAATGGAAGAGTAACGTCAGATTGATAAAAACTAACGTGGTATCTCAGTATAGTTCACGTTAAACGAGTGTGTTCTTTTACGTTTTGTAGCTTTGCTTTTGTTCTTTAATATTCCTGTTTATTTAATTTCTCAATTTTCGAATCCCCATTATTTATTTTCTAGTTCCTACTGCTTCTTTGCAGGCATAATATGGCGAAGCATACATTGAACCAAGTGAGATGTGGGATTATTTTTTTCTTCACCTTTCAGTTTCCACTTCTTTTCTCTTCTCTTCTAGTGCTTCCTCTCTTTTCACCTTTTTCACTTTACTAGTCTTCTCCTCCTTTTGATTGTTACTTATTCTAATTACTATCCCAAACTTCAATAATCAACATCATGCATTACCATATATTATTAATATGTGCTCTATGCTCCATGTCTAGCCATTATATATTAGAGAGGTGTTGCAACTTCCAATTGGAGTAACTGTGATCTCACATTAATGAAATACGGAGTATTAGTTTAGAAAAATGTTACAAGGTTTTAATCTACTCTTTGACAATTGATTTTTGGACGAGATCGAATTCATTATTATGAACCATTGGAGAAAGCCGCATGCAAGTCTGCAACAATTTAGTGGTACATTAAAATACATTGTATTCGATATAATTCATTTTAATTTGTTCTTTCATTTTTTTCATAATAGAAATCAATGTATGTAAATACTCCCTAAATGTCTCTACCTGCAGATGGCAATGGACCATTTATGCGTTATCTGAACAAGGCCTCTGTAATCAACTTTAGCATCACTTTTGGGTGGAGTTTGACCCTGACGTGACTCAGGTGTTTGAATTATTGGGACTAAAAAGTTCCCATGAATAACTGCAAAAATTGAACACCTTTCCCTTTAAAAATTGAAATTCCATAAAGAAAATACATAACTTCAATTCACTGTTTCTTTTTTCATCTCACATTCTTACCTAGAAATAGAAAAGAATCTAAGTAGTAATTAAACGGTTCTTTATTACCTTGGTTTGTGAGAAAAAAGTAGGAAATTGATTCAATTTTGATAAGGGATAATGTAAGAGAAAGGACATTTTATGGCCTCAAAGTGTAACAATGGATGAGATATAATTTCTCTCAAGATACCCAACAGATTATCTTGATCATGGCAATGATACCCCTTACATGGATAACAAAGTTACATCTTTTTAAGTTTCCCTACAACATGATTATTATCACTTCAACTTTTCTTTCATATTCATATTGCTGGTTTCCACAATGCATGTGTGAGTATAGATATCTTGTTAAAGTACAATTTTTACTTATGACTATAATTAGACGATCTTTCTTGTTAAAATTCTTTACGTATAATATTTTACAGTGAAAAATTTATAGTGAAAAATAACATATATTTTCTTAGATTGTATTTCTAACATTAAGCATTTGCTTGCGATGCAAGAATATATGATTAGTAGAATATGTTGGATGTGAAGAATAATTTTAGATACTCACTATTAGAAAAAGAAGCAGTAGTTAGGAGCAAAACAAACCGTTACAAAACGGTAACTACTTGACAACGAATTTATCATGATTTTCAAATTTATATTTGCTTTTAATAGTAGCTAACAGGACACTCTAATTCACCTTTTAATAGTAGTAGATCCCTAACACAACCTAAAATAACAATGACAAATAATCTCCTTTGAAATAAGAAAAAAAATATTATTAATAAAAGGGTGTTATTTGCCTATTTATTCATGTCTATTTATATATATATATATTAAGTTGTATTAGACAAATGACAATAAGGGATCTAGCAATTAATTAACCCCCACCCCAAAAAAAATTAGAAAAATGCCCTTTCTTAATTTTAATTGTAACACACATAATTGAATTCCGTTCATCATAGTAAAACCAATAATCCTCATGTTTAGTTTCATCTGGAATAAAATGAATAAAACCACAGGGTATCAATTCACCTTCTTACGAAATATACCGACATTTGAACCCCCACACAGTTTCCCAAAGATTAGGATAAAAATGAAGCAGAATTTCAAAGAAGAATCTTGGTTTCATGCAGTAGGCGACTAAAACGAGCAGAATTTCAATGCAACCTCGGATGAATAGTAAAAAGTATAGATTGGCTCCATAGTTTATCACACAAGTGTTCAAATAATGTTTCAATTTAGAGACGCGATGAGATCTGTTTTCACGTGATATTTATTACTCCGTATTAACATTAGTAGGTTTCTTTTAAAATCAATTCACAATAATACCATATAAAAAGTACATACCTCATATGGTTAGAAACATTATTTAATGTGGATTGATTATCCTTCAATAAATACCTTCACGTTGAGGAATCCGTTTTCCACTTACTAATGGAAGATGTTAAGAGTGTTGAGCGAAAATTACAGCAAATGGTTAGAAATCTGAAGATAATAAAGATGCTAAACAATAATAGATAACGGTAGAAAGCGATAAAAGTAATACCCATGAATTTAACGTGGGTTTTACAGGATTACACGTGTAATCTGACTGAATCTGACGAAAAGAAGAAATATTATTTTAATAGTTAAAAAATTCTGATCGTGAACTCTGTTCAGAGAATAATAAGAGTCCTTTATTTATATAACAAACTCTTCTTGAATTAACGAGGAATCGCTATGTAAGACCCTATTTAGGAATTACAGTGTAGATCATCTTTCACAAAGATACGATGTGGTCTATTTTATTCTAAAATTTAAGCCTATTTAAACAAATCTCCACTTTTAAGGCTTTGACTTTTTAGAACCCTTTGGCTGTGTGTCTAATCACGAATTTCTCTGCGTGTAATGCTTTAAGCTTCAAATGCGAGAGAGCGTTGATCAGGCTGGCTTATTAGTTGAAGCAGTCCAAATATATCTTTGTAACTATATTTTTGGTTATTGGCCGGTACCAGTCTTTGTCGGCATTGATATCCCTTGCTGACCGTTACCAGAACATAATTAAATTTGACTGACATTAGCCGTGGAATTGTAATGCTTTAGTTCTTGGTTAAACAAATAGTACTACCATTGTAAAATATAGTTGTTGGTACGAGTCCCTTTTGTTTAATGATGACTTAACGTTGATTTTACTATCTAACATGTATTGTGATTTATTTCAGGTATGTTAGAATGGTGCTTGTCGGGCCTTAAAGTTGACATTGATATCAAAGCAAGCACAATATCAGGCATTGAAGACAATGAAAAAAATGTCGTGAGGTTGGTGATTTTGCAGTGCAAAAACATGAGTATGGTGATATAGAAGGATCCAGCCATACAAGCTTCAAAGTGAAGAAGAATGGCGATGAAGATAAAAATCGTCCGTCACGGTCGTAGAAAGGATGGCTTCGCGAAGAATCAGATCGGAAGAGGCGAGTCTTGGATGAGATTGAAGATTAGGTAAAAGTTGTGAATCTTTACTTTTTGCTTTCTTTTCTTGATCTTGATTGAAGTTCTTATTTGGAGATATTTTTTCCGTCATTTTTGACAAAAGATGTACTTGGATTTGATATTTTTAAGAATGTTTGTCAAAGAAAGTATTTTAAAAATCTTAATATATATATATATAAAACTGGGGGTTTGAATTCATTTTATTAAAGGATTGAAAAGATAACCGATGTTTTTGAATCGTCAAAATCGGAGTTATAACGAGCGGAAAATGCGATTTTAAGTTTCTAGCGATGGCGAGCGTCGTCGAGTCGAGGTCTCGATGACCTGAAGTGTTTTTGAATTTTTTTCTCACGCTTATGGGCTACGCCGGACCTAGCCTCTTGATGATGCCGATAGATGTCAAAAATATAGATGCCGATGGGTGTCGAAATATAGGCGTTTTTAATCGTTTGAATAGAACTTTTTATAAATACCAAATCTTCCCAAACTTCCCCTGACACTCCAATACGTCCTAAGCATTTTATACTTAATTTCTCATCTTTAAGCACTAAGATACTCAAACATGTGAGCTTTAATCTTGATTATCAATGAGTTTGGTTTGTGCTAAACTTTCAAATGAAATGGAAGAAATTTGAGCATTGAGTGTTTGATGAAATGCTCAAAAATGGGGTGTTGAAGCTTTAAAGTCTCGACTCAACAAGGAGTTCAACAAGATTCAATTTATTATCTTTTACTTTTCGATTAAGGAGTTATAAGTTGTGCTAAATTATAATCCTATTGTAGCTCATTGAGAACATTTAGATTGGAATAAAATAATAATCTATTGTATTTCGTTGTGAGGATCATTTGGAGTAGGAATAAAATAGCAATCTACATTCTATAAAGAGATGCCCCATTAATTTAGGATTTGTTCTTACATCTTTAGAGCGAGGGTCCGAGGTGTTGTGAGGGCACACTGGTAGGAATCAGTATATTGCTAGTAGTGTTGAAATTTGTGTTGGCAATAGGGCGTAGAGTCTTCGGTAGAGGAGTTGCATCTCGGCAGTTGAGTTGAAATCTAGGAGTGCGTCCTTGGGTTGTAGTAGTGCGCTGCGGTTGAAATCACAGGTTGCGGCTTGGGTTCCCTACTTGAGGGTTAGGAGTTGAAATCCTTAGGGTGATTCTTGGGTTCTTAGTGGTGTATTAATGAGAGTTGTAATTCAGGGGTGCTTAAGTTGGTTTGGGCTCACGACATTTGAAGAAAGCGTAGTCTAGTTAGTGAAAGCCTGGGTGAGGCCTTGGGTGGGGATGTAGATTATGAACACCATTGAAAAAACCGTGTCGAGTTCGCGTGTTCTTTCTACTCTTTACTTTTATTGCACATATTATATATGTAGAATTGCTAGGATTCGATTATATGCTAGTTTATATGCTTATTGAATATGTTGGCATATAATTGATGTGTGTTAAGTGATATGTCCAAGTTTAATCGAGGCTAAATAGAATATCTATGTTGATGGTAATTGATATTCGTGATTAGGATAGTTTGATTTGATCAATGAACTTAATTGTTATATTCCTCACCCGATCAAATCATAATTAAACTTTTATCAAAGATGTCTTAATTTCACTAGTATATCTATGTATTGAATTGTGATATGTTTAATAGATTTCTAGAGGATTGTCAATAGCCATGAATGGACTTAATCGTATTATGCGTAGATAAAACTAATAAATATGTTAGTCAAAATAAGTTTGGATGTTTATTGCACATAATGATTGCTAGATCGTTTTATTGTTTCATCTTTTGTCAGCATTCATTGAGCTTTTGTTAATATTACTTTGCTTTATTCGTATTTGTTTACAAATTATTTAAGAGTCGTATTAACGGTGAAACTCGTATTAAAGTTGGTATAAGTCGGCAATCAACGACCTCTTATTCCTTATTCACCCCTGCAGGACATCGTATAGGCTACTTGATAGTAGCTGCCTGCGAACTGCGCAAAATCCACAGCTAGATTTCCTAGCAGCAAGGCTTTCCTTTTTTGCATTGATCGGCGCCATGTCTTTCTTTCATTAGTAGACAAGCGACGTTGATTATAACGTCCATCGCCAACTAATTGGTCTCTTTGGTATAAAAATTTAACACAAGGTAGTTGTCGTTTATCCCAAATCACCGGCATGTAAAATCTGCATACCCAGTAACACATTTGACCCATGGTATCCATTCTACCGTATACCCAGGCCAGCATGGGTGTTCTGTAAGTACCAAGCGATCATTTTACCGTTTGCGTCACTTTTCGGGTATGCATATGCTGACTGCGTACCGCAGCATGTGAGATATGCGGCACTTGTCTGAGCCATCGCATACATTAACGTCAGCTGCGTTTGCATACGAAACCTTGGACATTTCCGCCGATTGTGTTCTTGGTTGTAGCGGTATTAATGGCTTAGCAAAACTTTAAATGCACGAACCAATAGGCGTGTTGCATTTTTGACTTCTCGTTTAAGTTAAACATGCTAACCGGTTCTCCCCAAGTATCGAAATTTGCGTTAGCGCGCGCCTTTAGCCGATCGAAAACTTTTATTTCCATCTTAAAATTATTTTCGAGCTTCACCGAGATGCTCATGTCGAAAGTTTACTTTCAGTGGTCTTTCATGTTTTGCGCCTCAGCTGCTAGAGCGAGCTATTAACGTATCATGACATATAGCGGAAGATAAATGTTAATGCCTTCACGCGAGCTTGCGAAAATATACCTTGATGATCGTATATTTATAACGACCGCGGTCGGCTACTGGTGAGAGTCATTAAAATCCGAACACCAGTCGCCCGAGCCGATGGGCGACTGGGTTTAAAATACAATTGTTTGTCCAAAAAATGTGCTCGTTCCCCAGTAAAGCAGGTTTAAAATTTAATCCGTCGGTAATATCGAAGCTTGACCAGCCAGCCAAATATGCCTGTCCAAAATAAAGTAATGCCGGCAAGGCTGACGAATGTCGTCTTTGTATCACGAATACAAAATGACTACCCGGCAAGGCTAAGATTTCAAAAGGGAATACAACGATAGCGTTGACAACACATCAAAATGAGGCTGGCAGGATCTCGGCCGCCCCGATGCTACTTTTTCGAACAAAACTCTCCAGCAGCCTCTTGGCCGCTTTGTCAAACTGTGTGAAATAAAAATGCCGCCCATGGCGAAAGTGTAAGCCGAGAGAACTAGTGAAACTTAACGAGGGGGTAGACTTGCATGCAGGCAGAGATAGTCATAATTTAATAATCAAGTATGAATACATATATACAGGGACTATACAATCGGGTCATCTGACATAATTCCTTGAAATCTGAGCCTAATACATGAGGATATAATAGAGAAGGCTTGTGATTTGAGAAAGAAATCAATAGACTTCCAGCAGCGACTAAAACTTCTGGTCAAACCTCACTGTCTACCATGTCCTTTGATATGCCATCCTGCAATGCGCCATACTGTCTAGTCTACTGCGGGGAATGGACTGTCAGCAATACTTTCAGCAGCATGCGGGTATAAAGGCTGGCTTGCTTATACACAAAGTATAAGGCACGCATATACACAAAAGTATAAAGAGCGCGCCTTATTTATACCGTAGTATAGGGCATAAAGTGATCAAAAGGCTTCATGCATTTCTTATGCAGTATAGGCCAAACCGCTTGCTTATTATCTGGTAGTATGGGCAGGCAATGCGCAAGCGTCCATGAGTCATCTTTACTTTATCTTGGTAGTATGGGGCCAGGCCAGCTATGCCGTGGTAATAGGGGCCCGATAGTGTCATATCTGCCCGAGGAAGGAGAATTAAAACAGTCACACAGTAATCCCAACTGTAAGTCGCCCCGATGCTCAATCGTATAATTAATAGATCGCTCTAGCAATGGCCTCTCGATAACCCCATTCTTTCTCTGACGATATCCCGAGCACACATCTAAAAACGTCTCGCGATAGTAGAGTCGAGCAATCGCCATGAGGCCACATAAATCATAAGTACTTGAAGCAAGGCCTGTCCGAGAAATATAAGTTGGGGAGTTGAGCTGTGCCTCAGCGATCTTGGCATACGAATATAATCACCTTGTCATATAACAATTACATGTATGTTCATTCTCATAATCATATCCACGATAACGTGTTCACACGATTTAAAGTAAGTACATAAAGTAGCAGGTGAGATGAAATGCTTCATACTCTGTAAACCTTCACGAAGGCAATCCAAAATGCTTCCTTACTTTTCCACGATCAACGCTACTTGACACCGAAAGTAAAATCAAGACCTCTTTACTATATACCGGCGTTCTAGAAGATACATAACCAACTCTTGAGGCTATCTACAAATGGTATAACTTGGCGGATAAACTATCGAATTATAATCCCGTGGACCTGACAATCGATTCCCGCTTTAAATTCCTTCTTATCACTTTCTGCATTACAAATCAACATAAGTCATTCTAATTAATCATCGAGTCCATAATTAACAATCTATACTCCGAAATACTCAATTATAACTCGGCTTTGAATTTACACTTTTTGTATGCGCCACTAATCAATTTTAAATCACCGGTTAACAGCTAACAACTATAATAAGGTCCCCGATATAACCTCACCCCGTTTAAAGTCTTATAAAATATCCATATAAAAGTCAATAGCTAAAATCGACTCGTATGCGTCCTTGGCTTGATCTACAAATCACGAATTCTCATCGAATCATTATGAACCATAATAACTAAGATTTTCATAAAATTCAATTATGGAAAAGTCAACTAAAGTCAGCTATGTCAAGGCAAAAGTATCTTAGAAGACTTGAAATTTCTTACCTTAACTCAGAGAATGATGGGGAGGAAACAGTATTACTGACCCGATATGAGTTTGGCTGACGTCAGAAGAGAAATGGAAAAAATAGAGGTACTTTGGGGGGAGGCTTAATTTCGTGAAATGAGGAAAGAAGATGAAGTTGTGATGATGATGATGATGTGGAGGATATGTATGAATAGATATTTAAACTTCAAATTAAGATTCGGTTTGGTTAATTAAAACTTTGTCGTCTTAGAAACCTCATGACCGATTTCAGATAAAATTCTTCCATAGCAGCAGCTACTAAATTATAAATGAAATTAAAACAAAGTTTTGAAATAATATTATCATCGAAAAAAATTATACTATTCACAGGTCCCTTGCCCGTAGAAAAATTTAAATTTTTTTTTTTTTTTTTTTTTTTATGAGTTATTACATGAACTCTATTGAAACGCACTCACTTCATAAATTGATCGAATCTGCTTGTACCGTTGACACGTGCCCGATCCGTAAGACTTGATTGCGAACCCAATTCTCTTTTCAACGGTTTTGAGCCACCGAGGTTGAGATAATATAGATCTCTTCTTCTAAATTTCCATGTAAGAAGGAGTTGTTTTCACGTCAAGTTAGCAGGCTAGCTGGAGGTTCTATTGCTACGAGGCCAATAAAACAAGAATGGACGAGCGTTTACTTGAGGAGAAAACTTCATTGTAAATGTCGATTCCTTCGCGTTGTATTAAAATCCTTTCGCGCTGTCTTGCCTTGTAACGGACTTGTCTTTTCGAGATACCATCTTTCTTAGCATAGACCCGTTTACATCCAATGACTTTCTTGCAGTAGAGCTCCACGAATCTCAGTATGGTTCTTTGATAAAAATCCATCTCTTGCTGCATGGCTCTACATCGATGAATTAAAACTTCTAGAGATATGACGAGAAACCCCAAGCAATGTGAATATCTTTACTTCTGACTAGGAAATTAAAATACTTGTTGCCAGTATCGTTGAACTTTGCGGTTTCCTAATGTTTTTTGGGTTTTGCAGTGCGATAGGCTACGTGATGATGAGCTCCGTCATTCTTAGGAACATGATATCTTGACTTCTGATCGATTCTCTTGAACATCTGAACCAACTTGCTCCGCGGTTTAGATGCCACGTAGAAGCTCCCCGCTCCAGGCTGTTTGTAATTGTTGGATTTATCGATCCTACTTTAGCTACTTATCTGCTTTGACTCGGCAACATGATAGATATCTTTCGCGCTGTAAATCCCGAAGATGAAACTTAGTTACAGGAATCTAATTTGGTTCAGATCGCGTGATAACAGTCGGACATCCAGAATATATGTAATCGGTAAGTAATGGAGTAGCGGTACACGACCGCCTCACAAGGAGTTTGGCCGTTGAGTGTACAGTTGGCGGAAGCTTTGTTGATGAAATGACAAGCGTGCGTCGACACACCGACTGACGTTGGTTTTTATTTGAGTTGAAAAGCATATAATGTGACCTTTTTAACAGTAATAAATTCATACTTTAAATAGCTCCGTTTGTTGAGTATGTCTTACCAAAAAATTTCTTGCGATGCCATCGTTTACACACCACATCCAAACAAAATTCTGACTTGTATTACGCCGTTATCACGACCTTAAGCAACTTCCAATTTCCGATTAGTTTAGTCTACATTAATTTCTTCCCACTATCGAAAGATATCAGCGACTGCATACTTATTTTTCATTGTGTAAGCCATTTTCTTGTGAAAAATCTCACAAGGTTACGAAATATTTACTCCCGAAGAAGCATTTGAGATGGTTCTTTTGTGTAAATACCTTTGTCAGTATCTTGCGTAGTCTATCGTTCCTTTGGTGTGATGAACGGCCTGCATGCAAACTTGTCTCAGTCTTGCTTGCCGCGATGCGTACTCCTGAAACTCAAGTTTACCTCCTTTTGGTGCCTTTGATAGCCCGCGATTAACCGCGAAAGAGCACTTTCGCTGCAACTCTACGGAATTTTGGCTAATGCGGCCAAAAAAGCATTAAAGAAATGTCGTATTGAAATTAACTTTGCGTTTACATCGGCGAGAAATCAAAAAATACAGCATGGGCGTCGCACGCAATGAGCGTCGCTTGAAATGTCATACGAGCAAGTATGATGATTTTGGCGGCGTTTAAGCATCTGTCGATAGAATAACCGGGTAAATTTGACTAATAAACACTTACGTCCCCAACGCGTCACCTTAGGTCGCCTTGTATTAAGAAAATGTACTTAATATTAAGATAATTAAATTATTCCATGCATTAGGAAAATGGAATCACGTAATAAAGCACTTAGTGAAAATGTATGAATTAATATAACTAGATTTTTTTAAAGTATGTGGCGCTAACGTCACGCTAATAAATATTAAATAAATTATAGAATTGATATATGTAAAGTAGCATACTTTAAATAATAACGTCTAAAATTTTATATTTAATTATTTAATTTACAAAATATAATAATATTAACAGCCTTAAAAGCGTCATGAAATTAATATTAGATAAATAATTAAATCGATATAATAATATAGGCATATAATAGCATCGCGCGCTTAATAATTAATTAATTTATAAAATATAATAATATTAGTCACACTTGTAAACACGTCAATTAATATTAGATAAATAATTAAATCGATATAATAATATGAAAGCGCCACCTTAACGTCACACTCTTATGTGTAAATTGTTTATAAAATATAATAATATTAAGCGTAAAAGCGTCGCTAATAATATAAAATAAATAATTAAATCGATATAATAATTAATAATATGGGCGCCGTATGCGTCACCGCGCTTAATATTAGTAATTAATTTATAAAATATAATATATATTCTTAAGCCTTAGCCAAAACGTCCTTAATAATATAAAATAAATAATTAAATTGATATAATAATAATATGAATGGCCATAATAACGTCCTTGCCTTAATATTAATTAATTGGTATAAAATATAATAATAATATGGCCATAAAAGCATTGGCACTAATAATATAAAATAAATAATTAAATCGATATAATAATATAGCCTTGTAGTAATAACGTCGCGCCTTAATAATAGTAGGTAATTTATAAAAATAATAATATTACTAACGAGATAAAACGTCACATGCCAATATTAAATGTTAATTTATTAAAATATAGAGCCATGAGCGTCGTATAAGCATTAAAACGTATAATGTAATAAAAAATTAAATAATAGATTTCATAATAAAAATATAGTAAATATAAAACGAAATATCAATTTTTATTAATATTTAAATACTGTATATATATATGAAAAAAATGAATAAAAATATAAACATTATTTAAACATTATGAATATGCACATTAAATAATAAAGAATATTAATTATTTTGATTAAATATATGACAACTATTTAAACACTTATTTTTAAATGCCCAGAACGAATAAATAAACAAATTGTATATAAATAAAACAAGTTAAGAAAAATATAATATACCGAATCAAATTGAATTTGCTGCAAAAAAAAAAAAAAGACAAGTTGAAAGTATATAGCATTATATGCAATTAATTTGAAAAAGAACATTTGAAGATGAAAATGGATTTGTTATGTTATATTTATAGGAGGAGATGGATAGATATTATCGAATTTTTTTTGTAATATATGTACTTTTTTTATATAATTACTTTAATTTTTGTAGTTGTGTATATATATTATATGGATTGATGAGCAGGGAAGTAAGAGATTTGCTGTGTAAATGGCGGGTTGTTCACAACTATTAGTGGAATTTGCAAATTGAAGTTTTAGATAGAGTTTTGATGTGAAGAAGATTGAAATGGCGCAGTGAGAATAATGAAGAACACACAAAATTATTATTTCTGGGTAAATTAGGTAGGAATTTGTGTAACCCAGCTTAACGTGGTATGAGAGAGTTCATGGATTTCGGAAATGTATCATGGTGCGAAGATACGGATCGCATGATTATCTCTTTTCGGGTCTCGATTTGTGATGCAGTAAAGTTGTTTAGAACACAATATGCACTATTAGGAGACTTTAATGTTTGAATAAATTATGAACTTTACAAAGTTGAATAAATTATGATTGTATTTTTTTGTTTCATTTTTAATTTTATGTTAATGAAAATGAAGGTTCTGGAATCTTTGACATATGGCGGCGTCTTGAGATAATTTTAGTAGGAATATTTCTAACGTCCGCATGGCAATTAGAAGAAACATTATTTAATTTAAATATTGATATAAAATTGTTGATTAAAAACAATTTGGGAAATTAATATCATAATTGATATTGCTAATTAAAATTGTAACGTAAAGCATTACCCACGTTAGAAAATTAATTTAATTTAAATATTTACTAAACATCCACGGAGACACTTGGCGTTAGAAAGTTATATCGTAGTGTATAATTAATATCGCAATTGATATAAAATTGTTGATTAAGTAAATTTATGAATAAATTATTCCTGACACGTCGTATTAATGAGACAAATAATTTGAGTAATTTTATAAAATAATTTAAATGTTTATTACGTTTGTCTAATGTCATCACAAATGTCATTATCTAAGTTTTAAGGAAAAAGTAATTTTAAATTAAAATTTGTAGTTAATATTGATATGAGGCATATTAAGTTAAATAAAAATTAATTTGAAATATGAGTAAATAATTATTAAGCGTGTACTAATGACACAAACTATTAAATTATTTTCTAATAATTTAGAAATTTTTATTCAAGTAAATACAACGTCATAATGCCCGCGTTCAGAAAAATGATAGAATTAGTTAATATTAATATGATAAATTATAAAAAATTATGTTATTGGTATTTAATTATACATAACGTCCGCGATTAAATTCAGACAAAAATTGAATTTCTACTTATCGAGAATTTGTAGATAATATGTAGCATTATTCATACGGTTATTAAAGCTGTGATGTTTTCGGTGACGTATTGTTTTGCAGGAAAGGAAGCGTGACGTTTTGGTGGCATTGTATTTACCATAAAAAACTTCTGTGACGTTTTTATGGCGGGATAGAATTATGTATCTTGTGATAACGTCGTAGTATTTTCTTTGGGAAAACTATTATTATGCCCACACAAATGTCCTTATATTGCAGTACTTTTTGCCGGAAATTTTGCGGGTTTTATTGGCTCACAGTGATACGTTGCGATAATGTCATTTGCGACATTTGTAATGACGGTTTATAATTATGTCACATTTGCTGCATTTTACAGTAGTAGCGGTACCCCAGCGATGATACCGTAGAAACGGTGATTGTTCTTTATCGACCACATTAAGCAGGCGTGACGATTTACGCCCCGAAGATAATAAAGGTTGCCTTCTCACCCTTGTAGAAGAATCTTGTCGCCACTACTTTACCTTGATAGAACCACGCTTGAAATTCTTTTAACCACTTGGCCCAAGTTACACAATGAAATCAAGTTAGCCTTTGAATGTCGGGAGCGTAACGAACATTCTCCGTGATCGATGTACCGTCATTCGTGAGTCGAAGCGGACTTTTCAGCTCCATGGTCTTGCGGCGTTGTTGTTGCCCATTTAAGACAACTCATTAAATCCAAACTCGGTGAAGTACAAATAACTGTGTGGATTCGTGTGATATTAACAACCGAATCCATGACCATTCATTGTAAGCTTTGTAAAACTTACCGGGCCTACGACATGTCTCGCTTTCGTCTTGACTATATATTCACCATTCGAACTGGCTGTTCTTTGGCGACGATCCGATTTCAATGTCCTTTCGTAACGAAACAGTCTCTTTATAATTTTTCTTCTTTTTGTGGCAGTGCCTTGAGGATGACCGTATCGATTCTTGCTTTCCTTTGTGCTTGTCAATCTTGAGATGTTTTGGTCTTTGTGTTCCACAACTTCCATCTTCCAATTTTCGTTGTTCGTAAGTGCATTTGACACGTCTTCACATTTGATCTTATCCTTACCATACAATAAAAATGATAAGTGATATTACTTTAATGCTGCGGAGTTCATAAACAATAACTCTTGTCTTCGTCCCGCGTTCAACATCATTTACCGTCTATTTTATTTTTGTTGAGGTGATCGTTCTTGGTACCTTCACCAAGCCAATGAATGATTCAATATTTTGATACTTTCTTGGTTATCTTTGTCTTGAGAGGCTTATTGCAGGTTTTGAGCGTCCGTCTCCTTCGTGAGTACTCGATGTTCTTTCTCTGGCTCTGTCGTATTGTCCATGCCGACCTATTTTCTTCTGTTCCCGGTAACATCAGATTTGTTCTTCTGGTTCTTCTCAACCACATTGTCTAGATCTTTGTTGAGCACATCCTTGACCTCGCTGTCGCATTTGAAGTTGTTAAATTCGTTGGAGCTTACTCCGCTTTGAGCTTTGTCGTTCCTCCCGTCTTCCCCAATCGTGTGGGGCTCGTGCGATTTGTTTGTGCGAGCTGAATGGTTAGAAAACGCTAAGGCGATAAAGAAGCTAACCAGGCGGCGGGCGCGAGCAATAATAAAGAAATGGACCTGAGAATTGAGCGTAGTTTCGCAGGATTACCGTGTAATCACTGAAGCCCCGAATCCACCAGAGAAAGAAGAAATATTCTTGCCCAAATAGTTGAGAAATTCTGTCGTGAATGGCTCGAGAATACTTGTAGCTAGCTGAGTGCGAGGAATATCTTGTACTAAGGCCTATTTGTAGGTCTGAGTATGAGCTACTCTTCTTAAAGTTTCGATGTGGTGGCGATATTCTAAAGTTTGGGCTATTTGACAAATAGTTCATGTGGGTTTACCTTATAACCAATTCACAATAGGAAGATTAATCAAAATTATCCGAGACATTTATGCCGGCATATTAAATATGAGATGAATTTTAGTTCAAAATTCACAAATAAAAAGTACCAAACTAAAATCATAATTAAAAGAATGATCCAAAATTAGAAGAATGCCTCATAATTAATATTGCAATTACAATTTACTTCATATGCCTCCAAATTAAAAGAATGCCTCATATATAATATATAAATATTGCAATTTCAATTACTTTATACATATAAAATACTGAGAATCATCGATAATCAATTAAACACATGATTTCAAATACTCCATTACAAATTAAAGTTATGAAGTAATGTAAAGAAAAAAGGATACGATGACATTGAGTCATATTAAAAATAATCGGACATAGAGATTGAGAAATGTTGTCAGCTCCAAGTCCCTATAATCAGTAACAAAACAATAATGGAGAAAAGAAGGCTTCTAAGGGGTCCATATATATGAATCTTCTTCCTTCTATTTCTCCAGCTAACTGGCAGGGCTCCTCACACACTGATAAGTTTCAATCAATCTATTAAAAATAATCAATCTTGAAATTTACAATGAGAGTTTATAATATATATATATATATACACATCAAGTCAACCCTATCGACTCGGGCTTAGCCCGGCTCAAGTAACAAACATAATACAATACTACGACTCAATACACCTATGTATGTTCAATGTTCGGGGCAATTCTGCCACAATTTCAGCGGCTGACATGGAGACAGAATGTAGTTCAACTTTTTCTTTTGATGATTATTAAAAGTTTTATTATGCCATTCTCGTGAATCTTTTCTTGGATTTTCCAGTTTTGCATATGGTGTAAACCGACCTCTGTGATTCTGTTCACTTCTTCATGTTACACATATAAAAGGGGAAGAATGCAAAATATCTCACATGATCAATAACCTCCTTTAAATAGTTATCAAGGGGGAAGAATGCAAAATAGCAAGCAGAGCTTAATTTATACTCCGTAGCAATTTGGTCCTCCCCAAACGGATGACAACGTTAATAATAATGTCGGACTAGCTAGTAGTTTCCGTTTGTTTAAGACCCTTCATCTAAATTGAAAATGGATGAATTGTTATTGAGATAAACTATAATGTCAATGCTAGTAAACGAGATCCAATTAGACTTTAGTTCGTAATCCTGCTAGTTAACTGGGACCAAGTTACAAACTCGGTCAAGTTTTTTATTTTGAGGAAAAGAAAATGAAAATAGCTAATAGTGGCCTCTTTGTCGAGAGCGTCATTCGTCAAATATTGATAGATACATTGATCTTTGACTCGGTTTGAGAGGTAAAATAGACCTCTTTGCACATGCATGTATAAAGATATATGGGGACCAATAATTAACCCTAGAATACAAAGTTTTTCTTGGCCTACATACATTACTATAGCTAGACACCTGACCTTCTTGAAGCAGATCCATCAGAAACTTGAAAGTGAAACACTGCAAACCACTAGTGGTTATGCATATGTTGACAAAAGTGTCCAACATCAGGATCATCATCTTATAAAATTATGTAGCAGCACGTTACAAACGAAGGAGATAGAGAGACCTACCCCAGGAAGATTCTATTCTATAAAATCTAAAAACTGAGTGATAAAGTGAACCCCACTTTCACTCACATGACCATTGCTGATACCATTTCATAAAATATGAACGGAAGGCTAATGACAATTGAAATGATAACTCACATCTTTCGTTTTTCCCTAGCTTTATTTTGAAATACAAGTAATATTAGTAAAGATTATGAACCAAAAAATGAATTTTGAAAATTTTGAATTTATTTAACAAAACAAATTATAATAAGAAAAATGCATGGTTGATGACCATGAATTTTTTGGGTCGCAAGTGTATTAAGTGACATTTTTAGTTACTAGTAAAGGAAACTACGGTCTTGGCGATAATATGTCGATTTTTTAAATATTGATGAATTTTATGTTCGATTAATCGTTAAAGCGTAGCCAAAATCTTTACAGTACTTTGAATTTTTTTTTAAATTAATATTATTATTTTTGAAGGGATCACTTTTTATCACTTGAATAAAATTCTGATAAAATCGATGTTAAAATTAGAGTACCCCTTTTGATGTCCTCATTCACATTATATTAATAATTGATAAATGATATAGTATCGTGAATAAATTTGCTTTTATGTCTTAGAATTTTTTGTGAATAAAATATATAAAATTCGTATATCATAGAAATTAAATAATAATATTAATAAAAATAAATATAATAATTCTACTCAGCTTATATAGTTGTTAACTAATACTCACTCGTTCAAAGATTGTCATTTTTGAGCTTTTGATAGTTGTACTTTTCAAACTTTATAATAATAATAATAGTTCTACATAATAATAATAGTAATATAATAATAATTCTACAAAAAAATATATGATTACTTAACTAAGACCTATTATAATATTAATAATACTTGATAGTTCTTCGCCAAAATGTATTATTGACATTATTTAATTAACACAAATTATTAGAATTGAAAATGACATGATGAAATATATTGATGAAAAGGAGTAATAAACTAATAATATATATAATATATGAGGCATATTTTGTGTATTAAATTATAGAAAGTTATACATGCAAGAGTGAAAAAAAATAATTGTGTTATTCAATGCATCTACTCTGAATCATTAAGCATTCGCTGGAGATAAATAAACAAAGTTAATTAAAAAGTGGGATCTTGCTGACAATTATAAAAGGTATATATAGCCAAATGTATGTGATATTGTTGGTGTTTCCTAACGTATAAATAATATTCTAATAATACTATTAGATTCGAATCATGATAAACTCACCAGGTTATATAAGCAGTAATTAAGAGACAAAAAATATGTGTTATGCAGATTCTTGAGAATAGTGCTCGAATAACGGCCGGCGGAATATTGTGAATAAGACCCCTTGGCGTCAAAGCAAAATATACAGATTACCATGACGAAATGACAAGTCCTCGCGAGTTTCTTAGAAGTCGCTTTAAAATATTGAGCTAAGGAAGAAGTTAGGCGAAAAAAGATTGAGGAATTTTCCCTCTTGTTGAATGAAAGAAATAGAAAGGAGGAGGCGAAACTTTTTTGTCTTTTTACAAGAAATTAATGAATCACAAAAGTGAATGGCTTGAGAGTTTTTTATCTCCAAAATTGAGTCTTTTTATATAAGTGCAATCCCTACTTTTAGAGGTTTTTTATGGAGGATTAGCCAAGCTACTACTACGCTTCTTTAAGTGTTTTGATCGTATTCGTAGGAGTAGAGTGAGTTCTAAAATCTTCTCGCTTTTTTATCCCTAAAATAAAGGCCGTAAAGTGGCTAGGTAAGGGCGATACGATAATGATTCTACAAAAGAAGATTCGAAAACATCTCCCCAATCATCACAGTCGGTAGGGGTGTATTTCCAACGGTGGAAATTGGCTGATGTTCTTCACGTAGTTCGTATTAAATTATGGCTTTTGCTTTAAGTTGTATGTGTGTCGCTTTCTTTGCGGCTCGATTGACAAAAG
The DNA here is from genome assembly GCA_019722365.1 of Lithospermum erythrorhizon. Classification (NCBI taxonomy): domain Eukaryota; kingdom Viridiplantae; phylum Streptophyta; class Magnoliopsida; order Boraginales; family Boraginaceae; genus Lithospermum; species Lithospermum erythrorhizon. The sequence goes on along the minus strand of JADFUC010000767.1, from coordinate 16,058 downwards.
CCATATATTAACAAATGTTAGCGACCATTATGTGTTAGTATATTGGTTATGAGGCGGACCCTAGTAAAGCAATTTATAACCCAATGTCGTCTCGAAGTATCCTAATACGAGAACATTACCATATAGCGAATGTTGGAAATCGTGAGGAAATTGATTCCATTTATTTATGCCGTTAAACAATTGTGTCGATTCATTTTACAGTTAAGGTTAAATGTGATTATCGAGAACTTAGTGTTCAACTTAGTAATTGTATATTACTAGCATTAACCGGAAGGTTCTCGTGATAATTTAAGGGGGGTTATGAGCGATTCTTGCGTCTTACTCGTGTCGTTATAATAATAATGTGGTCAATTATTATTATTATTATACAACTTACTATTATACGGCGCAGAAGGTGCTTTCTGAAACAATAGCGTTGAGTTATGTTTCATGTATGAAATTAAAAGAAAGAAGCTATATAATTGAGAGATGTATTTCTCGATTACAAAGGAGTTCCCATTTTATGTAAGAGCTCTCGATTGAAACAAATAGAATCGATTAAATAGTTATTTAATTGGTTGAGTAATCCTAATATTTATCAATAGCTTGAAAATTATTGATATTGACTCGTCTACTATTTAATTAAGCTAATTAAATAAGTTCGAGCTCATTAACAACTTCGTTAGTGTCTTAACGGTAATAAGTTAGCGAGTCAGTAATCTTGGGGTTCTTTATCGAGCTTGTTTTGCTTCAGCGCATATAAAAAGCGAAACTTTGGGAGTTTTCGTGACATAAAGTTTTGTAAATCTTTCATCGAAAACCTAAGTAGCCGCCCACCTTGGGCGAAATTCTCAAAATTTTTCTTGAGTTTTTTGGTTTGTTCGTCGCTTGTTTACTAGCATAAATCGGCCAGTTGACTCTACTTGGTGTGGACCCGACTAGAATGTCGTGTCTGATTGATATTGCGACAAGGAGGCTGAAGGAAGTCGAGGAATTCACGTTGTGAATTTGAAGCGTGTGAGTTTTTGGTGGTGGAATTTCTTTCATTTCATTTGTAAATCTTTCTGTTTATTTATATATTGTAAATATATGTTTTTGTTTATCTTAATGTAGTATGCACTTTAAGATCCACAGAATTATGGTTTGTATTTATACTTTCATATCCATAGTATATCCATCAGTGGCGTCTTGATCCAAATTAAAGTTGCTTTTAAATTAAGAATTTAAGCAAAGTATCGAAACCAATTTTTAAAGTTGTGCAATCAATTGCATCAATGGGCACACCGTGATGGCGAGTGTTACAATGTTGCATTTGATATGACAATGGATCATGTTGAAGTGATTTCCGCTGCGTTGTGGGCTTTCGGATGATCAATCGAGTAACACTTTGGTTTGAATTGGTATCTTAACCGGTTTTAGGAGATGATATTGGGTAGCATGCGCCGAGATGCTAGTGACCTGAGGATTATGTAGTTTTACATAATTGGTTGACAACCTACTATTATTATAAGTGGAGTGTTGCCGTTTGAATTTAAGTGTAATAGGTCTTGATACTAATATATTTAGAGTGAGATTTGAAGTATTAGTATTTACTTTACAATTGTTGTAAATTAACTTTAGCGTGATAGTTCTTAGTGCTGTTATTTTATTTACTTTATTCTTGTAAGAATTAATATGGCTACCGCTATTGCTACTCCTAAGAACTTCGCTTCGCTCGACATGAAAGTGCAAAATTGAATAACTTTCGAATTTTTTGACGAAGTGGTCACCGAAACTTGAGAATCATTCTCAGCTTGAGAGAGGAAGTGAATACGTCTTCGGAAGGCAAATAAGGTTCCAGCGAAACCTAATGATAGGGCCTCCGGCCGGAAAGGGAGTCCCCACAAAAGAAACCATAGTCGATCTGTGGATGTCAATGTCTGCATCTTTGCCAATATGGAACAACCGTTCCAAATTCAATATGAAAAGGTGGCGACATATGACATATACGGAAACTTGAGGAATTATTCGAGAAGGAAGCTAGAAAGCGAGAGATGATATGGCCAGCTATGCGTGGCTGCCGTGGACAATAGTTGGGAAACGGACGGGCCGCAGCCACCGTATCATTAAAATGATTGGCTTGGTCGATCGACTCGCGCCACGACCCTTGAGTAATGCTCCAAAAGAAGAAGCGGCTGTGGATCCTCGTCACGAAGTCTCTTCGAGAAAAAATTCTCTGAGTTTTTCATGTGAACTTGATATGCACAAGTTTGAGTTATCTACAAGCAGGCTATAAGATGATCACGAATCTTTGAGACCAACTTTGGAGTAAAGACTAAAACCTACTCATACATTTTGGTGGTCGAAACAAGAAGAATGAAAGAAGAAGTTTGCAGCCCGAGGCCAAGGAGTTCGAGAGTAATCCCCAGGAGTTCTTTGGAAAGGAGGAAGGTAGGAAGGATGACAAGTATCGTGTGCGGAAACACAGATTGTTTCGGAAGTCGACTGCGGGGAATTCACGGATGATAGGAAGAATGGTCTCACGACCCGGCTCGGCTTCTGATGTGTATGTTATTGAAGTTTGTACAACTTCTAATTCTACTTAGGTGGTCTTTAGACACCCGGTTGTAGTTCATATTTGTGCGTAATATCACGGGAACTCGAGTCGAGTAGAAGACTCGAAGAGGAAAATGGATACTAGTGTGGGAAATGGCGAAAAGGTTGCGGCCGCTTGCGGTAGGATCCATTAGTTTAAATTTGCCTGACCAGACTTGCTCTCAGGTTTTCTGTATGATTTGCGAGGGAATATTATTTCTATTTTGTTTTGAATAATGATGGTTTTTCATTTTGATAGATCACGATAATTAGGATCACCGAGGGAATGGGGTAGTATTTAGTACCGCCTCCTTCAAAATGGTCTATACATTTTAGACATGATTAATAGGTCATATAACATAAATTTAAAACGGAATAAGCCTAACGACTTAAACGAAACATACATGGCATTCTGAAACCCCAAGTCGCGTGCGAGAACAGAATCAGCGCATTCCGGTGGAATACTTGAAGGTTTAGGTGCTGAATCATACGATAAGTGTGAGTCTTTGCCCTCTTGGGCAAAATGACCAAAATGCCTTTCAGCGGCTTAAATGAAAGGGCAAGTGATTTGTTAAGGATCATCACCTTGATGTGGGCGATGAACATATCTATGAGGAGGTTATAAGCCGCCATTACATTTCACATTGACTCACGGTGAATGCGGTTTTGTGTGTCACGATGAGACACAAACACGAGTCATTTGAGAGGATTGAGGAGTTCCCAAAGAAATGAAGTACAAAACGATTGAACAAGACAATAAAGATTCTCCGATGCGATAGAGGTGGAGAATATTTGAGTCGCGAGTTAAATACTCATCTTAGAAGTGTGGTATTGTTTCACAACTCACTCCAAGCGAGGCATACGGCATAATGGGCGTGTCAAAGAAAGGGAGAAATCGAACCATAACGGCGTAGTTCGTCACATGATGAGCTTTATCGATCTACCGATTAATTTACGGGGATATGCGCTTAGCCTTGGCCAACACCTTAAGCAGAGATGTCAACGAGTCGGCCATAAAACTCCCATGAGCTGTGGTTTGGGAAGATTCCAAAGTTAGGTTTTCTAAAAGATTTGGGGGCATGAAGCTTATTTTAAGAGATTAACAAAGATAAACTTGCTTGCCCATGAGGAAGATCGATAAATCTTTATTTAAGCCAGGATAATATCCAAAGGAAAGCAGGTTGGTTACTCGCTGCTGCACAGGCGGGGAGAATAAAATCTTCATTACAGAATAAGTATTCATGAAAAGGAATATTTGTCGAAGGACTAAAGTAATGGTGTTAAATCTTGATGAAGCTCAATTTGATAAAGTCGATGTCGTCATCTGTCACGGGAAATTGACATACAAGTGGAACCTTAACTTCGCCAGGGCCGGTTAGCGATCCGCGAGAAGCGTAGGAAGAACGGTATAGGAGATCAGCGGGGATCGCCCGCGAACCGGGCCCATTTGAGTAGTGGTGAAGGCTTTCGTCGTTAAGTGGCAGGCCCGACTAACACAAGAAGCGATGAGCCGAGGATGCTAGCAGATGAGCAAAATAGCCGTGCAATGCGAGATGGATTAATAGCACCAGCGAGGTTTGGTCATGTTGGATTTACCAAATGGGGCTCGCCCATTAGATATAAATGGGTATTTAAGGTAGCAGTAAAGGCGGAAGCGTTGATGTTTTCAAAGCTAGACTTGTATGGCGAAAGGTTTCAAAGTTAGCGAGGAGTGAACTATGAAACTTCTTCGCCGTGCTTTATCTTAAATCCATCGGATAATCTTAGCCATTCTTTGCATTTACGTGACTATGAAATATGACAAAATATGGATGCTTGAGCCGGCACTCTGAATGGAAATTTAGAGGAAGATGTGTACATGGGCTGGCACAGGGCTTCACATGTCCTAAGGCCCTAAGAAGGTATCTGAGTTGCAAAAATCCATTTATGGTCTTAGACATCCGCGGTGATTGGAATCTACGTTTTGATGAATCAATCAAAGAGTTTGGTTTAAATCGAGAGCGAGAAGAGAGTCTTGTGTATACAAGAAGGTAAATTAAGAGGTTCACATTAATAGATTCGTAGTCACGTATGTCGATGACATACTTATCATTGGAAACAACATTAGAGTTACTAAACTAAGTCAAGAGGATTGGTTTGTGCAAATGTTTCTCAATGAAGGACTTGAAAATCGAATCCATGATATATACTTAGAATAAAGATCACGAGATGGGGCCGGGGAGGGCGATTGGACTTTGTCAGAATACTTATGTAAATAAGGTAGCACGCAAGGTTGACATAGTAATTCAAGAAGGGTAATCTCCCGTGAGACATGGAGTTCAGCTCGGCAAAAGCACGGTGTCCAGCTACTAGTGTTGAGATGAGCGAGGAATGAAGGACATACCTTACTGACTTCGGGTATGGGATCCATGTCGTGTATGCCGTGTTGTCTTGTTAGACACGATGTGTATGCGCTAGAAGTATGACATTAGATGCGAGCTATTAATCGGGTGAAAACCCCTTTGGATTGCGGTGAAATGCGTCTTGAAGTATCACGAGAGAACTAAAGATGCTTTCTTGGTATATGGTGGAGATGAAAAGTTAACGTGGCAGGGAAATACCTTGAAGCGCCCGATTTTCAAGCGGCGAGAGAGCGACTATCGTTCCCGATTTGGGTATGTGTTTTTATGCCAGCCCGGTGGAAATATCTTGGAGATTCCAAGCAATCTTTGTTGCCGATTCTACCACGAAATACGAGTACATCGCGGCGTCTGGCGGCCAAAGCGTGTTGGATAAAGAGATTCGTGGCAGCGCTTGAAGGTGTGGTATTTTTAGCGATAAAGGGACGGTGGAATTTGCTTTTGTGGCTTGATATTTGGGGCAATGGCCTGAAACTAAGGAACCCCGAAGCATCACCAAATCCAAGCGCACGTACTCGAAAGTATCACACGATTGAGATATGCTTGATAGAGGTGATGTCGAAGTATGTAAAGTAGAGAAGCAACGAGGCGATCGGCTGAGCCACTACTAAACCACTAAGTCGGGCAATGCGTGATGGCGTCACGGCGAACATAAGTCTTGAAACCAGGGGGGAGATGTCACGGTGGTGTTGTTAGGTTAAGAGTGGGGAGTCGATATGTATCTATTGTGTTATGTGAACAAATATTTGAATATTATTGCTTATATTTTTTAATATATTTATTTGCTATGTCTATATGTTTAGAATTTTACACCTTATAATATCGTATAGTGTATCCTCGATGAGTGAAAGGTTAAATCCACTGAGTTGAGTACATGTTTTCTAGAGGTAACATGGTACATTAATTCACTTTCTTGAGCCTAGAAACATAGGATAGCCAAAAGGCCTTGGTGGGATCTTTGATAGTTAGAGGCGACAAGCGTCATATGACTAACGTGGTGTTTTGATTAGTGATCAAGATTGATCGCTCAGGACTAGATCGATGCTCGTGTTTGCCGATTACAGTGAGGGAGTTGGTATGACCGAAGCGAATTCATAGAAGATATGTATATGCATGTCCTATGACATTGTTTTAGAATTTCGAGTTAAATCAGTTATGCTTGGAGCCTACGATATATATAACTATACGTGTTATACAGCTACGGCGCTTTGACTATGACCAAGCGTGCGCACTTAGCGGGGATTATAGCGGCATGTTGGAGTGTACGGTGAGATATGGCGATAGATGTTGATATATTGGGAGGAGGGATTTGTCGCAAGGAAGATCACCGAGCCTACATGGCGATTGAGTCTTGATTGGTTTATGGGGCCGCCATAAATGCTTATTCGAGTTAAGTACTCGGAAGTAAAGAAGTTGTGGGTGTTCGCTGACACTTCTTATGGATTAACTGCGACTAGAGATGCGTGATAAAGGAATTGTAAGATAATTCCAAAGGAGGGCAGGAAATTAAGTGTTGGAAATCAATGAAAATTGATTCCATTTATTGTGCCGTTGCGACAATTGTGTATCGATTCATTTACCGATTGGGTTAAAATGTGATTGCTCAGAACTTGTTCAACTTAGTAGTGTATATTACTAGTGTGGTTACTACATGGAAAATTTAAGGGGTTATGGCCGATTGCTAGATCTTGCTACCGTTAATGGGTATAATAATAATTGGTCAATTATTATTGTGTATACAACTACTATTATACGAGGCTGAAGGTCACTTATTGCTTGTCTGATGACGTTGAGTTATGTTTCATGTATGAGAGTGAAAGAAGCTATAATTGAGAAATGTATTTCCTGATTACAAAGGAGTTACATTTTATGTAGAATATCGATTGAAAAAATAGAATCAATTAAATAGTTGTTTGGTAGTTCGAGAGTAATTTTAATATTTATCGATAACTTGAAAGATTATTAAGCTAATTAAATAGTTATTTAATTGGTTAAGAGTAATTTAATATTTATCGATAACTTGAAAAATTATTGATATTGACTACGTCTATTTAATTAAGCTAATTCAAATAGTTCAGTCGTCTTGACTTCGTTAGTGTCTTACTTGAACTAATAGAGTTAACTTGGTCAATATCTTATGAGACAACTTATCGAGAACTTGTTTTTAGCTTTCAATGATATAAAATGAAACTTTAAGGGTTTTTAAATGGCATAAAGTTTTGTAAATCTTTTTCATCAAAAAAAAACCTAAATAGCCCCACTGGCGAAATTCTCAAAATTTTCTTGGATTTTTATTTTGTTAAATGCGCTTATTCTTAGCATCATCGATTTTTAGTTGACCTCTCACCGGTGTGAACCCGGTAGAGATATCATCACGATTGATATTACTGACAAGGAGGCTGAAGGGTGAATTTGAGGCGTGTGATTTTTTGGTGGAATTTACTCACGCTCAGTAAGTACTACATTTTATTCATATATTGTAAATATATATTTTTTGTTCTTAATAATATAGTATGCACTTTAAGATCCACGGAGTTATGGTTGTATTTATACTTTCATATATCCATGTGAAGTATATCCATCGAAAAAGCGAACATATATATGAGCTTAAACTTAAATGAAGTAATGAGGTTATACAATCGAATTGTTAATGGACACTATTTCAAATATCTCGTATTTCGATAGATATATGATCAAATAACTACATATGTGTTGATGATTTACTTTCCGGTGGTAATCTTATGTATGTCTGAGTATATAGTATGATGAAGACTTAATACTACTTCGTTTTTATTTGGCGTTTTAAGTATATCGAGATGAAACTTGACTATTAATTACTAATCATTTTTAATAAATATAAAGAGATTATATCATTAGATTAGATGATCTTTGAAAATAGTTTAAGTAATATTGGCTTTTCTTATAATTTTTGAACATATGGTGGGAGTATTGATAGTGAAGTTCACTTTCGATATGCAGCGTCAAATAAAAAAAATGGAGGCGTAGTAGTTAATGCCTGTACCAACTCCTAAGCTTTGAATTTTTAGAGAATGTTAATTTAGTAATTAATAATGTTAAAAGTGAAACCTGACCACTTATTCGCAGCTTTTTATATATGTTAGGTGATGAACACGTGGGCGATGGGTGTCTGGAAGTGACCAAATGTTGAAGTAATAATTGGAGTGTGAATTAAGCTCGAAGTGCAGTTCACTTATTGGGTCGTAATTATTAGTTTATGTTTAGTACCTGCTACTTATCTTCTTTATAAATAGATACACTATTTTAATTCATATTCAAACAATTCATATTCAATTCAATATATTATTTTATATTACTCAAACATTCTTATCATTATCATGGTAATAGAGCCTATGAACCTTGAGGCCTAAGCCAAAATTTATCTTTGCCTTACATGATTTTTTTTAGGTGTACATGTGTATATTTTTTACAGTCTTGACTTTCGTTATATTTTATGTTGATTTTATAATGGTTTTTTTCTCCATCAACATTAATATTTTTTGTTTCTTCTCTCGTTGATAGTTCATAAATATAGCGGTTTATGTTTTTTAGTACGTAGTATATGTTTATGTGAAATTTTGTTATTGAGTCTTTTGTCAAATTATAGATGTTTTAAGCCTCTTATATTTTAAAGAAAAGCCTTGAGGTTTTGTGGTGGCTCTGCTTGCATCTTTCTAGAGGCATTGAGAACCACTTTCTGAGGATGTTTTTTTTTAAGTATATATCAAGAAATATGTATGGGTGGTAAATAATACGGTTTTATGTTTTTTAGTACGTAGTATATGTTTATGTGAAATTTTGGGTCTTTTGTTAAATCATAGATGTTTTAAGCCTCTTATATTTTAAAGAAAAGCCTTGAGGGTTTATTGATGTCTAAATGCTCTTTCTCAGAGGCATTCAAAGCTCCTGTGAAGAGATCGATTTTTTTTTAAAAAAAGTATATATATCAAGTATCTTTAATGTATGAAGTAAATTGCATCATGCCTTGTGGAGTTGTGGTGCTAAATAATCTGAAGTAACAATGTTGTTATGCCATGAAATAGGTTCTTTGAAGTTGCTTTACTTGATGGTAATTTGTGGTTGCCTCTTCTTTCATCTCCATTTTTCCATATGTTGGGTTCCAAAACCCGGAGTTCTTATATAATTTTTTATGTTTATTATTTTGGTTCTCTGGCGATGTTATTCATAAATATTTTGGTTCTTTGGTATGTTGGTTAGAAAATAACGGCGTTCTGTCGATACAATTTTTGAGTCGAAAAAATGGCGTTCCTCGTCTTAGTTTGAAGAAGGGTTGAAAAGAGCGGTGTTTCCACTTGTATTTAAAATGTGAGTTTAGAAAGAATAGCATTCTTGACAGCTATTGATTTTCTTTCAATGAAGAAGTTAAATGCCACGATGTTTTGGTTTGACTACCGGCCATTATTTAGACATTGATGAATTAAAACTGATATATTTCGTAATGTTTTTCTTCTATTATTATCATTAGTATTGTTCTATTTAAAGCTGAAAGATGCATCAGTGCAATGAGTTTGGAAGAGGCTATGAGGAGTAATAGTAGAGTGGGTATTAAGCTCTGAGTCGGTCCACGTATTAGAGTCATAATTAATGGAGTTTATGACATGTCTTGTGCTAATACATCTCCTTTAATTTATAAATAGATTAATTCATATTTTTAATTCATATTCAAACAATTCATATTCAATTTAATATATTATTTTCTATTACTATAACATTGTTATCATTATCACCAAAGGAACTAAACTAGTATGTCTTAATATCCTACGAATAATTGAGTATGGTATATGAATACGATTTTACTATTTGATTCGACTCTATGCTTGTTAGTCTCTTCGGATCTTCCCTTAAGTTTTTTCTTTTTGCATCTAAAACATGAGATTGGGATGATAAATGAAGGAGAAGAATCATAATTAGTAATAAAAGACAAGCTACAAATTTCTTCCTTCCGTCACTTATAACACTCTCTTTTGTCCGTTTTGCTTGGAGCTTTCTGTAGGGCTAGAAACTCTACACTTTATACCTTTGTTTATTGCACGTCTCAGTTTTAAATTGCAATAATACAATATGTGTTGGAGCTACTTTTGAGGGTGGCTTTAGTATATAATGAAATACAACCTTTTTTGACTCGAATTGAATAACAATAATATAGAGCTAAATAAAAATGGTATGAAGAAATATAAATGTAGAACAAATATAACCGGAAAAATCGTATTACATTATCTACATCTGTTGATGATATATAATAATGATAACGTATGCACTATTTATAATTGGTATCCAGCGATATATACGTTCATGATAATGTCATTCATATTTTTTCATTCACCATTCGACAATTGTCATTCTTATTTTTCACCATTTGTCATTGCATTTTCCGCGATTCTCCCGTCTAGTTCGTAATTTAAAGAGGTCAAATTTGGGCAGAATACCCAACATATTTAACATTTAGCGATTTCAAACAATGTTGGCGGCTTCATGTGACCTTGGTTAACATATGCGGGATTCGTTGTATGCACTTTAACAAAAGAAATATTGCCTTAACTTCTATAGCATCGGCGCACAAAATGGTATCTCGCATCTATATGCTTGAATTCGAGCATGATGAGCGATTCTTAGCGGAATAGACTCGCACTTTCGACTATCGCGCCTCAATTCGCACGTTCTTGAGTGAGCCAGAATCATCTGAAGATCATAGTCATAATGTAACGGCTCCTTACTATTATACTCGACGCCCGTGGTAGATAATTATCGCTGAGATTGTAATGTCGATCGCCAACTAAGTGGAGCACCGTGTATTTTTGTATACATAACGGTAGTAGATAGTTTATCTAAATCACGGCATAATGCGATCAACGAACCAGCAAGCTGGCATATATCTCCCACCAAAACGAACTTATGTCGGTGGTACCACTTGAATACCTTAAAATCTATTTCCCTTTTTCTTCCCAAATTACTTTCTGGATTTGCCATGAATCTTGTGGCGCTTACCGTTTGTGAAATGTACACACCATAGCGTACGTCAAGTTGCCAACTTGTCGCTGGCATAAGGTACCCCGTTCCGTGTAATACTTACCTTTTTAACGTGTAGTAGGAGATTGTTTCTTAGAGTTTAAGATGTGTGGAGCCCGATTAATTAAATCAGCGACTGCGCCTTCATCCAAACCTCTGTTACATTTCGATATAGCCTTTTTCAGAGCTCAAGTACAGGATTTCGATTTGGTCATCTCTTTGTAATCTCCATTGATATTTTCTTGCGTAGCTTTAGATTGACACTTAGAGTGAATAAGGTTTTAAGTTAAATTATTAACTTTTTCGAGTTTTAATTTAACAATGCGGAATTAAAATAATAATAGGAATATGGTCTAATGTGATAACCCAATAACCTAAGCTCGAGAACGATTAGTCAACAATATAACAATCAAGATGATTAGTAATAATATAATGATGACTTAAAGTAAAAGAGTAAGGAAAGAAGAAATCTGATACCGCAGATATTAGCGAGGCCGGTTCCCTCTTTGCTGAGGCACGTCGGCTTCCGACCTCGGGATTTTTGGCCAAAAGATAACTAGCGCTTGAAGAAATGTTTGATTACACTGAAGCAAGCTCTCTCGAGCCTATTATGAAACAGCTACAACTAAATGACTGAAACTGCCATTAAGGATTTCGACTCACGTCGACCTAGATTGGGAACCCGAGGCTGCGCTCTTAGGATTTCAAAGTACTACTCGACCTAGAATAGTAACCTATCTTTGTATAAAGTTTCACTGAAAACAATAAATGTTTGAGAAAAAGAATGAATTGTCACACAACTAGGAAACTCTCTATAAAGATTATGCGATGGCAAATGTGAGAGTTATGACTTTTTGCCTTTTGCTTATCAAAGAAATAAATGCTCAGAAATTAGGTTTCAAATAGTTGCAAAAGTTGTTTAGGTTTTGAAAAGAGGGGGCTTATATAGTGCACAAATTTTGAGCTGAAAAGTTGCCTGCATCGTGACCCCATCGAGACCAGGGGGGAGTACCGATGAGCCACCTCAAATGGACCGAGGCGGCGGCTATAAGCCCGCTCTGTGTAGACCTTATCGAGAGGTCTAGGGTCTCGATCATCGTGACCCGAGACCTACCGAAGGGGTCTCGATAGTTCATAGTGTCGATTCCAAAATAGCGATCGTTTCAAGCTAATTCTCGAGAAAGCGAAAATGCCCTGTGATCATTTGTATGCGAGACTTAACTATGAATCAATCTATACTTAAGATTTGAAACTTCTGGACGCCGTTTTTCAAACACAATTAGTTTAAAAGGCAAAGTCTATGCTACTTGGAATTTAAAAGCGACAAAATACTTAAAAGGATTTCACCTAGCTATAAAAAGAGAAAGAACCACGAACCAGCCAGAAGGCTTGGCGTTTGTTTGACTGTCAATGAGCCTCGAACTTCCCGATCAACAATTTTAGCACTTGAACTTATTTAGGAATAAGCTTTGAAGGAATACATGTTCACTCGAAAACCGAGGATTAGTTCGATTAAACAATTTGTTATCTTCAAAAAATAGGTTTGAATGGAATCTCATTATTCAACAAACTCCCCCTTTTTGATGATAACAAATTGACTTATGCTAAGGGGAAAGAAAATGTAAAACATAAGCGGCGCTCCCCCTCGACATAAAAGATTCCCAGTATTTTCTTATGAACAAAACATCCATGGGCGATATAAGCAATGAAGCCTTGATATAATAGCGTAAGCGTAGCGATAGATAATAAGCATGACACGAAGCTATTATATATAAAAAAAAACATCCAACGGTGTGCATAAGAGGGGCTTAAACACTAAAACAAAAAGCAGCAAAAGCATAAGTCTAAACATTCTCCCCTTTGAGATCATCACAAGGGAGTATAAAAATAGTCATAGCGATCATAACAGCGTCATAAATAAGCATAAACAAGGCAATTGTGAGTCGAGCCATCATAGTCCGCGATTGATCTTGGACCTCAGCTTGGCTTGTCAAAGAAAAGGATCAATACCGTCCGTCCCTCGTAAATGCATCAAGGATGTAGTCTTGATCAATCCCGGAGGCGTAGCGTGTGTACTCGGACCGCCAGCCTTGATCTATCGCCCGCTTTCGGTCTCATAAATCATCGAGTAGCCAAATACTTTTGTGGGCACTGACTTTTCATTACCGTAGCCAAAACAAGAGGAATTTGCCATTTCGCTTTCACGCAATCTTTAAACGCTGTTTTCTTTGATGATAATCCGCGATTACCACCGATGACTTGTTGCACTTAACGATGTCATTTAGTCTTTGCCCGTGGTCTTGAAATATTTTACTCCTCACTTCCGAGGAACTTTCATCGCCGCGTCATCATCATCTCCTCTACATCGTAAATATATAGTAGTACCAGAATGTAAGTGAGTAAATAAATGCCAAGTAAATGAAAACACGGATCATAAATTAAATACCTCACTACGAAATTTCACGATTCCCGGAATGGGTACGCTTCCAATCCTCCTCCGTCATAGTAGTAGCCATCAAGTATATTGGGTTTTGCCAAGTCTTCCACTTTTCCCACTCCTGCAGGGTGAATTGATTCACGTTTCATAAGCTTTGTGGATTTGAGGAACTTCGCTTGGTATAAAATCGACTTGAGGGTTTGAAGATTTTGGGTTTTTGGGTCACCTTACTCTTTTTGGGTTGTTTGGTAGAGGTTAGAAGCCATTTTTGTGAGAAATTTGAATAGGGAATGGAGTTTAGGTTAAAAAGAAGGCAATGTAGCGATTATAATTACGAGAATTTGTGAATTTTTTGATGAATTTGTGAAGGAAAGGGTTGAATGTGGTGGATTTGGTGAATTAGGGTTGAAAAATTTTGGAATTTTGGTTGAAATGGTGTGAAAAACGGCTGAAGTTATATATATAGGCTGAGTTCATCGAGACCCATTCGAGACCTAGGGGTCCCGATGAGGTGCGATGGGCGATTTTGCGGTGGTTATAGCGCCGTGAGACCCGTTCGAGGAGAATGCCGATGGGAATTACGTCCCGAGCGAAGTGCTTTTGTTCGAGACGCGTCGAGGCGTAGAATGCCGATGGAGTGCCGATTAATGATGGGCAAGTTCTTTAACACCCGGCCGGGACCCGTTCGAGAGAGTGCCGATGAGATACGATCGAGCTTGAGATGTTTTTGTTCGAGACGCAAATGCCGAGGCGTAGGGGAGTGCCGATGGGGAGTGCACCGATGGCGGGGCATTGAAATCACAAATCGGCGATCCCGAAATCTCCACAAAAGACTCTCAAAAACAGCGAAGCACGTCGATCAAAGCAAACAACCAACATCGAATCACGATATCTTAATGACAACATGATCATAATCCCTAATATCGACACTTGACCTCGGCCAATCCAATCACTTGACCATTTTTTGAGACTTAATTTCATCATTTGGCTCGTCGTCGATATAGCAATATAAGACATAATTTTAAACACGTAGCATGCAACAACGCCTAGGAATGAAGATGTGATAAGATAAAATTACTTACTAGAAAGATCAAAAGCATCCTTTTGCTTCGCTTTAATACGGTTAAATTGATCACTACGGTAGTGGTTTGGTGAGATGTCCTTGAAGTTGACCGTTTGTCCCAGCGAACTGAGATCGATGTTTCCTTTTTGTAGCGTGGTCGGGATGAGTAGCCAATTTCTAATAATGCTTGGTCGCTTGAGTGTTGCACGGATTCTTGGCTTAATATTGCTTAAGCGCTTGTGTTGTCATACTTGCTGAACATTGTATTTGATCCCGAAATCTCAGTTTGTTTCATCCGCGCTTGGCAGCTAAGATTCGACACATACGTATTATTCGGCCTCCGCCGTTGACAATGCAACACTATTTTGCTTCTTGCTGAACCATGAGGTGAGGCTATGTCTAAGAAGTGACATGTCCCAGCTTGTACTCTTCCCCATCAATTAATGCGTCCCTTGAAATCCAGCGTCCGAGTATCAGCGAGTTGGCTTCTTTTCATCGGATACGAAGCCCGTAGTCAATTGTCCGCTTTCACGTGCCGAGAAGGATCGCTTTTGCTTACTCTTTAAGATGAGACTCTTTGGGACATGCTTGAAAGCTTGAGCAAACACAAGGCAAACATAATACTCCGGGTCTAGAGCGGTAAGATAAAGAAGGCTACTAATACGTACACCGATATTTTGTCTACATTCTTAACTAGTACCTTGCTCGTCCTTGTCTAGCTTTGTTGATGTCGACATGGGAGTTCGATCACTTTGCATTATTTCCATCCCGAATTTCTTTATGAGTTTTGGTTGCTTTGGCTTATGAATATGCCGTCCACCGTTTCTAGCTTTACTTGGAGTCGAGGAAGAAATTCAATTCTCACGTCATCTTCGTCTAGAGACTCACTTGTCATCATTTTATGGAATTCTTCACCCTGACAAATCATTAGTAGAACCGAAAATAATATCGCCGACATAGAGTTTGAACTACTATGGATGTTTGCCCCGCTTAGTTTTTAAGGAAAAGTGAGATCGAGCTTTCCACTTCTTGAACCGTTAGCAACTAAATGTGTGCTTAACCTTTCTCGCCTGACTCACAGGTGCTTGTTTTAAAGAAGCCGTAAAAAGTGCTTTATCTGGTTTGAAAACGTGATGAGGATAGTTAGGATCATCAAAACCCGGAGGTTGTTTTACAAAAACTACCGTCCGAGAAACCGTTTAGAAAGCGGCGCTTTTGACATCCATTTGGTGTAGTTTGAAATCCATCCTTGTGACTAGCGAAGGCTAGAATAATGAGGAGTTCCAACTGCTCACCGAACAAAAGTTTCATCAAAATCGACTCCTTCGACTTGATTATAACCTTGAGCAAACAAAGGCGACTTTTATTTACTAAAAGCAAACACCGGTTTAAAATCCAGAGTTTATTTCTAAAAAACCCATTTTAGTCGATAATGGTTTTATCGAGTTTTTCAACTAAATGCCAAACTTTGCATCTTTCAAATTGTTCAAGTTCTTTTTACTTGGAATAAAATCAATCGGATCTTCTAGAGCTTGTTTAATATTAAGAGAGCAATACGTAA